>CM069154.1:2128253-2728253 GCA_035221665.1 Okamejei kenojei
TGACTCTCCATAATCTTCTCAGGAAGTAGAGGCACTCATGTGCTTTCGTGATAATTGCATTAGTGTTCTCGGACCAGGAAAGATCTTCAGAGATGTGCACGCCCAGGAATTTGAAGCTTTTGACCCTTTCAACCATCGACCCGTTGAAATAAACGGGACTGTGGGTCCCCATCCTACTCCTTCCAAAGTCCACAATCAGTTCCTTGGTTTTGCTGGTGTCGAGGGCCAGGTTATTGTGCTGGCACCATATGGACAGTTGCTCGATCTCTCTTCTATACTCTGACTCATCCCCATCAGTGATATGTCCCACAACAGTGGTGTTGTCAGCGAACTTGATGATGGAGTTCGCACTGTGACCGGCTACGCAGTCATGAATATAGAGTGAGTACAGCAGGGGGCTGAGCACGCAGCCTTGAGGTGCTCCCGTGCTGATTGTTGTAGAGGCTGACACATTTCCACCAATACGAACGGACGGTGGACTGTGAATGAGGAAGTAGAGGATCCAATTGCAGAGGGATGCGCAGAGACCCAGTTCTGCGAGTTTGGTAACCAGCTTGAAGGGGATGATTGTGTTAAATGCCGAGCTGTAATCAATGAATAACAGCCTGACATGTGGGTTTTTGTTGTCCAAGTTGTCCAGAGCGTAGTGGAGGGCCAGCGAGATCGCATCCACTGTTGATCTGTTGTGGCGGTAAGCGAACTGCAGTGGGTCCAGGTTTTTTGTCGGGGTAGGAGTTGATTTGCTCCATGATCAACCTCTCAAAGCACTTAATCACCACAGGCGTTAGTCCAAATCGTTAAAGCAGACAACTCATCACAATGACCAACAGATCCCTCTTTCACATCACTAGTTCAAACCTCCAGTCTATACAACAACCCTCCACAACCACCATCTGACTCCCACAAAGCCATTTAGCATCTGGTTAGTTAGTTAACTTGATTATATTTAAGGTGGAGATTGATAGATTCTTGATTAGTAAGGGTGTCAGGGTTTATGGGGAGAAGGCAGGAGAATGGGGTTGAGAGGGAAAGATAGATCAGCCATGATTGAATGGTGGAGTAAACACGATGGGCCGAATGGCCTAATTCTGTTCCTATCGCTTATGAACATGAGCTCACCCAGGATCCTGTGTGGTTTCCTGTCTAGACTCGCCTACCTGTAGGATCTTGTCAAAGGCCTGGCTACAGTCTGTGTAGACACTTTAAAACTCGGTGCACGGTGGCACAGCAGTAGAGTTAAGGGCCTGTCCCACTTGGGCGTTATTTGCCCATCATTTACACATCATTTACGCGTCATGATGCAGGACGCGACATCATTTACACGTCACGCACGGCCCGTGGTGGGACGTGGTGGCGTAGACAGTGACGCGCGGTCGTGCCTGGCACCCCAGAATTTTGGGATTCACAAATCTTCACACGCCATTTGCGTGATGCGTAAATTATGCCCAAGTGGGACAGGCCCTCTATGGTGCCAGAGAACCAGGTTCGATCCTGACTACGGAGTTTCTCCCTGTCTGTACAGAGTTTGTACGTTCTCCCTATGACCACGTGGGTTTTCTCGTGATGCTCCGGTTTCCTCCCACACTCCAAAGATGTACAGGTTTGCAGGATCATTGGCTTGGTAAAGATTGTAAGATGTCCCTAGTGTGTGCAGGATAGTGCTAGTGTAGGGGTGATCGCTGGTTGGCACGGACTCTCTGGGCCGAAGGGGCTGTTTCCGCACTGCATCTCTAAACTAAGCTCAAGGGGAGTTCTAACCCAAAACATAATCTATCCATTCCCTGCACAGATTCTCGCCCTTAAATGCTTGTCCAATCTCCCCTTAAATGCACCCCACTGTTCTCTGTAGACACAAAGAACTGCAGATGCCTGGGATTATTAGAAAGGACACAGAGTACTGGAGTAACTCAGCGGGTCAGGCAGCATCTGTGGAGAACATGGAGAGGTGACGTTTCGGGTTGGGACACTGAAGTGTCCCCACTGTTCACTCCAGGGGAACAGGTTCCACATCTCGTGTCCTTTGGGTCAAGTTTCTGCTAAGGTGCTGGCTGGGGATTACTCGGTGACGCTCCGACAATGAGAGTTTCTGTTCCCGCTCCACCCCACAAGATGAAACGCTCTCTCCTGCCACGCTGCCCGGGACCGCGTGGGCTTCCTCTGGGAGCTCCGGCTGGTGCAGACCCTGGAGACACCCGGTTACCGGTGACCCGGGGGAAGGGGGGCTGTAACACCTCGGTTCCCTGGCAACAGCTTGTAACACCTCGTCTCCAGGGCAACAGCTTGTAACACCTCGTCTACAGGACAACAGCTTGTAACAGGGCGATGTCGGCGGCATGGAGCGGTGAGCGGGGAGGGGAAGGGGGTGAGGGAGCGGGAAGGGGAAGATGAGGGGGTGAGGGAGCGCGGAGCGGCGCTACATTGAACTGCTGTGACGTTTCCCTGTTCCACCAGCTTCACGGAATGCGCTGCCCCTGGACAAACCCGAGCGAAAACTGTTTCCACTCCACTGGGCGAAAGACAGACTGGGGAACGAGTTCCCCCCTATCAGAGGAATCCCCAACTGCGGACCTGGTCGCTACGACACCTTTTCTGTACGGTTAAAGTAATTATTAATTATACTCATCAGTGACTTTAGAGACACAGCATTGAAACAGGCCCTTCAGCCCACCATATGTACCAGGATGTTTGGTTTGGGAACAGCTCCATCTAAGGCCGCAAGAAATTGCAGCATATTGTGGACGCAGCCCAGACCGTCACACAAACCATTGACTCAATTTTTAGCTCCCCTCTCCCATCAGACGAAAGGTACAGAACTATGAAAACGCACACCTCGAGATCCAGGAACAGTTTCTTCCCAGGGTTACACAAAATGCTGGAGAAACTCAGCGGGTGCAGCAGCATCTAAGGAGCGAAGGAGATAGGCGACTTTTCGGGTCGAGAACTGTACCTCGGTACACCTGACAATAAACTAAACTGAACCAAGTCCGCAACGACCAGCGATCACACTAGTTCTATAATATCCCACTTTCCCATCAAGCCAAGTCAAGAGTGTTTTATTGTCATATGTCCCAGATAGGACAATTAAATTCTTACTTGCTGCAGCATAACAGAATATATATCCACTCCCTACCCACTAGGGACAATTTACAGAAGCCAATTAACCTACAAGTCTGCAGGTCTTTGGAGTATCGGAGGAAACCCAGGCAGTCACAGGGAGAAGGTACAAACTCCGTACAGACAGCACCCGTAGTCAGGATCCATTGTCCTAGCCTTCATTAGATTTGTAGAAACAAAGAACTGCAAATGCTGGTTTATACCAAAGATAGACACAAAATGCTGGAGTAATTCAGTGGGTCTGACAGCAGAGTCATAGAGAGTGGAAACAGGCCCTTCGGCGCAAGTTGCCCACACTGACAATGTCCCATCTACACTAGTCCCACCTGCCTGCATTTGGCCCATAACCCTCTAAACCTGTCCCATCGATTTACCTGTCTATTTTTTTCTTAGACTTTGCAATAGTCCCTGCCACAACTACCTCCTCTGGCAGCCTGTTTCATACACCCACCACCCTTTGTGTGAAAACGTTATCCCTCAGTTTACTATTAAATCTCTGACGACCGTTTCGTTGGACTCTTGTTCTCGGTCCACTGATGCTAACAGCATCTCCCGGTTGCCAAACATTTCAACTCCCATTCTCACACGGACCTTTCTGTCCTGGGCCTCCTCCATTGCCAGAGTGGAGCCACACGCAAATTGGAGGAACAGCACCTCGTATTTCACTTGGGCAGCTCACAACCTAACAGTATGAACATTGAATTATTTAATTTTAACTTCTACTAACACTCCCCTCACCCTTCCTCCACATTGGTCATTTAACCAGTTCCACAGTTCTCTACATTGTATTCCTCTTCAGATCACATCTTCCCTGGCCAACAATGGGCCTACCAGGGCACCCCCCTGCCCGTGGTCCCTGCAGAGCCTCCAGCTCTTCACCCCAACCCCCTCCACCCCCCTACGTTCAGTCTGAAGAAGAATCTCGACCCTAAACGTCACCCATCCATTTTTGGCTGCCTGACCTCCTGAGTTACTCCAGCACTTATAGTCATAGAGTGAGATAGTGTGGAAACAGGCCCATCGGCCCAACCTGCCCACATTGTCCCATCTACATTAGTCCCACCTGCCTGCGCTTGGCCTATATCCCTGCAAACCTGTCCTAACCATGTACCTGTCTAACTGTTTCTTAAATGATGGGATAGTCTCAGCCTTAACTATCTCCTCTGGCAGTTTGTTCCATGCACCCACCACCCTTTGTGTGAAAAAGTTACCCCTCGGATTCCTATTAAATCTTTTCCCCTTCATCTTGAACCTATGTCTTCTGGTCCTCGATTCCCCTACTCTGGGCAAGAGACTGTGCATCTACCCAATCTATTCCTCTCATGATTTTGTACACCTATATAATATCACCCCTCATCCTCCTGCGCTCCAAGGAATAGAGACCCAGCCTACTCAACCTCTCCCTGTAGCTCACACCCTCTAGTCCTGGCAACACTTTGTGTATTTCATTAGATTGTATTGGGATTGGTTTGCTGTTCATTATATTTCCAATTTTTCCATATTTCCACTTTTTTTAAAATAGAAAAACAGTCTGTCCGCTAACCTTGGGAAGAAACCAGAGAGTAAAATGGGATACACTCTGGGAGCAAGAACGTCGGTTCGATTCTCGTCTCAGGTAGATAATAAATTGGCTTGAAACAATTACTTATGTTTAGTGATAAACATCCTAACGACTGTGAATAAAGTTTCTGTGGAGTGTTTTCAGGGGACCAGTAAATGTTTACCAATTAAGCAGACAATAGTTCAGTTCAGAGGTACAGCGTGGAAACTGGCCAGTCAGCCTACTGAGTCCACACGGACCTGTTCACACTCGTTCCACTTTCTCATCCACTCCTTACACATTAGGGGCATTTTACTGAGGGACAATTAACCTACAAACCTGCACATCTTTGAGCAGTGGGAGTGTGTAATGTACTAATCTTCAACTCCTGGACTTCAGTATGATTGCGTCTATGTATAGTAAGATTTTATACTGACCTGTATGCAAAGAGGAAATAACACTCTACCTAGGTATATGTGACAATGAAACTGGAGCACCCGGAGGAAACCCATACTGTCACCGGGAAAACATGCAAACGCCACAAAGACAGCACCCAAGGTCAGCATCGAACTTGGGTCCCTGGAGCTGCGAGGCAATAGCTCTACCAGCTGTGCCACTTTTTGTAAACAGAATCGGGGCTGCTGTTGTCATTGTGGGCAGTTGGTTTGTGGAAGTTGTCAGTTTCAGTTCAGTTTAGTTTATTGTCATGTATACTGAGGTACAGTGAAAAGCTTTTGTTGCGTGCTATCCAGTCAGCAGAAAGATAATACATGATTACAATCGAGCCATTATGGTGTATAGATACTTGGTTTCTTGGTCCTCCAAAATATTCCAAATGGAATATAAACTGGAGGTGGTGGAGGGAGGACTTAAGCCATGATAAGGGAATAACGTTTAGTGCAAGGTAAAGCCAGCAAAGTACGATAAAGGATAGTCCTAGGTAGATAGTAATTCAGCACTGCTATCTAGTTGTGGTAGGATGATTCAGTTGCCTGATAACAGCTGGGAAGAAACTGTCCCTGAATCTAAAGGTGTGTGTTTTCTCACTTCTATACCTTTTGCCTGATGGGAGAGGGGAGAAGAGGGAATGGCCAGGATGCGACTCGTACTTGATTATGCTGCTGGCCTTGCCAAGGCAGCGTGAGGTATAAATGGACTCAATGGAAGGGAGGTTGGTTTGTCAACTGGGGTATGTGTACCGCTTCACTTCCTGAAGTCCATCACTGTCTGCTTTGTCATGCTAACTGAGAGAAAGGTTGTTGTCGCGACCCCAGGACACAAGGTTCTCGATCTCCTTCCTGTGCTCTGTCTCATCATTAATAGTAAGATTAAATGAGAACTTACCAGTTTGAAGTTTGATCTTTATTTTATGAGGCGTTACGTTGAGGGATTACGTGAAAAACCTGTCAGCTCTCATGCGCGTCAATCTTCAAAGCAGCGGTGTGAAGTCACAGACAGGAACAGTTGACCTGAGGATAGTAAGATTGAAGAAAACTAGAACTACCAGCTGACTTTTATGAGGAGGGGTTGGGAGCGGAGGGCATGTAATCCCTCATCGTAACTCCTCATAAAATAAAGTTCAAACTTCAAACTGGTAAGTTCTCGTTTAATCTTACTATTTTACTTCGGAGCCACGTGAGTGACTATGTGAAGATTTTAAAGCTCTGTGACTTCATGCCGTGGAACGAGTCCATGCGTCACACACTGCAGAGTTGACCAAGGAAGAGTGGACAAAAAAGTGTTCAGTCATGACATAAATGAAACATGTTGACAATTTAATGTACATAAATAAAAAACAACAATAGTCACCTATCTACCCGAGAGGGACTATAAACCCGAACTTAAAACAGAGTTCACAAACACACTTGGTCTGGCTAAGGGTTTGTTATAGAACATTTGAAATGTACGTTCTGAGGACCATCCTGCGGCCGATAGAATCTGGTCCATGACCCTCGCTGCAGACGTAGCTGCAGCCCTGGTGGAATGAGATTTAAACAATTCAGTATCAATCCCAGCATCTGTCAGAACCTGTTTGAGCCATCTGGAAATGGTCTGAGCTGAAACCCTCTTATGTGGTTTATTGAGGCTAATAAATAATGCTAACTCAGACCCCCTAAGCCCCTTGGTGAGGTTGATGTATAGCTGGAGGTAAGTGACTACACATAATTTGGGATCCAAGGGGTAGGCCATGAAGTGTAACTTAAGACCCGAAGTTCCTGGTCGACTCTGTTTAATATAAGGTCATACACGGAAAAGGTGATACTGGCGTATTGTTTTTGGGTACTGCTTCTCCAGGCCGCAATTAGCACATCCACAAAACCTGCAAATCAATAAATTCAGCTGATCATGCAGAGGATGTACTGCCCCAGAAATGGGATTAGTTAACAGAGACTTGTTTTTGGGAACTGTCATGAATGGTTCTGCAACCATGCCCAGGATGAGAGGGTACCATGGTTGAGTAGGCCAGTCAGGGACTACCAGGAAGCCCGAGGCAGAGTTCTGCTGAGTTTTTCGCAGACATTGACTGACAAGGCAGAATGGGGGAAATGCATAGAAAAACATTCCTCCCCAATGTAGCGAGAAGGCGTCTACCGCTACTTCCCCAGGGTCTGACTCCCATGCAACATACTTCGGTAACTGATGATTTAATCTTGAAGCGAACAAATCGATATCCGGTGTCCATTACCTAGAGATAATATCCTTAAACCCTCTATGATTCAACATCCATTCTATGTTGTCATTGAATTTATGTGACCTGGTGTCCGCCATCGTGTTGAATCTACCTGGAAGGTAAGTAGCTGAAACCCAAATATTCCTAATGATGCACCAGTGCCAAATGATGTGAGCCAATTTATCACAGGATATTGACATACCACCATGTGATTTATGTAAGCCACCGCTGTGGTGTTATCTATCTGTAATTGAACATGCAGATGGTGCATATGCCCGCAATAAGCCTTCAGACCATAGAGGGCTGCAAGCAATTCCAAATACCATGCACCTGTAGAAAAGATAGCTCATGCACATTACATCTGTCACAGCTAGAAACGGTGTCAGTGGTGTCCCATCCCAGAGCACTGGCATCAGTCTATAAAAGAACAGAAGGGCTTTCAATTGAAATATTGCCAGAACAATGCAAAATATTGGCTTTACACCACTGCAGCTCGGCAACAGCTTCAGCCGGTAATTGCATAGCCCTGTCAAAGTGGCCCAAATTGTGTTTAAGTGCCTGCACCTTTGCTCTTTGTAATATCTAATAGTGCAAAGGTCTATATTTAGCAGCTGGAAAGGTGGCCACCAATTGTCCAATTAAGCTTGCCACTTGCCAAATTGAAGGCAGCTGCTGTGTAATAAGATAATTGCAGGCGTCCGTTAACTTCAATCTCTTGCCTTTAGGCAGAGTCACGGACATGTGATTGGAGTCAATGGTAAATCCTAAATAGTCCATAACTCTGGATGGTGTCAATCTCAATTTTTCTGGGTGAATTAGGAACCCCAACTGCTCGAACACGAGCTTCGTAGCTGACACCGACGAGACAGTCAACTCCAGAGTTTTACCTATGATAAGAATATCATCCAAATAAGCCATTACGATGTGTTTTTGAGCTCGCAATAGAGCTAAAACTGGTTTTAATATTTTAGTGAACAATCTGGGAGCTGAGGTTAACCCAATTAGGCAACGCTTTAAACTGCCATAGTTGCCCCATTCAGTTAAATTTGAGGTATTTTCTGTGATCCTTGTGAACAGGCACAGAATAATAGGCATCTTTGAGGTCGATGTAGCCATATAACATCCCTTGGAAATCAATTGTTTGGCAGTAACAAAGGTTTCCATTTTGAAATGTTTGTATTGCACAAAGGTATTAAGTTGGGTTAAGTCCAGGATGATGCGGTACCCCCCCATCTTTCTTTTTCCTGGTAAATATGTTGGAAATGAATTGGTGAGGTTCATGATATGTTTTTTCAATGACCCTTTTTTGATATAATGCCTAAGTTTCAGCCTGAACCTCCTAACCATCCTGTTGTGAACGAACAAAGGTACGTTTTGGAGCATGCTGCGTGGGTGGCAGTGAGCCAGAAAACTTAATTTGGAACCCATCTATACTGTGCAGTATGAACAAATCAGATGTTATCCACTTCCATTCATGTAAAAAGAAACATAACCTACCACCAACATGCAACAGACCCACACCCCGTATATTACATGGTGAACCAGACCCACCTACCTCTGTGGTTATTGGTGGAGTCTTGATGTTCATTTCTTCCCCCGTTTGGGGGATTGAGGTGCTGGAGTGCGCCAGTGGCGCATCTTCGCTGTCGGCCGGCTTGGGCCATGTCCTAAAAAAGACTTCCGGCTGTTTTTTTCCGTCCTCGAGCTGGAGGTGGGATCCGCAGACTGTTTGGTGCTGGTAGAGGCATAGGGGGTGCTGCCGTCGAAAGGACCCGGGTCTGTTCACAGGCGGAGCCCAAAGTAGCCCCACAGCCTTCGACTTGTCATCCAGTTCCTTCTCTTGCTTGGACAGATCTTCTCCAAACAAGTAGTTGGGAGGCTGTACATTGTTAGACCTGCACAACCCCGCAAATTTGGGGTTGAGAACGGGACGAATGGCATTCTTGCGAAAGCAATTTATTTCAAAGTGTGCGTTGCCATTGTGTCCCATTGCTCCTCAGACGGGGAGTTGCCGTCTACAGACCTAGCGAATGCTGTCACCCCCGACGCCAGCAGCTTCAGGATTCTCTGCATTTTGACCAATGTAGCTCCAAAGGGAGGCGCAGTTGCTGGGCGTGTGGTACTTGATGGCCGTCTCCATCATCACCTGTTCTTGAAGCTGGTAAGCGAGGTAATTAATACTGGCCGCTAGCTCTTCTCCAGCAGCTCCCTGACCAGTGACGGCACCGTGAACTTAGAAACCATGGTAGGTATCTGTTTCTCGCGGGTCCCATATCGCGGGACGTTCCATCGACTCGCTGAAATGCGAGTCCACCCAGGACTGATGTCCTATGCTCCCATCCTCGGATAGGGAGATATAAGGTAGCCCTGCACCAGGTGCTGCTGCGGGCCTCCGCGGTCCGCTGTGATATGGTTCCCGACTGTGGAGTATATCATGTTGGAGCATCTTCTCCATAAGATGCTCCACTCGGGAAAGACGTCCAAAGAAGCTTCCCGTTGCGGGAGGCGAATCTGCCCGACCGGACTCATCCAAGTCCACCTCTTGAACTTTGCCTTCCCAACCCGCGGGGTAGCCACAGTGCTCTCCAGGTGCACCGAGTCTATAGTCACTGGCTGGGTAGTCAGCGACCGCGATGGCGAAACGGATGGCCGCCCGCTGACCGCACTTCCGAAGCGGTTCTCTCCGAGGCTCGTCGAGACTTCACCCTCGCTTTATCCATGTTTGTCCGATGTTGAACTGTAACAAGAACAAGAGAAAAAACGACCGCAGACTAAGTGGAAACACTTACCTGAAGGCCTTTTAAACTTACCGCTGGTGGAGCGACGCGCCAACCAGCCAGTCGCAGCGCCATGCGTTAGACGTAATGATGCGCATGCGAGCTGACGGGTTCTTCATGTAGTCACTCACGTGACTCCGAAGTAAAATTGATATCCGGCCCACAGTGGTGGTGTCGTCTGCAAATTTGAAAATTGAATTAGATTTGTACATGGCTGCACCGTCGTGGGTGTACAAGGAGTAAAGAAGGGGCTGAGAATTCATCCTTGCGGAGTGTTGAGGATTATCATCGAGGATGATTTGTCCCCGATCCTCACTGATTGTGGTTAGTTGCAGACCACAGTTGCAGAGGATCCAGTTGCAGAGATGAGTGCTGACACCAAGTCCCACGAGTTTGATGATAAGCTTGGATGGTATAATGGTATTAAAGGCAGAGCTGTAGTCTATGAGTATGAGATGTGTACTGAATGCGATGCTGTATCTGCTCCAGAAATTCTGTTCCCACTGAACAAACCAAATATTAAAAGCGTAGGTAAATGATGATGTTTGATCATCACAGTTGACTGAAGAGCGTCAATCTATCCTGGTTCACCTGTGTAAGGATGGAGCAGTGGGTAGAGCCATTGCCTTGCAGCACATTCTTCCCGTGGCTGCGTGGGTTTCCTCCCATGTCTCAAATATGTGCGGGTTTCTAGGTTAATTGGCCCTCTGCAAATTGCCCCTAGTGGGTAGGGAGTGGATGAGAAAGCGGGATAACATAGAACAGGTGATTAATGGTCAGCGTGGACTTGGTGGACTGAAGGAATCAGAAAAAGGAGGATCCTCATCAGTTCCATTACTCTACAGATCATGGCTGACGTATGATCTAACCACACAAATCTAGTTTTGTCCTGCCTCCAATACCAATGGCTGACAAAACTACATCAGTGGAGATGCAAGGAATTGCAGATGGTGGAAGCTTGAGCTTGTGCTGGAGGAACTCAGCGGTTCAGACAACATCTGTAAAGGGAAAGGACGGGCGACGTTTCGGGTCAAGATCCTATATTAGTTACAGGTTTAAAGTTGGCGTCAAACTTTACTAATTCACTGTCCTGATGTTTTGCAAACTATCCTTAGTGTGTTAATGTGTTCTTTGTAGAAGACTATATCTCCCGGCCCCGCAGTGTATAATAAACGGTTTGGAAGAGATCAGAGTTTCAAACCATCAAGTGCACCCTTTGGTTCCTCTTCTCAAAGGAGTAAACCGTTCCCGTCGAGTAAACTTCACGTTCCTGGGTAGGTAAAGCGATCTAAAAATTCACTGTGCCTCCAGTAACCCATCTCTTCTCTTGCTTTCGTCATCCATGTATTTTGGCCCAGCTTCACTTTTGGTCTCACACCTGCTTCTTGACTTTGTCCAACAATCTGCTCATCAGGGAACCCCCTTGTTTGAGAATCAGTCTGAAGAAGGGTCTCGACCCGAAACATCGCCGATTTCCTTCGCTCCATAGATGCTGCCTCACCCAGTTTCTCTAGCATTTTTGTCTACACTTGTCTGAGGTCATCTGTTGCCGGCCGTGATTTTTCCGGCCCCTTCACTCTTCCGGTTTTCTTTCCTGCTCCCTCCCTGCAAACAGTCTGAAGAATCGCCAACTGTCCATGTTCTCCAGGGATGCTGCCTGACCTGCTGAGTTACTCCAGAATATGTCATTCTTTGGTAAACCAGCATCTGCAGTTCCATGTTACTACTTTAGAGATTCAATTCCAGGTCCCAGTTGCTCCTGCTCAACTTAACCCTTGCATTACTTTCACATCATGGTATGATGACCTCCACAGTCATCAGTGGCAATGAATTCCACAGATTCCATCCCCCGACTAAAGAAATTCCTCCTCATCTCCTTTCTAAAGCGTCCTTTTATTCTGAGGCGATGGAAACATCCTCTCCACATCCACTCTGTTCAGGCGTTTCACTGTTCGGTAAGTACAATGAGGTTCTCCCTCATCCTTCTAAACGCCAGCGAGTACGGACCCAGAACCGTCAAAACCTATTAGATCCTTTCCTATAAAGAATATATATTACACTTGTTTTTAATTGATGTTGTACTTGGCCAACAAAATTAACCTGAAAATTATTATTTTTTTCCTTATTTGTAGTCCTGGCACATATGATCCCCTCACACCAAGAAACAGGCATGTTACTTGGCCAATGAAGTTTGATTCTCCAGACTGGAGTTTAGTCCCTGCTCCAAAAAAGCGTACGTTGCGGATCGAGGTATGCCTACTGAACTGTTGGAATGTTCTTTGTGCTGAAGTTGTCATCCACTCCAAACACTGCTAGTTCAAAATATTATAATAGGTTACTTTTATCTTCCGTGCAAGTAAAAAGGCTTCAACCCTTAAAATGGTGAACACAAAGTGTTCGAGTAACTCAGTGGGTCTGGCGGCATCTCTTGAGAACATGGACAGGAGATATTTTGGGTGGGGACCCTTCAACTGATTTAGACAAAGAAATTGTGATAATATTCAGAGCTTTCCTTTAGTTGATGAATGGGTGACTTGGCTAAAGGAGCTGAGTTTTTGGTTGGCAAATTTGCTGATACAGGGATAAATGGGTTAGAAAGTTGTGATGATTCAACAAGCTTGCAAAGAGATACAGATAGTTTAAGTAGGCATGAAACTGATATATACTGTTTGATGTAGGACTGAGATTGAGTATAGAAGTTGGGAGGTCATGTTGCAGTTGTAAAAGACATCGGTGAGAGCGCATTTAGAGTATTGTGTTCAGTTCTAGGCACCATGTTATAGGAAATATGTTGTCAAGCAGGAAAGGGTACAGAGAAGATTTATGAAGATATTGCCAGGACAAGAGGATCTGAGCTAAAGGGAGAGGTTGAGTAGGCAGGGACTCTATTCCTTGGAGCACAGGAGGACGAGGGGTGATCTTATAGAGATGTATAAAATCATGAGAGGAATAGATCGGGTAGATACAGAGTCTCTTGCCCAGAGTAGGTGAATCGAAGACCAGAGGACATAGGTTTAAGGTGAAGGGGAAAAGATTGAATAGGAATCTGAGGGGTAACTTTTTTACACAAAGGGTGGTGGGTGTATGGAACTAGCAGTCAGAGAAGGTAGTCGAGGCAGGGACTATCCCAACGTTTAAGAAACAGTTAGACAGGTACATGGATAGGACTGGTTTGGAGGGATATGGATCAAATGCAGGCAGGTGGGACGTGCAGCTGGGACATGTTGGCCGGTGTTGGCAAGTTGGGCCGAAGGGGCTGTTTCCATGCTGTATAACTCCGTGACTCTATCCACTTTCATAGAGAGAATGTAAAAACAAATTACTTAAATGGAATTAGACCTCATAATGTTCTGATACAGAGATTTCAGGGTTCAAGACAGCAAACACAGTTGGCATGCAGGTCCTACAAGTGATTAGCCATAGAAGGCTAATGGACTGATGGCCTTTATTTCAAAGGAAATGGATAATTATATGGAAGCTTGCTTTCATCCAGCCTCGTAAGGGGCTAGTGAGACTACACCTAGCACGTGCCATCAGGGTAGGCAAGGTAGCCACTGCCCACCCTGACTAAAATTATAAAATGATAATTATTAAATATAAATAGTAAAGGCACGAGAGAATTATGCCTACCTAAGAGATCGATCTCTTAACTAGGCATAATTCTCCTTGCCTTTCATCCGCAGTACATGTTATACGCGAAAGTCTGTGCAGTTGACATGCCGTCGATGCTGCTTCAAGCCTTCAATGACAAGGGGAGCTGAAGGCAGCTGAAATTCTGCCTTTGCAGCGTGGACTGCGCATGTGCAGCGCAAGTTTCTTGGCGGGTTTTTCAGACATGGATTGTCATTAGCTTAAGAGTATCTTAAGAAGCATAGAGAGAAGAATGGAGTTTGTGTATAAATAATATGGTAAATAGATTTCTTTGAGCTATATGTTTTTAAATACCGTATTTACCGGCAATGAAGATGCTATTTTTTACCCAAAAATAAGGCACGAAAATGTACCTGCATCTTGGAGGCCGAAGGTTAGGTTGTTTGCCAAGAAAGATAGACTTGGCTATCCCTCAGTACAGCAACATCAAGAACGACGTTGCTGCACTGAGGGATAGCCAAGTCTTTCCCTCATTGCTAGCAGCTGATGGGAAGCGGCTGTAAAGTGGGAAGCGGCTGTAAAAGGACAGCGTCGCTGAAGGGGGGGGGGGGGGGGGAGTTCCTCTCACAGGGTTTGGGGAGTCTGGCCAGGGGTAAAGTTGCGGGGAGGGCAGGAGCGTTGAGAAGGAGGGTGTCGGGGATCATGCCAGCAACCAGATCAAGAGCGGATAACAGGACAGCGGGCGGTGCGGATTTCTCCATGTGTCAGTGCGAGTAACCTCAATTGGTCCCTTGTTCGCACTGACACAGGAGTAAGCTCCACTGCCCGCTGTCCCGTTATCCATCGCCCGCTGACCCGCTCCGCTCTATGATTTTTGCTCTTGAGCTGGTCCCCTGATTGTTCAGACGGCGAGCACTGCCAGAGGTGAGCGGGCCGGCAGAAGGCGCTGAGGTCCCGCAGCTGCTCGCAGCCACCCGAGCTGCTTCCCTCCCCGGCCGCAATGTGGTGGCTCCGCGTCCGACCCCCTCCTTCTCAACACACCTGCCCACCCCTGGCCAAACTCCCCACACGCTGTGAAAGGAACTCTCCCCCCAAATGGTCCCGTGAACTAGTATTGTCATTCAATAAGATCACAACTGATTCAACTTGTCCCAGTGTGCTCCTGTTTTTCCAACCATCTCTCCACCTGCCGTCACCTTCCACCCCCTACCCATTCAGTAATTCAGAAAGGAGATTTTTAAGCCTTGGGCAAATTGAATTGTTACTTTCTTTATTTTTATTTTGTAATTTTTACGGAGAGGACAACAATCTGTGCATGCGCGGTTTAAGATTTTTTTTAAAGCCAACTGACTGCCTAACCAGAGTAATTACTCATCGCACGTGCCTGGACTACACCTTGATTCCGTGTGGAGTTCTGGTCACCGTAGATAAAGATGTGCAGAGTAAACATTTATTAGTTTGATTCTTCAGATGAAAGGGGTTGACAAGTTGAGTCACACAGCATGAAATCACACTCTTCAGCCTAAGTCTCGTGCGAAGAAAGAATGTAAAAGTTGGGCCTATACTCATTGGAGGTTAGAAGAGATTATTCTGTGAAAACACAAAATTCTTAGTGGGATTGACAGAGTGAATGCTGAGAGGACAATTCCCCTTGGGTTGGGGTATCCAGAAGTTTGGGCCTAATTTCAGAATAAGTAGTCACCCAATAAACTCTTGACTCTTCTCTTGACTTAAATGTAAAGGCATTAAGAATTTTGTAGATCATATCAAAATTGATTTGATAGCAAGGATGGAAACTTTTGACTAAATGTTTTATTTTTAGCTTGCTAGTGACAAGGAATTTCGTAAGCACAGGAACAGAGTGGCATATTTCAGCTTGTACTACAACTGATAACATAAAAGACGGAATGTTCATAGAATATCATTCACTGCAGCACCATCGGAACCAGCAATGGGTGAAATAGTGATAATTGAACCATCTTTTATAATGCTGTCTGCAACATACTCTGCAAATGTGTCAGTATAATGTCTTATTAAACTAAAGCAACTTTGCAAATTTATCTTTTGTAGTTAGAAAGTTGTGTGTTAATTGACAACTGTCTGAGTTTGGAGTGTTCTCACCAACACATATTTCATCAACTCACTAAAACAGATCTGTATTGTTTGTAACTAAGCTGTGTGTTGGTCTCCCTAAATCTATGGGTTATGATGATGAACTGAAGTTCTTACTTATAACTCTGTAGATTGTTTTATGAACATGAAGAGAAAAGATGTTTGTTCTTAAAGGGAACATGGGACATAATGAGGGCAGAGGGCAATTCTGTGTCTATGGAGGTAGGCTGGGGTAGAGATAGAGAACACAGACAGGCCCATTCACAATTCCAAAGGTTTCTTTAATCCTTGAGTGCTTGATTTTTCATTTAATATGTTATAGGAGCAGAATTAGGCCATTCGGCCCATTGAGTGGTCAGAATTAGGCCACTCCGCTATTCAATCATGGCTGATCTATCTTTCCCTCTCAACCCCTTCTCCTGCCTTCTTCCCATAACCCCTGACACCCGTACTAATCAACAATCTGTCAATCTCCGCCTTAAAAATACCCAATGACTGCCTCTACAGCCATCTGTGGCAATGAATTCCATGGATTCACCACCCTCTAGCTCAAGATATGTTACCCCAATCATTTAGATAATAAAGGGAGCCATTGTTTGTCTCCTATTTATGCTGGTGGGAAATCCTGTCTAAGAATTTGACCCAGTCTTTCAGGTAAGGCACCATGTAAGAGCATTGGAAATTACAATTGACAGTGGGTTCACTTTAAATCTGAGGTCGACAGTATTTTTATTAACCAACAGATAATAAGGAATATAGAGAAAATTTAGAGAAGTGAATAAAAGTATCTGGAACTAGATCAGTCATGTTCCCTGTTTGAGAGCTGGATAGTTATCTTTTCCCTTCCCTATTTCTACCAACTTTATTGGGCAAAAGTGCAAACCATTGCTGCTCTCAAGTCTCAGCTTCCTTCTGTTTAAACTATGATGGTTAATCTCCAGCAGGAAATTCAGTACCAAGTTCTACTGCATTTGTAAATCTATCAATTTTGAAACCTGTTATCTTTCCATAGACCAGCTATTATGGGGCTTTTTGGTTTGTGTAAGGCTAAAGGGCCTGTTTCCGTGCTGCAGGACTGACTAGCTATATTTCTCACTCATAATCCGATCCAATTTCACCATTCCATCTTAAAAAGCATATTCCTGTTTGCTGACTTTTCACAAATATTGTAGAATACAATTTATGTCATTTTTTCTCATAAAATAACATTTTAGTTGGTTCATCCCAGATTACAAGACCACTATTTCTCAGCAAACCGTTTGAAAAGTTCTTGCAATAGAATGTATAAACATACAATTGAGGAGTTGGCCAGTCCAAACCAGCTCAGACTTTAATCTGACTGTAGTACATCTTTCAGTACCTTGCTGGAATGTTTCAATGTACTTCAGGTGTGCTTGCATAATAGAAATATTGATAAGTACAAGAAATAAGATTTATTTTTCATGAATTCTTGTTATTTTTATGTAATAACATAAATCTTCTTACATGTATAAGATAAGTGTACATATTAAATTGATAGAACTATATTTCAATGAGATTCACAGACTTGCACTAATATAACAAATAACTGGGTCTGCATGAAATACAGGTTTTGAAAAAATGGAGGGAAATAGTTTAACGCACTAATATAATTTACTTTTTTCAAAATCACAGTATCAAACATTGAATATTACTGAATAATGCACATCTCTTTTCTCTTGTTTCTCTTTTGTGTGCTATTCAATCTTGGTGGGTAGGACATTAAGAAGGTTGATGGAGAATGAAAACCATACAGAGTAGCATAATGCACTTTGGAAATACAACATGAAAGGCAGTCAGTTTGAAAGAAAATCAGTTTAATGTTTCAAGATCACTTCACAAATGAACATGCATTGTGATCAGATTATAAAACACAATGAACCCCTTTAATAAAATACTTGTTTTGTGGATGATTTTTAAAAGTGCTCATTGTAAAAATGCCAATGAACATGTTTTTTTCTGAACACATTCAATATAAATTTATTTAACGCAGATAAGAATATTGTTTTAGCATTAAACTTGCCTTTCTTATAGTGTTCTAATTTCTACTTCTGGCCTGAAAACCGTATTGTAAAAAATACAAAATATTCAGGTTTTGATTGAAGCCACCTACATTAATTAAAATGAGGAAGGAACAGGTCAAAACTTCTAATGATGTGTTTGGTTGTACAATGGTGTTGCTTTATGCTGGCAACTTTTTAAAGAAAATAATCTTACAGCCAACATTTTGTTATTTATAACACACATTTTATCCACCGAGCTGGTTGGTGGCTTCTACTGATTTACTAGCTGCACACAAATTTATGAATTTGGTGATGTTAATAAAAGTACATTTTTAATCACTAATGAAGCAAGTTTTGTTTTAACTCAATTCAGCATCAGAAGTTTTGGAAACACTTTGAAAAAGTATGTTCTAGTGGCAAAGTGTTTAAACTTGCTTTGATCATTTTGCTTCCTGAAAAAAACTGTTCTGCTTGCTGTTTCACCATCACTGGGCCAGTTACAACATTTTTCCTTAGCATAGAAGAATCAGGTTATTCTTAGTAATGATAAGCAGATTTGTTGACATACCGTCTTCCTGATGCACAGTGTTCACTAAAAAGTTTAGTTCTTCAGGAGTGCTCCTGATAAGTTATCGCTAGGTAGGAGCTTCCGGGATAATGCGAGTAAAATCTGTTGTTGCGCCATCAACTCCCATCATTAACAGTATTTATGCTGTCTGTATTATTGCCATCATTGCTAGGAATGCCTTCATTGCAAGTGTCTCTAACTGCAATCCTGATAAGAAAAAGTGGGAATATACACTCCAGGATTATATGTAAAAATAAAAATGAGTTGTATTTCCTGCTACAAGTTCAGAGTCGCATATAAATACCAGAGGACTTCTAACCTTGACTGCCAAGAGCTGAAGATACAAAAAGTGAATCTGAAACTTTGCTGCTGTATGTTGGGAGATTTTGTTATTATTTGAAGATGATTACACAGGCACAATGTGTCATAATAAAGACCCAGTCTCATCTCAGAAAATTATATTCTATGATTCACCTGATTTTGCTTGGAAAGGAGGACTATCGTCATGGGGAGAGATCGTTTTATTTTCTCTTGCAGCCAAGGAGACTGAGGGGTGACCTGACACTGGAATATAAAATTATGAAAGGCACAAATAGAATAGATAGTCAGGATCTTCTCCACAGAAGGGGTGCCGAAAGCAAGAGGGCATTGATTTAATGTTAGTGGAAAGAAGGCAATATCCATAACATAATGGAAGTGAATGGAAGCCTAGTCACAGGCCTCCAGTCCAAGAAGCATCACCCTCTGCCTCCTTCATTGAAGCCAATTTTCTCTCCAGATATCTCTCCTTGGATCCCATGGGATCTAACCTTCCAGAGCACCCTACCATGCGAAACTTTGTCAAATGCCTTGCTGAAATCGATATATATGTCTACAGCTCTGCCTTCATCAACCTCTTTGGTCACATCATCAAAAAAACTTAATCAGACTTGTGAGACATTTCTGACTTTGTCATGTAATCCTCTCAAAACTTGGCGAGGACTTGTACATTATTATAATCTTTCATAATAGTCATCCCAGAAGTTGCAATGACATTTAAGATTCTGATATTACAATTAGTGCATGCATTAATATTATCTGGTTGCATATACACAGCAATACAGTTATTACCTGAAGCTACTGAAAGCAGCATTTTCAATCTTGTCACTAACGGAGAATATCCTTGTTTGCAGCTACCGATTATATCATCATAATCAAGCGTCCACACTGCTGCTCCACCAAACCTTTCAGCCCTTAGCCAATTGACCTACAAAGATAAATTAATTGTCAACCGTTTTAGGAGATGTTCAACTGTTGAACAAAGTTAACTACTTTATGAAGTCTGCATTATCTCTTCAGTGGCTGCTTCTACACACACCATAGGATGATGGAGGAGAGAGCGAATAATATTTCAAATATGAATTTTTGCCTCAGTTCTTATTTTAATATTGCAGACAAAACATCAAAAATCTATTGTTTAAAAAGCCAAATCTGGCCAGCCTTAACTTTTTGGAGATTCAGATTATCTACATTTACAATCAACCATTGATAGATTGGTAGCTGAAACAAACAATTGATTTTTTTGATTCAGTTGAAAATGAAAACGGGGCAGAAATCACCGATCTCCACACAGCCAAATAAGGCATTTCCAGCTTCTTATGGTTATTTAATTACAATGGTTTACAGGATTAGTCTATGATTGTATGACTACTGGGAATGGGGAATATTAATCAATGTGGTCCTTAGCAACAAGAAGCATCACATACATGTCTTTATCCTACATGAGCATGATCTTATTGGTAGCATGAAATTACTTGCCTGGCTGATCAGTTTGCATAACACAGGATTAGCTAATGCTTGATATCGCCTTTATTTATGTTAGGCGATCAGATCAGATCAGATTCAATTTATTGTCATTGCACTTTTCAGTACAACGAAATGGTTTAGCCTGCAGTCGTACATAGAATAAATAACAAAACACACACTCAACACAGTTTTACATCCACCACAGTGGGTCCACCAGGCACCTCCTCACTGTGATGGAAGGCAAAAGTCCCAAAGTCCATGTCTCTTCCCTCTTTTCCCTCCCAATGGATGACATCCATTGGTTGATGAAGTGAACTACAATGTTACAGACAGGAAGGACTAATATAGAAATATTTAAAAACAAACACATATTTGAATCATAGCGCTGAAAGAGTAATAACAAGGCATCATAAAAAATATATCAAAATAATTCATAATAAATAAATAAAGTATACTTTGAAATCGATACTTCGCCTATTATCATATCCAATCCAAACTCCTTCCTTGACAGCGTATGGAACCTTCTGAATAGAATTCCAATGTTTATCTGCTCCTTTCAAGAACTCACAGATCTGTTAATAAGAAAGATTAAAGGTTGGTGGATCACTTGGACGTCGTACTTGAACTTTGGCATCTTCCGAAGTTCTCTCCCAGTTTCACGTCCTCTCCCCTTCTGTGCAGCCTGTTTAGTTTCATTGATTGAAAGAAACAGCACTTTGTTTTTTGCTCAAGATTTCAGCGTCTGCAGTCTCTTGAACGTCTAGATCTTTGACGTCGAGGGACATGGAATTAGTTTAATTTAGTTTAGAGATACAGTATGGAAACAAGCCCCTTAGCCCACTGGGTGCAAACTGACCATCAATCACCTGTTCACACTAGTTTCATGTTATTCCACTTTCTCATCCACTCCATACACTCTTGGGGTGTGTAATTTACAGAGACCAATTAATCTACAAACCAGCATGTCTCTGAAATCTGGTCATAAGGAATAGTAGAATTCGGCCCTTCGGCCCATCAAGTCTACTACGCCATTCAAACATGGCTGATCTATCTCTCCCTCCTACCCCATTCCCCTGCATTCTCCCCATAACTTCTGACACCTGTATTAATCAAGAATATATCTATAAGGAAATATCATCTGAATTGGCCTCTACAGCCGTGTGTGGCAAAAAAAATCAGATTGACCACCCTCTGACTAAAGAAATTCCTCCTCATCTCCTTCCTAAAAGAATGTCCTTTAATTCTGAGGCTATGACCTGTAGTTCTAGACTCTACCACTAATGGAAACATCTTCTCCACATCCACTCTATCCAAGCCTTTCACTATTCTGTATGTGTCAATAAGGTCCCTCCTCATTCTTTTAAACTCCAGCGAGTACAGGCCCAGTGCCAACAAACACTCATCATAGGTTAACCAACTCATTCCTGGGATCATTCTTGTAAACCTCCTCTGGATCCTCTCAGGAGCTAGCACATCTTTCCTCAGATATGGTGCCCAAAACTGCTCACAATATTCCAAATGCAGCCTTACCTGTGTCTTATAGAGCTTCAACATTACATCCCTGTTTTTGTATACAAGCCCTCCTGAAATAAATGCTAGCATTGAGTTTGCTCTCAATGTGGGAGGAAATCCGCACAGTCACAGGGAGACCATGCAACCTCCACATGGACAGCACCCAAGGTCAGGATCTCTGGCGCTGTTTGGCAGCAGCTGTACCAGACCTAATTTAATGAAGACACAAGGAACCGCAGCTGCTGAAATATTGAGCAAAACTCAAAGTGCAAGAGTAACTCAGCAGGTCAGGAAGTATCTCTGAGAATGGATTGATGATGTTTTGGGTTAGAATCCTTCTTCAGATTGGGGAAAGGCTCCAATATGAATCGTTATCTTCCTCGCTCTCCACCGATGCTGCCTGACTTATTGAGTTACTCCAGCACTTTGTGTTTTGCTACTAATTTAATGATTGCAGAGGTGTAAATGTGCCTTTAAAATAATATTTATTCTCTGAGGAGTGTAACATGTGGGTAACCAAAATGAACTGTATTCTGGTGGTGTAAAGGTTTGAGGGATATTTCTGACAGACTGGATATATTGATGAATTTAGAAGCTTGCAATAATTCTCTTTGGTTTAAAATATATTTGCTAAACATAAGGCGTTGAGGAGGCACCATGCATGAGTGTAACATTATAATCCTTTACGATCAAAACAGAAGAAGTGCTTGGCAGCTGCAAGCTCAGGCGGCAGTATCCAAGTTGGCTACCAAGATAGGTGGCATAGCAGTAGAATTGCTGCCTTGCAGCGCCGGAGACCCGGGTTCGATCTTGACGTTCTCCCCATGAGGTTTTCCTTGGGTGCTCCGAGTTCCTCCCACACTCCAAAGATGTACTGGTTTGTAGGTTAATTTGGTTTTGGTAAAAATTGTAAATTGTCCCTTGTGTGTAGGATAGCGCTAGTTTATGGGGATAGCTGGTCGGTGGGCCTATTTCCATGTTGTATATCTAAACTAAAACTAAATTATCAGAAATTATAAATGGGTGAAATCCATAATAGTGATGTCTGAAAGTGAGGATATCCATATTTAATTGATTATTTTTTAGGTGATATATAATTTGAATCCAGGGTGAAACATAATGCCAAATTGCGAGAAACCCAATTTCTAGGTGTTATGTGTACCTAAAATTAGGTATTTAGTTATTGAGCCAAACGTCCCATTTAAAAATTGACACTTTGACAGCCTTCAACTCCAAATATGGCTGCAACACTCTGAATTATCATTTCCAACAAACAATTTCAAGAGCTGTGCTGTTCTCAGGTCAATGCTTTAACAATGTGAACAATTTTGCAGACACAAGGAACTACAATTGCTGATATACAAAAAAAAGACCCAAGTGCAGGAGTACCTCAGTGGGGTCAGGCAGGATTGCCGGAGAATATGGCTAGGTGATGGAAAGAAGGGTCCAGACCCAAAATGTCACCTATCTAATGTTCTCCAGAGATGCTGACTGACCCACTGAATTGCTCCAGCACTTCTAAAAATGTGACTCTTTCTCCACCCCACCCACCGCACATTTCCTTTGCGGAGTACTGTTAGTCTTTTATGATCTATTCTGCAACTGAATTTTCACATCCCTGTCTAGAAGAATACAGGTAAAGATCTCAGAACATTGCTATTCCTATAGTGTTCAAAATGATGGGGCAGTGTTAGGGATTTTATTAATAATTTGGGCCGATGGTTTGCACATGCACAAAATAGAACATAGAACAGTACAGCACAGGAACAGAACCTTTGGCCCACAATGTCTATGCACAACATGATACCAAGTTAAACTAATCTCATTTGCCTGCACCCAATCCATACCCCTCCATTACCTGCATATCTATGTACTTATCGAAAAGCTTCTTAAATACCACTATCGATCTGCCTCCATGAACACCCTGGCAGCACGTTCCAGGCACCCACCACTCTCTGTGTAAAAAAAACTTGTCCCACACATCTCCTTGAATCTTTGGCCCACTCACCTTAAAGCTATGTTCTCTGGTCATTGACATTTCCATCCTGGGAAAAAAGGTGCCGACTGTCTACCTTAGTATAATACCTTAATATTTAAAAATCTAATATATAATATATGAATAACTATTACATACATACATTTATCATAACCATTGATTTATGATGAATATACATACAACTAGCACTTAGTTTTGATTTTAACTTTGCTCAATTACAATTATATTAATGTTTTTAGCACCTCATAATATGCCATGGTACCAGGCTGATTTGTATATTTGCCTTTTGGACCAGGACCATTTGCTGGAGCACCAATACGCCAACTTGTGGTTTGAAGTTTGAAACTCCGTCCGTAAGTTGCAAATCCAACTAGTAATTTTTTTCCTGGTGAACCTTGAGACCTGTAATATTTAACAGCATATTCCTGTAACAGATGAAATTTGAACAATGAGTTTTGGAAAGGTTAATCATTCAACTTTTGTTTTAAGAATAATTCAAACATCAGTTACAATAGGTTTAGGTTTATTACTGTCATGTGTATCAAGGTACAGTGAAAAACTTTGTTTTGCATGCTATCTAAACACATCGAATATACCATACATAAATACAATCAAGTCAAACTCAAGTACAATAGGTTGAGCAATGGGGAAGATATAGAGTGCAGAATATAGTTTTCATCATTGTAGCGCATCAGTTCCATCAACAAAGTCAAATGTCCGCAATGGGGTAGAGGTGAATTGGACATACCCTAGCTTATGGATGGATCGTTCAGAAGCCTAATAACACAGGGAAATAGGCAGTTCAGGTGGTGCCACTTCCAAGGTTCTGCTGGACAGGGACAGGGTGAAGCAGGAATGACTGGGGTGGGACGAGTATTTGATAATGTAGTAATTACATCTGTCATATACCACCAAGAAAAATGATTTTGCTAACATACCACATTCAAATACTGCAGCTCTCCGTGTTCATCTTTATTTTGACGCAAAGGACTATGGTGTCCAATGAAAATATTCCATGGACCATGGAAATCAAACGCCATCACAATGATGAAATCCAAATGTCTACAAAAATGAAAATAGAGGAACTTAAATGATAATTAACAATACTGATTCATCTTGCTAAAAAAAAAATCAATGACATACATTTGAAGTTTTGTACAGCAGAAAAATAGGTTATTCAGCCCATCATATCTATACTAACCTTTTAGCTCATCTGGCAGGCAAGGTAAAGGAAAGTATTAAGAGATTTTACAGGTATATTTAGTGTACAAGGACTGGAGAGAGAATAGGTCAGCATGGTCATCCTTGTGAAGAGCCACAAGAGATATGAAATTAATATTTCTCATCCGTTTTCACTGAGAAGATCATGAAAGCTATGGATGTTGTGATGTCTTAGATCATATATAAACTACTAAAGTGGTATGGGAAGTTTAGTGCATTAAGAAAGGTGAATCCATAGAGTCTGACTGAGTGTATCCTTAGACCATTTGAGAAGAAATTGCAGAGATATTTGCATCAACTTTAGCCACAGGTAATGTCTGGAAGGCTGGAGCATATCACCAAAGTACTGAAAACTGCAGACAAGCAGCACTGGCATAGACAAGTGTAGATTTCCTGCACAGAACAGGTTTAGAGTACCTATATAAGGGCAGAAGAATTTCTAGTACATTTAGGAGTATAAATTAAGTTACACATTGTAACTTTGTCCGAATCCTTAGTGAACAGATGAAAACATCCCCCGACTTCTTTTTCTTTTACAATCTATATATATTTATGAATAATTTGTATATATTTATGTCTGATTTAATCATCAGCTTGGCATCAGATGATAATTTTATCCCTTATTTTCTCTTCATTGTTTTCAATTTTGTGACTTCTTTTTAATATTAGACTCAGACCAAATATTCCCATGAAAAGCCTACGATTTTTGAACAGACTGGTCAACTTGAAAGCTAAAAACCATGTAAACAATTTCTATTAAATGAAGTATATACTTACTGAGAAATTATGCTAACTTCATAACTATCATCAATTATTTTTTTACCAGCAGACATAGAAGCTACAAGCATCAGTTCATATTGGTGTGTATCTGATGCCTCTTCAACAAAGGAAGATTTCAATTCCTAGGAGGAAAATAAAGAATATTTTGAATCAATGGTCCAAAAGGGCAATTACTTGGATCGCAGACCAGGTATTGAATGAATCAGATTCAGATTCCTTTATTGTCATTCAGACCTTTCGGTCTGAACGAAATTTGTTACCTTGCAGTCATAACATGTAATAAATTAAAACAAAACACACAATAAACACATATTTAACATCCACCACAGTGAGTTCACCAGGCACCTCCTCACTGTGGTGGAAGGCAAAAGTCTTAAAGTCTTTGTCTTTTTCCCCTACATGTTCCCCCTCTGTACTGAGGCAATCCAGGCCTCCGATGTCATCGTCCACTAGGCCCGCGGCCGAGCCTCCGAAGCCAGGCCGCCACCGCCGCCGTTGCCGGAATGCTGGAACACCACCACAGCTCCCAGTCAGGATCGACCACGGGAACGCTGGAAAGCCGCCGGAGCGCCGAAGCCGGGCCGCTGCTGAAGAGCCGCTGGAGAGCCGCCGGAGAGCCGCTGGAGAGCCGCCGGAGAGCCGGGCCGCTGCTGAAGAGCCGCTGGAGAGCCGCCGGAGAGCCGGGCCGCTGCTGAAGAGCCGCTGGAGAGCCGCCGGAGCGCCGAAGCCGGGCCGCTGCTGAAGAGCCGCTGAAGCAACTGCTGGAGCGCCGAAGCCCCGAAGCCCCGAAGCCGGGCCGCTGCCGGAGCACCGCTGGAGAGCCGCCGGAGCGCCGAAGCCGGGCCGCTGCCGGAGCACCGCTGGAGAGCCGCCGGAGCCCCGAAGTCGGGCCGCTGCCGGAGCACCGCTGGAGAGCCGCCGGAGCGCCGAAGCCGGGCCGCTGCCGGAGCACCGCTGGAGAGCCGCCGGAGCGCCGAAGCCGGGCCGCTGCTGGAGCACCTGAGACCAGGTATTGAATGAATGAATGAATAAGTTTATTGGCCAAGTATTCACATACAAGGAATTTGCCTTGGTGCTCCCCCGTCAAGTAAGAACATGACATACAGTGACAGTTATGAATGACACATAAAACATTAAACAGTAATAATAAAACATTATCAATTTGTTATGTTTGTTCTAACACTTTCCAGGTAACGCTTCCCCATGGAAATACAAAAGCCTTTTCTTCTTAATTAATTTTTAATTTTTAGCGATACAGCATGGAAATATACCTTCAGCTCACCGAGTCCACGCTGACCCATTCACACTAGATCTATGAAATCCCATTTTCCCTACATACTAGGGACAATTTACAGAGGCAAATTAACCTATAAACCTGCACGTCTTTGGTATGTGGGAGGAAACCGGACGACCCGGTAGAAACCCAAGAGGTCACAGGGCGAATATGCAAGCTCCACAAGAACAGCATCCAAGGTCAGGATCAAACCTGGTCTCAGGTGCTGTGAGGCAGCAGTTCTACCAGCTGCGCCGCTGTGCTGTTAAAATGGTGAGCAAAAAGCAAAGTGCTGGGGTGCTCATGCCAAAACAACACAGGGTTTCAGTACAGTACACTAAAATAATAACCCTCTTGAAAATGTTTGGATTTAGCCTGAAAATACATCCAAATAAAGATGAGGCAAACTAAAATATAATTCATTTTAGGATATATGACATTTAACAGTTAAAAATATTAAAGCATTTGCACAGCAAAGATTTGTATAATTAACGGCTGTCTTCTTACCTCAATCAATCTTGTGTAGAGATTTTTGTTTTCTGCTGGGTTTCCTTTAGCCCCGGGATAGTGCCAAGCTATATCTATACCGTCAAAATTATGTAGTCTCAGGAAGCTAATCACAGACTTGATGAATGTCCGCCTAGTTGATTGAGTGGACACCACACCGTTGAAACTGATGAAGAAGCCGGAATAGTTAGAAAAAAGAACAAATACATGTTGGAAGAAACTGCAGATGCTGGTTTAAACTGAAGATAGACACAAAATGCTGGAGTAACTCAGCAGAATAGGCAGCATCTCTGGAAAGAAGGAATGGGTGATGGGTGAGATCAGGTAGGTCCAGGCAGACTGAGCAAAGGTGCTCAGCGAACTATGTCCCGGTTGCCAAAGAACACCTTTACTCAGTCCGCCTGGATCTACCTCATCTGCCAAACACTTTAATTCCCATTCCCACACTGACCTTTCTGTCCTACATTGTCAAAGTGAGGCAAAACGGAAATTGGAGGAACAGCATCTCATATTTCATGTGGGCTGCTTACCACACAATGGTATGAATATTGATTTCTCTAACTTTAAGTAACCCCTGCATTCCCTCTCTCTCCATCCCTCCTCCACCTATCACACCAGCTTCTTGTTCTCACCTAGCAAACAGCTAACTATGGCCTCTTTCCTTTATCATTTTTACTTTTTTGCATATCTTTCATTCATTTGTTCTATATCTCTCTACATCCCCATCTATATCACTCGTTTCCCTTTCCCACAACTCTCACTGTAGAAGGGTCTCGACCTGAAACACCACCCTTCTCTCTAGAGATGCTGAGTTACTCCAGTATTTTGTGACTAAACGACAGATATATAGTGCGCTCCATACTGTTTGGGACAAAGACCCATTTAAACCAAAATGTATAAAAATGGCCTTTAATAAAATCTGACAATGTACACTTTAACCACATGTGATTTTTTCTATTATAATTCTCAAATCTCAAATCTAAATGATGGGTCTTTGTCCAAAACATTATGGAGGGCACTGTAGTTGTGTTACATTTCTTGAGTTAGAATGAATTGATACATTTTCTGGACATATGTATTTAGTGGGCAAACCCGTTTTTCTTGATACAGATATTTGGATGCACAAATATACTTTATCATTAAGATATATAGTTAGAAGTTTCATTTTCATTTTCTATGTTCTCATTTCAATAGTTCTTTTATTTACAGCTTAGAAAATGTTAATGAGGCTGCACAGGTCTGTGGAACTAGCTTCTGCAATGCATTAAAACGTTTACTGATGACATTGGATTTGAAGAGAGGACAGTGGCCAAAGAAAGAACATTAATAAAATATTTGCCAACACACCAACCAGGAAGTTGGACAGTGAGAATAGAGTTAAAGAAATTCTACCTGGAATCAAGAACCAGGGGACATTGGTATAAGGTGAGGGTGGAAAGATTTAATAGGAACCAGAGGGGCAACTATGTTTTACACAAATGGTGATAGGTATATTTAATGAGCTGCCACAAGAGTATAAAGAATGTAAAAAGAATCTTAAGAAAGAAATTAGGAAGGCTAAAAGAAGATATGAAGTTGCTTTGGCAAGAAAGGTGAAAGTAAATCCAAAGGGTTTCTACAGCTATATTAATAGCAAAAGGATAACGAGGGATAAAATTGGACCATTAGAGAACCAGAATGGACAGCTATCTGCAGAGCCAAAAGAAATGGGGGAGATATTGAACAATTTATTTTCTTCGGTATTCACCAAGGAGAAGGATATTGAGGTAAGGGAAAAAGTAGAGTACCTATGGAAACTATGAGATTCAAAGAGGAGGAAGTACTGACACTTTTGAAAAATATAAAAGTGGATAAGTCTCCAGGTCCTGACAGGATATTCCCTAGGACATTGAGGGAAGTTAGTGTAGAAATAGCAGGAGCTATGACAGAAATATTTCAAATGTCATTAGAAACGGGAATAGTGCCGGAGGATTGGCGTACTGCGCATGTTGTTCCATTGTTTAAAAAGGGTTCAAAGAATAAACCTAGCAATTATAGACCTATTCGTTTGACGTCAGTGGTGGGCAAATTAATGGAAAGGATACTTAGAGATAATATATATAAGCATCTGGATAAACAGGGTCTGATCAGGAACAGTCATCATGGATTTGTGCCTGGAAGGTCATGTTTGACAAACCTTCTTGAATTTTTTGAAGCGATAACTAGGGAAATTGATGAGGGTAAAGCAGTGGATGTTGTCTATATGGATTTCAGTAAGGCCTTTGACAAGGTTCCCCATGGAAGGTTGGTTAAGAAGGTTCAATCTTTGGGTGTTAATGGCGGAGTAGCAAGATGGATTCAACAGTGGCTGAATGGGAGATGTCAGAGAGTAATGGTGGATGGCTGTTTGTCAGGTTGGAAGCCGGTGACCAGTGGGGTGCCTCAGGGATCTGTGTGGGGTCCACTGTTGTTTGTCATGTACATCAATGATCTGGATGATGGGGTGGAAAATTGGATAAGTAAGTATGCAGATGATACTAAGATAGGTGGTGTTGTGGATAATGAAGTAGATTTTCAAAGTCTACAGAGAGATTTGGGCCATTTGGAAAAGTGGGCTGAAAGATGGCAGATGGAGTTTAATGCTGTTAAGTGTGAAGTGCTACATCTTGGCAGGACAAATCAAAATAGGACGTACATGGTAAATGGTAGGGAATTGAGGAATGCTGTGGAACAGAGGGATCTAGGAATAACTGTGCATAGTTCCCTGAAGGTGGAATCGCATGTAGATAGAGTGGTAAAGAAAGCCTTTGGTGTGCTGGCCTTTATAAATCAGAGCATTGAATATAGGAGTAGGGAAGTAATGTTAAAATCGTACAAGGCATTGGTAAGACCAATTCTGGAGTATGGTGTACAATTTTGGTTGCCTAATTATAGGAACGATGTCAACAAAATAGAGAGAGTACAGAGGAGATTTACTAGAATGTTGCCAGGGTTCCAGCAACTATGTTACAGAGAAAGGTTGAACAAGTTAGGTCTTTATTCTTTGGAGCGCAGAAGGTTAAGGGGGGACTTGATTGAGGTCTTTAAAATGATGAAAGGGATAGACAGAGTTGACATGGATAAGCTTTTCCCATTGAGGGTAGGGAAGATTCAAACAAGAGGGCATGACATGAGAATTAAGGGACAGAAGTTTAGGGGTAACGTGAGGGGGAACTTCTTTACTCAGTGGTGGTGGCTGTGTGGAATGAGCTTCCAGCAGAAGTGGTGGAGGCAGGATCGATTTTAACATTTAAAAGTAAAGTGGATAGGTATATGGACGTGAAGGGAATGGAGGGGTATGGTCTGAGTGCAGGTAGATGGGACTAGGGGAAAACAAATGGTCGGCACGGACTGGAAGGGCCGAGAGGGCCTGTTTCCGTGCTGTAATTGTTATATGGTTGTTATTATATGTTATAAGAGGTACTTGAGACAGATATTATCACAATGTTTAAAAAAAACATTTGGACAGTTAAATGTTTAGGATAAATTTAGAAGGATATGGGCCAAAAGCAGGCAGATGGGACTAGTGCAGATGAGGCATAAAGGTTAGTGTGGGCAAGTTGGGCTGACGGACCTGTTTCCGTGCTGTATGTCTCTATAGCTCTAAAGAGGCAGGTGAAAATGTGTGTTCATGCCTTGGCTAATGGAACTTCAGAGGAAGTGTGTCGTTGAATGCTAGGAAAAGGAACTAGAGAGCAGCAGACCTGATCGTTTCAGTTTTTCTTTTGAATGTGCAGTAGCTCCTCGAAAACACACTCAAAACTGCACATTCAAAGTACCAAATGTTAAGTCTTTGGATGTCTATTTATCATGAATTTTACTTTGGAGTCACGTGAGTGACTACGTGAAGACCCCGCCAGCACGCATGCGCGACATATCGTCGAACGCATTGCGGAAGCGACAGTCGGGAGGAGCGCCGCTCCTCCAGTGCGAGTTTTGAAAAATGACGGAAGGTAAGTCTTACCTTTTCTGGTGAGCGTGGCGACTCGGTGTGTTTCTTTTTCAGAACGGAGGAAGCACCATGGAGTCGCGCAAGGGAGAGCAGCAGCTGATACCGCTGCTGTGGAAGCAGCCAGCAGCGTGCCGTCTCTCCAGAGCTGCAGGTGCTGCCAGCAGCTGCCGGCTTCTCGCCGCTACAGACCGCAGGTGCGCCGCGGTCGGCGGCAAAACCACCCGGAAGTCGGACAGGTCCGTTGACTCGGCTGGGTCCGGACCTGAAGACACCCCGTTCATGGATAGGGACGGCGGGCGTCTTTCCCGCGGGAGCGGATGGGGAGCAGTGCTCCAGCGTGACCTGCTTATGCAGGGACAGAGTCACAGTGGGTCTCCTCGCAGACCCACGGCAGGATCCTTTCAAGGACTGCCAAATGTCTCACCCTCTTCGCAGGGGAGCATTAGGGGTCAGAGCTGGGCTGACCCTGAAGAAGGGGCAATGGCTGAACAGTCAACTGTGAGGGGTGCCAGAAGAGAGAGCAGCAGAAGATTTGTGGGACACATGCTGTATCAACTCAAGAAGGACTGCCTATACAAAGCTGCAAGCCAGTACAAAATACATGGCTACAAAACAGCTACAGGAGCAAGCCATTAACTTTATGGCTGGGAAGTACATTGCTCCAGAGAACTCCATTTCTCTTAAAGTACCAGCAGTCTATGACCCCATCTGGGCAACAGGAGCCCATCTATAAGGAGCCAGGAGGGGAAGCTCCAGAGGAAGCTGCTGGCTGCTAAAATCACAGCAGTACCAGGACAACTGATGGGGTTGATTTGCCTGAAGAGTTACTAGATGCTCTAGCAGACTGTGTAATACTCAGTGGAGATTAACAGTTACAGGAAGAGCATCATCAAGAAGTGCGGAATTATGCAAGACAAGTAGCACACAGGCGCCAAAATTGCTGTTGGGGGACCTCCCGAAGCAGGTGAAAGACCTGCATGAGGAAGCCAAGGCAATAGGCCTGATCAAGGTGCCAAGCACCTCTAAAACCCACTATCAACAGCGGCAGCACCCCTACACACCCACCAGACATCGGTGCTATGGAAGACCATCTGGTGGTGAAAGCTCGAAGGCCGGCCCACCTGCACAGCGGTCTTTCAGACCATGGCCCAGCCCGGCCTTCATGGAAAATGCGCCAACCCCACAACGCAGCAACACAATACCAGAAGAAACAACTGCGGAGACAACCCACACAACACATGGAGGTAGGTGGGTCTGGTTGTCTTAAAAAACATTGCATGTCCGATTCATCAAAAGTTGGGGGACGGTTGCACTTGTTTCATCATGTGTGCTGCACTTTTACCTCTGAACTTTTACATACTCGGAAGTATTCAGAATTACAAAATTGAATTTGTATACGAACTACTGTCCCAGTTCAGCATACGCCTAGCAGGAAGTTCATACTTCACAAAAAGAGAGAACAGCAGGCCATGCTGAACTGTTAAGATTAAACACAAAAGGGATTGAGAAAACAATCAGAGAATTTCAAGAGTTCGTATCAAATATATTTATAAAAAACTAAAAAGATGGTGGTTGCCGTATCATTACAGATTTGACCGAACTAAATACTTCCGTTCAGTATGCCCATTTCAAAATAGACACGTTTGTCACACACAGGGTCATCGTAAATACCTGAAATTTATCTGGATGGGACAGCTATGGCAGTATGCCTTATCCAATGGGTTGTCATCAGCACCCAGGCTATTACAAATTTATTAAAACCAGCTTTAGCATACTTAAAGAAACATAACCATATCGTCATGGCTTACCTTGATGATATTCTCATTGTAGGTGAAAATTGGAGCTGGCTACATTGGTGGTATCAGCCACAACACAGAGATTTAACGTACATCCAGATAAATCAAAATTGGAACCCTCCACTACCATGGATTATTTGGGGTTCACTATTGACTCTGTTCATATGTCTATCACCTTGCCACCAAACAAAGTGACAGACTTGATGGGAGTATGCAAAAGCCTCACTGGCATCAGGGAACCAACCATTCGGCAAGGAGCAAGAGTGATTGGGAAATTGGTGGCTGCGTTCCCAGCAGCACAATTGGACCACTCCATTATTAAAACCTGGAAGAGGGAAATTTTAGCTCTCAAAAATCATGCAGGCCATTTCAATAGGCCTATGCAACTACCAGGGAAAGTAAATTAGAATTAAACTGGAGGATAGAAATGTTCAATATTATCCTAACCCCATCACCTCATTCTATATCCCTAGGGTACATTACAGACTGATGCCAGTGCTAAAGGTTGGGGGGCAACTAATACCACCGCAAGTTGTGGTGGCAGATGAGTGCACACAAATTATTCTGTTTAAAGCACTAGGAATTAATTATCTAGAAATGCTGGGAGCGTTTCATGGACTCAGGGCCTACTGCTCAGATGAGCACCAGTTGCATGTACGGTACAAATTGATACCACACTGGGGGCCTATATATAATCATATGGGTGAAATAAAGTCGATATCATGTGATGGATTGCCTAATAATATCTGGCACTGGTGTCTGGGAGAGAGATTTGGATCTCAACCACTTACCTTCCAGGTAAGCTAAATACAGTGGCAGACACCAGGTCACGTAAATTCAACGACAACATTAAATGGATGTTGGATCGGAAAGTGTTTACAGATATTATAGACCGGTATGGGACACCAGATATCGACCTTTTTTCCATCCAGACTAATTCACCAACTACCAACATATGTTGCTTGGGAACCAGACCCAGGGGCAGCAGCGATGGACGATTTCTCGCTGCATTGGGGGGAGGGGGGATTTGTTTTGCTATGCATTTTCCCCTTCTGCCTCATCAGGCGAGTCTTACAATAATTAAACAAGATGCCGCAACGGGTACCATGGTTCCCAACAGTACAAAGATGGTCTCAGAACCCTGCATCTGGATCAACAACGGCCAAGGAGGTTGGCACACCCCGTGCGGGAAAGTATCCGTGCCATGACTGTATGAACTTGTTGATTTGCAGTTTCTGAACAGGCCATTTCTGGGATACGGACTCTCCGACAGGACGATCAATGCCATCTCAGCGTCGTGCAGGGAGTCCACGAGAAGACAGTACCTGACATATGTCAGGAAATGGGAAGTGTTCTGCACCAGGACGAACACTACATATGACTCAGCCACCAACATTGAAGTGCTGGAGTTCTGGCCACCCTTCATTTCGATGAAGGATTGAGTTACAGTGCCATTATTGTGCAAGGAGTGCCCTATCTAATATCTGGGCAGAGGGAGTGATCACCTGGCTATAGGATCACACCCACTAGTACCTAAACGAATGAGGGGTATTTGTACTCTATTCCCCCAGGCCCAGATACACCCATATATGGGACATAGGTAGTACACCATGTTACGAGGATGGACACCAATATCGGGGCTCACTCTGGACAAACTAATATGCTAGATGGGAAGGATTATGGCACTTGGATCAGCACAACGGGTCCAGTCCTTACACAAGCTAGAATAGGACATCATGTCTGTCACAAATGGCAGATAACCTGCTACATACAGGGGTACTTAAACAAGACTGACCCGGTTCCTTTGGCCAATATTAGAGTTCTGGCCTATCCTGCAGATAGTCGGCCCTGCATAGTGACACATATTTTCCAATATATAGTCACCAAGATGGGCACTTATGGGCACGGAGAGAGCTTTCTCATTAGCCATAAATGCCCTCACCTAAGGTCACAGTGCAAACCATATCCAGATGGTTCGGGTGGTATTACGTGCAGTGGTGAATACTAATGTTTCAAATCTCACTCCAACAGGGCTGCATCTACATCGGACGCTAGGATGATGGGAGTTCCTATGGACCACATCCTTGCCACAGCGGGGTGGAGCAATGAACGCATTCAATGCTTTATAATAAACCCGTGGCCGATCCTGAGACGTTTGCAGGGAAAAATTAAGTTCTGTAAAATAAATTACCCAATGTGGGGCATATTATTTTAGGTATGAATAATACCTTTATTGTTTTTCAGCACAGTGTCGTGTGTGAAATACGTTCATCCTCCGTCCCAGAATGGCAGTGTGTGAGCATGGTCTCGTTCCAGGGCATGAAATCACAGAGCTTTGAAATCTTCACGTAGTCACTCACGTGACTCCGAAGTAAAATAGTAAGATTAAATGAGAACTTACCAGTTTGAAGTTTGATCTTTATTTTATGAGGAGTTACGATGAGGGATTACGTGAAGACCCCGCCAGCACGCATGCGCGACATTCTTCAAAGCAGTGGTGTGAAATCACAGATACCAGAGTAGACTAATATAGTAAGATAAGAGAGAACTTCCATACCAGTTGAACTTTATAATAGAGGGTTTTGGGAGCAGAGGGCACGTAATCCCTCATCGTAACTCCTCATAAAATAAAGATCAAACTTCAAACTGGTAAGTTCTCATTTAATCTTACTATTTCTACAGCAGCAATCTGTGTAACCATAGGTTGACTCACATCAGTGAGAAGACTTCAGTGACAGAATATTCATTGCCAAGTCATCCCACAACAAATTATAGAAACATAGAAACATAGAAATTAGGTGCAGGAGTAGGCCATTCAGCCCTTCGAGCCTGCACCGCCATTAAATATGATCATGGCTGATCATCCAACTCAGTATCCCGTACCTGCCTTCTCTCCATACCCTCTGATCCCCTTAGCCACAAGGGCCACATCCAACTCACTCTTAAATATAGCCAATGAACTGGCCTCAACTACCCTCTGTGGCAGAGAGTTCCAGAGACTCACCACTCTCTGTGTGAAAAAAGTCTTTCTCATCTCGGTCTTAAAGGATTTCCCCCTTATCCTTAAGCTGTGACCCCTTGTCCTGGACTTCCCCAACATCGGGAACAATCTTCCTGCATCTAGCCTGTCCAACCCCTTAAGAGGGTTGGACAGGCTAAAATCAAATAGGCTTGGATTCTAGTAGGTCCTCCAAGTTTCTGACTTTGCTAGATGTTTTGGTCATTTACGATTCTCCCACATCCTCTCCAGCTCCCCATTCATATCAGTTGAAAGAAGGGAGAAAAGTCAATGAGGCTCACTTTTCCAAACTCCACTTGCAGCTTTATAGCTTTTGGAAAAACATGATGGCTAATTTTGTTTTAATGTTGAACACAATTGTGGAAAGCCTATAATGTTTTTGTTATAAATTCAATCATTTTTCAAGATAGCACTGATGATGGTAGTTATTGATATCTTTTATTAAAAAGGCTTGTCACATTTTCTTACCGTGCGGATCCAAATATCCACCCTCCAACAGACAGCAGCGTCTTCAACTTGTGATTTCTTTGAGAAATAAAGTATTTTGTGATATTACTTTAACAATTAATTTAAGCTTTGTACCTTATAAACAAAAACTGTTGGTTTAGAGAATCACCCATTCAAATACCTCGTAACATAACCCTGAGTGTTGCATTTAATATCAGAGATCTCCTGCACAAATATGTGCATATATGGTCTGCCTTCTACAATGGAAATATATTATTAAATCATGGGGGCTAAAGATTGAATAAGTTAGCACCATGGTTTTTGGTGCTACGCAATGTAATATCTCCACTTTAGAGCAAGGCCATAGAGTGCTCTTTGTACATTTGAACTTGTTACCAGCACACTGTGCTCATTATATAATTATACAGATGTAAAGCACGGGAGGGAGCTCATGTTGTCGACCTCCCCGTGGTGCACCCTGTCAACTGACCTCAGTCAGGCGAACAACAACAGAGACAGCAGCAGTGCCGCAACCTGGATCCAACCCGGAGCATGTGCCCTTTTTAGGGTGGGCACCAGGCACGTGCCGTGAGTAATTACTCAGGGTAGGCACTCAGTCGGCCTTAAAAAAAAATTAAACCGCGCATGCGCAGATTGTTCTCTCCATAAAAATAAAAAAATTAAAATAAAAGCAGTAACAATTCAATTTGCCCAAGGCTTCCTAGTCTCCTTTATTCTGAATTACTGAATGGGTGGGGGGGGTGAAGATTGATGGCAGGTGGAGAGATGGTGGGAAAAACGGGAGTACAGTGAGTAGTTGAATCAGTTGTCATCTAATTGAATGACAACACTTGTTCAAGGGTCCAATTGGGGGGAGAGTTCCTTTCACAGGGTGTGGAGAGTCTGTGCCAGGTGTAAAGTTGCGGGGAGACCAGGAGTGTTGAGAAGGAGGGGGTCGGGGATAATGCCAGTAACTCACTCACTCACCGCTGCCGCAGCTCTCCGGGCGCGAAGCCACGCACTGTAGCCGGGGATAGGAGCAGCTCGGGGAGCTGCGAGCAGCCGCCGGGACCCGACAGCAGAACTGGCCGCCACTTCAGCGCCTTCTGCCGGCCCGCTCACCTCTGACAGTGCTCTCCGTCTAAACACCTCTCACCTGCCACTCGCTGACTTTGCTCATGTCAGCGGATTCCTGCAAATCCTTAAATTCCCACAGCCGAGTAACCTCAATCGCGCTGTTGGAATTTAAGGATTTGCGGGACATGAGTGAGGCCAGTGAGCGGCAGGAGAGAGGTTTTTAGATGGAGAGCTGCCAGAGGTGAGCGGGGACCGGCAGAAGGCGCTGAGGTGGCGGCCAGTTCTGCTGTCATGGCGCTCACAGCCACCCGAGCTGCTTCGCCCCCCGTGCAAGGAGGGTTGCAAGTGGCATTATCCCGATCCCCTCCCTCACAACAATCGTGCCCTCCCCGCAACTTTACCCCGGGCCAGACTCCCCAAACGCTGTGAAAGGAGCTCTCCCTGGATATGCGGTATTCAACAACATCACCAAGAAATGTACTTACCACACCATTGGTACACGAGCTCCATTCTTCTCTCTCTGTTTCCTAAGATACACTTAAAGCAATGCCAATCCATATTTGAAAACCCCGCCAAGAAACTAGCGCTGCGCATGCGCAGTAGGCTGCTGCGTCTGCGCAATGCTGCAAAGGCAGAATTTCTGCTGCCTTCAGCCCCGCTTGTCATTGACGGCTTCAGGCAGCGCTGACGGCACGTGGGCTGCACAGAGCTTCCCGTGTTACAAGCGCTGCGGATGAAAGGCACGGAGAATTATGCCTACCTAAGAGATCGATCTCTTACATAGGCATAATTCTCCCATGCCTTTACTATTTATATTTAGTTATTACCATGTTATAATTTTAGTCAGGGTAGGCAGTGCCTACCTTGCCCACCCTGACGGCACGTGCCTGGTGGGCACCTACGGATGTCGAACCGGATGGCATCACCCTTCTGCAGACATCTGCTGCCTCAAACGCAAGAAGAAGATGAGTTAATCCTGGTTTTCCTAAACCTCATAATGTTTGCCTTAATAAAAATAACACAGGTGACTTTCAAAAAGGGATTTTGTTTAAGCAGTTGTTGTGCAGCACCTGCACTGCGTAAGGGGCTGATCAATCACTCGTATTTTGGTAGGGAACCTATAATTACATCTTTGTCATAGGTGCCTCAGTCATAATTTCACAGAGTGAACAGCATGAATATTAGCTTCAGGACAAGAACTGAAGGCAAAGCAAACATGTCCCAATGGTTCAAGGTGGGAAGTGAAGTAGGATTCATAGAATCATAGAGTGATACAGTGTGGAAACAGGCCCTTCGGCCCAACTTGTCCACACCGGCCAACATGTCCCAGCTACGTTAGTCCTATGACTATACATCTCTATAAGACCACAACTTATTCTCCTGCATTCAAAGGGGAAGGGAGACCCAGCATACTCAACTTCTGCCTCTAGCTCAGATCCTCTAGTCCTGGCAATATCCTTGTAAATCTTCTCTGTACCCTTTCCAGCTTGACGTCTTTCCTATAACATTGTACCCAGAACTGAACAATACCCTAAATGCGGACTCACCAACGTCTTATACAACTGCAACATGATCTCCCAGCATTTTAACTCAATGCTCTGACTGGGCTACTACTTTGGCCAACTCGCCAAAATCCTTTATGACCACCCTATCTATCTACCTGCGACTCCACCTTCAAGTAACCATGCTCCTGCACTCCATTCATTCCTATATTCTCTTCCTCAAGGGTGTACAGTGAGTCATGCTCCCATCCCCAGCTCAGGCAGTGATGAGATACAACATTGGCCTCATTGATCTTACAAAGCTTTCTTTTAACTTATGGAAACAAACTCACAATTGTCATTGTAGACACAAGAGGTTGCAGATGTTGGTGCACAAAAATTACACAAAGTGCTGGATTAACTCAGCAGGTCAGGTAGCATCTCTGGAGAACATAACGGAGGCTCTGTTGGAAGGCCGGGAGAGAACGGAGGTGGCCAAAGTTGTGTGGGGTCTTTGCCAGAAGGCCAAAACTGATGGAGTCGCTTCGCCGGGCAGCCCAAGTCCCTTGCAGCTCCTCGGACACGGACCCTCCACCCAGGAGAGCTCGGTGGACATGAAATGGAGTCGCTGGAGACATCAGGCATAGAGGGCAAGGGTCGGTAAAAGGGTGAACCGGGGTAATGCCTCCAGCACCTTTAAGTAGGCTGCAGCAGGTTGCTCCCAGGACACAAGATGACCGACGAGGAGAAGAGAGAGACAACGATTTTGCAGGCTGAGCTGGTCATGGGCGACGGAGCGGATCAGAAGCTGCTTGGGTAGAATGAATATGCGGGAATCCGGAATTTGAAGAATAAAATGGTGCCACACATGGCGGCGCTGACATTTTTATATGCAAAATGAATTTCATTGTATAATGTTTAATTGCATACGTGACAATATCCATTGAATTGAATCCATTGAATGTCTGAAGAACTGCCCTAACCCGAAACGTCATCAGTCCGTGTTCTCCAGAGATGCTGCCTGACTGAGTTACTCCAGCACTTTGCGTCTTTTTTAAACCAGGATCTGCAGTTCCTTGTTTCTCCACAGATGTTGCTCGCCTCACTGAGTTCCTCCAGCATTTGTGTTTTGCTCCAGAATCATCATTGCTGCTTCCTTCACAGATAATGTTCTGGAACATCAGTAACAATTCCCCAGAACTTAAGAGTTCAATGCCTTGAAGACAAAAGAGATGAAAACATATCTAAACGTAGAACGGTATTGCAGAGTGGTCTCTCTTGAACTTCTTCGGGTGTACATTAGAAAACATATTGACTGATTGCATCACAGCCTGGTTTGGAACGCCCAGGAGCAAAGAAGACTGCAAAAAATGTTGAACACTATCCAGTCCATCACGGGTTCTGACCTCCCCACCATCAGAGGAATTTACAGGGCAGCCAGCATCATCAGAGCCCCACACCACCGTGCCCACACATTCATTTCATTCCTGTCCTCGGTAAGAAGATACAGGAATTTGAAAACTAACGTCCAGGTTGAGGAACAGCTTCTTCCCCACAGCCATCATGCTATTAAACACAACAACCTCCAAATAAGCTCTTAACTACACAGACGTTGGGGTATTGGTTTTGTCATTTTGCACTATTTTTTTTTTCACTTTAGTTTTTATTGCTTTTATATATACACAAATAAAACACAAATATAACAACGAAACATACAACAATACAGTGAAACATACAACAGTGTAGCGGGGGGTTCAGTTTACAATTAATGATGCAGTATACAGAACTATTTTCTTATTAAAACATTTTCCAATAACTTACATTATTGTCAATAAAATTATACAGTGTTGATGTCTTTATTTCTATACCTAATCCATTTTTCCCCATTTTCTGTTAAACTCGTCTTCTTTCACTCTTAGAGAATATGTCATTTTCTCCATGACAAATATTTCCTGTACTATGTCTAACCATTGTCTAACTCTGGATGTGTCCGCTGCAAGCCAGTTTCTTGTAATGGCCTTTCTGCCAGCTGTGAGTAGGATTTTAACCAAGTAATGATCTTCCTTCAGCACCACTGTATTGATATTACCCAGGTATAAAATGAAACACTTCTTGGAGACTATATATCCTAATACCTCCATTAATTCTGAATTCACTCTGTCCCAAAATGATTCTATTTTTGGGCAACTCCAGAAGCTATGTACATGATTTGCGTCTGTTTGACCACATTGCCTCCAGCATGTTTGCTGCCTTAGAATTTGCTTGCTTTTTATGATAGGCGTAATAAAGAAACAAATCAAATGTTTCCAATTAAATTCTCTCCAATTTTGTGAATTAGTGGATGTATGTAGTGTTACACACATATGATGCCATTCTTCTTCTGAGATTGTGATGTTCAATTCCTTTTCCCACTTAAATTTTAGATAAAATGTAGTTTTAGCTTGACATTCCATTAAACTATGATAAAGTTTAGAAATAATCCTTAATGTTTTTTGATGCTACGCATTAACTATCACTTCTATCACTGGATTCTTTTCTTCTAGTGCCTCCCTTTTTACCTTTTTATTGTAATAATCTCTCAGTTGGAGGTATCTAAACAAGTCTTGGTTCCGAAGTGCAAATCTATCCTTCAAATCTTGAAAACTTCTTAGGTCTCCATTTTCAATAACAGTACAAAATGCAGTCATTCCTTTCTTCATCTACTCTTTAAATGTTGAGTCATACATCCCTGGTTTAAATTCATTATCCAAAGCTATCCATCTTAAAACTTTTTGTCGTTTATTCAGTTTAAGTTGTCTGGTAAGAGTGAACCAGGTTTCTAAAGTAATTATCGTTATTGGACCGATTATACTCCTGATATGTCCAGTAAGCGCTTTTTCTCCCAAAAGCGTTTGGATGTGGAAGTCAGGGATATATGTCTCAATCTCTTTCCACCTAGCTATATAGCTATCCTCGCACCAATTAATTAGTGGTCGAAGTTGGGCTGCATAGAAATATATCCTAAAATTTGGAAGTGCCATTCCACCTTTGTCCTTTGGCAACTGGAGTGTAGTGTATCGCATTCTGGCCTTCTTTCCTCCACAAATAAATCTAGATATTAATTTATCCCATTCCGTGAATTGTTTTAATGGTACCTCTATTGGCAGAGATTGAAACAAGTACAATAGCCTTGACAAAATATTCATTTTTAGCACATTTTGCACTATTATTGTTTGTATGTTTTTATGTGTATGTAAAACTTTTTCTAGCTTATTATATTGTTTACAGAGTACTATGTTTACATATTACAAATTCTGTGGTGGTGCTGCAAGTAAGAATTTCATTGTTCTGTCTGGGGCATATGACAATAAAACATTCTTGACACTTGAAACTAAAATTATTATTAAGATTATTTTTTGAGTTTAAATGAAATCTCGATAAATGGATTTCTACTCACTTTAGTTTGAGATCATTAAAGATTTTGTATGTAGCTTCATCATTATCCTCGGTGGAAACAACTTGATACCGTTCATCAATGCCAGCAAATGCATAAATCAAATGGGTGCACAAAAAAGGGTCGATATCATTAGCCGTGTACCGACTAGCTCCATCTCTATATTGTGCCCAGTTTGTGAAATAACAAACTAGAAAAACACTGTTGCCTAAAAATTGAAAATACATTATATTCTGATAGAACGCATAATTCACCACAAGAAATATATTAAAAATTCGTTTTCCCATGATTGCCTATATATTTCTGTAATTGGGACATCGTTTGCCAATAAAATATTATAAATATATGATATCAATTTTTCTGTGTTCGGGTGTTTATTTAGACATTCATCTAAAATTTCTAATTTCACGTGTGTTTGCTTTTACATAGTCTCTAATTTGTAAATATCTAAAGTAATCTTTTGAATGTAATCCATAAATTTGTTGTAATTCTTGAAATGAAAGGAAAGAATTTTCCCTGTAGAGATCGCCCATCTTATTAATTCCATAGTTGTTCCATTGTAAAAAACCTTTGTCCATCATTGAGGGTTTAAATGTAACGTTATTTACAATGGTAAGGGCTAGTGGTATACATTCCGATTTTAGTGTTTTCTTTATTTGTTTCCAGATACGTATTTCACTTTCTATTATAAGGTTTTCACTATAGGTTTTCTTACCTATTTTAATATTGGCGAATAAAATCGAACTAATTTCAAAAGGCGAACAATCTTCATTTTCCATTTTTAACCAGGTTGGTTGTTTATCTGTCTCTACTAACCAAAAATTCATATTTTTAATATTAACTGCCCAGTAATAAAACATAAAGTTTGGCAGTGCTAGACCTCCATTTATTTTTGGTTTACATAAATGTTTTTTATTTATCCTATGGCTCTTATAATCCCATAATATATGTAATTCTTATAATATGAACTTTTGGCTCTTATAATCCCAGATAAAGTTGGTGACTATAGAATCAACCTTCTTAAAGAATTTTTTAAGAAGATATATCGGAATCAATTGGAAAAGATATAGTAATTGCGGGAGAAAAATCATTTTTATTGCATTAATTCGACCTAGCATTGAGATAGGTAATGTTTTCCAATATAAAATGTTCTTATTTAATTTATTCAATAAAAGTGGAAAATTGGATTTAAATAAAGAATCAAATCTTTTTGTTACATAAATTCCAAGATATTTGATTTTTTCGTTTGCTATCTTAAAAGGAAATTGTTGTAGTATATGCAAGTTATTTACCATTATTGGCATAAGTTCACTTTTATTCCTATTAATACTATATCCTGAAAATAATCCAAATTCAGTTATTAATTTTAGTAAATTTGGGATACTAATTTCCGGCTTTGTAATATTAAGTAATATATCATCTGCATATAAAGAAATTTTATTTTCAGTATCTCTAAACTAGGTCAAATCATTAGACCTGAAGTATGGGATGAAAGTTTACAACACATACACCACTGCTCGTTAAATGCTAGACTCTCTTATACAATTTAAAATATTACATAGACTACATTATTCAAAATCCAAACTACATAGTATTTTTTCAAATGTATCTGCCATATGTAATAAATGTCAGCACTTAGAAGCTAACTTAACGCACTCATTTACAAATTGTGTAAAAATTACTAAATTTTGGACAGAAATATTTAAGATAATTTCGAATGTTGTTAATATGAATCTGATCCCTGACAAAGTTAATAATACTGGGAATATTAGAAAGAGATCAATTAATAACAACAAATCAAATATTTTTTATTGATTACAGTTTAATAATTGGGAAAAAATTAATATTGAAATTCTGGAAAGGTCCTACATCCCCCACAATCAAAATGTGGATTACAGGAATGTTGGAGACACTTCATCTGGAAAGATTAAGGCTTGTCCTATTGGACAAGTTGGATCTTTTCAGAGGAATATGGTCTCCATTTATTGAATATCTAAAGGGTCAAAATGGCTCGGTACGAGAGCCTGACTGAAGCCTGAATAATGGAATAGATGAAGAATCACGTATAACAAATCATGGATATATCTCCAATGATGGATAACTTTTTTAATACATAGAAACATAGAAACATAGAAATTAGGTGCAGGAGTAGGCCATTCAGCCCTTCGAGCCTGCACCGCCATTCAATATGATCATGGCTGATCATCCAACTCAGTATCCCGTACCTGCCTTCTCTCCATACCCTCTGATCCCCTTAGCCACAAGGGCCACATCCAACTCACTCTTAAATATAGCCAATGAACTGGCCTCAACTACCCTCTGTGGCAGAGAGTTCCAGAGACTCACCACTCTCTGTGTGAAAAAAGTCTTTTTCATCTCGGTCTTAAAGGATTTCCCCCTTATCCTTAAGCTGTGACCCCTTGTCCTGGACTTCCCCAACATCGGGAACAATCTTCCTGCATCTAGCCTGTCCAACCCCTTAAGAATTTTGTAAGTTTCTATAAGATCCCCTCTCAATCTCCTAAATTCCAGAGAGTATAAACCGAGTCTATCCAGTCTTTCTTCATAAGACAGTCCTGACATCCCAGGAATCAGTCTGGTGAACCTTCTCTGCACTCCCTCTATGGCAATAATGTCCTTCCTCAGATTTGGAGACCAAAACTGCACGCAATACTCCAGGTGTGGTCTCACCAAGACCCTGTACAACTGAAGTAGAACCTCCCTGCTCCTGTACTCAAATCCTTTTGCTATGAAAGCTAACATACCATTCGCTTTTTTCACTGCCTGCTGCACCTGCATGCCTACTTTCAATGACTGGTGTACCATGACACCCAGGTCTCGCTGCATCTCCCCTTTTCCTAATCGGCCACCATTTAAATAATAGTCTGCTTTCCTGTTTTTGCCACCAAAGTGGATAACCTCACATTTATCCACATTATACTGCATCTGCCAAACATTTGCCCACTCACCCAGCCTATCCAAGTCACCTTGCAGTCTCCTAGCATCCTCCTCACAGCTAACACTGCCCCCCAGCTTAGTGTCATCCGCAAACTTGGAGATATTGCCTTCAATTCCCTCATCCAGATCATTAATATATATTGTAAATAGCTGGGGTCCCAGCACTGAGCCCTGCGGTACCCCACTAGTCACTGCCTGCCATTGTGAAAAGGACCCGTTTACTCCTACTCTTTGCTTCCTGTTTGCCAGCCAGTTCTCTATCCACATCAATACTGAACCCCTAATACCGTATGCTTTAAGTTTGTATACTAATCTCTTATGTGGGACCTTGTCGAAAGCCTTCTGGAAGTCCAGATATACCACATCCACTGGTTCTCCCTTATCCACGCTACTAGTTACATCCTCGAAAAATTCCACAAGATTCGTCAGACATGATTTACCTTTCGTAAATCCATGCTGACTTTGTCCAATGATTTTACCACTTTCCAAATGTGCTGCTATCCCATCTTTAATAACTGACTCTAGCAGTTTCCCCACTACCGATGTTAGACTAACTGGTCTGTAATTCCCCGTTTTCTCTCTCCCTCCCTTCTTAAAAAGAGGGGTTACATTTGCTACCCGCCAATCCTCAGGAACTACTCCAGAATCTAAAGAGTTTTGAAAGATTATCACTAATGCATCCACTATTTCCTGAGCTACTTCCTTAAGTACTCTGGAATACTCCATTGATTTCTTTATTTTGATTTCCTACTCTTACTTTATTTTTCTCTATCTTTTCTTACCTGCAAAAAAAATGTATAGAAATACATAAGACATAATTGTTAATATTAATAATATTACAAATGTATGTGAGAAGTATATTCTATTAATATGTACTTACGTCTATTAAAAATATTTAACAAAAAAAAAATATATTAAAAAAATGTTAAATCAAGTGGGAAAAAATGCTCTGGTTATGTTTTATTGATGGTTCAACTTTTTAGTAGCAAAGATGGGTGACACAGTGACGCAGCAGTCGAGTTGTTGCATTACAGCGTCAGAGACCTGACCTGGAGTGCTGTCTGTATGGAGTTTGTACGTTCTCCCTGTGACCGTGTAGGTTTTACCGGGTGCTCCAGTTTCCTTGCACACACCAAAAAAATACAGGTTTGTTGGTTAATTGGCTTTGTAAATTGTCCCTAAGGGTGTAGGATAGAACTAGTGTATGGGTGATCGATGGATGGCGCGGACTCGCTGGAGGGCCTGTTTCCACGTTGTATCTCTAATCTAAATCAAAGATATTAAACTTGCTATATTTTATTTCCATAATTACTGCAATGTAAATTTCTGGCAGCAGCAATTTATAGTTGTTAATAATTAATTTTTTTAAGAATCTAAATACTTATTTGGTATAAAATGTTTACTAAGTTACTAGTTCAATAATTTATAAGAAATGGTCTAAAGTGTGACGTATGACTTACCCAGATGCAGTTGGCTCAAAATGATGAATCCCACTAGAAAAAAAAACCAAGAAATATAGTTTGTCATTTCGCTTCAGTATAAAATGCTAACTGCATGATCAAAAATAAATTATTTGTACATTATATATAATACAGATAAAATGTCACAATGATGGATGTGGGCCAGTGACTGAAATTTTAGGAAAGGCAAAAGTTTAAAGAAATAATTTCAGAGTAAATACTTAATAAACAAAAAGAGATCGGAGAAGCAAAGTCATTTTACTAGGACATACCAGAAAATGGGACATTGAAGTCTGAAGTCAAAGCTGCCAATAGTTGATCAATGAGAGGAAGAAAACAGCCTTTATTGGAGAAATATTTGAACAATCCTCAGATTATATTGGTCAAGATTAAAAAGAAGAAAACTAAAATAGGGAGATAGACACAACAAGCTGGAGAAAATCAGTGGGACAGGCATCATCTCTAGAGAGAAGGAATGGGTGACATTTTGGGTTGAGACCCTTCTGAAGAGATCTGCCCGGCCCTCTGAGTTATTCCAGTTTTTTATGTCTATTTTCGGTTTAAACCAGCAACTGCAGTTCCTTCCTACACATAAAATAGGGAGATGTTGGGGTGTGGAAACCTGGACATCTGTCAGATGCTCAAAGGGTCACAAAGTGCAGGAGTAACTCAGCAGGTCAGGCATCATCTCTGGAGAACATGGATAGGTGACGTTTTGGGTTGAGACCCTTCTCCACATCACCTTTCCATGTTCGCCACAGATGTTACCTCATCTGCTGAGTTTTCCAGCAATTTGTGTCCTTTAGTGTATTAATCAGCTTCTGCAGTTCTTTGTTTCTACAATCTGTCAGATGCTCCTTGACTGACATGGTCAACTGCAAAAAACTGCGAACACTAGTTTGGGTGAGGGTTAGAGTCCCTGCCTTGGAGTGAGGTGTTTGATCAGGACCATTGAGTTGGGTACTGAGGGTTCAGTATTGGGATAAACAATTGGCAGCATACCTTAAAGTACAATACTGAGAGTTCAAGGCTGAGGTAAAAATTGGCTATTTACTGTATTAAGAGGGAGTAAGTGCTGAAGACCAGTGCCTTGCAAGAAGTTGGGTTAGAGTCCAGGTTGTACTATAAAATAGTACTGAAGGTAATATTCTTGGATTATGATTTAAATTTTGATTCTAAGTTTCGCTAAATTGGAAGTATTCATATTGAATGCTTTTGCTTAATACTGTGTAATTACTTTTGTATTATAGTTGCTGCTGCATTGTGATTGCTGGTTCCTCTGGGGAGGTAGTTGCTGTTTTGATCTGATTTAAAACATTTTGTGAACTGTGTGTTAATTGTTGCATTGGGCCCTGAGTGTGGGATAAGAGTGTTCGAATACCGGTTGTACTAACATAGAAAATAGTTGCAGGAGGAGGCCATTCGGCCCTTCGAGCCAACACTGTGTGATCATGGCTGATCGTCCCCAATCAATAACATATCCATTGATTCCACTAGCCCTTAGAGCTCTATCTAACTCTCTCTTAAATTCATCCGGTGATTTGGCCTCCACTGCCCTCTGTGGCAGGGAATTCCACAAATTCACAACTCTCTGGTTGAAACAGTTTTTTCTCACCTCAGTCTTAAATGGCCTCCCCTTATTTTAAGACTGTGGCCCCAGGACTCCCCCAAGATTGGGAACATTTTTCCTGCATCTAGCCGTGTCCAATCCCCCTCATCCTTCTAAACTCCTGTGAATACAAGCCTGGTCTTTTCAATCTTTCCGCATATGACAGTCCCACCATCCCAGGGATCAATCTCGTGAACCTATGCTGCACTGCCTTAATCACAAGGATGTCCTTCCTCAAATTAGGAGACCAAAATTGTACACAATACTCCAGATGTGGTCTTACCAGCCAAAGGCAACCATTGGATCTCGCAATCCTTCTTCCCTTTTCTCATTTAACCCATCCGGGGTCTGCTTAGACTCCTGCTTTTTATATTCCCTATAAACATCGGTGCATTCTCGTTTTAATTTATCCATAGACTTAATCCTCCTCTGTCTGTAAGATGTATTCCTAATTTCAAAGCTGTTTCCTGCCAATTAACCAGCATCTTGGCCTCTTTTTCATCTCTTAATTCTTCGTAATATTGTCTCCATAACCCAATAAGTATTGTGTGTGTGTGTGTGTGTGTGTGTGTGTGTGTGTGTGTGTGTGTGTGTGTGTGTGTGTGTGTGCGCGCACAGGTAGATGTGATTGTGAGCTTAGATGGGTAATTACCTCGATACCACTGCTGATCCTAAAAGTCCATTGCAAAAACTGTGTGCTAGATATCCCGATGAGACGGAACAATTGAAGCGTTTGTCTGAAGTTTTGAATAAAAAGTTAGGGTGTGAATTGTGGCCCGAAGGAGGGGTTGAAACCCTGGAGGGCGTGAAGTATATAGAGAAAATAATATGGACTTACAATATTATAGAGATAATAATATGGACTTACAATATGATAGAGAGAAAGGAAAAGGAGGTGGGGTAGCGTTGCTGGTTAGAGAGGAGATTAAAGCAATGGAAAGGAAGGACATTAGCTTGGAGAATGTGGAATCGGTATGGGTAGAGCTACAAAACACTAAGGGGCAGAAAACGCTGGTGGGTGTTGTGTACAGGCCACCTAACAGTAGCAGAGAAGTTGGGGATGGTATCAAACAGGAAATTAGAAATGCGTGCGACAAAGGCAAAACAGTTATAATGGGTGACTTCAATCTACATATAGATTGGGTTAATCAAATTGGCAGGGGTGCTGAGGAAGAGGATTTTTTGGAATCTAAATCAACATGTAGAGGAACCAACGAGAGAGCAGGCTATTTTAGACTGGGTTTTGAGTAATGAGGAAGGGGTAATTAGCCGTCTTGTTGTACGTGCCCCCTTGGGCAAGAGTGACCATAATATGGTTGAGTTCTTCATTAGGATGGAGAGTGACATTGTTAATTCAGAAACAATGGTTCTGAACTTAAAGAAAGGTAACTTTGAGGGTATGAGACGTGAATTGGCCAAGATTGACTGGCAATTAATTCTAAAAGGGTTGACGGTGGATATACAATGGAAGACATTTAAAGACTGCATGGATGAACTACAAAAATTGTTCATCCCAGTTTGGCAAAAGAATAAATCGGGGAAGGTAGTGCATCCGTGGATAACAAGGGAAATCAGGGATAGTATCAAAGCAAAGGATGATGCGTACAAAGTAGCCAGAAAAAGCAGCATACCAGAGGACTGGGAGAAATTCAGAGACCAGCAGAGGAGGACAAAGGGCTTAATTAGGAAAGGAAAAATAGATTATGAAAGAAAACTGGCAGGGAACATAAAAACTGACTGCAAAAGTTTTTATAGATATGTGAAGAGAAAGAGGTTAGTTAAAACAAATGTAGGTCCCTTGCAGTCAGAAACAGGTGAGTTGATCATGGGGAACAAGGATATGGCGGACCAATTGAATAACTACTTTGGTTCCGTCTTCACTAAGGAAGACATAAATAATCTGCCTGAAATAGCAGGGGACTGTGGGTCAAAGGAGGAATTGAGTGAAATCCAGGTCAGTCGGGAAATGGTGTTGGGTAAATTGAATAGATTAAAGGCCGATAAATCCCCAGGGCCAGATAGGCTGCATCCCAGAGTACTTAAGGAAGTAGCTCAGGAAATAGTGGATGCATTAGTGATAATCTTTCAAAACTCTTTAGATTCTGGAGTAGTTCCTGAGGATTGGCGGGTAGCAAATGTAACCCCTCTTTTTAAGAAGGGAGGGAGAGAGAAAACGGGGAATTACAGACCAGTTAGTCTAACATCGGTAGTGGGGAAACTGCTAGTCAGTTATTAAAGATGGGATAGCAGCACATTTGGAAAGTGGTGAAATCATTGGACAAAGTCAGCATGGATTTACAAAAGGTAAATCATGTCTGACGAATCTTGTGGAATTTTTCGAGGATGTAACTAGTAGCGTGGATAAGGGAGAACCAGTGGATGTGGTATATCTGGACTTCCAGAAGGCTTTCGACAAGGTCCCACATAAGAGATTAGTATACAAACTTAAAGCATACGGTATTAGGGGTTCAGTATTGATGTGGATAGAGAACTGGCTGGCAAACAGGAAGCAAAGAGTAGGAGTAAACGGGTCCTTTTCACAATGGCAGGCAGTAACTAGTGGGGTACCGCAGGGCTCAGTGCTGGGACCCCAGCTATTTACAATATATATTAATGATCTGGATGAGGGAATTGAAGGCAATATCTCCAAGTTTGCGGATGACACTAAGCTGGGGGGCAGTGTTCGCTGTGAGGAGGATGCTAGGAGACTGCAAGGTGACTTGGATAGGCTGGGTGAGTGGACAAATGTTTGGCAGATGCAGTATAATGTGGATAAATGTGAGGTTATCCACTTTGGTGGCAAAAACAGGAAAGCAGACTATTATTTAAATGGTGGCCGATTAGGAAAAGGGGAGATGCAGCGAGACCTGGGTGTCATGGTACACCAGTCATTGAAAGTAGGCATGCAGGTGCAGCAGGCAGTGAAAAAAGCGAATGGTATGTTAGCTTTCATAGCAAAAGGATTTGAGTACAGGAGCAGGGAGGTTCTACTTCAGTTGTACAGGGTCTTGGTGAGACCACACCTGGAGTATTGCGTGCAGTTTTGGTCTCCAAATCTGAGGAAGGACATTATTGCCATAGAGGGAGTGCAGAGAAGGTTCACCAGACTGATTCCTGGGATGTCAGGACTGTCTTATGAAGAAAGACTGGATAGACTCGGTTTATACTCTCTGGAATTTAGGAGATTAAGAGGGGATCTTATAGAAACTTACAAAATTCTTAAGGGGTTGGACAGGCTAGATGCAGGAAGATTGTTCCCGATGTTGGGGAAGTCCAGGACAAGGGGTCACAGCTTAAGGATAAGGGGGAAATCCTTTAAGACCGAGATGAGAAAGACTTTTTTCACACAGAGAGTGGTGAGTCTCTGGAACTCTCTGCCACAGAGGGTAGTTGAGGCCAGTTCATTGGCTATATTTAAGAGTGAGTTGGATGTGGCCCTTGTGGCTAAGGGGATCAGAGGGTATGGAGAGAAGGCAGGTACGGGATACTGAGTTGGATGATCAGCCATGATCATATTGAATGGCGGTGCAGGCTCGAAGGGCTGAATGGCCTACTCCTGCACCTAATTTCTATGTTTCTATGTTTCTATGTTGCCGCTAAAGAGCTTATTTGGTATTATTAGTGTCACCGCCTTAGTTTAGGGGTATAAAAGTGTATGTAATTCGTTTGGGTGTGTCAGTTGTCTTCCTTCTGTCCTGTTTGCACAAGGCTACTGTGGGCTTGCGTGAGTGGATCCGAGACCATCCCTGCAGTGCATACAAATAAAGAAGGGTTTGGACTCCGGTGTTTGATTCAGTGTCTTTTACTGAACCAGACTAGGGGGGTAAGATTAGATCTGGAATTAACAGACGCAGAGAAGAAAAATAAGCATAAGGGAACTAAGCTGACAATATAATTCACACATTATGATAAGCTTTAACGTTGCTTAGTTCTGTTTTGTAATCTCTGCAGTAACACTACATAAAATGACTAGCTGCTACCTCCAAACACGTCCAAGAATAACGCAGAGGGAAGTCCCAGTGCAACTCAGGTTTCCCATTTGGAGAATCCTTTAGTTCTCAGTCAGTAGACAGTCAAGGGATCACACAAATTAACTCATTCTGCCAGTCTGTTTTATTCCAATATTGTTATTTTTCTCTTTTTCTGGCAACTTGAAGCCCAAAATTCTATTGGAGCCTTTCATATTAATGAATTTGTGTTTTGCAGTCACAAGGAACTGCAAATGCTGCTTTACAAAAATAACACAAATTGTTGTTGCAACTCAGCGGGTTAGGCAGCATCTGTGGAGAACGTGTATAGGTGACATTTCGGGGGCAGAACCCTTCTTCATAATAATGCAGACTGCACGAGCCTGGGCATACCTAGAAAATGGCTCTAAAGGGAGAACTTAACCGATATGAGACTTGTTGAAACTGCTGAATTTTGCAGGATGTAACTTTCTGTAAGAGACAGAATGGTAACACTGAAATGTATGTGCACAGGATTTCAGGCCAGTCTTTCTTTTACTCTGTGGTTGATTTCCTGGTCTTGTTTTAATTCAAGATCATCCTTTTTGCGGCAAGAAATGCAACTAAATCTTAACAATTTGACTGTTTAGTTGTAAATCTTTAAATGAAAAGGAATTTAGATAACTCTGATCCATTTAAAAAATAAAATGCAAACATGTAAATCTGAAATAATAGAAAATGAGGATATGAGATTAGGTAGCATTTGTAGAAAGAGAAACATAATTAATTGTTAAACTTATTCATCAGAACAGACCTTCCTGATGCAAATCATTACTAAAACATTAAATCAATTTATTTTTCTATAGATGCTGCCTGAGCTGCTGAGTATTTTCAACATTTTACATTTTTGTTTAGTGAACTGTAGATGGAGTCCACCATGGCAATTACCTCTTGTTAATCCAATTCGATTGTAAATACTCTACGTAGTCAACCAGCTTTAGCACTTCCCAGGTACCATATATAGGAAAACAAACACATTTTTAATTAGCCTTGGGTGGGAGATTGCAACCTTCACATGGTCCACCCTGTTTCGATGAATGCAATCAACCTGGCGTGTACAATAAAATAAGATCAAATAGAACAACTTGTCCTACAAATTTAAGCTGTGCACGCCATACACAAGGAGAAGAAGTTAGCCTTTTGCATTTTAGCAGACTAAATTTACTTGGAGATTTTCTAATAATTACAATAACAATAGTGCAGAATAAATGGAATAAACAAAACAAATGAAGTATTTTGCCAATAAGTTAATCACATTTATAATTGCAAAAGAAAACCCATAAGGTTGGTCGTTCATGAGATTTAAATTTTGCCAACCAGCTTTGGCATCGCCCAAGTGTAATGAGTTACCTTTTCATCTGTCAGTGATGTATTCATATAAAATATGGGCCTTCATTTCAAATCAGTGGCTTCTTTACCTCATTCACATACTCCAACTTGGAGGTTGATACCACAAATATGCAATGAATGTAGTATTTTTTAAATGAATATAGTTTGTCTCAAAAAAGTCAGCCACTTTGTTTCTTTGTCCCTCTTTTGCCTTTGCAGCAGTGTCACCATTAGGTTAGTGCAAAACCAAATAGTCACAGAGCAGTAGCATTGGTTTTCAACAAATATATCCTCAACAAATCACAGCAATAATTCTTGATGGGTATCTATTTACATATTTCAGCATCTTTAGATATATTCCTATTAGTCATACATACCAAACAGGTGACGTATTGATTCCATGTTTTAATTCTTTGAGTGAGTTTTTCAAATAAGTCTTTGATCTGGTCGATGGAACAGCATTATAGGTGAAAATGCAATGATTCCAGGCATCCTACAACATACAGAATTATAATTTTAGTTTTGTTTATTATTCTTTCATATACCAAGGTACAATGAAAAGCTTTTTTTGTTGTGTGCTATCCAGTCAGCGAAAAGACTACATTATTTCAATTGAGCCATCCACAGTGTAAAGACACAGGATAAAGTGTATAATGCTGAGTGCAAGAAGAAAGCCCAATGAAAGATAGTTTGAATGTCTCCAATGAGGTAGATGTGCCTGATAAGTTGCTGGGAAGAAACTGTCCGTGAATCTGGAAGTGTGTGTTTTCAAACTTTTGTACCTCTCCGACTTTTGTACCGGGGTGAGCTTGGTCCTTGATTATGCTACTGACCTTGCCGAGGCATTGTGAAGTGTAGATGTAGTCCATAGAAGGGAGGTTGGTTTGCATGATAGTCTCGGATGTTTTGATTTTATACAAGAATAAAATTGGTTTCAATATATTAGTCGACATAGAGGATAAAGCTGGTGAATTAACAAGAAGAAATAAAGAAATGACAAATGTCTTAAATCTTTTTTTTTTCATTAGACTTCATTGCTGAAAACACTGCAAATATCGCTAAGATGACATGGGCTAATTTCAAATAACATGAAAAAACTTGCAGAAATCCCAATCACAGAGATAAAGTATTAGAGAAACTCATGGGAATAAATTCAGAAAGAAAATGGCTGCAAAGAAAGTGAAGCCATTGGTTGAAAATTTTCAAAACCTCCTAAATTCCAGGAAACAGCCAATTGAAAACAGAAGGCGGAAAATTATACGTCAATTAATTCTATTGTTATCAAGGACGTGGGACAAGAAAAGAAAGTTGGATAAGATCAGACACATGGGAGATGATTGACAGAAGAAGAGACAAAGCAGAAGAACGACAGAGCAAAGACAACTGAAGAAAGGAAAGAAATGGTAGAAATTATAGACAAATAAACAAACTAGTGAAGAGGAGATGCAAAAAAGATTTTTTTAAAGCTTGGATCGAAAGCAAATTCGCAGAAGCACAAGAAGCTAGGGACAGAAATGACACCCGTACACTCTACCACATAGCCAGAGATATGGGATATTCCGGTAGTAGCTCTGGTGCCCCCATAAAAGACAAGAGCGGGAGAGTACTTCTGACAGAAGAAGAGCAAAGCATGTAATGGGTTGAACACTTCAAAGAGATATTGAATCAACCTGAACCATCTGAACTGTTTGTCTTCCCCGAAGAGGAAGATACTCCAGAACTAGAGGTGGAGTTTGGACCAATCATAGAAACGGTAAGTTGCAAATGCAAATAAGAATCTTAAAAATAACAAAGCAGCAGGCCTGGACCAGATTCCAGCAGAACTACTAAAGAGCGGAGGGGTAACGTTGAGAGGGAAACTCACAAAGCTATGTAATGCATGCTGGGAAGAAAAACGTGTACCAGAAGATTGGAGGAAAGGTGCGATAGTGAAATTGCCAAAGAAAGGAGATCTCAGTGACTGTGGAAACTGGAGAGGGATCATGTTGCTCTCAGTCCCAGGAAAAATGCTTTGTTCTGTACTGCTACATCGTCTTAGAGCAGCTCTGGATTCAATTCAATTCAATCTTTAATTGTCATTGTGCAATGTACAATACAGAGACAACGAAATGCAGTTGGTATCCCCGAAGGGCGAACTTACGAATAAACAAGTAATACATATACATATGCAGTGGTATCCGTGCAATTTGCTGGTGATTGGATAGTCCGGGGGGAGGGGGGGTGGGGGTGTGGGGTGGAGACAGGCAGTCATTGAGGTGCAGCGTTGAGAAGTGTGACAGCCGCAGAGAAGAAGCTGTTCTTGAGCCTGCTGGTCCAGCAGCGGAGGGACCTGTAGCGTCTCCCGGATGGGAGGAGGGTAAACAGTCTATGGTTGGGGTGTGAGCTGTCCCTGACGATGCTGTGCGCCCTGCGCAGGCATCGTTTACTATGGACAGACTCAATGGAGGGGAGTGAGGAGCCTGTGATGCGTTGGGCGATCTTCACCACCCTCTGCAGAGCTTTCCGGTCGGCAACAGAGCAGTTACCATACCATACTGTGATGCAGTTGGTAAGGATGCTCCCGATGGTGCAGCGGTAGAAGTTCACCAGAATCTAGGGAGACAGGTGGACCTACTTAAGTCTCCTCAGGAAGAAGAGATGCAAGTGAGCCTTCTTGATCAGCGAGGATGTGTTGTGGGTCCAGGAGAGGTCATCGGAGATGTTGACCCCGAGGAACCTGAAGCTGGAGACACGTTCCACCTCCGTCCCGTTGATATGGATGGGGTTGTGCGTGCAGCCTCTCGATCTCCTGAGTCAACAATGAGCTCCTTGGTCTTCTTGGAGTTGAGGGTCAGGTTATTGTCAGCACACCATGCTGTTAGGAGCTGAACCTCCTCCCTGTAGGCCGACTCATCGTTGTCGCTGATGAGGCCAATCACCGTTGTGTCATCTGCATGCTTGATGATGGTGTTGGTACCATGTACAGGTATGCAGTCGTAGGTGAAGAGGGAGTAGAGGGATATGAAACTCCGTGATGAACAAGAAGGATTCCGCATGGGAAGATCCTGCAGCGAACAGATCTTTGTGTTACGACATGTGGTAGAACAATGCCTGGAATTTCAGAAGCCAATACTAATAAACTTTGTTGATTTCAAAAAGATATTTGATAGTGTACATAGAAACGCCCTATGGCGAATTCTTAAAGTGTATGGCATCCCACAAGCTTTCATAAACATCTTCAAGAAACTTTACAAGGGATCCAGTTGCTGCGTGAAGGTTGATTTAGAAAATACAGAATTCTTTGACATTGTCACAGAGGTAAGACAAGATTGCCTTCTATCCCCCTTACGGTTCATTGTCACGGTCAACTATGTCATGCAGAAGACAATGAACAAACCTGACTTTGGAATACTGTGAAGAACAGAAAGACGCCTCACAGACCTAGATTTTGCTAATGACATTGCACTACTAGCAGAATCGAGACACACCCTTCAAGAGATGACAACCTGGAGGAGAATGCATCAAAGGTTGGATTAAAGTTCAGCTGCCAGAAGACTAAGACCATGCAGACTGGAGACCAGCAGCCAATAGACCAACTGATAATTAATGGGGAACCTGTGGAAAACGCCACAAGATTTACCTATCTTGGCAGCATGTTCACAGTAGATGGAGATGTAGAGGTCGACATCAACTCCCGAATTGGTAAAGCTGCTTCAGTCTTCAGACTTCAGTCTTCAGTATGGTAACCACTCTGCATTGGACTACTTGGACAATAAAAACACTTGCATCAGGCTGTTGTTTATAGACTACAGCTCTGTGTTTAATACCATCACCTCTTCCAAGCTGGTTACCAATCTCACAGAACTGAGTCTCAGTGCATCCCCCTGCAATTGGATACTCGACTTCCTCATCCACAGAACAGTCTGTTTGAATTGGCAGAAACACTTCATCCTCATTAACAATTAGTCCGGGAGTACCTAAAGGTTGCGGGCTTAGCACCCTGCTTTACTCACTCTATACCCATGAGTGCGTAGCCATCATCAAGTTCGCCGACGACACCACTATTGTTGGACAAATCACAGGTGGGGATGAGTCAGAGTATAGCAGTGAGATCGACCGGACCAAATGGTGCCAGCACAACAAGCTGGCTCTCAACATCAGTAAGACCAAAGAACTGATTGTGTACTTTGGTAGGGGAAGGATGAGGACCCACAATCCTGTTTACATCAATGAGACAATGGTGGAGAGGGTCAAAAACCTCAAATTCCTGGGCGTGCATATTTCCGAAGATCTTTCGTGAACCCAGCACACCGATGCAATTGTAAAGAAGGCACATCAGCGACTCTACTTCCTGAGAAGATTATGAAAATTTGGCATGTCAAAGAGGATTCTCCTAAACCTCTACAGGTGCTCGGTAGAGCATTCTGACTGGTTGCTTCGTGGCATGGTTCAGCAACTTGAACGTCCAGGAGCGGAAAAGACTACAAAAAGTTGTGACCACTGCCCAGTCCATCACCACCGTCGAAGGGATCTATCGTAGTCGTAACCTCAAAAAGGCAGCCAAAATCATCAAAGCCCCACAGCATCCTGGCCACACGCTCATTTCACCATTGCCATCGGGAAGGTACAGGAGCCTGAAAACTGTAACGTCCAGGTTCAGGAAAAACCTCTTCCCTACAGCCATTAAATACAACAACAAATAAGCTCTGAGCTCTGAACTGCAAAAGAATATTATTACTGCACTATATTTGTTATTTATTGAACTTTTTTTCTCTTCTCCCGTTATGTACTATGTTTACATATTGTGTTGTGCTGCAGCAAGTAACAATTTCATTATCCCTGGGACATATGACAATAAAACACCCTTGACACTTAATATGGAAAATCAATGTGAAGATGAAAAGGAAATTGGATGCATTCCAACAATGCTGCTTGAGGAAAATCCTGAAGACTAGCTACAGAGACAAACGAGGAGATTTACCAGGAAACTGCAACAAGGCCTCTCAGCCAGGACATAGAGGTACGCAGGATGAAATTTGCAGGACATGTCCTCAGAACATGCACTCAGAACATAGCAATGACATGGCAACCTGACGGAAGAAGGAAAAGAGGCCGAGCAAAACTCACATGGAGGCGAACATTCCAGAAGGATTTGGAAGCCCGGGACACAAACCTATCGAGGGTGGAAGGCATAGCACATATCCGAACAGAATGGCGAAAGCTGGCTGCCCATTGCACTCAACAGAGGAACTAAGTTTAAGTAAGTGATTAAGGATGAATTATAGGGTCATACTGTGTGGAAACAGGTTATTTACCTCAGCTTGCCCATGCTGACCAACATAATCCATATACACTAGTCCCACCTGCCCACCTCTGGACCATATCCCTCTAAACCTTTCCTATCAATAAATAATTATCCATAAGTAATAACTAATCATTTTGGTCACACAGAATCCATCAAGGGAATGGAACAACATAGAAACATAGAAATTAGGTGCAGGAGTAGGCCATTCAGCCCTTCGAGCCTGCACCGCCATTCAATATGATCATGGCTGATCATCCAACTCAGTATCCCGTACCTGCCTTCTCTCCATACCCTCTGATCCCCTTAGCCACAAGGGCCACATCCAACTCACTCTTAAATATAGCCAATGAACTGGCCTCAACTACCCTCTGTGGCAGAGAGTTCCAGAGACTCACCACTCTCTGTGTGAAGAAAGTCTTTCTCATCTCGGTCTTAAAGGATTTCCCCCTTATCCTTAAGCTGTGACCCCTTGTCCTGGACTTCCCCAACATCTGGATCAATCTTCCTGCATCTAGCCTGTCCAACCCCTTAAGAATTTTGTAAGTACGTCTTGGGTCAGGTTGAAAGGGTCTCAACCCAAACATGGCCTATCCATGTTCTGGCTGTGTACTGCACAATGGCACAGTAGTAGAGTTGCTGCCTTACAGTGCCAGAGACCAATGTTCGATCCATACTGTGTGGAGTTTGTACGTTCTCCCTGCGCTGCATGGGTTTCCTCTGGGTACTCTGGTTTCTTCCCACACTCTAAAGATGTTTGGGTTTGTAGGTTGATTACTGTGTGTACGATAGAACTGGTGCACGTGGTGCTCGCAGGTCGGTGCGACGAAGGGTGTTTTCCACGCTGTATCTCGAAAGTCTAAAGTAGATGCTGCCTGACCTACTGAGTTACTCTGTGAGTCATTTCTTTTGTCACTTCAGATTACACACAATTATTCTTTTCCTCCAAAATTAATTTTTAGTGTACCCCTCAAATACACATTGCTGCAGAACTTGGTGTACTTTTGTGTAAACTAGCGTCGAAAGTTCCTCGATTGTACTTGTTATTGACTCAGCGGGTCGGGAGGGAATAGGCAGGTGGCGTTTCAGAGATTCATGAGGGGCGTGCACATTGTGGTGGACATATTCCCCTGCCCGTCCCCCATCGCTCTTCACCTCCGCCAGCGAGTAGCGGGCAGCGGGCAGCGGGCAGCGGGCACCGGCCGCTCGTCTCTCCTCCTCCCCAACCCGCTCCCTCCCACCACCAGCGGGCACCGGCCGTCGTCTCTCCTCCCGCTCCCTCCCACCGCCAGCGGGCACCGGCCGCTCGTCTCTCGTCTCTTCTTCTCCTCCTCCTCCTCCTCCCGCTCCTCGACGGCCAGCGGACAACCACCGCTCCCGCCAAAACACGGCGCGTGCGCAGAGCCGGCGGGACGCCCACACCCTGTGTCGCGCATGCGCGGCGGCGGAGTGGGAAATGGCGGCGTCGCCCTGCCGCGTCCGCTGTAACACGGCAACTGGTCCACAGCCGCTCGCCGTGTCGTTTCACATCCCCGCGGTCGGGGAGACGGTGCTGGCCAAATACTGGCTTCATGTACATCCAATTGCCAGCTCTTAGGCCAAAACATGACTTAACTGGTATTTTACAGCTACTTTCTTATTACCTTCACAGCTTTGAACCAACTTGTACCTTCCTAATTCTACCTCAGCGAGGGGGCACGACTTGCGCTTGTTTATTTTCCAAATGTATTTTTGTACATATTCTTTAACGGTCTTATAGAATTAAATATAACAAATTATATTTTTGTGCATTGTCTATGTGCCTACAATGGTGTAAGATTTTCGTTATACTCGTTCCTCACCGTGGTTGTTCATGAAATAGATTAGACACTACCACTGTTCCATAATCCTGCCAGCCTTGCCCTTCACTATGAGAATAGGTTGCCCATGAATTCTCCCTAACTCAATTATAAAAGCCTCCCCTTCCAGCAAACAGCCTATCCCAGTCAACCTTTGCAAGCTCCTTTCCAATGCCATAACATTTTTAATTCCTTGTCACAATTTAAGATTTTAGTTAATGTCCCATTCCCATAATTTTCCATAAATTGCCAGGCTTTGCCCCACAGACCTTTTTTCCAGCTTTTTCCCCATACTGAAGGGTCCCGGCCTGAAATTTTGCCTGTCCATTCACTCTCAAGATAGATGCTGCCTGACCCGCTGAGTTCCTCCAGCACTTTGGTTTTTGCTCAAGATTCTGATTTCTGCTGTACCTTGTGTTTCTACAATGAGAAGATATAGTACAGGTCCACCACCAATTTTCCCGCACCCTCGGTTCCAGATCCTTTCTGAGTCAAACGATCCGCCGAGGGGCTGAGATACCGACCGACAATGTCATCCTTGGAATTCAGCTATGGGAACGGATCTGCCAGCTTCGGCCGAGCCAGAGTTCGAGAGCCCTGGCCGCAGGGGGCAAATTCGGCCCACCGATCGACCACAGAAATCGAGATCGGCTGTTTCACCCAGCCTTGGCATCACATTTTCGGGGGGACTTCTGGGGGAGTTGTTTAAAGTGCACTCGTAATTTTGTCTGGATTAATGGAAGTGCCAGACCGCTAGTTGCCAGAATATTGGTGGTGGGCCTGTGATACCACAAAGTGAATAAGAGATTCAGTAATGGGTTGATTTAGACCAGTGATTCCCAACCTGGGGCCATATGGCTCCAAAGGGGTCATGGCAAATTTCAGGGGGGCCACAGAAAAATTTGGGGATTTAGGGGGCAAGGATTCATTCAGGTTCAATGAAAGGGGCCACTTTTTTTCCGCTAATGATGTCAGGGGGGGCCACAGAAAAAATTAAAGAGCCCAAGGAAGCCATAAACTAAAAAAGGTTGGGAACCATTGATTTAGACCATAATATTACGAGTGGTGGTGCCGTTGAGTGTGGCAGCCTCGCCTGCAGCTGTTCATCCTTTCGTCCTTTTTTAAATTTTTAGTCTGTCAAAAGGTTTTGTTTTGGAGGTCGTTTAGTCTTTTTATGTGGGGGATGGGGGGGAAGGGGGAAACAGTCACTACCTGATCGAGGATGCGTCTTTCATCCGAGCCGCATCTTCGCCCCTTCCTCGCGGCCTACCATCTGGATTGGCGCGGATTTTCCTGCCGGAGACTTCAGCGCAGCACTGAAGAACCATCACGGAGCGGGCGATGCCTTACTGGGGGTCCGGAGTGCTGGGACTGCCGACTTTAACACCGTGGAACTGTGGTCTGCGGAGCTTCCAGCCGCTAGCTGCGCTGACTTTAACATCGCTGGGCCCTGGGATCTTTTCGCCGAGGATCGCTGTGTTGGAGCTCCGCCCAGCTCGGCCTGTCGACTTCGGGAGCCGTGGTCTCCGGTAGGAAGTGGACGTTTGGGAGCTCCAAGCCGCTGAGAGTGTTCTTCAGACGCTGGAGTTCCATCATCCGGTGAGAGGGCATGAAACATCGGGCCGCGTTGCTGCGACTGTGGAGGCCTCAATAGGCCCCGACCACGGGTGAACAAGAGGATGAGGACTTAACTTTGTTGCCTTCCCTCACAGTGGGAAACATTGATTCCGTGGTGGGGGGATGTTTTTATGTTTAATGTTAAATTCTATAGTGTTGTGTTTATCTTATTTGTGTGCTGCAAAGTAACTCAAATTTCACTGCACCAATTCCACAAATTTCACTGCACATGACAATAAACTCACTTGAACTTGAACTTGGTGTAGGTGACAATAAATGTCTACAGTACCTTGGTCAACGTGGGTTGTTTTTAAATGTGCTTTATAAATAAATTTGATTTTATTTAATTTGATGTTATTTTAGCTAAGTCGCACAAGCAATTATTTGCTTGAAGCATAAAAAAGACAAGCCATTTTTCATGGTTTTATATTTTATATTAAAAAAACGTCTAATCTGCAGCCACATATATTAACCAATCTAAGAAAGATATATTTATTAAATATATAAACAATTACAATAAAATTCAACAGATTCCAAAACAATCGGGCTGTACAAAGTAGAAGTCACATAAAAATGATGGCAATTAGTATTTATTTCTTCTCTCCAATGTCTTAGAGCTTAAAATAATTTCATTTGAAATCTGGAAATGTCAGCACAAATATTTAATAACACTAAACATTATACTTGCCACATATGTAAACCTTAAGACATTTATTCTTGCACACCATTCAGTTTGGGGTGAGGTGTTGTGATGACTACAACCTTAGTGTTCCCATGAAAGCCTTTGTGATAAACTGTTTTGTGTGCATTTTTGCTGGCTTGTTGTTGGGGATTGTGAAGGTCATGCTGCTGAAACACATTATTCGTTGTAGAGATATATAATGATTTTGTGGAAATTTAATGTAATATCATACGTAGTGTGGATAGACGTTTGTGGACCAGTTTGCAAATAAATATGTGAAGTGGTTACAGCATCAAACTATCTATGTATTTTAAATGAATTGTTTTATAAATTACTATTTGTAAAAGTATGTAATGAAAAAAATAAGCTATTCTCTCAATAATTCTCAATATTGAGATTTTAATTTATTTTTATAGAGCAGAATTTATAATTGGACATTCAATATAATGCAGATCATCCACCTGGGCTTTATTTTATATTCTCTTGATTTCACCATTTCCAAACCGAAAAAAAGTCAAAGATATAATGTCTTTAGGTTGTAGCCAAATTTACAGATCAATGAATGAAAATGAGGATATAACCCAGTAAACTGCACTGTATAACTCTGTGTAGGAAGGAACTGCAGATGCTCGTTTAAACCGTAGACACAAAAAGCTGAAGTAACTCAGCGGGAAAGGCAGCATCTCTGGAGAGAAGGAATGGGTAATGCTTTGGGTCGAGACCCAAACGTCGTCCATTCCTTCTCTCCAGAGATGCTGCCTGTCCTGCTGAGTTACTCCAGCTTTTTGTGTCTACTGTATAACTCTGTATCAAACATCTTAAATGATATTGCCTTAAACTGGGTCCTTATGGAAGTAACCTAAAGATAACATTTTGTGATTCATACTGTGGTTTTAATGATTGATGCCTTTATGGACTGGTTAGTTGTTTCTGTGGTTTGTGAATATTATAAGACAAAAAAGTTTGAAAATATGTTGATTATGTGCCAAATTACTAATCAGGATGGTATTTTTGTTGCCCAATTCACCATTGAAGGTCTCCATCAAAGACACTATGGGAACTATATGGGAAAAATTAAGTCTTTGTGATTTCTGTAACTGCACTTTCCCTCTTTGAATACTATTTATCTCCGACATCGATTCAAATTACACATTTCTAGTTAGTACAGAAGAATTAGATTGTCAATTGTACAAACACTCAACTGGTCTAATATGCCATTCTGCTGATACTTTATCTCAACTGACATGTTTTAAGGCTCGTTCCAACAGTTCTCGACATAGGTCAGATCGTAAAGATAATATTCATGATCTATAGCTGTTGTCTGAGCAAAGGCAGATTTACTAGGATCCTCCAGGTCAATGCAAGTGCAATCTTTATTGTTGAAGCATCATCAATATAATATTGCCACAATTATTGCCAATTCTAGTGCAAATATTTTCATTGTGGACTTAGTTAACTGCGATCCTAATATAGTAAGAAAAACAAGATCATTTGGTCTCTAGGATTTATGAAGATAAAATTAACAAAGTTATACATCTGGACAATGCTGGCATGCTCAATAAGTCACACAGAATCTAAAGACAGAATCAGAGGTAATATATCAGATCAATGAGCATAAGGAATAATGAAAGGTCATCAACCTGAAATGTCTGTTCTGCTTCTCTTTCCACAGCTGCCTGACGTGCTGAGTTTTATAGAATTTTCTGTTTTATTTCAGGTTTCCATATGTGCAATTTTGTAATTTTATATTAAACATCTAATTTTACGTAGAGAATCATCAACAAAGATCTAAATTTGGCTCCTCAATAACATCATCCAAAACAGTGTCAGCTGTAACCATATGAAATAACAGTAGCTGAAGTACGCCATTCGGCCCCTTGAGGCTGAACTGCCATTCAATGGTAAAATGTAATTCTACTTTCCCTTTTCCACTCTCCTGTTACTCACTTATTGATTAAGAATCCATATTATCCTTGAATATCTTCAAGGATTCAGGCTTTCTGTGGTGAGAAATTCCAAACACTGCAAATCCTTTAGGTCCTAGGTCCTGTTTGGAAAGTATTCTCCCAGCATTTATCTTGCTAAACACCCTAACAATTTCAATAATGTTAACTAACTAAATGATCTTTTATAATTCAATTGACTGCATCCAAGATATATTGATTGGCAGTAAAAACGTTGATAGTATTTACATAGATTTGGGCAGGAACATGGATGGAAAAGGTTTAGATAGATATGGGCCAAACGCATGCAAATGGGACTAGCATAGATAGATATCTTGTTTAGCACGGACTAGTTGGTCCGATGACTAATATTAAGTTATATATAAATTACATGTATTACCACTACCTTGGATCAATACATAAAGTATAGCTGCAATAAGCACAAATCTTTTACCAGAGGGTGGTGTGAACAGTTGGTTTATATATGCCAATACAGGCTGTGATCCACGTTGGCAATGTCCATGTAAATCATCATAATCAATGGTCCACACGAAAGCTCCTCCATATTTACGCTCCTTTATCCAGTCGACCTACAAAGGTAAATTAACTATTAGCTGCTTCTGCTGTTCCAATGAGGCACAGCAGCTCATCTTTGCAGCCCTGAACACCAAAATCTACAATTTCAAATATATCAATACTGGCTAGTATTGAAGGAAGTTAATTGACCTATGATCTTAACTCTTTCATTCTCTATAGATGTTGCCTGACCTGCTGAGTAGTTCCACCACTTTTTCTTTTTATTCATATTTCCACCATCTACAGTGTTTTATATAGCACAGTTCCAGTGGTTTTTTTTTCATTTTCCTGCTTTCATTCATCTCTTTCTAGGTACACTTTCTTCAGAATGATTAAACTCTGACCAACAAGCTTGTATCATCTTTCACTATATCAGGCATTGTAGTTTCCACCAGTCCATTAAAAAAATAGGATGTAGTCTGCATAAGTTCAGAATTAATTTTAAAACTAATAAATATTTAACTCAAAACAGAATTAGAATATTTTCCCTCACAATTAATTGGAATAAAATCATTAATTGCCAATTTCTTAATATACAAACTGTACTTTGATTTTAATACTTCGTAGGTTATCATATCCAAGCCATATATGATCCTTGACTGCATATGGAACCTTTTGTTCATCATCCCAAAAATAGTTTGCACCTTTCAGAAAGTCGCAGATCTGTTAATGAGACAGAATTAATATTGTTACTCATTGTGAATTGGCGTCTACACCTTTATTGTGAAATAAAACAAAATATCTACCATATTTATGTTATCATCTCCAATGCATATAAGCTGTGGGGCGAGCATCAAAAATGTGTCTAGAAATCAACTTTTGTGACCTATGTCTCGGAACAACATGAAATTTTGCAGATTTAGATAAAATATAATTGAGAAGGAAGTCATAACTCATCAGTGCCAAAAGTTGCACATTAATTAATTAAACTAATTAGAAAATGAGATCAAAAAAGTAAGCGCCATATAGTGTCCAATGCCCATATTACACCATAGAGCCTATTTCCGTGTTGCAGTCCATTTAAACCATATATTATTAAGGTGAATGAGGTGAATATGACTGTAATCATATATAATTATGTATAATTATATTATATCAAAATAATATCATGAATATAATTGTGAGTGTGTTTTTTGAATGAGACTGCCGCAGAGGTCCGGCTTCCGAACCAGCCTAATTAATGGGTGAGGGCAGTTCCTGTGGGTTCCCCCGTTTACTGAACCCCACTAACTGCCAATGTGCAGAGTGTGGTCACGGCCATAACGGGACTGGGGCAGTGCCAGGCTGGGGGAAGGCTAAGGCATCTTCCACTGACAGGAAAATGCCTAAACCTATACTAACCCTTCCAGAGCTGCCCATGGCTGGAGCTGGACCCACTTGGGAACCGGCTGCGGGCTCCGTAAGTGTGGCCCCGCAGCATGTCCACCTCAACCTGCATGCCCTTCTCGATCATCGTGGTGATGATGGTGGGGAGCAGCACTGCCCTGCACGCTGCCCGGGCCGCCTTTAGCACCCCCAGAGCGCTGGCTCCATCAGACTGCCCGCTGCAACACCGGCCTACTGACAGCCCGACCGACCCCTCGCAGCACCTATCGGCCATCCGACCACTCGCAGCACCCACCGGCTGTCCGATCCCTCGCAGCACCCACTGGTGGACCGACCACTCTCACCATCCACCAGCGGCCCGGCCACTCTCACGACCCACCGGCAGACCGACCACTCTCACCACCCACCACCGGCTCGGCCCGGCTGACCACTTTCAGGACCCACCGGTGGCCCGGCCACTCTCACCACCCACCGGCGGCCCGACCACTCTCACCACCCACCGGCGGCCCGGCCACTCTCACGACACACCGACGGCTCGGCCGACCACTCTCATGACCCACCGGTGTCCCGGCCACACTCACCACCAGCCCGACTGATCCTCCACTGCATCCATCAGCTTACCAACGAGCCCAACCTATAGACTGACCGATCGACTGAACCCTGACCCTAACACTAGCTCCACATGTTATTTATCATTTTAATTTTTTTTTTGTAAAATATTTTTATTAGAAGTAATTACATATTAAGAAGAAATAATATAAGATCAAAGACAAAGAAAAAATATTATCGTCACATACATTCTTAATATTTTAAATTTTTACAGTCAATCTTATTTATACTTCTATATATTTTTTTTATTTTATAACAGTAGAAAATAGGTAATAAAGAGAAAAAGAGATTAAAAAGAGATAAATTAATGAGTGGAGTATTAAACAAGATATTCTTCATTGGAGATATATTCATGATCTATTATATATAATTCTTCATCTATTCATTCATTCAGGCTTCAGTCATGGACCCGAACCGGACCATCTTAACCCTTTAAATATTCAATAAATGGAGACCATATTCCTCTGAATTGATCCAACCTATCCATCAGGACAAGTCTTAATCGTTCCAGATGAAGTGTCTCCGACATTTCTGTAATCCACATTTTAATTGTAGGGGAAATGGGACATTTCCAAAATCTTAGTATTAATTTTTTACCAATTATTAAACTATAACCAATAAAAATTATTTGTTGTGTTGTTAATATCTGATTCGTTTCTAGTATGCCCAATATGATTAATTTTGAATCTGGAATTAAATTTGCATTAACTACAGTTGAGATTATTTTAAAAATTTCTATCCAAAAATTAGTAATTTTTATACATTTTGTAAATGAATGTGTTAAATTAGCTTCTAATTGTTGACATTTATCACATATCGCGGAAACATTTGAGAAAATTCTATTTAATTTGGATTTTGAGAGATGTAATCTATGTATAACTTTAAATTGTATCAAGGAGTGTCCAGCATTTAATGAACAGTGATGTATATGGTGTAAACTTTCATTCCATACTTCTCTACTAATTACTTGACCTAATTCGTTTTCCCATGCTTGTCTATATTTATCCGTATTTGGTAGATCATTTTTCAGTAAGATATTATAGATATATGATATTAATTTTTCTGTATTCGGATGTTTATTTAAACATTCATCTAAAATTTCTGTCTTTCTATTCCTAAAATCTAATGTATTTGATTTAACATAATCTCTAATTTGTAGATATCTAAAATATTCTTTGGAATATAATCCATAATTTTGTTGTAATTCCTGAAATGAGAGAAATAAACTTTCCCTGTAGAGATCGCCAATCTTATTTATTCCATAGTTCTTCCATTTAAAAAAAAAACCTTTATCCATCAATGAAGGTTTAAAAGAAATATTGTTTACAATTGGAAGAGCTAGTGGTATATTCTGTAATTTTAATGTTTTTTTCTTTAAGTTCACATTATCTATATAATTAAAAGTCTCATCTTGACCACTTCCTGTTTGTGTTGTTTGAAAAAACGCTACCACGTACGGCTGTGATTTTTGGCCATCTTACTCAGAGTCCTCCTCCAATGATCAGGCCACGGGGATTTCTCCCATCGATGAAAAATAAAATAATTATTAGTGTTTAAAAAATCTTGAGATTCTCTCCTGTCAATCACCGTGATAAAGGCCACGCCCCTTCCGGGGGAGGGTCTATAAAACCCATAAGGCTGGGCGTGGCTCAGTCGCTGCAAGATGGCGAGGGAGAGGCCACGACTTTCAGTCTGAGCTGGGAATCTACACAACACTGAGTGCCTACTGAACTGTGAGTGCTTTATGTGGTTTTGAAACCAGTCCCTTCGGCCCACAACACCCATACTAGCGCTCCAGAAAGCCCATCCCCCCACTGGCCAGCAATATTGGAATTGGTGGAGCAGTGGAATATTGTGTTGGGGGGGCCAGCCCTCCCGTGTGAAGTTGGGACCCAACGGGTCCCACTTAGTCTAGTAACTTTATAAAGATAAATCAATTGAAAAACAAAATTATCGGCAAGGTTAGCATTACCTTTATTCCTTGGAAACCTTGTTTTTTTTTTATGTAATGAGGAGGCAGCCATGATCCGAGGCTCCTCGCTGCCTAGCGACCATAAAACAAAGTGTGGGATTGGTCAATTTGCGTCCGACCTCAATGTCAAACGTGCATTGATTGGACAATTACTACTCGGAAAATTTGAAGTTTTTTTTCATATTTATAAAAAAATGTGGAGGTTTTGTTCTTGATGAGTTTCAGGTATGATTTATATAATATTTTTACACAATATGTTAAAAATTCAGGTAGTTCCGTAAGTTGGGTCACGAACTTGAACGAAAAAGCTCCTCTGCCCACAGCTTAATAAAATGATTTAATAAATTGCCATTTTGTCATCCGATTGACAGGTATTCTCTTGTTGGTGTTGTACACATGGCGAAGAACAAGTGTAGTTTTGCTGTCAAGAGAGAAGTGTAATTTTCCTGTCTCTTCAGAGAGAGATCTGAAGCAGGATGTCGGAATGGAATTGTTCTTAATTATTATCAGAAGATCACAGCAGCACAGCGAGACGGCCATCTCCACTAAGAGATGTATTAAATCATAAGGGGAATAGATAATGTGAATGCACTGTCTTTTTCCCAGAGTGTGAGAATCAAGAACTAGAGGGAAAAGGTTTAACGTTAGAGGGAAAAGATTTAGTAGGAACCTGAGGAACATTTTTTTAAATTTGGAGAATGGTCAGTGTATAAACAAGTTATAAACAAGGGGATATATTTGAGACAGTTACAATAAGAATATTTGAAAGACATTTGAATAGGTACATAAATAGGAAAGTTTAGATGGATGTAGGCATACATGGTCAAATGGGACTAGCTTAGATGGGGCATCTTGTCTGGCATTGATAATTTGGAAAGAAGGGCCTGTTTCTGTGCTGTGTGACTCCATGAATGGGCTTATATCACACATTTAGTCACAAACACAAACAATGTAAATAACAATTCGTTTTGATATGCTGAATTAATAAATATGATCACAAATTATCACCTCATAATTTGCCATGACACCAGATTCATTTGTGAATTTGCCTTTTGGTCCAGGACCAGTTATTGGGGCACCAACTCCGCTAAATGAAGTTGAGAGGTTGTAGCTCCGCCCATAAGTGGCAATTCCAACTATCAGCTTTTTTCCTGGTACACCTTTTCCTCTGTAGTATTTAATAGCAAAGTCCTGCAGGTTGCAATTCAAACAACAGTTCAAGAAAGATTAAGCACATTTTGAAACCTCTTTCCAGAAAATGATTCAGAATTGAAACCAAATGTAATGACAGCTTTAATAGGAATTTACAAACGTACAATATTAAAATACACAGAATCACCCCTTTTGTCTTTCCGAGGATACAGGGGACTGTTGTGACCTGTGAAATTGTCCCAGGGACCATGGAAATCAAATGTCTGCACACCAATAAAATCCAGATATCTACAAAAATTCAAATGCAGTAAAATATATTATTCACAAACAGCAATGCAATACTATCTATACTATCCAGCAATACTAATTCATTTGGACTTAATGGAGTAATGCAGAGAACAATTAGGATTCAAAATATTTCAGATTATTCTCCCTGTTGCAAACAAGTTGATACTGCCTGATTCAAATTCAGATAATACAATAAGCTTGGCATTTAAAGCTATACAAATCTGTTGTCTTTCATCTGTTGACCTGCATGTAACTCCACACCAATAGTGAGATGGACATCACTGCATCTGAAATTTACTTGTAAACTACTCAGTTATATCAAACTACAGAAACAGGTATAATATGAAAAGCCAGGCAGCTTGTACTATCTTGATCTATGGATAAAATTCAGCACAGATAGACACACCCCCTCCTGTTGACCCACAGAGACCTCGTTAACAACATCTGAGGAAATGTTCTAAAAGTGGCAGTGATCAAGCAAGCCACAATCTGTTATAGTCATGTTGACAGAATCAAAACTATTAACCAACCTCCGAGGCTACTCCCCTATTATCCAGCTCCAATGAAACATTTCAAAGTATCAGACAGTTAAGTGCCTGGACTTATAAATCTTTGATATTGACTCATGTATCATTACATTTTGTGGTATCAACTGAAATGCAGCAAGAAAATCATGTTTCAATCACCTCCCTCAGCTGGTGAATGAGTGCTTTTCCATGTTGACACAGAGAGCAAGCAGAATCGATATGTATTTTGGGTAGAAGACGTTTAATGTCCATCACTGGGTGTCTTGGTAGCACAACTAATGAACAAGGTGGCCTAAAAAGCTATTAGTGTCAGATAATGTTCGGTACGCGCTGAGGAAACCAATACGAGGGTTAACCCTCTGTGACAGCAAGATTGACAACCATTATGGAGAACTGGTACCTTGTTGACAGTTCAATTATATAATTCACCATATGGCCTGGAACCTGCTTTGCTTACCACAACCGTCAAACCTGGGGATTAATAATGTTGGCCCACGTCATTGAACAGTACTGTATAGGAACAGGCCCTTATGTTCATAATGTCCATGACGAACAGGATGCCAAGATAAACTAATCTCCACATGATCTCTATCCCTCCATTACCTACAAATCCATGTGCCTATGTAAAAGTCTTTCAAATTTCAATATTATTTCAATATCCTCCACCACCATTCATTGATCATGATCATAAGTGATATGAGCAGAATTGGGCCATTCAGCCCATAAAGTCTACTCTGAAATTCAATCTTGGCTGATCTATCTCTCCCTCCTATCTCCCCATAACATGTCACCCTTACTAATCAAGAATCTATCTATCTCTGCCTTAAATATACCCACTGACGTGGCTTCCACAAACTTTTGCAGCAAAGAATTCCACAGATTCACCACCTTCTGACTAAATAAATTCCTCCTCATCTCCTTCCGAAAAGAACATCCTTTAATTATGAGGCTATGACCTATAGTCCTAGACTTCCCACTAGTGGAAACTCACCACATCCACTCTATCCAAGTCTTTTACTATTCTGTACGTTTCAATGAGGTCTCCCCTCAGTCTTCTAATCTCCAGCGAAACTTACTTAATAATCTTGGGTATTTCATAACTATTATCAATGTTCTTTTTTCCAGCAGCTAAGGCAGCTGAAAGCAGTAATGTAGGTTTACTTTCTTTTCTTGCCTCAAGTTGAAATGTGGTTTTCAATTCCTAAGGGTAAGCAAAATAATTAGAATAATACTGTAGAACCAAAGTCAAGGGAATTATGATGAAAGTTTACGACGGATAATTTAGGTTTCAGTGTTTTAACTACATTTACAATTCATGCTGCTACCAAAGACATTTGCCACTGAATTGCAAAAGACCTGATGTTAAACCAGCCGATTTACCCAAAGTCAAAATGGATGAGAAATACATGGCACATTTCTGCCAAATGGGATTTTAAACAAAGCCATTCCATGCAAGAAATACTACCAGCCGTCAGAGATAGTGGTGTACCTAATAGTCTTAAGAAGCAACCTAATATTATTATATGACCTGCAAAAACTGTAATCTCCGTTATGCATCATTGGATGACAAGACATTCCTCCATCTAAAGTCCTGGTAGACCAAAACAGTTATCTTTGGTCCACATAAGTTATCCAGCCAGCAAAGCCATAAAATATATAAACAGACATTTCAGCCCACTGTGACCATGAAGAACATCAAGTACACGCCAGTACTAATCCCATTTAACTCCTCTCCTGATTCATTTTATTTATGTAGTAGTCCTCATTCATGTGTTTGCTATCTGTGGATTTGAATATTGCAATGCGGATGGCTTCCTTTACTTATACACGCCCAAACTTGAGACTATCCAAACACGGCTATTGGTTTATAATCTACATCGAGTTTCATTCACATGCTTCCCTAATTTTGCTAACTTTCATTAATTCCCAATAAAGTAATAGTGTGTTACTTTATTGGAACTCAATAAAATTAAAATTCTCAAATTCTTATACATTTTAAAACTTACTATAAAGCACTGCCACTATTACCATTCTTCCACCTTCTCCAACCTCAACATCTACCAGTCCAATTCACAAAAAGATCAGAGCTCCCGCTCTATACAATCATGTACTTAACTGCCCCGAAAATGATAACTGAGATAACCGTAGCAAAGCCCTTAACTTCGAAATGTCCTCCCTAAACTTTCTGCTTCTTCCTTCCCCAATAAGATAACCCTAAAAACAGACATTTTTAACAAAGAATTTGGCATTTTGGTTTAATATTTCCATATATGGATCAGTCAAATTTTGTACAATGGTCTCCTTTCAAGTATTTTGATACTGTGAAGAAAAAATATATCCACAACAATAACGCATCACCTCTCTTATCTCCTCTATAAAATAAATTTTAATTGTCATTTACCAGAACAAGAATGCTCTTAAATTTTTTAATTGAAAGCTTTAAGCTGAAAATAAATCCAGGGAGGAGGTTGATTTGATTTATATCAGAGATATAAAATTAAATGTTGTCTTTGTTACCTGAATCAATTTTGAGTAGAGTTCTTTGCTTTCTGGTGGATTTCCTGTTGTACCAGGGTACGCCCAATCCACATCTAAACCATCAAACTGATGAAGCCTCAAGAAACTAATCGCAGAATGGATGAATATTGCTCTAGTTAACTGAGTACTCACCATTTTATTAAAACTGGAACAGTAAAGAAATAGAAAATGGCGTTATGTGTTTTTCAATCTGTGTATACTTCTTAAATATAAATCTACATGCATTTTAAAATTCAGGAATTTAAATCAAATTTAACATTTTAAGGAAAAATGCATTTCTATTCCAGATTTAGCCTCCTGGTCTGTGCTAAATCAGCACAAGCCAAGAGGAAATGATTGGATTCAATGGACTCTTGTAAAATCACGACCCTCTCACCAACACACATGAATGGGAAAGGGTTTGGTGGCTAGTATTATTTAAAATTCACTTAAATTTAAACTTGAAAATGTAGGAATCAGGACACAAATTCAAGTAGAATAAGCAGTAAATGTAGAATGGTGAAAGAAGGAACTGTGGATGTTGGTTACAAAAAAAGACACACAATGCTGAGTAACTCAGTGGGTGAGGCAGCATCTGTGGAGAACATGGATAGGTGATGTTTCTAGTTGTGATCCTACTTCAAGCTGATTATGGAGGGTAGGCGGGGGAGAATGCTGGAAGAGAGGAGGGGCAGGATGAAACCTGATAAGTGGCTACAGATGGGGGGTTTTGATAGGCAGATGGTTGTACAAAGGCCAGAGGTGAAAAGACAAATGGTGTGAGATTAGGATAGAAGAGCGAAGTAGATTGGGAGCAGCTGTTTGAGGATAAATCCACATCTGACATATGGGGCGTTTTAAAGGCCTGGTAATGAAATTTTAGGACTAGTAAGTTCCTATAAGGATGATAGGTAAAGATGGCAAGGTTTGGGAATCTTGAATATCAAGTGATATTATAAATATAGTCAAAGAGAAAAGTGAGGCATGTGTAAGGTTTAGGAAGCTGAAACAAGACAAGGCCCTCGAGGATTGTAAAATCTATAGCTAGATTTATATGAAGCTACTAGACCAAGTGCGGACCGTTGGGTCCCGTTCCCCCAACACGATATTCCATAAAAATACGCATGCGCAGTTGATGGACCTGCACTGTGCAGGTGCGACTGCCGCGTTCAAAGTTGTGTCGTTGACAAAAAATGCCAATCTGAAAATCTGCAAAGGCCCCAAATGCGCACGCGCGGATTCCGAGCCCACTGCGCACGCATGGGGAGATGGCGTCATTTTGCGTTACTGCCTCATCACCGGCGCCATTTTTAATTGTGACGCGGCTGACGGGCTTTCCCCAACTGCGCAGACGTGGCCGGCAAGTGGGGACGCTGTTTTAAGTTAATTTAAGTTTTAAATGTCAATAACATGTAAAATATAACATCAATCTGAACGAAACTTGATAGTTCACATCGCAGAACAATGGTGAGTAAGGTGGGCCAAAAATGGTAGCATTATCGTGTACAGTTTTGGCGGAGTTTCGGGAACAAATATAGGTACAAACAAACAAGATGAGAGTTTTAGTAATATATAGATATAGATAGATAGATATAGATAAACCTTCATTTACAGTTTAGTAATACTTTAAAAATTGCTCATGGCATTTATATTTTTTCATTTGGAATACTGTAGATAGCTGGCAAACCAGCATCAGGTAATTATTGATGGGAATTTTACATTAGTTACACGTACATATTTTACCAATATATCCTCATTACAAACTCTTACCGAACGGAACCAAAGTTCCAACCTCCAACAGCAAGAAGTGTCTTCAATTCACTATTCCTTTAAAAAATAAATCAAATTCATGTATTTAAAAAAATAATAATTAAAGTAAACCTTCATAATGTTGGCAACAGATATTGGTCTCAGTGGTCTAAAGGAAAACTTATTCAAGCTCCTTTTCAAAATAACCTTAAAATAAGATATGATGAGATTATCTAGGAATATGGCAGTAAATTTGGCCTTGTGTTTTTAAGGAACACTTTAAAAATTAATAGTGGAAAGAGTCCAGACGTAGGTTCCATGGTACAGTATACTCAGTCACTGTAGCCGTAGTTGATAGAGCAAAGGTTCCAGTTAATGACCTCCATTCTCCGACCCAACAATGCTGATGATGGAAGAACACGGTGATGGTCATGCCCACCAAATTGGCAGTGAGAATCTCTATTGTTGCAGATCTTCACTGAAATAGAAAGGGGCTGCATATGGGTGAAGTACAGAGGGATGTGGGTGTTGTTAAATAGTGAGGGGGAGGGATTAACAAATTGGGAGTATAAAGATGGAGTAAAAGGGGAAGTGGCTACAGGAAAAATTACAAAAGATTCTCGAATTAATGGGAAGGAAAGCTTGAGAATGGACAACAGAGTGAGGTCAGGGCCAATTGCAAGGGGGGGAGTGAATATGGAGATCAAAGTACTGTATATGAATGCGCAAAGTATAAGGAATAAAGTGGAAGAGCTTGAAGCTCAGTTAGAAACTGGCAAGTATGATGTTGTGTGAATTACTGAGACACGGCTGCAAGAGGGCCAGGGCTGGGAACTGAATATTCAAGGGTATACCTCATATCAAAAAGACAGACAGGTGGGCAGAGGAGGTGGGGTTGCCCTGTTGGCGAGGAATGAAATTCAGTCCCTTGCAAGGGGTGACATTGAAACAGGAGATGTGGAGTCAGTATGGATAGAACTAAGGAATTGTAATGGTAAAAAGACCCTAATGAGACTAATCTATAGGCCCCCAAACAGTAGCCTGGACAAAGGGCGCAAGTTGAATCAGGAGTTAAAATTGGCATGTTGTAAAAGTAATGCTGTGGTTGTTATGGGAGATTTCAACATGCAGGTAGACTGGGAAAATCACGTTGGTACTGGCCCCTGAAGAAAGGGACTTTGTAGAGTGCCTTCGTGATGGATTCTTTGAAAAGCTTGTATTGGAGCCAATCAGGGAGAAGGCAATTTGGGATTTAGTGTTATGTAATGAATCGGATTTGATAAAGGACCTCGAGGTCAATGAGCCATTAGGCGGCAGTGACCATAACATGGTCAGGTTTAATCTACAATTGGAGAGGGAGAAGAAGAGTAGATCGGAGGTGTCAGTGTTGCAGTTGAATAAATGGGACTATGGGGCCATGAGGAAGGAGCTGGCTAAAGTTGACTGGAAAGATACACTAGCAGGGATGACAGTGGAACAAAAATGGCAGGTGTTTCTAGGAATAATACAGAAGGTGCAGGATCAGTTCATTCCTAGGAGGAAGAAAGATTCCAAGGGGAGAAAGGGACGACCACGGCTGACAAGGGACAGTATAAAAATTAAAGCAAAGAAGTACAACATAGCAAAGATGAGCGGGAAGCAAGAGGATTGGGTAACGTTTAAAGAACAAAAGATAACCAAAAAGACAATACGGGGAGAAAAGATGAGGTACGAAGGTAAGCTAGCCAAGAATATAAAGCAGGATAGTAAAAGCTTCTTTAGGTATGTGAAGAGGAAAAAAATAGTTAAGACCAAAGTTGGACCCTTGAAGACCGAAAAAGGTGAATTTATTAATGGGGAACAAGGAAATGAAAGATGAGTTGAACAGGTACTTTGGATCTGTCTTCACTAAGGAGGACACAAACAATCTTCCTGATATAGTAGTGGCCAGAGGATCTGGGGTGACAGAGGAACTGAAGGAAATCCACATTAGGCAGGAAATGGTGTTGGATAGACTGATGGGACTGAAGGCTGATAAATCCCCAGGGCCTGATGGTCTGCATCCCAGGGTACTTAAGGAAGTGACTCTAGAAATCGTGGATGTATTGGTGATAATTTTCCAATGTTCTATAGACTCAGGATCAGTTCCTGTGGATTGGAGGGTAGTTAATGTTATCCCACTTTTTAAGAAAGGCGGGAGAAAAGGGGGAATTATAGACCAGTTAGCCTGACATCGGTGGTGGGGAAGATGCAGGAGTCAATTATAAAAGATGAGATCGCCGCACATTTAGATAGAAGTAACAGGATCGGTCCGAGTCAGCATGGATTTACGAAGGGGAAATCATGCTTGACTAATCTTCTGGAATTTTTTGAGGATGTAACTAGGAAAATGGACAAGGGAGAGCCAGTGGATGTACTGTACCTGGACTTTTAGAAAGCATTTGATAAGGTCCCACATAGGAGATTAGTGGGCAGAATTAGGGCACATGGTATTGGGGGTAGAGTGCTGACATGGATAGAGAAATGGTTGGCACACAGGAAACAGAGAGTAGGGATTAACGGGTCCCTTTCAGAATGGCAGGCAGTGACTAGTGGGTACCGCAAGGTTGGGACCACAGCTATTTACAATATACATCAATGATTTGGATGAAGGGATTCAAAGTAACATTAGCAAATTTGCAGATGACACAGCTGGGTTGGGTGGCAGTGTGAACTGTGAGGAGGATGCTATTAGAATGCAGGGTGACTTGGGGAGGTTGGGGGAGTGTGCAGATGCATGGCAGATGATGTTTAATGCGGATAAATGTGAGGTTATCCACTTTGGTAGCAAAAACAGGAAGGCAGATTACTATCTAAATGGTGTCAAGTTGGGAAAAGGGGAAGTACAACGGGATCTGGGGGTCCTTGTACATCAATCTATGAAAGTAAGCATGCAGGCACAGCAGGCAGTGAAGAAAGCGAATGGCATGTTGGCCTTTCATAACAAGAGGAATCGAATATAGGAGCAAAGAGTTCCTTCTGCAGTTGTACAGAGCCCTAGTGAGACCACACCTGGAGTATTGTGTGCAGTTTATGGTCCCCTAATTTGAGGAAGGACATTCTTGCTATTCAGGGAATGCAGCGTAGGCTTACAAGGTTAATTCTGGGGATAGCGGGACTGTCATATGCTGAGAGAATGGAGCAGCTGGACTTGTACACTCTGGAGTTTAGAAGGATGAGAGGGGATCTCATTGAAACATATAAGATTGTTAAGGGCTTGGACACGCTAGAGGCAGGAAACATGTTCCCGATGTTGGGGGAGTCCAGAACCAGGGGCCACAGTTTAAGAATAAGGAGTAAGCCCTTTAGAGCGGAGACAAGGAAACACTTTTTCTCACAGAGAGTGGTGAGTCTGTGGAATTCTCTGCCTCAGAGGGCGGTGAAAGCAGGTTCTCTGGATGCTTTCAAGAGAGAGCTAGATAGGGCTCTTAAAAATAGCGGAGTTAGGGGATATGGGGAGAAGGCAGGAACGGGGTACTGATTGGGGATGATCAGCCATGATCACATTGAATGGCGGTGCTGGCTCGAAGGGCCAAATGGCCTACTCCTGCACCTATTGCCTATTGTTGCAGGAATCACATAAAGGTGAAGCAAGTAGTTAAGAAGGTAAGATTGGTCTTTATTGCAAAGGGGTTGGAGTTTAGAAATTAGGAAGTTTTGTAACAAGGGTATTAGTGAAGCCACATCTGAATGATGCACTTTAAAACAAGGAACTGCAGATGCTGGTTTACAAAAACAGACGCAATGTGCTGGGGTAACTCATACAGCTTTGGTCCCTTTACCAAAGGAGATATACCAGGTTTATTCCTTGGAATATGGAGATCGTCCTAACAAGAGAGGTTAAAATGCTGTCTAGAGTCTAAAAGAATGAGGAATGATCTGATTGAAAAAACATAAAATTATAAAGGGGCAGACAGAGTAGATAGCGAGATGTTTTCACCAGTGGGAGAATCTTGACCAAGAAAATGTGGTCTTAAAATAAAGATGTGCAGAAATTTCTTCTTACAGATGGCGATCTCTGAAATTTTCTACTAAAGAGATGAGGCTAAAAATCATTAAAGATATTTAAAGTGGAGGTAGATAGTTTTTTTTAAGATAGGGGATTTGAGAGATTTAGCGCAGACGGGGCTGGTTTGAAGGGCCAGGTGACCTACTCTTGTTACCTTCTTGGCTTCACTGCATGGCATTTGTGTGGCTTAACAACTTCATCCATCAAATTGCTGAGGGTTGCAATAGTAAACCAGACCACATATGTCCTGCTTCTTGTGGACAGAACTAAAATGGGTATTTGTTCTGCTGCCAGAACTGTACTGAAACAGTCTGGCAAGAGGGAAAGGTATGCAGGTCCAGTTCCACTGTTAGAATATTGGCCAGCCTTTTCTGAACCCAGTTCTCTTAGCTGTTCCTTAATATCAAGTAGGGTGAATCCAAATGACTTTAACAGATGTAGGAATCCCAGTCTTCCTCTTTGAAGATGACAGCAAATTCTTCAAAGTTGAGGCATCTATATGCACTAGCATATAGACTCAGAAACACACAAGAAAAAGTGTTGGTAAGAGACAAAGGTGTTTGATTACGTTGAGGAGGTGACCTAGAAAGATTTTTTTTTCAATACAGTTTTTTTCCTGCTTTAAGACACATGAGACTACAGATGCTGGAATCTTGAGTAAAAAAACAAAGTACTAGAGGTACTCAGCAGGTCAGACAGCATCTGTGGAGGGAAATAAATAGACAATGTTTCAGGTCACGACTCTTCTTCAGACTGCTGAAATAGAGGGGAGAGATGGTAAAGAGTGATTTCCAAAACAAATCTTGAGATTTTCTAGATCCTAATCAAAATTGTGTTATAACCAATTCGATCAGCATAATATAAATAGCATTCCTTAAATTATCAATCATATTATATCCTATTTTCATTATGAGAACATGTTATAGCTGAACTGCCTGCATTAGCAAGATGCTTTAGAACTGTTGCAAGCAATTTGACTGTATTTTTTCTCCATTCTCACGTCACAATTTAGTAGCTAAATGTCCACCAGCCTTATTCAGGTAGAGACCATCTGAATGGCATTGTGCATGGGAAATCGTGTCTCACGAATGTTAGAATTTTTGGATAAAGTTTGGCATGGTAGGTTGTTCTAGAAGGTTAGATCAAATGGGATACAGAGAGAGCTAGGTAATTGCATACATAATTGACGATAGTTGAAAACAAGGTGACGGTGGAAAGTTGTTTTTTCAGGCTGGCTGTCCATGACTTGTGTTGTTCCTCAGGGGTTGGTGTTGGGTCCATTGCTGTATGTCAAGTTTATCAACAATTTGAATGCACAAGGCATACTTAGTAAGTTTGCAGATGACATTAAAATAAGTGATATCGTAGACAGTGAAGAAGATTATCAAGAATTAAGCCATAGCAAGAATGGTATTCCTCAGTGTGCTTTCCATAAAGGTAATTATGTGTCCTTGCTGTAAATTTGAATCACTGCCAACTTTCTATTATCTTAAGAGATACCGTGACATCTTGACAGAAGTGCTCTTCGTTGAAGCTATGAAATTTAGCACTGTACCCGACTTAAAATATTGAAAACTAGGTGTGATTCTTCCCGATTGGTATAATAGATTGACTTGAGTCAGTGAGCTATGTAACTAAGTGAAGTTAGTACTGCAATGCCCATGTCACTGGATTTCATGCAAGCAATCTTATCAATGGTAAAAATGTTACTGTTTCAGTTGAATAGTATTATTTCTTTTCATGCAAACCGAAACACGGAAAATCCAATGATTCTTCCTTAATGAGACCTAAACTATTAGCAGATGATTGCGATTTTGTAAAATTACAAACTTGTCCTTGAAATAGTGGCTTATTATATATGAGGAGTGTTCACCCGACGCCGGAGTTCCATCTTCCTGGCAAGAGGGCCTATAACATTGGGCCGCCGTTGTGGCGACTGGCTGCGAAGGCCTCAAATAGGCCCCGACCTCGGGTGGACTAGGAGGAGGACTGGACTTTTTGGTGCCTTCCCTCACAGTGGAAAGTGTTGATTCTGCTGTGAGGGGACGTTCATGTTGAATCCTATAGTGTATTGTGCCTTTTTTTCTTTTTTCTGTTATATGGATGTATGGTAATCTAATTTTTTCTCTGTAAAGCACTTTGACTTCAACGTGATTTGATTTAAAAGTGCTATATAAATAAAAAAATACTTGCTTATTTGTACAATCAAAGAGTCCAGCATAACATTTCACATGCAGACACCTACGTACTAATTGTTTATAACTCCGCCGTCAACACCATGTCCAACCAAACTCATCTCCAAACTCCTGAACCTCACACTCAACACCACCAACCCCCCTCTTCCCCCTGCAACTATATCCTTGATTTCTGACCCATAGACCACAGTCAGTGGGGATACGTGATAAAACATGCTATGCAATAATTTTCAACACTGGCTCACCGCAAGGCTGTATTCTCAGCCTTTATACCATTCTCCCAAATACACTTGCACTGACTAAATGCTATTTTAACTACATTTACAAGTTTACACAATAACATCACCATAGTAGGCCTGGTCTCAAACAACAATGAGGCAGAGTGCAGGAAGGAGATAGATAGCTTAGAAACATGGTTTCAAGATAACAAACTCCCCTTCACTCTCAATGTCGGCAAGAAAAAAGAAGCTGGTCTGACTTTGGAAAGCAGGGTGGAGTGCACACTCCAGTCTACATCAATAGTGCAGAAGTGGAGATGATTTAATGCTTCAAGTTCTTAGGGGTAAATATCATCCGCTTTCTGGCCTGGTCCAGAAAGCGGATGATATTACATTAACGCTACAGCCAAAAAAGCACACCAGCCCCTCTACTTCCTCAGTGGACTAAGGAAATTCAGCATGTCTCCAACAAATCTTACCCCACATAAAGCGATTTATCTACACTTCTCACTGCCTTAGGAATGCAGCTAACTTAATAAAGGACCACTCATCCCGTACATTCCATCTTCTTCCCTCTCCCATCACGCATAAGATACAAAACCTTGTAAGTGTAAACACACGTTCCAGCTTATTTCTGTTATCAGACTCTTGAACGGACCTCTGATAAGCTGAGGATGTATTTCTGATCCCCCAATCTACCCCGTTGCAGACCTTGTACTCTTTCATTTTCTGCATTTTTTTCGTAGCTATAATACTACATAGATGGCTTGATTTTGCCACATGCATGGATGCTTTATCCAGATAGTACACAAAGTACTTTTTTTTTACTGTATCTTGTGCGCAATGATAAATCACAACTAAACAGATATACAAAGCTGCAAAGCTACGCAAACTTAAGCTAGAAATACTGGATGACCTACAAAAGGAAGTACTTGTGGTGAAAAATAGAAAAGTGCAGTACTGCCAAGGTGGCTTAGATGTTGCAAGTAGTGTGGACAATGACGTAAGTAGCAGAAGAAAGAAATGACCCTCATATGGGCAAATTATGAAATGTATTGGAAAATCACTTTATAAACAGAACACACAAAGTCCATTAAATGAATAAGATAATTTTTGTGCAGGCACAGAACGGGATGAGGTTCAGGTTACCAGATGAATACAAAGAATCCCTGGTCAGTTCAGTGGAAGGCGTACAGTGCATTCAGAAAGTATTCAGACCGCTTCACTTTTTCCACATTTTGTTGCGTTACAGCCTTATTCTAAAATGGACTAAATTCATTTTTTGTATCATCAATCTACACACAATACCCCATAATAAAAAAGAGAAAACAGGTGTTTAGAAATGTTTGCAAAGTAATTAAAAAGAAATAACAAATATCACATTTACATAAGTATTCAGACCCTTTACTCGGTTCTTTGTTGAGGCACCTTTAGCAGTGATTACAGCCTCAAGTCCTCTTGGATATGACGCTACAAGCTTGGTACACCTGTATTTGGGTAATTTCTCCCATTCTTCTCTGCAGATCCTCTCAAGCTCTGTCAGGTTGGAAGGGGAGCGTCGATGCACAGATATTTTCAGGTCCCTCCAGAGATGTTCGATCGGGTTCAAGTCCGGTCTCAGGCTGGGCCACTCAAGTACATTCACAGACTTGTCACTAAGCCATTCCTGCGTTGCCATTGCTGTGTGCTTAGGGTCATTGTCCTGTTGAAAGGTGAACCTCCGCCCCAGTCTGAGGTTCAGATGCTGGAGCAAGTTTTCATCAACGATGTCTCTGTACTTTGCTCCCTTCTTCTTTCCCTCGATCCTGACTAGTCTGCCAGTTCCTGCCGCTGAAAAACGTCTCCACAGCATGATGCTGCTACCGCCATGCTTCACTGTAGGTATGGTATTGGCCAGTTGATGAGTGGTGCCTGGTTTCCTCCAGACGTGACGCTTGGCATTCAGGCTAAAGAGTTCAATCTTGGTTTCATCAGACCAGAGAATCTTGTTTCTCATGCCTTTTGGCAAACTCCAAGAGGGCTGTCATGTGCCTTTTACTGAAGAGTGGCTTCCGTCTGGCCACTCTACCATAAAGGACTGATTGGTGGAGTGCTGCAGATATAGTTGTTCATCTGGAAGGTTCTCCCATCTCCACAGAGCAACTCTGGAACTCTGTCAGAGTGACCATCGGCTTCTTGGTCACCTCCCTGACCAAGGCCCTTCTCCCCCGATTGCTCAGTTAGGCTGGGTGGCCAGGTCTATGAAGAGCCCTGGTAGTTCCAAAGTTCTTCCATTTAAAATGACAGAGGACACTGTGCTCTTCGGGACCCGCAATGCTGCAGAAATTGTTTTATGCCCTTCCCCAGATCTGCGGAAGGGCATAATTGACACAATCCTGTCTCAGAGGTCTATGGACAATTCCTTCGTCTTCATGGCTTTTTATTTGCTCTGACATGTACTGTCAACTGTGGGACCTTATATGGATAGGTGTGTACCTTTCCAAATCACGTCAAAACAATTTAATTTACCTCTGGTGGACTCCAATCAAGTTGTAGAAATATTTCAAGGTTAGTCAATGGAAACAGGATGAAGCTAAGCTCAATTTTGAGTGTCAGAGCAAAGGGTCTGAATACCTATGTAAATATGATATTTCAGTTATTTCTTTTTAATTACTTTGCAAAAATGTCTAAATACCTGTTCTCGCTTTCTGGGGTATTGTGTGTAGATTGAAGATAAAAAAAAGAATGTAATCCATTTTAAAATAAGGCTGTAACGTGACAAAATGTGGAAAAAAGTGAAGGGGTCTGAATATTTTCTGAATGCACTGTATGTACCTGATGTTCCTATGTTACGTGATGGTGCAAGAGTAACCAGTGATATTTTCACTTAGCACTGGCACAACAAGTGATGTTGATGTACAACAAGAACACACTCAAACTGGCTGGGGTGCACTCAAAGAATGAAGTAATGTTTTATGTTAATTTCAACAAAGCAGATCAGAATGATGCCCCAAATATATAGTCAGTCATACAGCATGGACACAGGCCCTTCCGCCCCACTTGCCCACACCGACCAAGATGCCTCATCTACATTGGTCCATCTACACTGCCAAGTATAGCCCATATCCCCCTAAATCTATCCTTATATCTGTCCAAATGTCTTTTAAATGTAGATTACATGTGTGGAAGCAGCACAGGACACAGTTGGATCTGATAAACATAGTCCATAATAGGATTACGAACATTGCTTCATTGAAAGTAATTATTTCAATCACAATTTGCATGTGAATATTCACATGCTGCATACCAGGAGTGCAAAAGGGTGCTGGAAGGTAGAGGCAACCAACGCAACGCAACGCAGAGCCAAAAATCTGCCATTGCTAAGAACTGTAGTCATTGACGTTGAAGTTCGGTCTGACTGACAGTATCCATGAGAGAAAGCAAGAAACATGTTGGCATTATGTAACTGAAGAGGTAATGTGGAGATTGGTATCATAAAGGGAATAAAATACAAAGACATTTGAAAAGGTTCAAGTCTGTAGGGTGTATCCATGCGGCCAGGCTGGGCCAATAGAAAGACTGAGCTAATTGTGCAGATGAATGATTTACAACATAAATCAACAGTTCTGATACAGAAGGAGAAGATCAGTCCCTTGAGTTTGTTGACTTCATTATTGACTCCTGAGCTGCAACATGTCCAAATGGAAGGTGAATTGCTGCTCCTCAAATATTTTTTTTTAATTTCAAAATATACTTTATTCAAATGATAAATATATACAATACATGAACCTTGGGGAAAATCCATCCGACATTTTTGGAGGCTGTACAAATTGATGAATACAGTTTAGACATTTATTTTCCCCAAATTTCCCCAAATCAGTCCCCCACTCGTGGCACTCATGTGGCACAATGGCGTGGGATATCTTCCCTTATTTTGAGGGGCGTCTCCACCATACCGTACCCCCCATGACCAGCAGCGGAAGGACCTTAGACTGTGGCCCTCCCCCACCGAGCCTTGGCATTGGCTGCACCGAGCTTCAGTACGTCCCTCAGCACGTACTCCTGCAGTCTGCAGCGGGCCAGTCGGCAATATTCCCTGACGGACATCTCGCTCTGCTGGGTGGTGAACAATGCTCGGGCAGACCAAAGGGCGTCTTTTACCGAGTTGATAACCCTCCAGCAGCGCTCGATGTCAGCCTCTGAATGTGTCCCTGGGAACAGTCCGTAAATCACCGAGTCCTCTGTGACGGAGCTGTTCGGGATAAAGCGTACCAGGGACCCTTGCATTTTTCTCCAGACTCTTTTAGCAAAACCACACTCTGTAAAGAGGTGGGCAACCGTCTCCTCTCCATAGCAGCCGTCCCGAGGGCAGCGTGCGCTGGCAGTGAAGTTCTGACGGTGCAGGAAGGATCTGACTGGGAAGGCTCCCCTCACCGCCAGCCAAGCCAGGTCTTCATGCTTGTTGGTGAGTTCTGGCGATGAGGCATTTTGCCAGACAAGCTGGGCGGTCTGCTCAGGGAACCACACCACCGGGTCCATAGAGTCCTTTCCCTGCAGTGCCTGCAGGACAATTTGTGCTGACCACTGCCCAATGGACATGTGGTCAAAGGTGTTGGATCGGAAGAACCCTTGGCAGATGGGGCGGCAATGTCCAGCTGACTGGCACATTGCGTGGCACCTGCGCCAGGCCCATCCTTCCCAACACCGGGGACAGGTAGAACCTCAGCAGGTAGTGACACTTGGTGCCCACGTGCCTTGGCTCTACACTCCGTCTGATGCAGCCACACATGAAGGTGGCCATCAGAATGAGGGCGACGTTGGGCAAGCTTTTACCCCCGTTGTCTGCTGACTTGTACATTGTGGCCCGTCGCACCCGGTCCATCCTCGACCCCCAGATGAACTGGAAGATGGCCCGGGTGATCCCTGTGGCGTAGAAGGGAGGGACAGGCCACACTTGTGCCAAATACAGCAGCCCCGAGAGCACCTCACACCTGATGACCAAATTCTTTCCCGTTATAGAGAGGGAGCGTTGCCTCCACAGCTCCAGCTTCCTCCCCACCCTGGCTATCCGCTCCAGCCAATTTTTGTTACATGCCTCAGCCCCCCCGAACCAGATCCCCAGCACCTTCAAGAAGTCAGGCTTGATGGTGAAGGGGACGGAAGATCTGTCGGGCCAGTTGCCAAAGAGCATGGCCTCGCTCTTCCTGTGGTTCACCCTGGCTCCCGTGGCCGACTCAAACTGGTCGCAGATACTAATCAGTCTGCGGACCGACCCTGGATCCGGGCAGAAGACTGCGACATCGTCCATGTACAGGGAGGTCTTTACTTGAATGCCCCCACTGCCTGGCAATGTCACTCCTCTTATGCTCGCATCCTTCTTGATGGATTCGGCAAATGGTTCAATACAGCAGACAAACAAGACAGGAGAGAGAGGGCAACCCTGCCTGACTCCAGACCTTACAGAGAAACTGTCTGATTCCCACCCATTGATTTGGACTGCACTACGGATGTTGGTGTAGAGCAGTTTGATCCAATTCCTGATTCCCTCCCCAAAACCCATTTTGGAGAGCACGTCCCTCATGTACGTGTGCGAAATCCTGTCGAAGGCCTTCTCCTGGTCCAAGCTGACTAGGCAGGCATCCACCCGTCTGTCCTGCACGTAGGCGATGGTATCTCTCAGCAGCGCTAGGCTGTCTGAGATTTTCCTGCCAGGTACAGCACAGGTTTGGTCCGGGTGGATCACCTGTCCCAGAGCAGACTTGACCCGGTTGGCAATGGCCTTAGACAGGATCTTGTAGTCTACATTCAAGAGTGTTATGGGTCTCCAATTCTTTATATCCTTCATCTCCCCCTTCTGCTTGTAGATTAGGGTAATGTTGCCCTTCCTCATGGAGTCTGACATGCTACCAGCTAGAAGCATGTCGTTGTACACTTCTAGCAGGTCCGGGCCCATCCAGTCCCACAGAGCCGAATACAACTCGGCCGGTAAGCCATTGCTTCCGGGAGTTTTATTCGAGTCAAAGGAACGGATGGAGCCAGTCAGCTCCTCTAGGGTCAGTGGTTGGTCCAGATTCTCCCGCTTGCTGTCCTCCAAGACCTCCGTGATCGAGGACAGGAAGTTCTGGGAGGAGGTACTGTCTGTGGTCTTTTGGTCATACAAATCTGTGTAAAAGGATTTGCAGATCCTCAGCATGTCTGTCTGTGAGGATGCTACCGTGCCGTCCTCCTCCCTAAGGCTGTTCATCACAGAGCTCCCCCTGTGAACCTTATGGAAGAAGATACGTGAGCACGTCTCATCCTGCTCTACATGGCAGACCCTGGATCGGAGGATGATCTTGGAGGATTCAGAGGTAAAGAGCCAAGCTTGCCGGTCCTTCAACTCTCTAAGTTCCTCCCTCACATCCACCCCGCTCGACTGCAGAAGGAGCAGTTGTTGCAAATCTGTCTGGAGTTGGCTCAATTCCCTCTGATTCTGTCTTACTCTCTGAACCCCTTTAATTATGAAGAACCTCTTAATGTTCTCCTTGGTTGCTTCCCACCGGAGTGTGGGGGAGCCAAAGAGGGGCCTCACTGTTCTCCAACATGCGTAGTCCCTCTTTAGCTCCTCGACATTCTCTGGGGTCAACAGCTTCATGTTTAACTTCCACGTCCCTCTGCCTGCCTTCTGGTCCTCCTGTAGGTGACAGGAAGCCTGAAGGAGGCAGTGGTCGGAGAAGAACACTGGCGTGCGGTCAGTGTGTCTCACTGTGACGGCCTTCGTCGGGCTAAACCGTCCGATCTCGACCAGGTGAACCGCGGCTGGGACCCGCCTGCAGGGTCGCTGAAAGCGTCGCACAGCTTTGCGTCTTTTACCATCTCCATCAGGAACTTGGACGTGCTGAACAGTCTGCTGTCGGCACTGCCAGATCGTCCAGCCGCATCAATGATGCAGTTGAAGTCACCGGTCAGAACGAGCTGCCGGGACGTGGCCAGCAGCACTGGGAGCTGCTAGAGAACGGCTAGCCACTCGCTCTGCGTGGGTGAGGCATACACATTTATCAGCCGGAGCGGAGAGCAACGGTACATAACATCCACCATTAGGAGACGCCCTCCAACAACTTCCCTGACCTCAGTGATGGCGAAGTTCCCTCCCCGCAGCAAAATCCCCAGGCCGGAAGCACGACAGTCATTTCCCCCCCGACCACACCGACAGTCTGTGGGGCCACCATCGCGACCACCTCCGATAGCAGCGGAGGTGTGGCAGCCCGCACTCCTGAAGAAAAGTCACATCTGCCTTGACTTTGGCCAGGTACTGTAAGACATTAACACATCGCGCAGTGCTCTTTATACTGCGCACGTTTAAAGATGCCAGTTTGAGCTCCATTGTCTTTACAGTCACTGGCCATTTCTGTGTCCCCTCATTCCCACCGCTTCGGTGAATTGCCTCAGCTTTCCTGGGCTCAGGAATCCAGCAGTGAGGTGGGTTTCAGGTGGCGTAACCGAAGGTGTCGTTGGGGGGGGGGCTTCTCGTTCCACCCCCTTTTGGGCACGCCGCTTCCTCTGTCTCCTGTAGCTGGGGCCCAACGGCCTCTGCGCTGCTCCCGGTCGCCCGGAGCTGGGGCCCATTGGCCGCTGCAATGCTCCCGGTCGCCCGGAGCTGGGGCCCACTGGCCGCTGTGATGATCCCTGTCTCCAGGGGCTGGAGCCCCTCGACCGCTGCACTGCTCCCGATGTCCTGGGGCTGGAGCCCCTCGACCACTGCACTGCTCCCGATGTCCTGGGGCTGGAGCAGTGCAGCGACACACCCTCTTGTCGCCTGTGCGTAGGTGCAGGCTCTTTTAGGGCAAGTCCTGTAAAGGTGGCCTGCCTCCCCGCACAGGTTGCAGTTCTTGCAGGCCTGACAGTCCTTTATCTCATGGCCCTCCGTCTTGCAGTTTTTGCAGACAACTGCAGTGCATTGGGCCATCACATGCCCAGGCTTGTTGCATTTCCTGCACAGCCTGGGTTGCCCCTCATAGCTCAAGTATCCTCGGTTTCCTCCAATCGCGAAAACCGAGGGGGGGTGGACGATTTCTCCGTCCTTGTCCACCCTCAGCTTTACCTTAACTTGCCGCTTGCTCGTCCAAATCCCGTGCATGTCCTTCACGTCCACACAGTTTCCTGTTCCCTCAACGTAGCGAGCAAGGAAGGTGAGGACATCCACTATGGGCACATGTGGATTAAACATGTGCACCGTGATGAACCTTCCTTCTGGGTGGGGAGGGTGAAGAGCGGCTGCACTTTCAGCAGCGATAGCGGAGCTTCATTCTCCCTCTCCCGGAAGTCTTCCATCACCTTCTGCCATCCCGTCGGATACTTGAAGGTAACGTCAAAATATCCGTTACCCGGGAAATCCTAGAGGCAGTAGATGTCCTTGGCCTCATATTTACAGGCCTCTAGCAAGACCTTCTTCATGAACAGGTCTCGTGAGAAGGGGGTCCCCTTGCTGAGGTCCTTGACACTTATTCGCAGGGTATTCCGAATACTCTGTACTCCTGCTCCTGCTGACATTGTGGCTGAATAAGTTGTTAGGTTGGTTTCCCAACCAGCATGGATCCACCTCTAAGCCTGCAGCCAACCGACTCCTCAACGATTTTGCTCCGCAATCCAGGGCCCTGGTCCCCAAGGCACAGCCAGAACTGTTTTAACAAGAACAGATAGTCTCTTTCACTCAGAACAGATAACAGATACTACACTTGATCTTAGCCAAAAAGCCGATACATTAGGCATTGGTATAATAACAGAGGAGGTGAAATAGAGAAGTGACAGAATCTACATCTCCTCTAGTTTGAGGGATTCCTGCTTTTCTTCAAGAGACATAATCAATTCTACTTTAGATATCACAATCACAATAACACCTTATTAGCCAAGTATGTTAAGCAACATATGAAGGATTTCATTTGCCGAGTCAGTCATACAAATAAAAAGCAACAGAACACGCAAAACACATTTTAACATAAACATCCACTACAGTGACTCCTCCACATTCCTCACTGTGATGGAAGGCGAAAAAAAGTTCAATCTCTTCCCTTTGCTCTCCCGCGGTCTGGGGCCTCGAGCCCTCCGTTGACGGGACGATCTTGACTCCTGTAGCCGGCGGCGTTTTGGGCCCTCAGCATCGGAGCGATCTGCTCCTGCATCGGGGTGGATGTCAACTCCCCCGTGCCGGATGAGGTTGAGCCTCTGCGTTCGTTGGAGCTCCCGACTAGCCTCTCCTGACTGCGAGCTCTTGATGGTAAATTTGTCTGGTTGGAGCAATCCCAGGCAAGGGATCGATTCCGATGTTAAGTCCACGACCCGCGGTGGGGCCCAAGGTCAGTCCGAGGAGGCCTCGAGCTCCATCGATGATAGGCCGCAGAGCGACCGGAGACGCGACCCGAAAAACATCGCATCTTCTGCAAGGTAAGAAACAGAAAAAAAAGGTTTCCCCCAACCACTTTCCCTCCCGCCATATAAAACAAACCGGAGAACATTTACACAGACTTATAAAATGCGCTAACAATTTTTAAAAATTGAAAAAAAAGACTGTTGGCGGGGCAGCCAATTGTTCGGCGCCCCGGTAGTAGAAATGGGAAATAGGGAGAACATGTGGGTCAGTGATGGAGAGAATTAGCACTTTCAAATTCCTGGGGTCAACATTTTGGATGATCTGTCTTGGGCTCTCGGAACATCGATGCAATCACGAAGATAACGTTCCAGCGCCTCTACTTTCTTCAAAGTTTAAAGAGATTCGGTATGTCATCATAAATCTCTACAGATGCAGAGTAGATAGTATCCTGACATTATATCATAGTCTAGTAAGGCAATTCCAAAGCTCAGGAACACAAGAGGCTGCAGAGAGTGGTTGGCTCACCCAGGTCTTCAATAGATATTGAAAATATCTATTTGAGGCGCTTCCTTAATAAGGCAGCATTAATTATCAAGAACTCCCGCCATCTGGGTCATGCTCTCTTGTTGCTGCTCGTGGGACAGGTACAGGGCCTGATGTCCCATACCACCAGGTACATGAACAACATATTTTTTATCACCATCAGCTTCTTGAACTGCTCTGCACATCCTTAATTGTATCTCGGCAATGGAACACTATGGACCACCTTTTGCATTACAATGGTCTTGTTTTCCAATTGTGTATAGTATTTTTGCATTAATGTCTTGTTTCACATTCTACTATTCACCACCTTGTAGAATTTACGTAACATTTTTATAATTGATGTTTTTCTGCGTATTTTATGTTTTAATGTATGTGATACTGCTGAAAACAAGATTTGTATTGAACTTGTACATCACTACTGTTGTGCGTGACAATAAACTCCACAACTTGACAAACTCACTCATTTTGTTGACTGAACTCATCTTCATATTGAATTAAATTCTCTGGCATCTTCACTCACTTCGCCAGATCAATAGTGTTGTTATGTAAACTTGCATGTTTCTAACCAATGCATGGCTTTTTGTGGGGCTCTAGAACAGTTTTTGTTTCAGTCCTTCCCAGGCTCACACCCCACTTTTATCACAGTACACCGATGACTTCAATTGCTGATGTTTTCAGTACTCAAAAATAATTCAAAATGTCTTGACTTTTGCAGCCATTTCCACCCTGCCCTCACCTTCACATGGTCCATCTCTGACTCCCTCCTTCCCATTCTGACTGTCTCCATCTCAAGGATAAACCAATAACAAACATCCATTGCAAGCCATAGATTTTCAGTTATCTTGACTATAATTCCTCCCAATATGCCCCCCTTGCCAGGACTGCATTCTATTCTTGCTTCTTTGTTATATTTTTTCAGATGATGTCTTTTCACATTGATATCTCTAACGTCTTCAATACTTCTTGGACTATTAATTTCCCTCTAACATAACTAGCAGAACCAAGGGCCTCATCTGCTCTATTTCCCACACTTCTGTCCTCATACCACCCTCCTAGACAAAGGAGAAACTTTCCCTCATTGTTTCTTTCCACCCGATTAACCTTGGCATACAACAGATCATCTCTTGCACTTCCAACAACTTCAACAAGATTACCCCACCAATACATCTTCCCCCCCCCCCTCTCTTTTCAGCATTTTGAAGTGACCTTTTCCTTCACAACCCCATGTCCATTCTTCTGCCCTCACCAATCACTCCACTTTCTGCAGTACTTCCCCATACAACTCAGGAGGTACTATGTTTATCTTTTTAATTCTTCCCATCCCAGTATCCAAACAATCCTTGAAAGTAAAGCAACAATTATCTTGCAGTTCCAATTCAGTGTTCACAATATGATCTCCTTAATCTCGGAGAAACCAAATGTAGACTGGATGACTGTTTTGTACAGCACTTGCATTTAGTCTATAAAAGTGACTCAAAGCTCCCTGCTTCTTGCCAATTTTCACTGACCTATCTTTTAGTGCCCTCCATCACTGCCACAACTATACCCAAAGTAAACTTGAGGAACAAAACTTAATTTTCTACCTGAGCACATTGCAGCCTTCCAAATGTGATATTAAATTGTAAACCTTCAGGTAATTTACTTTCACTGCCAGACATGTGGCAACTCTTGTGTTTTGTTTCAGTGTTATCTACTATTCTTGCACTCTTGTATTTAAGTATGATTGTGCTTGTGCATATTAAGATTTTTTATTGAAGTGTATGCAAAAAAAGGAATTTCGCTGTACCTAGTACCATTGAGGAACTCGCTATTTCTGATGGAAGTCATATTTTTCCAAATTTTCTCAGGGTTTCTTCTCTCCATGAGCATGGCCTGTCCTGCGAACATATCTTACAGCCCTACATTTTGCATCTTCTCACAATCCTGTTTATATTCTCTGATTGCCCCTATTTTAAAGTCTCTTGTTCCATTTCTCTCCAACCGTTTCCATTAACCCATCCATGACGATCTGTACTATCTATCCCCAAAGAACCCTGATCACGACTAACCAACCATCATATCAGAGATAATCCCTTTGACCTCTTTCTCTCCAGCAACTTAAAACTCGTTTACTATCTTTTCCATTTCTGACAAAGGGGCCTTTGAACTGAAACATTAACCATTTTCCTTTCCGCCGATGCTGCCTGACTTGCTGAGCAATTCCACCATTTTCTATTTTATTTCAGAATCCCAAAGTCTGCAGTTTTTTGATTTTCATGACAGAAAGCAGAGGTGTTGAAATACAATCACATTTCAGATTATATAAGATCTTGATGGAGGACGTGTATCATATTGGAGGAATAGGCACCATCTCAGCAAGACAAATGGAGAACCTGATTTGGAGAGAGTCAAGGGTGCACCACTTACCCTGAAGAATGAGAACACCACAGCTTGGTAATAGGGCCAGGAGAACTGCAACCAGATCTGGAAGGACAGTCTCTCAACCCAAATATCTGAAAGACATATGCAAATATAAAGCACAGCAAAACTGGCCCGATACCTTTGTTGTTTGTTTTTCATTCAGAAGTGTAAAGGGAGAGAGGAACCTCCCATCTACAGATCCTTAAAGGTATTGTGTACTAACGTATGAGTCTTATTACAGGAACAATATGATTACCTTAAAGTGGGTACACAGGACATTTACGAGAATAGTGTCAGGGCTAGGAGATTTTGGCTATGTGAAAAGGTCAGAGAGGCTGGGATTGTTATATCTGAAACAGAGGAGGCTGAAGAAAAAAATAACTATTCAGAGATAAAGTCACAGGCATGCAGTGTGGAAACAGGCCCTCCAGCCCAATGCACCTGTGCCAGCCTTCAAAGTGCCCATCTATACAAACCCTACTTCTTAAATGTTGTGAGGATGCTCCCAATGTGTTCCAGATTTCAACCATTCACTGACTGAAAAGGTTCCCCCTCTCATTCTCCGACACTTAAAATCTATGCCCTCTGGTTAGTGGCATCTCTGCTAAAAGAAACAATTTCCCACTATCTATGTCCTACATAATTGTGTATTTGAGTAATCAGCCTCCTCCCTCAGCCTTCCCTGCTCCAAGGAAAACAATTCCTGCCTATTCGGTCACGGTCCATCCCAGGAAATACTATTTATTGACCATAGCTCTGTCTTCAACAACACATTTTCAACCAAACTGCTGGACATAGGATTCAGCACCCCCCTCTGCAATTAGATCCTCACCTTCCTGACTTATAGATCACAATCAGTCAGGAAAAGTGACAAAACATCCTCCCCAATAATTCCCAACACCAGTGCTCAGTAAGGCTGAGTATTAAGCCCCTTACTATACTCCCTATACACTTACAACAGTGTGGCCAAATTATGTTCTAACTCCGTTTACATTTTACAGGTGGCAGCAGTAATAGTGGGAAGAAGGGTTTTGGCCCGAAACGTTGCCTATTTCCTTCGCTCCATAGATGCTGCCTCAACCGCTGAGTTTCTCCAGCATTTTTGTCTACCAGTAGTAGTGGGCTGGATAGCAAAAATGACAAGATGCAGTACAAGAAGGAGATAGTGAACCTAGTAGCATGGTGGCAAGACAACAATCTCTCAATGTCAAAAAAATGAAGATGATTATCGACTTCAGAAGGAGTGATGGAGTACGTACCACAATCACCATCAATGGTGCTGGTGGAAATGGTCCAAAGCTTTGTTCCTAGATTGAAACATCAGCAACAATTTGAATTGGTCCAATCACATTGATATCACAGCTAAAAAAAGAACACCAATGCTTCTAACTTCCTCAGAAGGAAATTCAATACATCTCTAGTGACTCTTATTGCAAATGCATTATCGAAAGCATCTTATCCAGATGCTTCACAACTCGGTATGACAACTTTTTTGCCCAAGACCACAAGAAATTGCAGAGTTGTGAGCGCAGCCCAGTCCATCATGGAAACCAAGCCCCTCTTGATCTACACAGTATACACTTTCCATTGAAAGCAGCCAACATAACCAAGATCCACTCACACTCAGGTCATTCCCTCTTCTCCCCCTTCCCATTGGACAGAAGATGCAAAGGTTTGAAATCACCAGTTTCAAGAACAGCTTCTTTCCTGCTGTCATCAGACTCTTGAACAGACCTCTATTCTGCTGTTATCACATCTATTACAAATCCACTGACTCCCATAGCTATCTAGACTAAACTTCTTCCACCCGGCTTCCTGTAAAGACTATCCCCTACTCCCAATTCCTCCGTCTACGTCGCATCAGTGCCCAGGATGAGGTTTTCCATATCAGGTCTTAGGAGATGTCCTCATTCTTTAGGAAACGGGAGTGCCCCTCTTCCATTATAGATGAGGCTCTTACTAGGGTCTCCCCAATTTCTCGCAGCTCTGCTCTTGCTCCCCTTCCCCCCAGATGTAACTAGGAGAGTCCCCCTTGTCCTCACCTTCCATCCCATCAGCCGTTGAATACAGCATATAATCCTCAACATTTTCTTAACCTCCAACGGGATCCCATGACTGGCCACATCTTCTCATCTCTACCTCTTTCTGCTTTCCGCAGAGGCCGTTCCTCCGCAACCCGCTGGTCAACTTGTCCCTTCCCTCCGAAACCACCCGCTCCCTAGATACTTTCCCCTGCAACCGCATGAGATATAACACCTGTCCCATTACTTCCCCCCTCGACTGCACCCAAGGATCCCAGGAGTCTTTTCACATGTGGCAGAGGTTCACGCACCTCCTCCAACCTCATCTGCTGTTCCAGGTGTCAACTTCTGTACATTGGGAGACCAAGCGCAGGCTCGATAGATACTAAAAGCTGGCGAACTCAGCGGGACAAGCAGCCAACCTGAAATGTTGTTTGTACATTTCCCTCCACCGATGCTGCCTGACCCAATGAATTCCTTCAGTAGTTTGTTTTTTGATAAAGATTCCAGCATTTGTCGTCTCTTGTGTTACCATTGGCTTCACTAACTGCTTCTCAAAAGTCCAACTGCTTTCAAGGATGAAAACATTTAACATGAGAAAGAACTATAGATTAAGATTTTTTTTGGGTTATAAGTAAACTGCTGAGGAACGCATCCCCACTCACCTAGACTTGAGACCGTTAAATACTTTTAAAGAAGCTTCTTCATTTGTGTCTTGGATAAAAATTTTATAATCTTCAGTTATTTCAGCAAAAGCATAAATCAAATGGGTGCACAAAAAAGGATTAATATCCTTAGCCGCATACCGACCAATTCCAGTTCTGTATTGTGCCCAGTTTGTGTAATAACAAACAATGATATAAGTACTGCCTGCAATATACAATATAAAGCATGTTATGATAAAACGTGTTATTTATCTAAGTATTCAGTGTCAAACTTAATCATGCCTAAATGTAATCATTTGTTATGTTTTATTAAAAGTCCAAATTCGTAGCAACAAAGAATTAAAACCTTCTAAATGTCACTGGTTTGTTGTAGAAATGAACATTTTTTAAAGTAGTATAAAATCATGAATTAAAAAATAAATAAATAAATACACATTTGAAACATAATTTCTGTTAAGATTGTTGATTAGTAGCCTGTAAACCTGTAATACTGGGTGCATGATTGGTAATACTTTAGTGAACCATATTATGTATGCATATGATCTTGTGGTCATTAGTCCATCTAGCGCAGGTCTCCAGCAGCTCCTTACTATATGTTTTGTGTATGGTGTGGAACATGATATCAAATATAATGCTGGTATGAGTGCTGTTATGATCTGTAGAACCAAAGAGGATAAATGTCTAAATTTTCCTGATTTCCTAAATTGTCTGACAATAATCTTAGTGTCTGTAATACGGTAAAATATCTTGGACATTTTATTACAGACCAAATGACAGATGATGAGGATATTTATAGGCAACGGCGTATGCTGTATGTACAAGCGACTATCCTCTTACGCAGGTTGGGTGCGCGTGCAGATAGAGTGAAGATGTCTCTGTTTAGAGCATATTGTACACCACTCTATACTGCACATCTGTGGTAAAACTACAGAAAAACAAGTATACAGAGACTTAAAGTAGCGTATAATGATGCAATGAGAATACTGCTGAAGAAACCTAGATGGTGTGGTGCAAGTAAAATGTTTGCGGCTGCAGGAGTCAGTACCATACAAGCTATCCTAAGAAATCATATGTATAAATTTATTTGCAGGATTAATGACTCTGAAAATGAAATTATCTTGGTCTTATCAAACATAAGGTTTAGCACTACACGTTAGCAATCCCAGTTGTGAAGACATTGGTATAGTTGTCTCATAGTAGGACATTGATCTTTCTTTTTATTCTGGATTTTAAACCATGTATTGTGTTTTTGTATATAATGTATGATGCTCTTATAAGTAATTTACTGAGCTTTTATATGTATTTTATGGTGTTTTTATCTGCAATGTATTCTATGTAATGTTGTCTTTTATCTGGACCTAAAACTTTAATAATAATAATAATTTACAATACTTTAATGAAAGTGATTGCTGAGATATGCAGACTGGAAGTAGCTTTGGCATTTGATGACAATACTGTGACTTACCCAATTGCAGTTGCAAATATATAAAGAATCCCACTGGAGAAAAAAAAAGTCAAAAAGCTTATTTTTATCATTTTCATTAAAGAATAGTATTAGACAATCAACTAATTTGTATATTACAATTAAATTTTCAAAAATGTACTGACTTTTCATAGAAAGATTGGTCACGAGATATGGGAGGGAGTGGTAGGGTGCATGGTTTAAAAAGGAAATATAAGGACAGATATCTAAAGGCTCTAGGCCTGTGGTTGGTCAAAGGATGGGTGTAAAAAAGCCTAGAATCAAAGGAGCATGGTGTTGATAGGGTTGACAAAGAATAGAAAAGATCAGAAGGATAAAATCATGAAAGGATTCAAAAATACTAGGATGAGAACTTCAAATAATAATTGGGACATAAAAACTTGACCACGTCTGAAGAAGGACCTCGACCCGAAACGTCGCCTATCTCCTTCGCTCCTTAGATGCTGCTGCACCCGCTGAGTTTCTCCAGCCTTTTGTGTACCCACTTATTGGGAGGTATTGGGACATAAAAACCTGACCACTTCTTCTTTACTGCTTTGCCACTGATAATCTCTATAATCATAGGTTAGACGCATGTGGAAATGAGTCTGGCACAATGGATCAGGACAAATATTGTTTCCCTCTAGTAATTTCTCCATAAAAATAGCGGGACACCTTCTTCAATAATAACACTGATCCTAACCTAGATCAAGATTCCAATATGTTCCCAATTGGCATTTTTGTGAGTGGGTAGTTATGGATGCAGAAGATGGATTTGTTCTCCTGTCCACCCACCAGTGTTTGATCAAGTAATGCATGCGATAGGGTAGGCATTCCTTAACACCTGAAAATGATTGAGGTGTCAGAGTTGAATCAATAATGCACATGCAGGGACTACAGAAACACTGAACTGAAAATAGTTAAAGATAGGGATTTTAAATTGAGCAAAACGGGTTTTATTAACAAAACAGTGGTTGAACACACGTGCGCTTAATTAGGAGAATAGTTAGGTGCTTGTTGCCGTTGAGAGGAGAACCACATGTCTGTTGACTCGTGGGCTCGAGCTGAGCTTCTCATCTCCAACTGTCAATTGTCATCTCCCTGTCACGTGAACATTCCAGTTCTGGTGACGAAGGTTCAATCAGTAAGTGGTTTGCCCACCAGGTGGCACCACATGCCCTTCAAAACTGAAGGCTTGTGGAGAGTTATCCAGGCATAATTTGTTGTGGATTCTTAACATAAAGCATGATGGTTATGTAACTGAACTGTATCTAGAGGCCTTGAATCATAATCCATATAATTTGAATTATGATCTTACTATGGCAGTTTTACTTAAAACAGTCTTGAAAACAATATTACTGCCAGGAATCAGAAACATCAGTGATTTTGGAAATCTATAGGTAGGAACTGGAGATACTGGTTTACACCAAAGATGGACACAAAATGCTGGAATAACTCTGAGGGACAGGCAGCATCTCTGCAGATAAGGAATGTGTGACATATTGGCTTGAGATGTCAAAGATCTTGACAGCCCCCCACACGGATGCTGTCTAACCTGCTAGGTTTTCCAGCATTTCATGTTTTAATTCCAAATCATTATAACTCTTTGCTTACAATAGCTTAATTGTATATTTTCTAAATATATTTTAACAAACCATACTTACCAAAAAGTTTGAATATCATTCCCATGTTGTGATGAGTTGAGTTACTATCTCTATAGCTTTATTCTTGACGTAATGGAGGGTACCCTGGTAATACTGCTGGAACTGTGCAATGTCTCCACATTACCTATAATATATGGTCACACAGTCATTTGTTTCATGAGCAGAGACTGGCATTCAAAAAGAGAGGAACAAAATGGTTTTCAACCAGATTTCTTGGATACATGACAATTTATATCAACACAGGTTCTGAACAAAGATCAGAAACATAAAGCAGAATGTTAAAAATCTGCACATTATTCCTCATAGTTAAGATGGAGGGAACTATTATTGCTCTATTTTAAATCATTTGCCTGACTGCTTGGTCTTTTACGTTGAAGTGAAACGTTTATGTAAATTTATCACATTTTAAAGTGAAAAGATGTAATTAAAAAACATGATCGTACTATGTTTATATATAGGATTAGTAAATAACACTTTTACTCATATGTTGCAGCATTGTGTATAATCAGAATCAATATATTTTCTTTAATCTGGCTATATCCTTCTACAGCAACCTCTCTATTAAAATTGTTATCATATTTAATTTCTGTACTTAAGTTAGCTGTAATCAAATGGAAACCATTATTTGTGAAGCATGCTGGCTACTGGTTCACAGTGGAAGATCGTTAAGAAATTTATTTTGGACCCGACAAGACACGCTCTTTATTGACACATATAATACTTTGTCAAACAATATCCACTGGTATATTTAAGCTATTAAAAGTGGCCAATGGATGTGAAACATTCTAATTCTGTACCATGGTAACTACATAGGGGAAGACAACAAATAAGTGCTTGTGTTGATTGACCCTCATTGAAATTGTTCATTTCTGAGTCACGGAAAAATCGGTTTACAGACAGTTGTCAGGAATAAAAGCTTTATGTAACCTGGGAGCTGCTTGTAGATCAGATGGAAAGCTGGGCTGGACATCCTCAGATGGAATTGTATTGGGAGACAATACCTTTTTAGGAAGTCAATTACAGTATAGGGCACTAATTAATATTGATGAAAAGAGATTGGATAGGCTGCAGTTTTTATTTCACTGGACTGAAGGAGGTTAAGTGTGACTAGAAAGGTATATAAATTATGTCTTCTATAGGATATATATAATCTTTTTCCCTTGTAGGAGCAATGAAAAACAAGAGAACATAGGTGAAAGGATGTAGTTTTTAAATGGGATTTGAGGTGAATTTTTTTTCCAAGGAAGTGGTTGATAATTGAAATATACTTTCAAAGGAAGTGGTGGAATCATATACAATCACTACATTTAAGAAACATTTAGGCAGGCATGTAAACAGGCAGAGTAGATTTGAATTTCATGCGGGTAAATGAGATTCGCACAGGTGGGCAAAATGTTTGTCATGAACATGGTGGGATGAAGAGCTAATTTCTATTCTGATTCTAGAAAAGAGCACTGGATAAAACAACAACTATCCCCGAAGTCAAACTGCAGACTTACAATCCAGAATTATCCATGCATTTAGCCATTTTTTCCCAGTATAGTCACATTGCTCTGTACAATCCAGCTGTCTACCCAATCAATTTACCCAATCATCAGCAAATGTTGTAAAATGTCACTCCCAGCGTTATCAAGCTCCACTTATTCAATTTTGGTTTTGCGAAGGCTAAATAATGACCAGAGTTGAATTCTAAAGGTGAGGTGAGATTGATTGCCCTTGACATCAAGACAGCACTTGATCAAGTGTGGCATCACGGAGAAAATACCTTGAGACATACCTCGCAAAGGAAGATGGTTATTGTTGATGGAGGTAAATCTAACCAAACATAGGGCAGCACTGCAGGAATTTCTCAGGACAGTTTCTCAGGCCCAATCATCTTTAGCTGCTTCATTATGACTTTCCTTTCATTATATAGTCAGGAATAGGGATGTTCTCTGATGCAACAAGACCTAGACAACACAAGCTGGTAAGTGTAAAGAAATATCTAAGCCACAAATGTGCTTGAGAATGATAATCTCCAACATGAGAGTCAAAACCGATACTCTTACATAAGGAGATCAGTACTGTACAAATTGCTCCAGATATGGTATAGCCATGGCAGAACCTTCCTACTTCCACATTCAATTTCCCTCATAGTATATAAAACTCAGTTAGCGTTTCTAATTGCTTTTCTTGCAAACTAGAATTTTCCAAATTATACTCTGGCCAGTTGGCTTACTTGATACCCTTTTTATTTTTCAATGAGGTAGGTTGGAAAATCAGGACTCCACCCATAGCTTTTAAGAGGACTAATAACAGTGGGGAAGAATCCGTTCCTGAAGCTGGAGTTACTCGTGGTCTCTATCACCACTTTTTCAAACATTAACCCCTTGTAATCCCCCGGAGACACAGATACTGCAAACACCGAAATCTGAAACAATCTGTTGCTGAACTCAGTGGGTCGAGCAGCATCAGCGGAAGGAAAGGAATGTTCCTGTCCTAAAGCAAAGTTTCAAACCAAAACATCAACCATTCACCTTGGATCCTGGGTTCTTCAGTTTTTCTAACAAAGTAAGTACATCTTAAGCTGGAGTGTGGGGGACTTGTGGGCCTGAAATACAGGGAGGGGCTCGTCAGGCTAGGAGCTTGAAGGTGTATAAAATCATGAAGGGAATAGAAAGTTGGGGAATCAAGAACCAGAGGACATTGGTTTAAGATGAGGGGAAAGATTTTTTTTTAATAGGAACCCGAGGGACAACTTTTTCACAGAGGGTGGTAATTGTATGGAACAAACTGCCAGAAGTAGTTGAGGCAGGGACTATCACAACATTTAAAATACATTTGGATTGGACGGGTTTTGAAGTACATGGGCCAAATGCAGGCAGGTGGGACAAGTATAGATGGGGCGTTGGTCGACGTGGACAGGTTGGGCCTCAGAGCCTGTTTTGTGCTGCATGACTTAAATTATTAAGTGTTATTCAGATTGGGTGAAAAAGGTTAAACAATATCTTGAGTTTAAAATAAAAATCCTCTGATGTCAGTGTATAGAGGCTACAAGGGAGATGGAGATCGTTTTATCCAGACTATGCGCCACAGTCGGGTGAGAACGATGTCCCAGAGCTGGTGGGAGAGACGCCCAACGCCGCCGGCATTTCACACCGATCCTCAGCTTCCAGCACCTTTGGGTGTTTTTATGTCGCCGTGTGATGTGGGACGGACGCCGGTTATGTTTTATATGACGATGCCCTCAATTCCTGCTCCTCGACGGCCGGCGGACAACAACCTCCCGCCAAGCACAGCGCATGCGCGCAGCCACAACCGACCTGGCCTCTGCCGCGCAGGCGCAGTCTGGGGGGGGGATATATATACATACATATATAATAATAATAATAATAATAGCTTTATTACGGACTCAAGGTCCAGACAAGGGGCAACATTACATTAAAAAAATGCATTGCATCTCAAATATCATAAATATATATAAAATCATGGTAAATCACATAAAAACATCATAATTTATATATTTAAAAAAAAAACCCACAATACTTAAGTTAAAAATCCAGAGCAAAAAATGATCAATGTCGTACAACGAGACAACGATACCAGTGTCTCCACAACTGGGATTCGTAGCGTGCAGTGCTAACCCTTATGTTTGTCAAGGCCACAATAAGCACATTTTTAGAGTCATTTATCCTGCAAATGAATTTATACATGTGGTGTCTTAGGATAGCTTCTAGAGTACTGACTCCTGCAGCCACAAACATATTACTGGCACTACACCATCTTGGTTGCCTTAGCAGTGTTCTCATGGCATCGTTATATGCAACCTTTAGTCTCTGCATACTTGTCTTTAAATAGTTCGACCACAGGTGCGCAGTGTAGAGGGATGTGCAGTATGTTCTAAATAGTGACATCTTCACCACATCTGCACACGCACCAAATTTATGCAAGAGGATATTCGCCTGTATATACAGCATGCGTCGTTGCCTATAAATATCCTCATCATCTGTCATTTGTTCTGTAATAATATGCCCTGGATATTTTATCTTATTACAGACACTAAGATTGTTGTCAGACAATTTAAAATCAGGATATTTTAGGCTTTTATCCTCTTTGGTTCTACAGACCATAACAGCACTCTTACTAGCATTATATTTAATGTCATGTTCCAAACCATACACGGAACATGCAGTAAGGAGCTGCTGGAGACCAGCGCTAGATGGACTAAAGACCACAAGATCATCTGCATACATAATATGGCTCACTAGAATATTACCAATGTAGCACCCAGTGTTACAAGCTTTCAATTGTTTAGACAGATCATCAATATATAGATTAAAAAGGACTGGGGATAAAATTCCCCCTTGTCTAACACCATTGCTAACCCCAAATGGGGCTGAGACCCTATTGCCCCATTTTATTTGCATAGTCTGGTGGGCATACCAGTAGGCCAGTATTCTCACAATGTATTTAGGCACCCCTCTTTGACGCATTTTACCAAACAGCTTTCTGTGATTAGTAGAATCATAGAAAGGTGGACGCAAAATGCTGGAGTAACTCAGCGGGTCGGGCAGCATCTCTAGAGAACCTCTCCCCTGACTCTCAGTCTGAAGAAAGGTCTCGACCCGAAACGTTACCCATTCCCTCACCCCACTGAGTTACTCCAGCACTTTGTGTCTATCTTCCTGCATAAGTCTCAAAAGCTATTGAAGGTGTACAATTCATTAATGCATGAAACCAAGCTGCCAGTTAGTCTGAAGAAGGGTCTCGACCCAAAACGTCGCCTATCTCCTTCGCTCCTTAGATGCTGCTGCACCCTCTGAGTTTCTCCAGCTTTTTGTGTACCCTGCCAGTTAGTATCTCTGTTTTAACATATTCCTTTTCCCTACCTCTGAACTCCGTTCCGTGTGGAGTTCAGAGGACACCAGCTAGTACTTGGTATTTAACATACCCATTACCATTGTACCTCCAATACATAGACTTATCATTAACACATTTGTTGTCACTACCTTTGAACTCCACTGCGTCCGGATTTTAGACGCCAGCTAGTATGTTATCAACCAATAGGATCTTTGTTATCAACATGTTAATTGTCCTTACCTTAACACATAAAAAGGCACTCAAAAGCCATCAGCCGGTATTTGCTAGGAGCACATTCACTGTCATAATCTTTGTATCCAGTTCAGTTTCATGCAGAACCGAGAAGTCGCGATCCAGTGTCAAATTACCTCACCTCTTGGGGAGTCTGCATTCTCTCGGCTTGAACATTGAATTTTCTCAATTCTGTTAACCCTTGCTGTCTCCTCACCTTCCTACCTCTCCCTTAGCCCTCGGGCTACTTATCCTCCTTTTTCCTTTCTTCTCCCCGCCCCCGCCCCCCCCCCCCCCCCACCTCCCATCAGTCTGATGATTTCGGCCCGAAACGTTGCCCATCTCCTTCGCTCCTTAGATGCTGCTGCACCCGCTGAGTTTCTCCAGCCTTTTGTGTACCCTCACCTCTGTACTTACTGAGCGGGTGAGGCCGCATCTATGGAGCGAAGGAAATAGGCGACGTTTCGGGTCGAGACTCTTCTTCAGACGAAGGGTCTCGACCCCAAACGTCGCCTATTTTAGATTAGATTCCTTTATTGTCATTTCCTTCGCTCCATCCGCTAAGTTTCTCCAGCAATTTTGTCTACCTTCGATTTTCCAGCATCTGCAGTTCCTTCTTAAACATCACCTCTGATGCTGCTGCACCCGCTGAGTTTCTCCAGCTTTTTGTGTACCCTCGATTCTCCAGCATCTGCAGTTCCTTCTTTAACACTTTGTCTACTCCACTGCGATATCTCCTCAAGGTATGCCTACTTTGAAGTTCTCCTCCTCCCTACGGAGACAGTTTCACAACCTCCTCTCTAACTGCTCCCCCTCTGTGATACCCCCTTCCCTCCAACTCTACGACAATGGCTAGTTCCCTTTATCATCGATACTTTTTTGCATATCTTTCATTCATTGTTCTCTCCACATCACCGTCTATATCTCTCGTTTCCCTGATCCCTGACCAGTCTGAAGAAGGGTCTCGACCAGAAACGTCGCCTATCTCCTTCGCTCCTTAGATGCTGCTGCACCCGCTGATTTTCTCCAGCTTTTTGTGTACCCTCACCTCTGTACTTCCTCAGTTATCATCTTCTTCGGTGTATACATGTTCTGCCGTACGGACTTAACTTGGGAGTTGTGATCGCAGCGTTTGACTGAGACACTTCTCCCTTTGTCCAAGTAAAACCCACTGCTGATGTTATTCTTATAATTCCTTGAGTCTTATTAAAGAGGGGACTTTGTCAGTTTGGACGTTCCACCGAGATCGCTTGCTAAGGTAAGAACGGACGGAGAGTAAACGACCGCTCTTGTTTGTCGGCTAAAATACCTTCCTATGGGCTCCAAGGTACAATTGTACTAAGGGGGCTTTCCACCGACTTGTAGGTTCGGCTCTCTCTGCCTCAAACCCTTGCACAGCGAATCTGACCCAAGGACGGACCTTTCGTCTTTCGACCTTTTTTTCACTGATTATTTTCTCTTTGCAGAAAAGTGCTAGAGACTGTGATCGGCACAAATGGATCCTGAATAAGTTTCAAGGTAACAGAGCATGCAAGTTTGACATCAGGGATGTAATAAGGCACGTCAGAGACGTGTTTTTTTGTATGAAAGGCACCCATTAAATTTAGATACGTTGTGAATTGGCATGAAATTGGATAAGATACACCATGGATGCATTCGGCACGTTAGGGGCGTTTGTTTGCCGAGTAAAAGGTACCTACGGACATCAGAGATGCACAAGGCACGCCAGGGACGTGTTGCTGTGAAGAGTAATTAAAGAACGTTGGGATGTTTGCCGACGAAGGAATAAAAGGCACCCAGCAGGATTTTGATAGTCAAAGTAGTGCATTCATAAGTTTAAGGTAATTAGTTGAATAAGGCCTTAAGGTAATTTGTTGAATAAGGCGACAAACAAACAGAATTCCATTTGAGAACGGTCTCAAATCTAGGGTATAAGGATACATTTAAGGTAATTCATCGATACTCCAAGGGTATATTCTAAGTTCTAAGGTTTAGTCGCGATTTGGGGAAAATTGGGTTTAAAGTGATAAGTTGATAAGGTTTAAAATGCTACGTTTTAAAGTGATAAGTTGATACGGTCTGTTTATGGGGCAAACAACGTAATCTGAACTATTAAAGTTTAAACTTAGTGTTTACTGTTTAGTCTTGTTTGAAATTGTTTACTGTTTATAGAGTCTTGTTTAAAATTGTGTACTGCTAAAGCGTTTTAAGTGTATGCGTGTTTCGGGTCGAGACCTTTCTGTATATGTTGTATGTATGAACAAAGTCATAACGTGTCTTTTGGTTCATCAAAGTCTTATGGGTTTGAATGATTTCCTTGAGGTGTGTTTTACTTTGATGAGAATTGAATAGCTAAGAGATTCAGCATGTTGCATGAGGTGCGGCAATTTGTGAGTGGATTTTGATTTGTATGTTAGGAAGTAAAAAAAGGTGAAGGTAGACAAAAATGCTGAGAAACTCGGCGGCTGAGTCAGCATCTATGGAGCGAAGGAAATAGGCACCTTTTCAGGTCGAAACCCTTCTTCGACCCAAAAAGTTGCCTATTTCCTTCACTCCATAGATGCTGCCTCACCCGCTTAGTTTCTCCAGCATTTCGGTCTACCTTCGACTTTCCAGCATATGCAGTTCCCTCTGTGAGGTTAAAGATTGGGGGTTACACAAAAAGCTGGAGAAACTCAGCGGGTGCAGCAGCATCTAAGGAGCGAAGGAGATAGGCGACGTTTCGGGCCGAGACCCTTATTCAGACTAGCGAAGGAGATAGGCGACGTTTCGGGTCGAGACCCTTCTTCAGTCTGAGGTTAAAGATTGTTACTTGTTAATGGGACAGTTCTGGGAGAATGTTGAATTAATCATATAGTCCAGGTAAAATAGGATGTCACTGCACTGATTTTGCTCCTTTGTGTGAAATATATGTGGAATCTCTTATTTTTAGAGGTAGCGTCAATTTAAGAAGTTGTGCACGTTGTGTGTGGGTAGAGCCACACATATATTTTAATTTGTTCTTTGGGTATGTGTTAGAAACACTCTATGTGAAATTATTTGTTTTCTCTTACAAAGGTTTTAACAAAGGAGAGATGCAAATATACTGTTTGTCGTGTCTTATCTGTGTTTTAAATTTGTTTTCTTCCGTTATTGTGAACGGAAAGAGACCGTGATTCCACACTGGCCATGTGGAATCCTGGTTCGAGTGTTAGAAATGTGTTCCGGATATGAGATGCCAACATTTTGGAAATAAATTGGCATTTGAGGGAATGTTGCCAATCGGTTTGCAGTTTGAGAAAAACATTGTCATTGATCTATTTGTATATGGCTTGAGGGGATGGGTCGTTATTGGTTTGATCTGCCAACACTTTCTCCGGTTTCGGGAAGCAGAAAAAAACTTGCATTGCATGTGTTTACAGTATGATTCTACCACAACATCAATTTAAACGTGAGAGAAGAGCGTTGGTGTATAGTTAGGACTCACTAAGATTAAAGTTAAACTTGAAGATGTGAATATAAGATGTGGTGAGATGCTTTTTGTTTCCTTTTGTGAATTGGGTAATTGATTGACCAAAGATTTTAATATTGCCTTTTGTTTTATTCCATGAATTGGGTAATTGATTGACTAAATGTTTTTAATAGTGAGTAGCAATATAATTCAGATTGTTACAGTTTCAGAAAATTTTATTGATATTATGTTTGGGAGAGAACAGGAATCATCTTCAATTTGTGGGGGAATTACCTCGTGTCGTACGGATCTGAAAAAAAGCCATTGGCCAATTTAAGACTATTGTCACGAACCAAATACTTTGGGTACGTATGGAAGTCTCCAACGCAGATGGCTGAGATAATAAATAATTAATTTGCAGTGAAGGTTAATTGATGGTGTATATCAAACTGTATATGTAGAAATGTACCATGCATCCCTTGCTTGCCTTACTAGGGTCCAGTTTCAGATTAAAAAAAAATATTTTTAATGGTTTCGAAATTAAATAATACAATTTATAATTGTGCAAGAGCATGGACTATATACATTCATGGTAAAGTCTCTGAGATGGTGTACAACTTTCACTGAACTACTCTTTTAATATGGGACCAAGTTCTGAAGCGTGCTACGACGTTAGTTGGATATGGGGGATGTTGGAGCATCTACAGAAGTTTGTCGATATCCAAGCGAATTTGCCAGCAGTATTTCAAGTCAAGTCAAGTTGGATTTATTCGTCACGTGCACCATAAAGTGCAGTGAAATGAACTTGCCAGCAGCGGTACATTTATTAAAAAAAAACAAAAACACACAATACACATTTAACACAAACATCCACCACATCATTTTACTTCGGAGTCACGTGAGTGACTACGTGAAGAAGTCCCGCCTGGCGCATGATCGGCATTACGTCGACGCTGTCGGTAGGCAAAGAGCTGCAGAGTGCAGCTCCACCAGCGGTAAGGAACAGGCCCGCAGGTAAGTGGATTGAATTATTTTACAGGGCGTGTTCAAACTCCGTGGTGCTGACGTGCAGAGCCAGCAGGAGTTGAAAAGAAAAGTGGAAATATTCCGGGTGGAAAAACGGAGGTTAAAATGCGTCCCGGGTAGAAGCTCAGTAAAGATCGGGACGGCAGATTAGTGCGGAGCCGGTTCCGATACCGGTGGCCGTTAAAAATTACCGTAGGGAGCCTTTAGTCGCTCCACAAACAAAAGCCACGGGAAGAACCTTCAGCGGGAAGGTAAATAAAGAAGTCTGAGAGGCCGTGGTTTTAAATGGTTAAATGATTTTAATAAGGAAAGGCCTCCAGACAAGAAAGCCTTATGGCTCAGAATAAATTAAATGGAGAAATACTACAAATTATTTTCAACCAAGGGTCTAAAAAACCCAGAATATTCCCAGGCAGGCCCTGAGGGGTTTCCATATACAAGTATACGGTGCTTTTACCACTGTGGGAATATGAATCTCAGATTGGGCTGGAGGTAGTCTCCTTGAGCAAGTCTCAGGAGTACCAAGGCAGTAAAGAAACTGACCCTAAAAGTGGTGTTTTGGTCGTGTACCCACCACAGCACAAGTATAAATCCAGGTGTACTTAATGGGTACAAAGTACGATACCTGAAGGAAGCGGTGAGGCCATGGAAGGTAACCATGGTGGCCAACATCAATTGGTTTCTCACCAGCATCAGGCTGTTATGGTTGAAACAGCAGATTTATATGAAAACACTTGTGCTTTAATAGCGTGCCAACGGTGAATCCGATTAAGGCACCCATGTCTTCAATAGTGTGGAAGCACAGGGAATACGATTCCAAAGAATTTCAAGTTTGCGGGTGGCATCGCTGCTTATGGGAAGCAAGTGAAAGATTGTGCAATGACCAAAATTTAAAAAGGATAAGTGGCATTGTTTATAGCTCATATGTTGAGCTCAATGGTATGAGAGAAAAATTGCCATTCGGACCATTTTGCACTTTAGATTTGCAGGTCAATAAAGTTCAAGCTATGTTGAAAATCTTGGTTATACGGAGTGAACCTGCCTAAAACAAATCAAAGTCATTGATAAAGAGGCAAAGATATCGGCCTCATAAAACTTTTGCAAAATTGGTGGTCCAATGTGAAGGGGATTAGATATATGGATCAAACAAAGGCAGGTTTATGGTGAGGAAGTATTTTTATCCAGCACAGCCTTATGTTAACCCATATTTGTTGGGGAAGAAGGCCATCACGTGCATTTGGAGAGGTACAAAAACTTTATTCTAATCACAGAGGAAACTCTAATTGAACCTCCGATTGGTGGTAGATTACAGGTGTGTTATGATAAATTATATTGCATAACAGCTGAACGGTTTATATTAGATACTGTGTAAGGATCTACAATAAAATTTGTAGAAGGAGTTGATCCACCTGTACAGAATAAACCTAATCCTAGTTATGTTTCTGCACCTGAAAAATCTAAAATAAAGAAAAGGTAAGAAAATTTTTAGGGAAAGTGTAATGAAGGAAAAAACAAGAGTAAGCATCCACAACAATTTGTATCAAATAATTTCCCCAGGCAGAAGAAAGATGGTGGTTGAAGAGTCATTCTAGACATCACACACTTTAATACATTTGTCCAGTATAAAACATTTCAAAATGGACACCTTCAACACTGCAAGGCAGTTGTTATCAACAAGTTGTAATTGGTTACTATAGTCTTGAAGGATGCGTATGATTTAGTACCAATTTATCATCATGTTCACAGGTAATTGAAAATTAATTAAATGGGTCAGCTATGGCAATTTAAGGCATTATCTAATGGATTAAGCTCAGCTTCTAGGCTGTTCACACAATGGTGAAACCAAACCAGCACTTGCACTGATAAGGACATATGGTCATGGTTATCTTGATGACATTTTTAATTGGCAATGATGATCAGGAGTCAGCTGAAAAATTAGTGCAGCAATTACAAGCCTGTCGAAAGACTAGGGTCCTGATCCATCCAACAAAATCTACGCTTCAGCCATCCCCAACAATTTACTATTTGGGGTTTGTGAGTGATTCAGTACCATGTTCGGTAAATTTACCAAGAGACAAAAGTGTCAATATTACAAATGTATGTCATTGCCTTGTTGACAAGCCTTATCCCTCCATCTGAGAAGGAGTTTAGGTAAATTAGTAACACTATTTCTGCAGTAGAGTTGGTCCACTGCATTACCAAAAAAGCTTAAAAAAGGGCAAAAACACAAGCACTAGAAGAGTGTGCAGGCCATTTTGACAGGCCTATGCAATTGCCAAAGGAAGCTTTATCAGAATTACAGTGGTGGATTGAGAATGTTCCACAAACTGCTTAAAAACATATTAGCTCAGCAGCCAGCAGTCATTGCAAACTGAAGCAAGTATTCTCGGATGGTGGATAACTTCTCGGGTTTTTGGGCTAAGATAAGTGTAATATCTGTTCTTATAGAAACATAGAAATTAGGTGCAGGAGCAGGCCATTCGGCCCTTCAAGCCTGCACCGCCATTCAATATGATCATGGCTGATCATCCAACTCAATATCCTGTACCTGCCTTCTCTCCATACCCCCTGATCCCTTCAGCCACAAGGGCCACATCCAACTCCCTCTTAAATATGGCCAACGAACTGGCCTCAACTACCTTCTGTGGCAGAGAATTCCACAGATTCACCACTCTCTGTGTGAAAAACGATTTTCTCATCTCGGTCCTAAAAGACTTCCCCCTTATCCTTAAACTGTGACCCCTTGTCCTGGACTTCCCCAACATCGGGAACAATCTTCCTGCATCTAGCCTGTCCAACCCCTTAAGAATTTTGTAAGTCTCTATGAGATCACCCCTCAATCTTCTAAATTCCAGCGAGTACAAGCCGAGTCTATCCAGTCTTTCTTCATATGGAAGTCGTGCCATCCCAGGAATCAGTCTGGTGAACCTTCTCTGTACTCCCTCTATGGCAAGAATGTCTTTCCTCAGATTAGGAGACCAAAACTGTACGCAATGCTCCAGGTGTGGCCTCACCAAGACCCTGTACAACTGCAGTAGAACCTCCCTGCTCTTGTACTCAAATCATTTTGCTATGAATGCCAACATACCATTCGCTTTCTTCACAGCCTGCTGCACCTGCATGCCTACTTTCAATGACTGGTGTACCATGACACCCAGGTCTCGCTGCATCTCCCCTTTTCCTAATCGGTCACCATTCAAATAATAGTCTACCTTCCTGTTTTTGCCACCAAAGTGGATAACCTCACATTTATCCACATTATACTGCATCTGCCATGCATTTGCCCACTCACCCAGTCTATCCAAGTCATCCTGCAGCCTCCTAACATCCTCCTCACAGCTAACACTGCCCCCCAGCTTCATGTCATCCGCAAACTTCGAGATGTTGCATTTAATTCCCTCATCCAAATCATTAATGTATATTGTAAATAGCTGGAGTCCCAGCACTGAGCCTTGCGGCACCCCACTAGTCACTGCCTGCCATCCTGAAAAGGACCCGTTCACTCCTACTCTTTGCTTCCTGTCTGCCAGCCAGTTCTCTATCCACATCAATACTGAACCACCAATACCGTGTGCTTTAAGTTTGTATACTAATCTCTTGTGTGGGACCTTGTCGAAAGCCTTCTGAAAGTCCAGATACAATACATCCACTGCTTCTCCCTTATCCACTCTACTAGTTACATCCTCAAAAAATTCGATAAGAATCGTCAGACATGATTTACCCTTTGTAAATCCATGCTGACTTTGTCCAATGATTTCACCACTTTCCAAATGCGCTGCTATCCCATCTTTAATAATTGACTCTAGCAGTTTCCCCACTACCGATGTTAGACTAACTGGTCTGTAATTCCCCGTTTACTCTCTCCCTCCCTTTTTAAAAAGTGGGGTTACATTAGCTACCCTCCAATCCTCAGGAACTACTCCAGAATCTAAAGAGTTTTGAAAAATGATCACTAAGGCATCTGCTATTTCTGGGGCTACTTCCTTAAGTACCCTGGGATGCAGCCTATCTGGCCCTGGGGATTTATCGGCCTTTAATCTATTCAATTTTCCTAACACCACTTTCCAGCTAACCTGGATTTCACTCATTTCCTCCATCTCATTTGACCCGCGATCCCCTGCTATTTCCGGCAAATTATTTATGTCTTCCTTAGTGAAGACAGAACCAAAGTAGTTATTCAATTGGTCTGCCATGTCCGTGTTCCCCATGATCAATTCACCCGTTTCTGACTGCAAGGGACCTACATTTGTTTTAACTAATCTTTTGCGCTTCACATATCGATAAAAACTTTTGCAGTCAGTTTTTATGTTTCCTGCCAGTTTTCTTTCATGCTCCATTTTCCCTTTCCTAATTAAGCCCTTTGTCCTCCTCTGTTGGTCTCTGAATTTCTCCCAGTCCTCTGGTAGGCTGCTTTTTCTGGCTAATTTGTACGCTTCATTTTTTCTTTGATACTATCCCTGATTTCCCTCGTTATCCACGGATGCGCCACCTTCCTTGATTTATTCTTTTGCCATACTGGGATGAACAGTTGTTGTAGTTCATCCATGCAGTCTATAAATGACTTCCATTGCATATCCACCGTCAACCCTTCAAGAATCAATTGCCAGTCGATCTTGGCCAATTCACGTCTCATACCCTCAAAGTTACCTTTCTTTAAGTTCAGGACCCGTGTTTCTGAATTAACAATGTCACTCTCCATCCTAATGAAGAACTCAACCATATTATGGTCACTCTTGCCAAAGAGGCCACGTACAACAAGGCTGCTAACTAACCCTTCCACATTACACAATATCCAGTCTAGAATAGCCTGCTCTCTCGTTGGTTCCTCCACATGTTGGTTTAGAAAACTATCCCGCATACATTCCAAGAAATCCTCTTCCTCAGCACCCCTGCCAATTTGATTCACCCAATCTATATGTAGATTGAAGTCACCCATTATAACGGTTTTTCCTTCGTTGCACGCATTTCTAATTTCCTGTTTGATGTCATCCCCAACTCCACTACTACTGTTAGGTGGCCTGTACACAACACCCACTAGCGTTTTCTGCCCTTAGTGTTTCGCAGCTCCACCCATATCGATTCCACATCCTCCAAGCTAATGTCATTCCTTTCTATTGCGTTAATCTCCACTCTAACCAGCAACGCTACCCCACCTCCTTTTCCTCTCTGTCTGTCCTTCCTGAATATTGAATATCCCTGGATGTTCAGCTCCCAGCCTTGGTCACCCTGGAGCCATGTCTCCGTGATCCCAACTATATCATAATTATTAATAGCTATCTGCACTTTCAACTCATCCACCTTTTTACGAATGCTCCTCACATTGAGACACAAAGCCTTCAGGCTTGTTTTTACAACATTCTTGGCCTTTTTACAATTATGTTGAAAAGTGGCCCTTTTAGATTTTTGCCCTGGATTTGTTTTCCGGCCACTTTTCACCTTGCTACCTATTGCTCCTATCCTCATTTTACACCCCTCTGTCTCTCTGCTCACACATTTAAGAAACCCTCCACTTCTTATTCTCCGTTTGTTATTTTTTTCTTCTTTCCTCCCTACGTGTTGCGTCTGACTGCTTCTCTTCTCTGCCTCCTGCCTCACAAACGGACTACTTGCCTTCTCTATTTGAGTCCCTCCCCCCAACCGATCTAGTTTAAAGTCTCCCCAGTAGCCTTTGCAAATCTCCCCGCCAGGATATTGGTTCCCCTCGGGTTCAAGTGCAACCCGTCCTTTTTGTACAGGTCACACCTTCCCCAAAAGAGGTCCCAATGATCCAGAAACTTGAATCTCTGCGCTCTGCACCAGTCCTTTAGCCACGCATTGATCCTCCTCCACCTTGCTCCATTCCTACTCTCACTGTCGCGTGGTACAGGCAGTAATCCTGAGATTGTTACCTTTGCGGTCCTTCTCCTTAACACTCTTCCTAACTCCCTAAATTCTTCTTTCAGGACCTCCTCTGTTTTTCTACCTATGTCATTGGTACCTATATGTACCACGACCTCTGGCTCCTCTCCATCCCATTTCAAGATATCTTGGACACGTTCAGTCACATCCTGGACCCTGGCACCAGGGAGGCAAACTACCATCCGGGTCTCCTGACTGCGTTCACAGAATCGCCTATCTGACCCCCTAACTATAGAGTCCCCTATTACTGCTGCCCTCCTCTTCTTTTCCTTACCCTTCTGAGCAACAGGGCCGGTCTTTGTAGCGGAGGCCTGGTCGCTGTTGCTACCCCCAGGTAGGCTGTGCCCGCCAACAGTACTCAAACAGGAGTACTTATTGCCAAGGTGTACATCCACCAGGGTACTCTCTTATCAGGTTACTATCTGATACGTCCCTTATCTAGGGGGCTACAGACAATAACACCAGGTGGTGGCAGATGGATTGTCCAAGAAACTTATTTCTCCAAACATTTGGTTGTAATTATTTGGAGTTGTTAGGAGCTTTTATGGATTAAAAGCTTATTGTTCTACTATAAAAGATTTGCATGAACCATTACAAGTAGACAATACCACAGCTGTGGCATGTATCAATCACATGGGTCGAGTAAGATCATCTTCATGTGATTATCTGGGTAACCAGATGTGGCATTGGTGTATCTTTAAGAATATTTGGCTTTCAGCTATCTATCTCAGGGAGAGACAATATTGTGGCAGACAACAGATCATGGAAATTTAAAGACAATACAGAATGGATATTAAATCCACAAGTTGGAAAACATTGTCAGTGGTATGGATTACCTGACATTGATCTGTTTGCGTCTAGATTAAATCACTAATTGCCCAAAAACGTCTCATGGGAATCCAACCCAGGAGCAGTAGCGGTGGATGCATTCTCACTACATTGGGGGGGGGGGGGGGAAATATGTTCTTTCATGTTCCCCATTCTGTCTGATTAGGCAATGTCTGATGAAAATATAGCAAGACTCTGCCACGGGCGGTTTGGTGGCCCAAATCGGACACAGTCATGGTTCTCATTGATGTTTAGAATAATAATTGAACCATTTATGACGATTCCTAGCTGCAGTAATTGGTGGCCCAAATCGGACACCGTCATGATTCTCATTGATGTTTAGAATAATAATTGAACCATTTATGACGATTCCTAGCTGCAGTAATTTGTTGAAAAATTCATCCATGGCATGATCATATGAATTTGTTAACCTGCAGGTTCTGACCAGACCATTACAAGAGCTTGGACTGTCGGATAGGACCATGAATGTTATAACTGCAGCTTGGAAAAATAGCATTAAAAACAGTATTTTGTTTATATAAAGAAATTGGAAGTCTTTGGTAAACAGTCAAAGATATTTTATCATACTGCTAACATATCAGATATATTGGAGTTCCTTGCTGGATTGCAGTTTTTGATCAGCACCTAAGCGATAGGGCCATTAATTGGGCTCATGGTGCTTTATCGTCCTATTTAGGACAAATTGCTGACCATGAATCTAGCGGGTCTCATCCGTTAATATTCCGATTGGGAAAGGAATATATATTAAAATCTGCTCAAAGTAAAAATACAGAAGTTGGGAGGTCAGCATAGTTCTTACTTTGCTTGGGCAATGGGCTCCAATTCTATCATTGTTTCGGAAGTTAACATTTGAAGTAATAATGCTCATGGCTTTAGGATCAGCACAAACAGTGCAAACGTTGCAAATGTTACGTTAGACTGTATGCATGTGGCTACAGATAACATTGTCTTATATGTTTATGACTTAACCAAACAAAGCAGACCAGGAGGAGCTGGAACTAAGGTAAATTTTAAAGCATATCCTGTCGACCAAAAATTGTGTGTGGTTAAGCATTGACTCAATATGTTGAAGTAGGCAAGAGTCTCCATGGTGGTGAGACAGCGCTATTTATTACACACAAAAAACCACATAATGTATCAGTCCAAACTGATGGTTCCAGATAGTTACATTCTAGATGGTTAAAACAGGTTTTGGGACTCAGCAGGAGTAGACATTGAGATGTTAAAAATCACTCCACCAGGGAGGTAGGTACATCCACGGCAGGCACAGGACGGGCCACTCGATCAAAAAATTAGAGGCCGTAGGATGCTGTAAAATAAACTTTTCAAAGTTTACAAGAAACCAGTTCTCACGGTGTCAGGGTTGGATACGCAGTGTTGGGTTCTCTTTGATTGTGCTTTGTTTTATATTATCAACTTATATCTTTGGTTATAAATCTTCCCTTACGATAGAAGGGTTGTTACTTTCATTCTTTTATAATGAAAAGACATTACATAAACTAAAGAAATGTTTAAAAGATGTATTATTTACTCACTAATGTGTTGATTGAACCAGAGTGTCGTATGGAATGAATCTACGACATAAAAAACAGAGCTACAAAATCTTCACGTAGTCACTCACGTGACTCCGAAGTAAAATAGTAAGATTAAACGAGAACTTACCAAGTTTGAAGTTTGATTGTTATTTTATGAGGAGTTACGATGAGGGACTACGTGCCCACCCTCATAAAATAAATGATCATTTGATAGTTCTAGTCTATATTGAGCCTTACTATCTTACTCCGGCTATTGGTTCTGTGTTTTTCATGCCGCTGCTTTGAGGTATGCCGACAATGCGCCAGGCGGGACTTCTTCACGTATTCCCTCATCGTAACTCCTCATAAAATAACGATCAAACTTCAAACGTGGTAAGTTCTCGTTTAATCTTACTATTCATCACTGCACCTACCACCCTCTGTCTGTGGGACTTGTTGAACGATATAATGGAACGCTCGAGAACAGACTTGCACAAATATGTGCAGAAACTGGTCTGAAATGTGTTGATGCCCTGCCCTTGGTTTTAAAATGACCAGTCTCTCTCATGACGTTTTATTGGGCCGGTCGCTGCGCTTTCCCTTTTCTGCACTTTTTACGGTGAAACAAATGGACATTAACCAGATGAATAAGGATATGCACAGCTACTGTATTGCTCTAACCAAATGCTTTTCCAGCTTTCATTCTCAGGTGAAAGAGACAGATTGACCCAGCAGACAGGAGGTGCCACTGTAGAACCTTACGATTTAATTCACATCAAGGCTTTTAAGCGGAAAACCAACCTGCTCCCCTGCTTTGAGGAACCCTGCCAAGTCCTTTTGACTACGAATACAGCGGTCAAAGTCAAAGAACGTCCTACGTGGGTCAACGCGTCACTTTGAAAATAACAAGGCCACACCACAGCATTAAGACAACCGCATGGAGGAAACCTGTCTCTGAGGAATGTGGACTCTTGCCATTGTGATGCTGTCCTAAAGGACAAAAATAAGTCCCAAAAGGTGTTGAAGGTCTACAATTCATTAATGCATTAAACAAAGCTGCCAGTTAGTATCTGTTATTTGTTAAAGAAGGAACTGCAGATGCTGGAAAATCGAAGGTACACAAAAGGCTGGAGAAACTCAGCGGCATCTAAGGAGCGAAGGAGATAGGCAACGTTTCGGGCCGAAATCGTTCTTCAGACTGATGGGAGGTGGGCGGGGACAAGAAAGGAAAAAGGAGGAGCGCGAGGGCTGAGGGAGAGGTGGGAAGGGGAACCCTTGCTGTCTCCTCAATTCTGTTAACCCTTGCTGTCTCCTCAATTCTGTTAACCCTTGCTGTCCCCTCCCCTTCCCACCTCTCCCTCAGCCCTCGGGCTCCTCCTCCTCCTTTTTCCTTTCTTCTTCCCCCCCCCCCCCCCCCCCCCCCCCCCCCTCCCATCAGTCTGAAGAAGGGTTTTGGCCCGAAACGTTGCCTATCTCCTTCGCTCCTTAGATGCTGCTGCACCCGCTGAGTTTTTTCCAGCCTTTTGTGTACCCCCAGTATCTGTTATTTAATGTATTCATTTTCCCTATCTTTGAACTCTGCTCCATGCGGAGTTCAGAGGACACCAGCTAGTATTTGCTATTTAACATTCCCACTGTCATTACCATTATACCTCCAATGCACACAGACTTGCTATTAACACGTTTATTGTCACTACCTTTGAACTCTACCGTGTGCAAAGTTCAGAGGATGCCAGCTAGTATCAGTTGTCAACATGTTCATTGTCCTTACCAACACATGCGGCACTCAGAAGCTATCAGCCGGTATTTGTTAGTAAAGGGCCTGTCCCACTTTCACGATCTAATTCACAACCTTTTTTTACTCGTGGATATTTTTCTTCGTGCTAGAAAAACGCCCCGACCTACTTGATGCCACGACTAGCATCACGGCCTGCTACGACCATGCTGCGAGTACGAGTCAAGTGCAAACTCGGCAGAGGTCGTGAAAGTGGAACAGACCCTTAACACATTCACTGTCATTATCTTTGCATCCCGTTTCATGCAGAACCGAGAAGTCGTGATCCAGTCAAATTATTAACATATATTACGTATGCTTAACTTCGCACCATGTTGCATGCAGAACCGAGAAGTCGCAACTTTTATACAATGTAAGATTAAAGTTTTTTTTTGGTGTATAAATGTTTTGCTGTACTGACTTAACTTGGGAGTTCTGTTCACAGCATTTGATGGAGACACTTCTCCCCTTGTGCAAGTAAAAGCCACTGCTGATGGTTAATCTTATATTTCCTTGAGTCTTATTAAAGGGTTAACTTTGTCATTAAGTATAAACCAGGATCTGCTGTACAGGGATGGAAAGAGAGCCGATCTAATGGTGGCATCGCCAGTCTGTGTGCTGCCGTCGCCAACCTTTCACATCCCTGCAACCGCGTGGAGTGGGGAGACAGTGTGGGTAAGATCCGTGGTCTCCAGGATGGCAGCAATTGGTAAGGGTAGATTGCCCCAGAGAGGGGCTGTGTTAGGTAAATTCTGCGCAAGTTCCTTTCTGTTCATTGTGCACACACACAATAAGCAGTCTGTTTCTTAGTACAACAAAGTTTTTTACATGTGTAAATTGATTGGAATACAATGGCATTGAACATAATCACTATTTCGAACAATGTAACTAGATCACATATCGTTTAAGATGCAAAATTGAGCAAAATTTCCTAGTCATCAATGGCACAGTATGTATAATTTCACTCTAGCCACAGATTTTGCAGCTTCAATATGCGTAATTCTATTTGTCACACTGTAAACCCTGCAGATATTTATTTGTGTACACACTTTGGGTTAGGTTGTTTGGACTTTGTGCCTGCCAGGTTAGAATTCCTAAGGACGGAGCTTGGAATAAATGGCTTCAGAAACATTTTGTCAACTGGCTGATGGAGATTAATAAGCGCACAATTATTTAATCAATTCTTTGTTGTGGAGAACTACAATAGGAGTTTTCTGAAAATGCTAGCTGAATTAAGGATGATTCAAGTACCATAATATACAGTTTACGTATAGATTTCCTAAACACATTTGAATTATGGCTCACAGTAACACTGCTTGGTTTCTAGATATCTATCTCAAAATGTTTATTGACAAAAGCCAATAAAATATGTGCTTTGCAGCATTCAGTATCCATGCTGACTTTGACCGATCCTGTCACTGCTTTTCAAATGCTCTGCTATAATATCTTTAACAATCGACTCGATCATCTTCCCCACTACTGACGTAGGGCTAACTGGTCTATAATTCCCCGTTTTCTCTTTCCCTCCTTTCTTAAAAAGTGGAGTTACATTGGCTACCCTCCAGTCCACAGGAAATAATCCAGTCGAGAGAATATTGTAAAATGATCACCAATGCATCCACGATTTCTAGGGCCACCTCATTGAGTACTCTGGAATGCAGACCATCAGGCCCTGGGGATTTATCTGCCTTATGTCCCAACAGTTTATTAACACCATTTCCTGACTAATGTGGATACCCTTCCATTCCTCCCTCCCACTAGATCCTCGGTCCCCATGTATTTCTGGGAGATTGTTTGTGTCTTCCTTAGTGAAAACAGAACCAAAGTATTTGTTTAAATGTTCTGCCATTTTCTTGTTTCCCATTATAAATTCACCTGTCTCTGATTGTAAGGGACCTTCATTTTTCAGGATGCCAGAACTTGATGGCTGAGCTATAGGGGGAGGATGAGCAGGCTAAGGTTTTATTCCGTGGAGTCCAGGAGGATGAGAGGTGTACAAAATTATGAGAGGAATAGATTGGGTAAATACACGGAGTGTTTTGCCCAGAGTGGGGGGATCGAGAACCAGAGGACATAGGTTTAGGTGAGGGGGGTAGGATTTAATGGGAAACTGAGGGGTAACTTTTTTTACACAAAGGTTGGTGGGTGTATGGGACAAGCTGCCGGAGGAAGTAGTTGAGAACGTTTATGAAACATTTAGACAGATACATGGATATGGTAGGTTTAGATGGATATGGGCCATAGCAGGAAGTAGAACTAGTGTAGATAGGGCAATTTGGCTGTAGAGCCAGTTTCTACGCTGTATGACTATGAGCTGTACAACACGAAAATATCTGCACTTAAAAAAATATACTTACTCAGCCATTATAGGCACTTCATGACTAGCATCAATGATGTCTTTAGTAATAACCACGACAGCTGAAAGCAGGAATGTAGATTTCCCTCAGCTTTCTCCTTCATTTATAAAAGCAGCTTTCATTTCCTGGGGGTACAGATAACTGAATAGATAATATTAAATTCCACGATCTGAGCATTATCAAACTAAATTCCATGATCTGATTCCACGATCTGAGCAGATGTTTATCATGATGACTGATCACCAAAATCTTTCTCCAGCATTTTTGTGTACCAAAATTATATCCATCCCTTCATCAGGTCCATGCCCCTTCCACCAAGCAAACATTCCAAAGTTAATACACCATTTAACCCAGATATCCTGAAACAGATGGAGGAACATTTAATCAGAAATTACATTCCTATTATGTCCTAAACAAAAAGGTTGAAACCTGCTGGGAAGTAATGGACAGAGATATTCAACAGATATTCTCCTTAGCGTTTGTTGGGACAGTGTATCATTGATGCCTAACAAAATAAAATGGCCCTGTCTACACTCGCAAATTTCTTTGGGTTAATCCTCTATTATCATGCAGTCTGTGTTAAATTTGGACCCTTTAAATCAATAAATCTATTAAATAAATTCACAAATTAACGACCCTCTTTAAATATATTAACAGTTACAATGGAAGCCAGCCTGCTGGCGAACAAACTTAAAATTGTTAGTAGCAACAAAAAATGCCATTATCTCTAGTGCACCCCAAGAATTTATCCGCATCTTATCCACCGCTGTCCCCAGACAAAACCATCTGAAATCTTGAAATCTAAACCTCATCATCAACTCTACTGACCTCTACGCAGCTGTAAATTGTTAGAATGTTTTCAGACACGCAGCAGGCCAAACAACTATTTTTTATAATTAAATATTGTGAAGAGCTAACTCTTAGCCTTCTTCCCCTCAACAACTATTTCCTTCCTTTGATTCTCCGTTAAACCCTGGTGATTTGATCAATTTTCTACCTGTTTTTCTGGAATTTCCTTAAGCTGTTGAGTGTAAATTTAGTTTGATAATGAATTATAAAATGCACTGGAACTTTAAAGTCATATTAAATTTGATAGAATAATTTGATAGAATTTAATACACCAACTATACCAATGTGTATTCTTGTATCATTGAATAAACCGAGCATAAACAATACATTGTCTATGCCAATTGTTATGCCTATCTAAACTAATACCATTTTCCTGCATTAGGCCTGCATCCCTCTCGGTCTTTTCTGTTCAAGTACGTATTGAAATGGCCATTAAATGTTGAAAATGTATCTGCCTCTACCAGCTCTTCTGGCAGCACTTTCCAGATAACCACCGGCCTCAGTGAGAAAAATGTTCCCCTCAGATCTCCTTAACTTTCTCACCTATAACCTTGAACATGTGCTCTCTAGTTTAAAGTTTCACTACTCTGGGAAAAATATCACTACCCTTATTCCGTCTGGGATGAGGGGGAGCGAGAGCACAACAACGGGACATAGAGGGAACAAGAAGAGTTCCCCTTGGACACACCTTTCAACTCACCAGTCCCTCTGCATCTTGTGGTTCTGCTCACCCCTCCGCCCCCCCCCCCCCCCCCCCCCCCACAGAGAACAAGGGAAGTTTCCCTGGTCCTCATCTCTCACCCCACCTACCTTCCTTCCTTTAGCTTCACAATTGTGGATCTTCAATCTGTGAGATACGCTTTGTGCTCACAATTAATGCTCAAAGACTAAATCTTGGAAGCAAGAGTTCTTTATTCCTCTCGACTCTGCAGCAGACCCGGGTGCCTCTCCAAATCAAGACACACCCAAGCCAAAGAAGTCATCCCCCTTTATACACAGAATTTTACATTCAACCTCCCCTCTGGACCCTTCTCCAATCAGGGTCTGAGGTGCACAATCTGTAGGTACATCCCACCGTACATCCCCTCGCACCTCCCATATCATACATCGCGTGTTCAAACATGTTCATGGTAATGAGCAGTTTCTTGACCAGGGGTGTGTTGTAATATTCATTTATTCTATTAAGCATGCTCAGTTGCTCATGACCTACCCTAGTTTTACTCACCTCCTAGTGAACCCTCTCAGTTCTCCTATATCAGTACTAAAGCTAAGCTATAGTGACAAGGGTCCCATCTATCACTCCCTTCCACTGATATGGATCTCTCTACATCACTCCCTTCTACTGCTATACAATGCTATTACTTCTTACTCAAGGACTCAAGGATGGGTCTGGCAACCTTCAGACACAGCTGTGTCAGAATCCTCTCTCCAGCCCCTCTCAGTTCGGATTTTCTTTAAAACTCCTTACTTTAATGGGGTTTAATCACTTTATCCCTCACAATCCTCCCTTTTTCTTTTGCTACGCATACACTGATTAAACCCTCATTTCAAGTTCCCACAACTCGAACTGACGTAACATTGTCCTAACCTTCTCTTCCTGTAAATCACGAACCTCCCCTGGCCGCATTGTCATTATTTTCTGTATTTCCCCTTTCTCTCCCATAGGCATGACTACAGCCTGCATCTGACTTACACTTCTGGTAATAAGTTCCCTAAAACAAGGGATGCAACAGGGGATAAAGATCAGTCCAGCCTATGCACATAGAAACACGAGTCCCACCGTTCTCCACCATGTTCCTCCGAGGATGGAATCCCACCATTGGGTTCCCATAATCGAATTCCACTTTTGTATTGGAACATGTGCCAACTTACGGATCCCTTCTGATATGTCCATCACTGCCTGTCCATTATCATCGATGTTCAAACAGCAATTAGAGAGGTTGAATTTCCCGCATACCCCTCCTTCTTCTGCCAGGAGGTAATCTAGGGCTAACCTGTTCTGGTATATCGCTGCTCTCATCTGCGTCTGCTGCCTTGCCAGCATTTCCAGCGCCCCCGCAGTTTGGTTGGTAATTACCTCCAGTACTGCCTGAAGCCTTATGATCCGGTTTAACATGTATACTGGTGTTCGGTAGCCCCAGGATCCATCCTGTGCCCAAGTGGCTGGTCCGTAGTATGAGATGATTCTTGCTGGTGGCCATTCATCATCTGTCCATTCTCCAATGTCTATTTTCCTCTTTTTCCGATATAGATCATCAAATACCGGTGTTCCTAACGACCGGCCTTCTTTGGTGTTTAACAGGAAAAATCCAGGTTGTACCAGTCCAATAAAACAAGTCCCACTCCAATTCATCGGTAACACCGAGTATGCCTTGTATCCGCATATCCATAACAGTCCTTCAGGGGCCGGTCCACTAGAGGCAACCTTGTTCCATATATCTCGCAATACTGGGATCCCCTGATAAGGGTTGTTCCCGGTGCAGTTCCATAGTCCAGCCGATTCCACTCCATCGGTCTTCATCCAGATAGCGCAGTTTTTCCCATATTTCTTAGTTAGATACCATTTAGGCTCCTCTGGCCACCACACTCGGGACTGATTTGGCCACTGGGTGACGATGCGCTGGCAGGGGCTGCTGCCTACTAGGACGGCATCCTTTGCTCAGGGCCTAGCGATACACTCAGTCCCGACCGGAGCGTCTGTCAGGACCCATACCTGGGGATCTCGGTCTTGTCCAACTGTCAGGTTCCACCCCATCAGGTCCCATATTTCAATAATGGATCCCCTCCACGGCCAACGTGAACTCATCAGTGGTCCTCCGCAGACCCAACAGTTAGTCACATTCAGGATTCCAGCTATCCGGAGGGCCAAGTCCACAAACAGGTTTTTTTCTCCTTCAGGGATCTCGATCTGCTTCTTTATCTATTCGTACAGTGTCTGGTGCACCTGAGGCTGAGTAGGTGGGGGAGAGGGAGGTTTAGTGACTACTACTTCTGTAATCTTTTTTATTACCTCTTCCCTTGTCTTATCTATTGCCCATTTTACGATCTGAGAAGGGAAAACTAACTGTACACCCCATCTCTCTCCCCTTGGGCAGGTAACGGACCCAAACTTCCCTATATACCCCCTATTGCCTGCCATCAAATACTCCTTTCCCCCCTCTTTACAAATGGTTCTAGTCTTCCGGTCATGGCATACTTTGTTCACATGGGAATGATAGGTAAATGATCTGGTTGTCCGCCCTCTGTATTGGATAGGATGATAACATTTATCACAATTATTAATACCTTTTACCACAATTACATACAAAGCAAACAATACCACGACTGCTCCTTTCATACTGTCAGTTATACATTCAATGCTTTTTTAAAATTACTGTTAGGGGTTTGCTTCCTGGCTTCACCATCCACTGTTCCTCATCAGGAACGGGTGGATCGACGGGTCCTTTAACCCGGATCTTGTGGGTCCACCCTTTTTCTTTTGTTCGTATTGCTGTCTCGGTTGTCAGTAATACTAGGTACGGTACGGTCCACCTGGGCTGGAGTTTCTCCTCCTTCCAATTCTTGACCAGTACCCAGTCGCCGGCCTTTACAGCATGTATTGGAAAGTCGAGTGGTGGGCTTTGAGCCAATAATCCTTTAGCTTTTAATTCTGTAAAGGAACGAGACACTGCCAGTAAATAGTTCCTCAAGAACACATCACCTCCCTCAAAGGTTGGTGTGCCTTCCACCTTCCCAAAATAAGGCAATCCAAACAACATTTCATAGGGAGACACCGCAATATCCTTTCGTGGTGCCGTCCGTATTCGCAATAAAGCAATTGGTAGACATTTAGTCCAGGGTAACCCTGTCTCCTCCATTAATTTAGTTATCTGAATTTTAGAGTGGCATTCATCCGCTCCACTCTCCCCGAACTCTGGGGGTGCCATGGAGTATGCAGCTTCCAGTTTATTCCCAAGGCGTGACAAATTAATAGGTGCACCTTGGAAGCAAAATGTGTTCCTCGATCTGAATCTATGGATTCAATTACTCCATATCGTGGGATGATTTGTTCCAGCAGTATCTTAGTGACTGCCTGGGCAGTGGCATTTATCGTGGGAAATGCCTCTACCCACCTGGTGAAGTGATCCACTATAACCAGAAGATATTTCCACTGCTGTACTTTTGGTAGTTCTGTGAAGTCCACCTGTATTCTCTGGAAGGGTCTAATGGCCATTTGTTGTCCTCCCCCTGGGACAGCTCTCATTACCTTCTTATTCACCCTTTGACACACTACACAACTAGACACCGCCTGCTTGGCTAAGGTATAAATGCCTCTACAGGCATAAGTCCGTAGTATCGTGTCGCACAGAGCCTGAGCTCCCCAGTGCGATTGCGAATATAGTTGTTTAATCAAATCCCTCGTCAATCCTTTAGTAATTATTTGTTTTTCGTCCGGCGTCCACCACTTCCCATCCGTGGAGCGCCGGGCACCCAACTCATTCATTTTATCTTCCTCCTCCCGCGAGAATACAGGTATCTTCTCTATTCCCTCTCTCAACGGTATTAGAGACAACATTTTCTTCTGTCGCCGCTGTCTTAGCGGCACTATCGACTGCCCTATTCCCTCTAGCTTCCAGCGAATTCCCTCTCTGGTGGTCTGCTACATGGACCACCGCTATTTTTTCTGGCAAACTTAGTGCTTCCAAAGCTTTTTCAATTAACTGCTCATGAGCCAACTCTTTCCCTCTAGCTGTAATCATCCCTCTTTCTTTCCAGATTTTCCCAAAGGTGTGTACCACCCCAAAGGCATACTTGGAATCCGTATACACAGTTCCTTCTTTCCCTTTCAATAGTTCCAATGCCCTCAGTAATGCATACAGTTCACACGTTTGCGCGGACCAACTTCCTGGTAACCTGCCTGCTTCCACTTTTTCAAACCCTTCTCCGGTTATTATAGCATACCCACTATACCTTTTTCCGTCTATGCATCGGGAAGAACCATCAATAAACCATCTTTCCCCTGTCTCAAGCGGTTGTTCTTCTAAATCTTCCCTACTCTTTGTCTGAAGTTCTATTATCTCACTACAATCATGTTCTGGTAACTCCCCTTCCTGCTCAGCACCTGCCGAGTACAAAAACTGAGAGGGATTTAGGTTTTTATCCGTTACTATGGTCAAATCATTCTTTTCCATAAGTATAACCTCATACTTCAAGATTCTAGAATCCGTCAACCACCGACTGGACTTCTGAGTTAGTATCGTCCGGACCGTGTGGGGAGTGGACACCACCAGAGTTCCTCCAAACGTCAATTTCCTACTTTCCTCCACTAACACTGCTGTTGCCGCTACCGCTTGAATACATTCTGGCCATCCCCGCGATACTGGATCCAAGAGTTTGGAGAGGAACGCGACGGGCTGCCGCTTCCTTCCTTTCTCTTGGGTTAGTACTCCCAGCGCAATTCCATTTTCTGCGTTCACAAAAAGATGGAATGGCTGGTCAATAGACGGGAGAGCCAGTACAGGGGCAGTGATTAAACTGTTCTTTAGTTTCCTAAACTGGTGTTCGTCCCCGGATTCCCACTTTACTTTATCATTTTCTTCACCTAATTTATCATATAGAAACCTAACCTGTCAGGTATAGTCATCTATCCATAATCTATAATATCCAATCAGTCCAAGAAACTTCCTAATCTCCTTCTTATTCTTTGGCATTGGCAGTCCGGTAATTCCCGCTATCCTTTCCGGGTTTATTCTCCTTTTCCCATCGCTTATCAGGTGTCCTAGATATTTAACTTCTCGTTCTACAAACTGTAATTTACTTTTAGACACTCTCAACCCCTTTTCCCCCAGAAAGTTCAGGAGGATTATTGTTGCGTCCCTAACTGCCTCCTCTTCTTCCCCTGATAGTAATAGATCGTCCACATACTGCAACAGCTGTGTCTCGTCAGTCCTCGGAACGTCCTCTAGTACTTGTTCTAATATTTGTCGAACAGGTTCGGGGACTCCGTAAATCCCTGAGGGAGCACAGTCCACCGATACTGCTGTTTCCTTTGGGTCTCTGGGTTTTCCCATTCAAACGCAAAAAGGTCCCTGCTCTCTTCAGCCAGGGGACAGCTCCAAAAAGCGTCTTTTAAATCTACCACACTGAACCACTTGTGATTCAGGGGTATCCGTCCCATTATGGTATACGGGTTCGGGACTACCGGGTGTCGCGTTCTAACTACCTTATTTAATTCCCTGAGATCCTGGACCAATCTGAACGTCCCATCGGTCTTCCTTACGGGGAGTATGGGGGTGTTATATGGGGACATACAACGCTCTAATATACCGTCCTTTAGTAAGTTTTCTATAATTGGCTGAAGTCCTCTCCTTCCTTCCACAGAAATTGGATATTGCCTTACCCGTACTGCCTCACTTTTTTTTTTCAGAGCTATTTTCAAGGGTGGGATCTGCAGCCCTCCCCGGTTTCCTTCCTTGGCCCACACCTACGGGACTATTCTTCCCTCGTCCTCTGTGGTCAATTTATACAATTGGACTATTATCTGTCCCCCTACAGATAATAGTCCAATTGTATAACCCCTACTATTATCTGTTCCCATTCCTAATTGGATTTGTAAATCTCTCCCCATCAAATTTATCCCTGCCTGGGGTACCAAGATTAAATCTTCCGTAGTTTCCCGATTCTCATATTTTACCACCACCCCTTCTACCTCGGGTAATGTCATCACTTTCCCTTCTACCCGAGATTCTAACCTGTTTTTTACCCAATCTCATTCCTTCTGGTACCTTAGTTACACTCGATCTCTCTGCTCCCGAATCTACCATAAATATCATATCCTCTCCCTGGGGTCCTAATTTCAAGTTTACCAGAGGTTCCCGTGTGTATCCCATACACCCCAGGGAGCGGAACCCCTGACTCCCCTATTCTTCCTCCATGAGTGCGTACGACTGCACCTCCCGTCGTCGCTTGGGACATTCCCTCCTGAAATGACCCTCCTCTTTACAATAATAACACCGGGGTGGCCCCGTGTACCATCTTCTTGATTCTTGTTCCTTGTTTTCCCGGGGACCCCAACTTCGGTCCCCCCATTCACCTCTTCCTCATCCTCCAATACTACCGCTTCCCCTTCCCCGGTCTCCATGAGCACCCGGCCTTCTATCACCTTCGATTCCCCCCTTCTGTACTCCTTGCTGTACTGCTTGCAACATCATTTTTGCCTTTCCCTTCTGTTTCTCCTCATCCCGTCTTATATATACCTTTTGAGCCTCTGTTAACAATTGATTCAATGGTTTTTCATTCCAATCTTCCAATTTTTCCAATTTCTTTCTAATATCTGGCCATGACTTTGTTACAAAATTAACCTTTAGCAACTGCTGACCTGCGTCTGAATCAGGGTCTATCCCCGAATACTGCTGGACATTCCTCCTTAACCTTTGTAAGAACACTGTCGGAGGTTCGTCCTTGTTCTGCTGATTCTCAAAAGCCCGTTCGAAATTCTGTCCCTTGGGAACGGCTTCTCTGATTCCCTTGATTATTATCTCCCTGAGATCTCTCATACTTCTTGTTTGGTTACTCCAATCCGGCGCAGTAATGGGATATTTTACTGCTCCCGCTTGAGCCTGTAACCCCTTCTCCTGCCTGTCTGACCATCTGTCTTTCTTCTGAAGTAAACAAACTTCCCCTTATTGACATCATTGTCTGCCAACTCCTTTTTTTTTTTTTTTTCCTGGGCCCCATTAATTTATTACCCTTCTCCAACCAGAATGTTTATCTAAACAAACCATAAAAGCTGCTTGTTGTTCATCAATTAACTTATTTCTAATTTTGTTCCCTTTTTGCACAACCATTCCCCCTACAATTCCCAAATTCCAATTCCTAGTTTAAATACATACAACTAACAATTTTCCAAATTAACTTTACTGAAAAGAAATCTATAGAAGCCAAGCAACCTACATTTTCCAACTTCCCCTTTTTAAGTTGCGATGATACAAAGCGTTGTCCATTACCTTACAATAACCTCCCCCATTGCTTACAACTTCTTAAAGGAACACACACACACATACCCTTACAACATGTGGCCCACAGCAAACAAACCTATCACATATACAAACTTCCTCATTCATACAAAACCGGTTTTTACACACACATCACATTAGTTCCATTCTTACTTCAATGAGATTGTTTGAAACAACTCAATATTTTTCATAAAAACATTTTTGGCCCTAGGAACTGATCTATTTGTTCAGCCAGTCCCAAGGGGTCTTCCAATAAACTTTTCATCTCCTTTTTAAAGTTCCTCACCTCCATACTGGTGAGAGGCACATTTACAAATCCCATCCCCCCGGCATTTCCCCCTAACGGGACCTCCCTGAGGGGCTTCATTTGAACAGATCGGTCTAATCTCTGTTCAGCTGCCCTCGTTTGAGATTGCGTCCTCCGACTACTGCCTGGGACACCCGTCCCATCCTTGTCCTCACTTTTTATTTTCTCTTCCTTATCTGACTGGCTCTCTCTCCTTCACATTCTACTTTCTGTAATTCTCTATTATCTGTCTCTTCTGAGACAAGAGCGGACAGGTTTACTGCCGATCCGCTCTGGCTTAGTGGGACCTCCTGGGCAGATGCAGCCGGCGCTGATGGGGATATATTTGGGGGCTGGGATTCATATGGCGGGGGCAGTCTCCGTAGGTGATCATCACCAATTGGTGGCCAGTCAGGTTCATTCTGCTCTCTTTCCGTCTTTAACGGAAACATCCCATTATTGGGTTTCCAGCACTGGGCATATTCCTTTTCTATTTGATTCAGCGTTTGTCTTTCATTCACAAAAACATTCAACGCCTGTCCCACCCAGTCCTCATTTGAACCCAACCGCGGCCACCACACTGCGCTCCCTCGAATAGGCTCCTTTGGCCACTCAAAGTAACAAAACTTTATCATAGTTTCCTTACTCTTACCCCGGGTGTTCCCTTCACCCCATCCAACATTCGCCCCAACGGACTATTGGGCGGAATGTTAGGCTCCATATCAGTATGAGCCTCATCCAGGTTCCCCGGACCCTTACTTTTCCCGTTCCGGTTTCCCATCGTCTCGTCGGACTATTCCCGTCCGACAGACCCCGGTCGCCCAGGCAATACTTAATAGTCGCTTTTCTTACCTGGGTCCTGTGCACAAGAATCGCTCGACCGTCCCGTACGTATTTACCTTACACCCCCTCTTGCTTCCCGAGTCTTTTCAACCGAATATCACTCGCTCAAACTGCTGATGGCAAGCAAGGAGATCAGAGACTGCTGAAATCAGCAGGGTGCACCTTCCCCTCCTTCTTTGCCTCCACCAAGCAGCCGGAGTGGCGATCGCGGACGAGCCCCCAATTTGTGAGATACGCTTTGTGCTCACAATTAATGCTCAAAGACTAAATCTTGGAAGCAAGAGTTCTTTATTCCTCTCGACTCTGCAGCAGACCCGGGTGCCTCTCCAAATCGAGACACACCCAAGCCAAAGAAGTCATCCCCCTTTATACACAGAATTTTACATTCAACCTCCCCTCTGGACCCTTCTCCAATCAGGGTCTGAGGTGCACAATCTGTAGGTACATCCCACCGTACATCCCCTCGCACCTCCCATATCATACATCGCATGTTCAAACATGTTCATGGTAATGAGCAGTTTCTTGACCAGGGGTGTGTTGTAATATTCATTTATTCTATTAAGCATGCTCAGTTGCTCATGACCTACCCTAGTTTTACTCACCTCCTAGTGAACCCTCTCAGTTCTCCTATATCAGTACTAAAGCTAAGCTATAGTGACAAGGGTCCCATCTATCACTCCCTTCCACTGATATGGATCTCTCTACATCACTCCCTTCTACTGCTATACAATGCTATTACTTCTTACTCAAGGACTCAAGGATGGGTCTGGCAACCTTCAGACACAGCTGTGTCAGAATCCTCTCTCCAGCCCCTCTCAGTTCGGATTTTCTTTAAAACTCCTTACTTTAATGGGGTTTAATTACTTTATCCCTCACAAATCCTTTTGTCTCACATCTTCCACCTTTTGATCTCTGGCTTTCGTGCACCATCTGCCTATCAAAACCCCCCCTCAACTGTAGTAACCTATTACCTGCCAGGCTTTTCCCGGTCCCTCCTCTCTTCCAAGTTTCTTTCTTCCCCCTACAATTACTCTGAAGAAGGGTCCCGATCCAAAACCTCACATGTCCATGTTCTCCAGAAAAGATTCTTGACCACCCGCTGAGTTTCACCAGCAGTTTGTCTTTTTTAGTAAACCCAGCATCTGCAGCTCCTTGTATCAATACCCTGGTAACTCTCTACTGCACGTTTTCCATTGCTACCACATCCTTCACGTGATGAGGCGGCCAGAACTGTATATAATACTCCAGCTGTGATCTATCCAATGTTTGGTTAAAGTGGCGCCGCGAGCCCAGCGTGGACTTTCCATCGCGGAGTCTGGGATCCCTCACCAGGGATCGCTGGAGAAAAGCTCCGACCGCCGGACTGCGGTCTATAATATTGTGAAGCCTCGATCTACGGTAGGAAGCGGCCGATTCGGGACCTCCAAGCCGCGGGTGTCCTTCCGTCCCGACGTCGGAGTTTTGAGCATCCTGACGAGAGGGCCTGTACGTCGGGCCGTCCGTAGCGGTGACTGCGGAGGGTTCATGGCCCCGACCATGGATCAACAGAGGACTGACTGAACGTTATTGACTTCCACCAGTGAAGAATGTTGATTCCACTGTGGTGGATGTTCATATTGTGCTCTTTCTGATTGTGCGGCTGCATGGTAAATCAAATTCCACTGTACCTTAATTGGTGCATGTGGCAATCAATGTGAACTTGAACTTGAAGATGCAACATGATGTCTCAACTCTTATACTGAATGTCCTGACCTATGAAGGTTATCATACAAAACGTCTTCTTCACTACCTATTCCTCCACTTTACAAGAGGTGCATTTGCACCCCAAGATCACTCTGCTGATGCTCCAATGGTCCTTCACATTTACTTTATATGTCCTATCAGAGTTTGACTTCCCAGAGTACATGTGCAGTGCAAACAAGTCAGACATTTACCAAAACAATAATTTCCTTTCGATCAATTTCTTCTGCAAATGAAAAATGGCATTGATTTATTACTGATCAGATGGGTTGCAATTCATAACAATTAAATTGGACTGCTCATTTAACATAATTTAATCTGTATACTGTTTTATTTACCGTTATCAATTCTGTGAACAGATGTTTGATTTTTGGTGGGTTTCCCTTGGAACCTGGATAGTGCCAAGACAGATCAAAACCATCAAACTGGTGCTTCATCAGAAAACTAATCGTAAATTTGATGAATGTTGCTCGATTTACATGCGTAGACACAATTTAATTGTATCTGTGGGAGACCCAGAGCAAGAGGAGGAAATTATAAGAATTAGTTGGGTTATTTCATTGACTTTTGTAACAATGTAAGCATCAAAATGTATGTTGTGGCAATTTTGATGCAATGGAATAAAATTAGGGCTCATCCTTTGATTAGTAAATAGTAAGTTGATGGTTTTCATTCATATTGGCAAAATATTACTTTTTGTTTGCCAAGCAAGGATTTGGTAATAATAACCTGCCCTCAAATAATAAATCTTTATAAAACTGAATTTAAAAAAAAGGTTTACCCATGCAGAGAATTTTAAGTAACATCTTGAAAGAGTAAAGGACAGAGAGGTTGCTAGATTGGAAAGGAAATTCTTGGCCTGATTTATTGGGTGTTGAAGATTTATCCATCAATACTGCAGTGATTAAACTTGGAAATTATCAAAAATAGTGAAGTTATGCAGATATTTCAGATACATAGGGAGGCATGATTGAAGGAACTGATCAGAAAATGATGATGAGATATTAAAATTGCAGCAATGTCAGGCAACAAACACAAGCGTAATGGGTTCTTAATTGTAGATATTTAGTACTTTTGGATGAGTGTAGGTTTTGGGAAGTAGCAAAATAGAGTATAGCCAGTCTCTGAGTGAATTATTGCGAATTTTCAGCTCTTGATGTCCAACCTTGTTTCTTAAGACTACACTGCATATTTCTAGATATTTCAGAAAGGAGTAAAAACCCTTAGCATTCACATTCTCAAGCCGAGTAGAATCCTATGAGGTCAACACTAGTTGGGGACAGTTGGCTGGAAAAGAGAAAAGCAAGATAAGTCTGCAGCAGAAGCACTGGATAAGGAAGTCAGAAGAAAATAGTAGTAGCCAAGTCCCTCTCACACATTAATGAAGTCCTGATTGTAATACTGTCGGAGTTTAGCTGCCAGCTAGCTACTTCAGTGAGTTTAGCTCAATTCCTTGTGTCTCCCTTCAACTAACAGTGCAGATGTGGCAAGCATTCTTTAAATTGAGGATTTTCATGTTACATTTACATTTTTTAAAGGATACATTTATTAAATCAATTTGAATATGATGAAATTGAACAGAATCAATATTTTTAAATGACATACCAGACAACAAAGTACAAATTCGGTAAAATGGAGGAAAAAAAGACACAGTATAATATCACTAATTACAATTTTTAAAAAATTATGCAGCATCAATAAATGTAATAAAACACACTATTTACCACATGAAAATCCTTGCAAATGTTTATTTGAATGCAACCTTTGGCTTAGTTTTGTCAGTCTCGTACAGATAGGTCCTTCGAACCAACTTGCTCACGCTGACAAAAATGCCCCATCTATATGTCCCACATCCTTCTAAATCATTCCTATCCATGTATCTGTCCAAATGTCTTTTAAATGTTGTTATCTATTGGCAGTTCATATACGCATCACCCTGTGTGGGGAAAAGGTTGCCCCTTAGGTTACTATTAAATCTTTCCCCAGTTACCTTAAACCTATGAGGGGAGGCCTCATTGAAACATACCAAATAGTGAAAGGCCTGGATAGAGTGGATGTGGAGAGAATGGGGTTAGGAGGGAGAGATAGATCAGTCATGATTGGCCTAATTCTGCTCCTATATGTCCTTGGTTGATTGGACTTCATGACTGGACAAGATTATAATTCCTAAGAATGTTGAGAGGAATAAATGATTTCAGGAGCATTTTGTCAACTGGCTGATGGTGATTATTAAGAGCAAATTTATCAAAAATATTTGTTCCAGAGTAAAGGAACTTTCTGAAAATGCTAGCCGATTTAAGGACATTTCAAAAGTATAAAGTCCAGTAAGGTGGAGATTTCCAAACCACTTTCCAAACACATTTGTATTGTGGTTCACAGTAATACTATTACCCTTTGGTTAAATAGTTTGGTTTGTAGATTTCTATTTCACACAATGTTTAACGAAAAAGCCAATCAACAAACTTTTTCCTCGATAGTGTTCATGGAGGATCTTTTACATGTTGTAGTTACAGTTAGATTTACAGGTATGCTTGTCCATGTTCGAGTGAAGGACAATGCAATTAAGATTAAGGAAGCCTGGGTGATGAGAGAAATTGGTCAAAAACAAGAGGGATGCATGGGACAGGTACAGGCAGCTGGGATCAAGTGCATCCCTGGAGGAATTTCAGGAACTAAGGAGTAAACTGAAAAAGATCAGAAGGGCAACAAGGGGCCAGGAGATAGCTCTGGTGGGTAGCATTAAGGGTAGATGCACAGTCTCTTGCCCAGAGTAGGGGAATCGAGGACCAGAGGACATAGGGTGAAGGGGAAAAGATTTAATAGGAATCCACATGGTAACGTTTTCACACAAAGGGTGGTGGGTGTATGGAACAAACTGTTCAGAAAAAAGGAGGCATTGGTCAGGTATAGATACTGGCATCAAGGCTATCCCGAGAGGGGTATAGGAAATTGAAGAACATATGCACGATGGGCAAAAGGTGGCATGCAATACATACATTTGAGAAAACAATGAGATTTAATGTATATTAAGGGGAAAATGGTAAACAGGAAGAGAATAAGCGAGTTCGGTATTCCAACTGCGCATGCCCATATCAAAGGTCACAATGCATAAACAGCCCTGGAATGCAGTGGAGCAGTGGACCCTGTTTTTTTATGTTATTTCCAACTGATTCTTCTAGGTAAGAAAATATTGCTTTCAAACTATGAAAGAGTTTATTTATTGTTCATTTGTTAAAAGCTAAGATTATTTTGCCGTTTTTATTGCTTTATTATGCTTTGGTGAATGAGCAAGATCATGTTCGTGTCTGTTGAGTTGCTGAGGCTGTCCCCGTCCCCTCCAAGTTTGCTCGTTCCTGTCCGGGGGCGGACGGAGGTGTCGGGCGGGGCTTGCAGCCAGAGCGGGGAGGAGGCCGAGTTGTTGCAGCGCTTTGTGCATATCCCCGTTGATGGCTGGTGCTCGGCTTTCGCCGGCGCCGGGGGGGATGGCTGGCGATTCCGCGTCCCGTCGGGGAGCGGGGTTGGCGCTTCTTCTCCGCGCTGGCTGTGGGCTTGGGGCCGCTGGTGTCGTCGGTCACAGCCAGCACGGAGAAGAAGCGCCAACTCCAGCCCAACTCCATTTCCCGACGAGCCAGGGGACGCCAGCCAACTCCCCCGGCATCAGTGAAAGCCGAGTACCAGCCATACACACAAAGCGTTTCAGCAACTTGGCCTCCTCCCCGCGCTGGCTGCAAGCCTGGCCAGGCCCAACACCTCCGGCCGCCCCCCGGACAAGGACGAGACACCCTGGAGGGGATGGGGATGGCACAACAGCAACTCAACAGACACGGGCCTGACACTGACCACGGACGAGTACAATCTTGCTCACTAACCAAAGTATAAAAAAGCAATAAAAATGACAAATTAATCTTGGCTTTTAACAAAGGAACAATAAATAAACTATTTCATAGTTTGAAGGCAATATTTTCTTACCTAGAAGAATCAAAGCTGGGAAAAACAGAAGTAATGAAGGTCCACTGGGCTGTTTATGCAGTGATCTTTGACCTGGGCATGCGCAGTCGGAATACCAAACTCACTTATTAGGCCCCTCAGCAACCAAATAGTCAGCTGCGCATGAAAGCAGATGAGTTTCCTGGGCCTGATCAAGTATATCCAATGACACTGGGAAGCTAGAGTGCAGACTGAGATATCAATCATCATTATACATGGGTGAGGTGCCACAAGACTGCAGAGGGCCTTATGTTGTGCCCGTATTTAGGAAGAGCTTCAAAGAAAAACCTGGGTTGGTCTAACATCTTATAGCAGTTACTGGAGAGGATTCAGAGTATTAAGAAATACATACTCTTGAAAAACAGAGATTGATTTGGGATAGTCCACATGGTTTTGTGCGTGGGAAATCATGTCTCACAAAATGAGTTATTTGAAGAATTAATCACATAGGTTGATGAGGGCAGTAGGTGTATTTTATATGGCCTTTATTTTATATTTCAAGGTTTGGATGGGAATATTCAAGTTATGATTACTGTTTGCAGATTACACCAAAATATGTGGTATCTTAGACCACAAAGATTCTTATCTAGAGACTGTGGCAATCTTTTAGAGGTGTACATAATCATGAGGGAACAAGATAGGGTGAATCTTTTACCCAAAGTAGGTGAATCAAGAACTAAAAGGCATAGATTTAAGGTGAGAGGGAACAATTCAATAGGAACCTGAGGGGCTAATTTTTCACAAAAAGACTGGTTGGTATATGGAAAGAGCTCATTAGATAGGTACATGGATAGAAAAGGTTTAGAAGGATGTGGGCCAGGAGCAGACAAATGCTACTAGCTTGGATAGGGCATTCTGATTACATGGGCAGATGGGCCGAAAAGTCCAGTTCCATGCCATATGACTCGATGACTCTGAGACTTAAATATCATTCATATTATTCACATTGGGCTTGTTTTGCATTCTCCTCATTTTCATAGTCCTCAGAACCTAACAAAGCAGTATTCAGCATTTTAAATGGTTATTTTTGTGATTATTTTATGGTTTATACCACATTTTAAAATAGGGCTTGTCACTTTTTCTTATTTATCTCTGCAGCATTAAGTTTAGTATTTGGTCACCAACAGTCCAATGAGTAATATATGCACTTTCAATGAAATCCCCAAAATAGACATGTTTTCCAGATCAGGGTCCTTCGACGAACTTGTTGTAGGTTCTTCATCTTCGTCGCCTTAGCACAGAAAAATTAATTATTTTGATCACTAACAACACTATTTTACATTAAAAGAAATTAGGTTATCTTAATATAAAACACATTTTTCAGTTTAAAAATCTGATAATTCTAACCACATATTAGGGGTGGCACAATGATGCAGTGGTAGTAATGCTGCCTTTCAGCGCTAGAGACCCAGGTTTGATCCTAGACTACGGGTGCTGTCTGTACAGGGTTTGCACGTTCTCCCTGTGACCGCGTGGATTTTCTCCGGGTGCTCTGGCTTCTTATCACATTTCAAAGTTATGCAGGTTTGCAGGCTAATTGGCCTCTATAAATCGTCACTCGTGTAGGGTAGAACTAGTGTTAGACACAAAATGCTGGAGTAACAGTAGGAGAGGCGGCATCTCTGGAGAGAAGGAATGGGTGACGTTTCGGGTTGAGACCCTTCTTCAGACCGAGATCCAGGGGAGAGTGAAAGTAGAGATACGGAAGGGTGCATAGGAAGAAGTCTAGAGGGGAATCATGCCAGCGTATGTATGGATATTTCCAAGAGTTTATGAGTGCTGATTCTGTTGTTATCATTGTGGTCTGTCTGTCCGTCCAGCCATCCATTTCTAAAACACTCGTCTTGTTTCTACCATTCTATGCGTGTTTGCCCATGTGATCCTGGAACTATGCCAAAACGGTACACGATAGCGCTAAAATCTTTGCACCACCTTACTCACCGTTATCCTGTGGTCGTTTGTGTCAAGTTTCGTTCAGATTCACAAGTCATTGACATTTAAAAGTTTACAAACCCCCCCACTTTGAGAACACTTTGAGTGCTGGCAGTTACAGCACGATAACGATGGAACCTCATTTGCAACTATGTTCCAATCATAGAACACTTCATCCTATCATAGAACACTCCTGGCAATGAGGCTGAACAGGAGGGGGAGGGAGTGCTGGGAGAGGCAGGGGGTGGGCAAGGGCTTAAACAGGAGGGGGAGAGGGCAAGGGAAGTGGAATTGGAAGTGCTGGGGGAGGCAGGGGAAGTGGATTTAGAATCTGTTTTAAAGTCCTGGCAGCAAGTGCTTGCATTTTTATAAACGCTTAAAAAGAGGGAGGATGAGGGACTATGGGTGAGTGGTGGAATATTGCATTGGGGGAAGGGTTGTGTTGGGGGACCACACCTCGCATGTGACAGGGACCCATTGGGGAAATGGGCTACGTTGGGGGAAAACGGGTGAGTGGTCGAATCTTACTTTGAGGAACGGGTTGCGTTGAGGGACCAGGCCTCCCATGGTGGCTATGGGTGAGTGGTCGAATATTGCATTGGGGGAACGGGTTGCATTGGGGGAACGGGTTAGTGATGGAAACGGGTTGCATTGGGGAAACGGGTTAGTGAAATATTGCGTTGGGGAACGGGGCCCAGCGGATCAGGGGGTAGGGAGGGGAGAGGGGTTATGGAGGGTGGGAGGGAAAGACTGAGGGTAGGGAGTAACTGAAGGTAGAGGAAAGGATAGGGAGGGAGAGATGAGGGAGGGATTGGAGAAGGAGAGGGGAGAAGAGGGTGGGTGAAGAGGAGGGGGAGGGAGTGCTGGGGGATATGGGGAATATAGCCGCGCTTGCGCAGTTGGGGGCAATGGGTGAGTGGTGGAATATTGCGTGAAGGAAACGGGTTACATTGGGGGAAACGGGTGAGTGTGGTGGAATATTGCGTTGGGGAAACGGGTTGCACTGGGGGACCAGGCCTCCCGTGTGACAGCGATCCAATGGGTCCCACTTAGTCTAGTATCATTTACCTATTAAAACTGATCTTGTATGTATATATGTGTATTATTACATCTTCGCGAAAAAACTATGCGGTAACAATAAAATATTTACATATTCTGGTTGACATTTTTCCCCTTGAGTCCAAAATCACCTTATCTGAAAATTTCATGATTTATTTCTCGACTTATTACTGAAAATGTTTAAAAAATATCAAAAGAGTTTGAATTTAAACAAGTAGCTCTTGCTGATGACGTCACAATGGGACTGCTGGGCGCCCTCTCACACACAATCTTCCACGTGCTTTGAGTGACATCACCCCCCCCCCCAACCCCATCCCCTCACCCTCCGTTATTCATAAGACGCAGAAAGAACGAGCCCAGAGATGAATTTGGGCCCTGTACTGGAGTGGCCGAACTCGCGGTCCTTGGTTCGATGCCCGCCCCCCGCCTCGCTCGGATTCATCGGGTCGGCCTCCTTCTCTGCCCTCCCTCCCTCTCTACCCTGCCTCCCTCCCTCCCCTTCTGCCACACCCCCTCCCTCTCTGCCTGCCCCCCTTCCTCTCTAGGGAGTGGTGAGTATTGGGACCTACAGGAGAGTGGTGGAATATTGCGTTCTGGAACCAGCCCTCCCCTGTGATGCCACACCCCCCCACCCCTCAAACTCTACCCCTCTCTACCCCCTCATCCTCTCTAGCCGCAACTGCGCAGTTGGGGGCTATGTGTGAGTGGATAGGGCGGGGATGGGGTAAAAGGAGCGAATGAATATTAATATACTATCAAGGGGGGGTGGGTTAGTGTATGTGACGCCGCAGCCCCCCCCCCCCCCCCCGCAACCGTGCATTAAGAGGACGGGAGCCAACGGGTCCTCGTTGGTCTACCATATTACTAAAACTTTCATCATGTTTGTTTCTATGTGGAGATGTGTGTTTGATCTTGAAATCACACCAAAACGATACACTATGATGCCCAAATATTTGCACCACATTATTTACAATTTCAACACGTTTTGTTCAGATTGACGTTATATTTTACAAGTTAACATTTTTAAATTTACAAAACCCCAATTTGAGAAAACGTTCTTCTGTGATTACAGCTATGACATCACAATGGGAAAATACCACTGCTCGCAACAATGTTGCTATCCCAGTACACCGAGTCCTGCTAGCATTAGCAAGTGCAATTGCATTTTTACATTTAAAAATGAGGGAGGGTGAATAAGGAGAAATGAGCAGCCCCTGCGCAGTTGAGAGCTATGGGTGAGTGGCGGAAATTTGCATTTGGGGAAACGGGTGAGTGGTGGAATAATGCCTTCGGGAACGGATTGCGTTGGGGGACCAGGCCTCCCGTGGGGGGTATGGGTGAGTGGAGGAATATTGCGTTGGGCGAACGGGTTGCATTCGGGGAACAGGTGAAGGGTGGAATATTGCGTTGAGAAACCGGTTGCGTTGGTGGACCAAGCCACCCGTGGGGGCTATGGGTGAGTGGTCAAATATTGCTTTGGGGGAACGGGTTGCATTGGGGGACCAGGCCTCCCGTGTGACAGGCACCCAATGGGTCCCACTTGGTCTAGTAAACTACTATCTTTCTATGCATCTATCAATGCACATTATTGTAAAAATTTCAGATGCAAAAATTATATACCGACCTGAAATGCTTTGAAGCTCATTCTTCACCGTTTGCAATAGAGGACTTGCACCTTGATTACAATGGTTGTGTGCATCATCAAAATCAAGTGTCCACACTAAAGCTCCTCCAAAATGTTGCTCCTTCGTCCACTTAATCTACAAAGATAAACTAACTGTTAGATACTTTAGAACCAGATTGGTACTCAACTATTTAATTATGCTGTCAAATTTGAATAGATACTTCCACAGGCAACGAGGGATGCGAAAGAAGATGGAGGTACTCAGTGTTCAAATAGTTAGTTCTGTCGCTCTTAAAAGATTGCATTGCTAATGTAAATGGTCCTGATAAATATCAAAATCCCTCTGGTTTACAGGACACGATGCAGAACTCGAGATCCTTTAATGTAAGATCACGAGGAGCATTCCTGCTCATTAGTTCCATATTCAATAAGTTGTATTTACTGAAAATCAAAAATATTGCATACGCTGTAAATCCGAAATATAAAAAATGATAGTAACACTCAAAGGCAGCACAGTGGCAGAGAGCCACTGTCACAGTCATTTCAAGCAACCAGACTAGCATTGTGGGAAAAGAAACGCAGTGAAAACCACCACCACGTAAAGATGCCTATCCCAACCAAGGAACAGCCACCACCTGGACACAGGTGTGACTGGAAGACCTGGAAGTCCCTCAATAAGCTTCGTACAGGGATGGGTCGATGCAAGACCAATATGAGCAAATGGGTCTATGCAGATGCGGCACATGGGGGGCACGGTATGGTGGAGACGCCCCTCAACATAAGGGAAGGTATCCCACGCCATTGTGCCACATGAGTGGCACGATTGGGGGACTGATTTGTGGAAATTTGGGGAAAAGAAATGTCTAAACTGTATTCATCAATTTGTACAGCCCCCGAAAATGTCGGATGGATTTTCCGCAAGGTTAATGTATTGTATATATTTATCAATTGAATAAAGTATATTTTGAAAAAAAAAAAAAAAAGCAGATGCGGCAGACACAGAATGTGAATGTGGAACATCTGTACAATCCATGCCACACCTATTAAGATGCCCACTTCTTGGTGAACAATGCTGCCTAGAAGATCTAGCAGTAGCAAACGAGAAGGCTGTCCACTGTGCAAGAGCCTAGCCGAATATTTGAAACATAGATGATGGACACGAAAGAAGAAGATAGGGCCAGAAACCCGGGTTCGATCCAGACTACAGGTACGGTCTGTGTACGTACTCCCCATGACCATGTGGGTTTTCTCTGGATGCCCAGATTCCCCCCACATTAAAAATACATAGTTTGTATGTTAATTGGCTTCTGTAAATTGCCCAGTGTGTTGGATGCAAAGTGGAATAACATGGTACTAGTGTGAATGGGTGATTGATGGTTGGCGTGCACTCGATAGGCCGAAAGGCCAGTTTCCACTTAGATTCTCCAAACTGTAACCACTGTATCTTTAGTTATGGAGTTCCAGGATTAAAACCAACAATAATGTTACAAAAGTAGACGACTTGCAGGTGAACCTACAAACAGTGCCTGTGTCAAAGATTTTATTCTCTATCTGCTCAGGATCATCTTTGTCAACATAAGACAATTCATTTACCACTTGCCTACCAAGAAAACCAACATGTTGTCAGTAATATTCAAAGAATTTTAAAAACTAGCGAATACCTGATTCATCAACAAATTAAAGATATTTTCTATAATTAACATAAATATCAGATCATAAGAACCGTTTCATAATAAATTAACCTTACTTTGGCAATAACACTGTCCTTGTCATCATAGCCCAGCCATACATCTCCCTTGACTGCATACGGAACCTTCTGATCTTCAATCCAATATCTTTTTGCTCCTTTCAAAAAGTCACATACCTGTTGAGGGGAAAGGTGGTGCATTGTTAGTACATACAAGCCAATCCCTCTGAAGTTACTCGAGATGACCTGGAAGTCACTTTTGTGATGAAGTCAACATGGAATGTACTGTTATAGCTACTGATTTATGAATTAAAGAAACGAGTGACATTATATTTTCCTGATAATGTTCCATGTGGGGCATAATGTCCAAAAATAGTCACAACATGAAGACCAGCCAGGCAGGTGGTATATTTGTATGAGAATGCATTAATGTAATTCAAATCTCATATACCCTAAATTTCACAACGGTTTTCTTGTTTATTTGGTTAAACTTCAGGTCATCACAGTTTGGTTGCCCTGGTTTATGAAGGATGCCACTAAACTGGAAAGGGTACTAAAAAAATACTTTTTTCTCTCTTTTAAAATCTTTTTGTTTGTTTTCCCCCAAAGAAAACAAAAATACAACATAAACAACAGAGCAAAAAGAATAATGATATACATAGCAATGATACATAGGGATCAGGATTACATTAATAACAGGTATAACCTGATATGCGACCAGTGTCAAAATACACATTGAATATAGACCTCCCAGACTCTATGTAAATATAGTTAAATCTTTAAAAGAAAACTTATAAATGTAGAAAAAAAACACAAAAATAAAACGACAAAAAGAAAAGGAAAAAATAAAACCCCCTAAACTAAACATTTTTTTAAATAATAATAAAATAAGAATAAAAATAAAATAAATAAAAACTAATCAAAGCAAAACAGAATCTGAACTAAAAGTTTCAACAATTTAAGACTGTTTGTTGTCAAGTCTGTTCCACCATATAGAGGTAAAATAGTAAGATTAAACGAGAACTTACCAAGTTCGAAGGTTGATCTTTATTTTATGAGGAGTTGCGGTGAGGGATTTCGTGAAGACCCCGCCAGCACGCATGCGTGACATCCTTCAAAGCAGCGATGTGGAATCACAGAACGCACCATTACTGAAAATAGTAAGATGAAGAACGTAGAACATACCAGTTGACCTTATGATAGAGGGTGGGAGCGGAGGGCATGAAATCCCTCACCGCAACTCCTCATAAAATAAAGATCAACCTTCGAACTTGGTAAGTTCTCGTTTAATCTTACTATTTTATTTCGGAGTCACGTGAGTGACTTCGTGAAGATTTGAAAGCTCTGTGATTTCACGCCCTGGACAACGTCCATGCTATCACTGCCGCAATCCTGATGGAGGAAGGCTGTTAATGCAGTTCAGTCGGAACAGGCTGAAAAATAATGCATATTTATTGAGGCCCACAGGAGCCGTTGGAAGAGGAGGAGGGGGAGGAGCGAGAGGAGCGACACCCGACCGGTAAGCTTTAAAATCAAGCGCGGGGCTTGTTTTTTCAGAGGCCCACAGGAGCCGTTGGAAGAGGAGGAGGGGGAGGAGCGACACCCGACGGGTAAGCTTTAAAATCAAGCGCGGGGCTTGTTTTTTCAGAGGCCCACAGGAGCCGTTGGAAGAGGAGGAGGGGGAGGAGCGACACCTGACCGGTAAGCTTTAAAATCAAGCGCGGGGCTTGTTTTTTCAGAGGCCCACAGGAGCCGTTGGAAGAGGAGGAGGGGGAGGAGCGACACCCGACCGGTAAGCTTTAAAATCAAGCGCGGGGCTTGTTTTTTCAGAGGCCCACAGGAGCTTGCCGAAATCCATAACATTCCATTTGGAGAAGTGGTTTTTTTTGAGGAAGCCGCTGATTGGTGAGAAGTGGACCAGGGTAAGCAGCTGATTGGTAGTCAGATCCCAGCAGTTTGTTGTGTACTTTATATTGTATCCTGTGTAAGGCGGCAGTATGAAGGCCAGGGAGTGTACTGTTCTGGATGTCAGATGTGGGAGGTCAGGGAATCTGATAGCCCTCCAGACATCCACATCTGCGCCAGGTGTGTTGAGATGGGGCTCCTAAAGGACTGTGTTAGGAACCTGGAGCAGCAGCTCGATGACCTCCGTCTGGTCAGGGAGAGTGAGGAGGTCATAGAGAGGAGCTACAGGGAGGTAGTCACTCCCAAACCACAGGAGGCAGACAAGTGGGTCACAGTTAGGAAGGGCAAGGGGCAGAGGCAGGGGCTAGAGAGTATTCCTGTGACCGTACACCTGGAAAATAGGTACTCGGGTTTGAGTACGATTGGAGGGGCAGCCTAGCTGGGGGCAGCAACAGTGGCCGGGCCTCCGGCACAGAGACCGGCCCTGATGCTCAGAAGGGTAACAAAAAGAGGAGGGCAATTGTAATAGGGGACTCTATAGTTAGGGGGTCGGATAGGCGATTCTGTGGACGCAGTCGGGAGACCCGGATGGTAATTTGCCTCCCTGGTGCCAGGGTCTCGCATGTGTCAGAACGTGTCCAAAAGATTCTGATAAGGGAGGAAGAGGAGCCTGATGTTGTGGTACACATAGGTACCAATGACATAGGCAGAAAAAGTGACGAGGTCCTGAAGGGAGAATTTAGGGAGTTGGGGGGAAAGTTAAGGAGAAGGACCAAAAGGGTAACAATTTCAGGATTACTGCCTGTGCCGTGTGACAGTGATAGTAGGAATGAAATGAGGTGGAGGATAAATGCGTGGCTGAGGGACTGGTGCAGTGGGCAGGGATTCAAGTTTCTTGATCACTGGGACCTCTTTTGGGGAAGGCATGATCTGTACACAAAGGACGGGTTGCACTTGAGCCCGAGGGGGACCAATATCCTGGCAGGGAGATTTGCAAAGGCTACTGGGGAGACTTTAAACTAGAAAGGCTGGGGGGGAGGGACTCGAGTAGAGGGGGCTAGGGGTCAGGGTGTGGGGCAAGAGGCAGAGAAGGGAAGCACTCGGATCCAAAATGTAGGCGAGAAAGATGAAAAAGATAATAGACAGAGAATAAGGGATGGTGGGTTTCTAAAATGTGTATATTTTAATGCTAGGAGCATTGTAAGTAAGGTGGACGAACTTAGAGCCTGGATTGACACCTGGAAATATGATGTTGTGGCAATCAGTGAAACATGGTTGCAGGAGGGCTGTGATTGGAAACTAAATATTCCAGGATTTCGTTGCTTCAGGTGTGATAGAATTGGAGGGACCAGAGGGGGAGGTGTTGCATTGCTGGTCAGAGAAGATATTACAGCAGTGCTTTGGCAGGATAGATTAGAGGGCTCGTCTAGGGAGGCTATTTGGGTGGAACTGAGAAGTGGGAACGGTGTAGCAACACTTTTAGGGGTGTATTATAGACCGCCAAATGGGGAGCGAGAATTGGAAGAGCAAATATGTAAGGAGATAGCAGATATTAGTAGTAAGCACAAGGTAGTGACTGTGGGAGATTTCAATTTTCCAAAAATAGACTGGGAAACACATTCTGTAAATGGGCTGGATGGTTTGGAGTTTGTAAAATGTGTGCAGGATAGTTTTTTGCAGCAGTACATGGAGGTATCGACCAGAGAAGGGGCAGTGCTGGACCTCCTGTTAGGAAATCAGGCAGGTCAGGTGACGGAGGTATGCGTTGCTGAGCACTTCGGGACCAGTGATCACAATACCATTAGTTTCAATATAATTATGGAGTCAGAACTGGACCTAGGGTGGAGATTTTTGATTGGAGAAAGGCTAACTTTGAGGGAATGCGTAAGGATTTTAAAGGAGTGAATTGGGACACTTTGTTTCATGGGAAGGATGTAGAAGAGAAATGGAGGACATTTAAAGGGGAAATTGTAAGAGTACAGAATCTTTATGTCCTTGTTAGGTTGAAAGGAAATAGTAAAAATTGGAAAGAGCCATGGTTTTCAAGGGAAATTGGACACTTGTTTCTAAAAAAGAGAGATATCTACAATAATTATAGGAGGCATGGAGTAAATGAGGTGCTAGAGGAGTATAAAGAATGTAAAAAGAATCTTAAGAAAGAAATTAGGAAGGCTAAAAGAAGATATGAGGTTGCTTTGGCAAGAAAGGTGAAAGTAAACCCAAAGGGTTTCTACAGCTATATTAATAGCAAAAGGATAACGAGGGATAAAATTGGACCATTAGAGAACCAGAATGGACAGCTATCTGCAGAGCCAAAAGAGATGGGGGAGATATTGAACAATTTCTTTTCTTCGGTATTCAGCAAGGAGAAGGATATTGAACTCTGTGAGTTAAGGGGAAAAAGTAGAGTAGCTATGGAAACTATGAGATTCAAAGAGGAGGAAGTACTGACACTTTTGAAAAATATAAAAGTGGATAAGTCTCCAGGTCCTGACAGGATATTCCCTAGGACATTGAGGGAAGTTAGTGTAGAAATAGCAGGAGCTATGACAGAAATATTTCAAATGTCATTAGAAACGGGAATAGTGCCGGAGGATTGGCGTACTGCGCATGTTGTTCCATTGTTTAAAAAGGGTTCAAAGAATAAACCTAGCAATTATAGACCTATTAGTTTGACGTCAGTGGTGGGCAAATTAATGGAAAGGATACTTAGAGATAATATATATACGCATCTGGATAAACAGGGTCTGATCAGGAACAGTCAACATGGATTTGTGCCTGGAAGGTCATGTTTGACAAACCTTCTTGAATTTTTTGAAGCGGTAACTAGGGAAATTGATGAGGGTAAAGCAGTGGATGTTGTCTATATGGATATCAGTAAGGCCTTTGACAAGGTTCCCCATGGAAGGTTGGTTCAATCTTTGGGTGTTAATGGCGGAGTAGCAAGATGGATTCAACAGTGGCTGAATGGGAGATGTCAGAGAGTAATGGTGGATGGCTGTTTGTCAGGTTGGAAGCCGGTGACCAGTGGGGTGCCTCAGGGATCTGTGTTGGGTCCACTGTTGTTTGTCATGTACATCAATGATCTGGATGATGGGGTGGAAAATTGGATAAGTAAGTATGCAGATGATACTAAGATAGGTGGTGTTGTGGATAATGAAGTAGATTTTCAAAGTCTACAGAGAGATTTGGGCCATTTGGAAAAGTGGGCTGAAAGATGGCAGATGGAGTTTAATGCTGATAAGTGTGAAGTGCTACATCTTGGCAGGACAAATCAAAATAGGACGTACATGGTAAATGGTAGGGAATGGAGGAATGCTGTGCAACAGAGGGATCTAGGTATAACTGTGCATAGTTCCCTGAAGGTGGAATCGCATGTAGATAGGGTGGTAAAGAAAGCCTTTGGTGTGCTGGCCTTTATACATCAGAGCATTGAATATAGGAGTAGGGTAGTAATGTTAAAATTGTACAAGGCATTGGTAAGACCAATTCTGGAGTATGGTGTACAATTTTGGTCGCCTAGTTATAGGAAGGATGTCAACAAAATAGAGAGAGTACAGAGGAGATTTACTAGAATGTTGCCAGGGTTCCAGCAACTATGTTACAGAGAAAGGTTGAACAAGTTAGGTCTTTATTCTTTGGAGCGCAGAAGGTTAAGGGGGGACTTGATTGAGGTCTTTAAAATGATGAAAGGGATAGACAGAGTTGACGTGGATACGTTTTTTCCCATTGAGGGTAGGGAAGATTCAAACAAGAGGGCATGACATGAGAATTAAGGGACAGAAGTTTCGGGGTAACGTGAGGGGGTACGTCTTTACTCAGAGGGTGGTGGCTGTGTGGAATGAGCTTCCAGCAGAAGTGGTGGAGGCAGGATCGATTTTAACATTTAAGAGTAAAGTGGATAGGTATATGGACGTGAAGGAAATGGAGGGGTATGGTCTGAGTGCAGGTAGATGGGACTAGGGGAAAACAAATGGTCGGCACGGACTGGAAGGGCCGAGAGGGCCTGTTTCCGTGCTGTAATTGTTATATGGTTATATGGTTAAATAATAATAAACAAATAACCCCTAACTCGGGGACAAACATTCACTGAGCGGCTCCCAGCACGGCTTCTGCAAATGTTGCGGGGGCGACCAGTGGTTTGTTGTAGAACCTTTGGAAGGTTGCCTCACTAGCCCAGCCCGCGGTGGCGAGGATGTGGTCCATGGGCACCTCCATGGCCCTCGCCGCTGATGTGGATGCAGCCCTATTAGAGTGAGATTTTAAAATGTTAGTAGCGACTCCTGCTGCACCCAACACCGCCCTGAGCCACCTGTCGATAGTCTGCACAGTCACCCGGTGATGCGGAGGTTTGTGGCTGATGAGGAACCCCTGCTCCATCTTCCTGATGGTTCGTGTAATGCGGATGTAGAGGTGGAGATGGGTGGCTATGCAGAGGGTGGCATCAGTGGGTTACGCCCGAAACTCCAACTGCAGCCCATGAGCCCCAGGTCTGTGCTGCTTCAATAAGTCCTGGACAAAGAAAATCACCTGTGTAGCGGTGGAGACCATGCTATCCAGCCGCAGCTTTTGTAATGCCTGGACTCGTTGAGCTGTAGTCAGTGCCATCAGCATCACCACTTTGAGGGTGAGCTGTTTGAGTGGTAACTCTGTCTTAGGAGATCAGCTCCTCAGTAGGGTCAGAACGATCCCTACGTCCCAGGTGAAGTTGTATCTGGGCCGTGGAGGGTTGGTGTTAACCTCTCCATATAATTTATCCCTTGTGACTGGAGGAGGGTAGACTTATGAGAGTCCCATCTGCCACCACAAATGGACATGGTGTCAGTTGCACCCCAGCCTTGTGCGCTTGCGTCAATCTGTAGCACGACGGATGGGTTGCTAACAATGATGGGTCTGTGACACTCGCTAATATTGTCAATCCACCATTGTAGCTCGGCTCTAGCCTGTTGTGGCAACCGGATTGGTCGATCAAAGTGCCCAGCATTTGCTTTTCATGCTGCGATCTTTGTTCTTTGTAAATTTTGGTAATGTAACGGGCCGAATTGCGCAGCTGAGAATGTAACTACCAGCTTCCCAATCACTTTTGCCGTTTGCCGGATAGTCGGAACCCTGGCGCAAGCAAGGCTGTGGCACGCTTCTTTTATGGCGATAGCTTTTTTGGTTGGGATAGTGATCATCATTAAGGTTGTGTCAAGGGTGAAACCCAGGTAATCCATAATTTGAGAGGGGTGCAGTTTGGATTTGGCTGGATGGGTTACAAACCCTAGCTTCTCGAATAAAGATTTAGTCGCTGTAACTGCCAGTGTAGCCAATTGGAGCGTCTGACCCATGATAAGGATATCATCTAAATATGCCATGACGATATAATTTTGTTGTCGGAGGAGGGCCAATATAGGTTTCACTAATTTGGTAAATAGTCTGGGGGCTGTGGTGTGCCCCATTAGGTAATGCTTTGTATTCCCACAACTGCCCCTTCCAGACAAATTTCAGAAACTTTCTGTGCGATTCAGTGATGGGCACTGTATAGTATGCATCTTTTAAATCGATACAGGCCATAAAGTACCCCGGGTAAAGCATCTGCTTAGCTGTTTCGAAGGTATCCATTTTAAAGTGGGTATATTGTACAAAAGTGTTCAACTCGGTTAGGTCTATGATAATCCGACACCCCCCATCTTTTTGTGAAGATGTTGGACACAAACTCAAGAGGTTTGTGCGTTGTTTTGCCAATCACCCCTTTGGCTGCGAGCCGTAAGATTTCAGCATGTCCTGCCTCAATCTCATTTTGAGAGAGTGTAAATTTTCGATCAGGTGCATGCTGGGTAGGGGGAAGTTGACCATCAATGAATTCTATGACATAACCTTGAACACTTTGTAGAATAAACGCGTCAGTGGTGATAGTGTCCCAAGCTCCCCTAAATGCCCGCAACCGTCCCACAATTTGTGCAGGAAGAGATGCTACTGCCTGGGAGGAACCAGACCTCCTTACCTCCATGGTTAGCGGCGGGTCCTGGCGTATGGCATTTTGGGGGGACGTTGCTGTGATTGTCGGGACGGCGGCTGCATCTTCAATGCGGGCCGCTGCAGGCCTTGCCCTAAAAAAGGCCGCTGTGGTTGGGGAAGTGGAGGGGGATAGGTCCTTGGCGTCCTATCCGGCTGGCGCTACTTCCAAGTAGTGTGTGGTTGTTGACGGTGATATGGGTGGGGTTTAGCCGGAGGAGGTTTCATAAGGCCCAGTTTTGGCCTCCTCGTCGAGTTCTTTGACTTGTTTGGAGAGATCTTTTCCAAACAGTTGATGAGGTGGTGGAGCGGTGGAGGGACGGCACAACCCCGCAAATTTCGGGTTGAGAGTGGGCTTGATGGAGCTCTTGCGCAGGCAGTTTATTTCAAACTGGGCGTTGCATAGAAGTGCCAGGGCATCCTGCTGCTCGCTGGACACATTGTCGCCATCGAGGGTCCTGGCATACGCCATAATGCCCATCAAGAGGAGCTTCAGGATGCGATGGAGACGGACGTCCTGCATCTTGGTGGTCGTGCTCAAGTGTCCCCAGATCTGGGCATTGACCGTAGGAACACTGAGATTGATGCAGTTCTCAGGTGGTTTGAATTTATCCATGGTCTCATTAAGTACCTGATCCTGAAGTTGGTGAGTGGTCAGGTAATTAATGGTGCCTGCCAGTTTGTGGTGCAGGGGTTCCCCAGTGTGTGTGGCCGTGGCAAATTTGCCCACCACGTCCAGCATGTCCTCATCGTACTCTGGCTCTGCGGTCTCCGGCAGTCCCGGGTCATCTTCGAAAGCAGCGGCCGGGCAACCGCTGGCACTCCTGGCTGGGGAAGACGAGAGGCTGAGTGGGCTCCTGGCGTGGCTAGAGGAGGCCCGAGAGTCCCGTTCATCCCGGTCCCTGTCCCGCTGGAGTTGCTCTACCAAGAGCTCCAACCGCTCAATGCGACCGTCCCCGCTACTCGCAGTGGACAAGCCGACTTCCCCAGGCCCTGCAAATTCTCTGGGGCTTCCACCATCAGACCACAACTCCGTAAGATGCAGACTAGGGTCTGAAGGCAGGTTGTCGTGGCGTACCGCCCCTGTAGGCTCATACGACTCCCGCACAGACTCTCCACTAGTCTGCCTTTGAGCAGACTGTGGCGGCCCACCTGCCTGGTAGGAAGGCGGGTGAGATGGTTTGGCACCGGCCCCCGGAACCTGGTTCCCCGGAGTCCGTGCAGGCTTACCTCCACTGTCGCCCAATGTTCTGCGTGGAGGTGCATGGTCGGCAGCTGCCAGAGCTAAGCTAACCGACCGTCTACTGCTGCCACCAATGCCCTTGACCGCAGCCTAACGAGGTGTTATGCCGGCAGCACCTGCTCCTGCAGGGCTGCTCGACGCAGCAGTAGTCCTGCCAGACTGCCCTACGGCAGATATCCCTGGCAGCTGTACGTGGCGGAATGCGGCTGCTGGGCTCCCCTGTAGCACAACCGTTCCCCGGCCCGGTATCCACTGCAACTCGGGGTGAGGTCGCTGGCGACGAGCGAGGCTCCTGTCCACGTAGCTGTCTGCTCCCCCGTTTCCTGGGGGATGGGGGCACAAAGTCTGGGTCGGCAGTATCCAGCTCCTGTGCGGTGAGCCATTCAGGTGATAAGTTGGGCGCTGATGTAACGGGAGCGCCCGACCTCCGCACTCTTACCCCCGACCGTCCCGATGCTGCCGGCGGTGGCAGCTCCGGTGACAAAGGCCACTGGCTTGTCGATGCCCCGCGGCTCCTGGAGAGCGTCGCCTTCCAATTGCCTTTGTCCATCCTGTTGGAAGTAAGGTTAGTGGACTTACCTGACGGCCTTTTGAAGGAGCTGGTGGAGAGAGCGCACTCCCCCCCCCCCCAGCTTGTTGAGGCAAATGCGCGCGACGATATATGTCGCGCATGCGTGCTGGCGGGGTCTTCACGAAGTCGCTCACGTGACTCCGAAATAAAATAGTTTTTATAACGGTTAAAGAGGGAGCAATTTATATTGTATGAAAGTGTTCAATAAATTTTCCCCAAGTTTTATCAAATTCAACCAAGGGTTCAACAATGTCACTCCTGATTTTTTCTAAATTTAAACATGATATTGTTTCAGAGTACCACTGGACTGTGGTCGGAGGGTTGGAGTCTTTCCATTGAAATAAAATAGATCTTCTGGCGATTAATGTGTTAAAAGCAATCAGCCGATGGGCAGAGCGGGACAAATTAATAGAATCTAACATTGATAGCCCAAAAAATGCAGTAATAGGATGAGGTTGTAAATCAATACCTAAGACTACAGAAATAGTATAAAAAATGTCTTTCCAATATTTTTCCAAAAGTGGGCAGGACCAAAACATATGGGTCAGTGAGCCCACTTCAGAATAACATCTGTCACAGGTAGGATTTATATGACCATAAAAACGAGCCAAGTTATCTTTTGACATATGAGCTCTGTGAACCACCTTGAATTGTATCAAAGCGTGTCTTGCACAATTGAAGAGGTATTAACTAATTGAAGAATCCTCTTCCATTTCTTTTTAGATTAAGAAGTTTTGAGTTCTCTTTCCCAGTCATTGTTAATTTTATCAAATATATCTATTTGTAATTTCAAAATCAACTCATAAATAGTCGTTATTAATCCTTTCTGATACGGGTTCAGCTGTAAATTTCTTTCCAAAATTTCGGTTTGACATGGTAACGGAAAAAGGGGTAGAGTAGCCTTCAAAAAATGTCTCATTTGTAAATATCTAAAAAAGTGTGAATTAGGTAAGTTATATTTATTGGAGAGTTCTTCGAAAGACATAAAACAACCCCTCCAAAAACAAATCACGAAAAGCTACTAATCCCTTCCTCTTCCATAACAAAACGACTTGATCAGTACTAGATGGTTGGAAGAGAAAATTGGATAAAATAGGACTCGATAAGATAAAATCATTTAGTCCAAAAAACTTACGAAAATGAAACCATATTTGGAGCGTATGTCTTATTATTGGGTTAGTCGTATATTTATTCAATCTCGTAATTGTGAAAGGTAACGAGGCCCCTATAATAGAGGCCAATGATAGTCCTTGTAAGGAATCACGTTCAAGGTTTATCCATCCTGGGCATTGGGTATCTTCTAAATCTTTTTGTCCAAAATGTTAAATAACGAACAAATAACGCCCAATAGTAAAATGCCAAACCACCATTTTTTTAAAATGTCTGTAAATGTTTTTTACTTAGTCTGGGATTTTTATTCTGCCATATATATGAAGAAATTTTGGAGTCTATAATGTCAACGAAAGATTTGGCAATAAAAATTGGTATCGTCTGAAATAAATACAGAAATTTAGGCAAAATGAACATTTTAATAGCATTGATTCGGCCTATTGGACATTGGTAACCATTTAGTAAACTGATGTTTAATATGGTCAATTAAAGGCATAAAATTGGCTTTAAATAAATCCCTGTGTTTCTTGGTGATCTTAATACCTAAATAGGTAACACTTTCTGTAGTCAATCTAAGTGGAAACTGTCCATAATTCGAAACTAGAATATTTAATGGAAAAAGCTCACTCTTACCAAGATTTAGTGTATAATGAGAAAAACTACTAAATTGATTAAGTAATGCTACTATTGCCGGAATAGATTTCTCAGGGTTAGAAATAAATAATAACAGATTATCCGCGTAAAGAGATAGCTTATGTGTGTCTTATTCCCGCGGACAATACCAAAAATATTAGGGGATTCCCTAATAGCGGTGGCTAAAGGTTCTAAAGCAATATCAAATAGTAAAGGACTTAAGGGACAGCCCTGTCTAGTACCTCGAAAGAGATTGAAAAAGTGGAATCTCTGATTATTAGTAAATACAAAAGCGTGAGGTATATGATATATCAACTTGATCCAATCTTTGGACCCATCTTAAATATTTCAAGTGTATTGAATAAGTAATCCCAGTCTACTCTATCAAACGCTTTCTCGGCATCGAGTGAGATGACACATTCTGGGGTTTTATTAGACGCTGTATATACAATATTCATGAATCTCCTAACGTTAAAGTATGAGTAACGATTTTTAATAAAACCTGTCTGATCTTCAGAGATAATTTGCGGTAAAATCTTTTCCAATCTCATTCATAGCTAATATTTTGGAAATTTTTGAAATCTACATTTAACATTGATATAGGTCTATATGATGACACTTCAGTAGGGTCTTTATCTTTTTAAAGAATTTAAGAAATAGAAGCTTCATAAAAAGATTGTGGTAATCTATTCCTTAAAAGGGCTTCTTTAAATACCTTACATAGCCATGGAGACAATAAATTTGAAAAATACTTTTAAAATTCTATTGTAAACCCATCTAAACCGGGAGCGTTACCAGAATTCATTGAAGAAATTGCTTTCTGTATTTCTTCTTCCGTGATGGGTTCATCTAACAACAGAGACTCATTATATGGTAAATTTGGTAAGTTCAGTTTCTTTAAAAACTCATGCATTATATTGGAATCAGTAGGAAAATCTGATTGGTATAGGGAGGTATAAAATTCTTGAAAGGATTTATTAATTTCGTCATTGTCTACAGTTAATGTATCATCCTGTTTTCTCACTTTAGTAATCTGACGCTTGGCCGACACCGCTTTCAATTGATTAGCGAGTAATTAACCAGATTTTTCGCCATGTATATAAAATTGACTTTTGGTTTTAAGTAGCTGGCTCTCAATCGGTGATACTAATTACAAATCATGTCTCAATTGAAGTTCAACACTATTCATGTAGAGCTTTAAACTAGGAGCTTTTGAATATTTTTAATCAATTAATTTCGTCAGCCAATGTACCTATTTGTTTTAGATTTTGTTTTTTTAATCCCGCGGAGTATGAAATAATTTGTCCACGAATATATGCCTTAAAAGCATCCCAGACTACACCATTGGATATTTCTTCAGTAAAGTTGTCAAAAAGTAAAAAAGCAATCTGATCTTTCATAAAATTAATAAAAATTTAAGTCTTGAAGCAAAGTAGCATTAAATCGCCATTGTTTAGCACTAAACTTGGAATCAGGTAGTTTCAAAGGTGCGTGATCAGAAATAGCGATTGCGTCATACTCACGTGCAGTATGAAGAAGGTACAGGAGCCTGAAAACGTTCAGGTTTAGGAACAGCTTCTTCCCTTCAGCCATCAGGCTATAAAACACTACAACCTCAAATATGCTCTGAACTTCAATAGATTATTATTATTATTATTATTGCACTGCTATTGTTTGGTTTTTGAGTGTGGATATGTGTATATGTATATATATATGTGTGTACTTATGGGTAAATGTATATACACACGGAACTTTTCATTTCTCATATTGTCATGGAGTGACCTATGGAGTGACTTATTGAGCATAGGCTCTACTAAAAATGTACACAAGTTTAATCACCTCATAATTTGCCAGGATACCATCTGCTTTCGTAATTTCGCCTTTCGGTCCAGGACCAGATGCTGGAGCACCAACCTTTGTATCACTAGAACTAAGTTTAAAGCTTCGTCCATAAGTTGGAATTCCAACTATCAGCTTACTTCTGGGTGCACCATTGGTTCGATAATAATGAACAGTATACGCCTGCAAATTAGTTCAAGAAAAATTAAGCACATTTCAAGCTACTATAAAAGTGATTCAAACATTATAGAGCTTGAATGTGACAGGGCTAGTGCTATACATATGCACAATGGTAATTTGAAAAACATACTGTATTGTAGTACACAAAGTCGAAACGATCTTTGCTTCCACGAAACAAAGGACTATGATGTCCAGTGAAAGAGTTCCAGCCACCGGTGTAATCATAACACATCACATGTATAAAGTCCAGTTGTCTAAAGAAGTGAAAATGTAATAAATGATAATTAACTGCAACACCAAATCTCTGTGGCCGATAAATAAACATGCATCTATATAAAATAATACATAATTTGTACACATCAGTTTTAATAGTTTATTTGTTGTTGAAACTCAGTTACTGTTAAGGAAACACGAAATTTGCTCATGGCAGTAAATATGATTCCAAAAGGTATACAATCATCAATAATAATTACATAATAATTCAATTTATATAATAGGCAAGTCCTCAGCTAATGAACTAATGGCACAAATTCAAATTATGCAAGGATATGGAATTTCAATTCAATTAATTACCTAAATATGGATTAAAAAGCTATCATCAGTAATGTTAACCATGAGACCAACCATTTTTTGGAAACATTCAACTGGTTCACAACTGCCTGAGAAGGAAGAAAACTGTCCATACTTACCTGGTCTGCCCAACATCTGAGTTTGAGCAAAGTGGTTTCTTCTGAAATGGCCTACAAAACCACTCGACTAAAACTCAGTAAGACTTTCAAAAAGCCTTTGACAAGATCCCACACAAGAGATTAGTGGGCAAAATTAAAGCACATAGTATTGGGGGTAGGGTACTGACATGGATAGAGAACTGGTTGGCAGACAGGAAGCAACTCAGCTGGTGAGGCAGCATCTCTGGAGAGAAGGAATGGGTGACATTTCGGGTAAAAAATGTGTAAGAAATAACTGCTTACAGTTCGGTTAATATTGTGTATTATACAATTATAACATGGGGGACTATGTATTTTGAAATCAGAGGAAATATGGATATTATGAGTAGTATGAGTATATTGCTAAGTAAGTTTGGTTAATATTGTGTATTATACAATTATAACATGGGGGACTTGTATTTTGAAATCAGAGGAAATATGGATATTATGAGTAGTATGAGTATATTGCTAATATTAGGAATGTACTATACACACTCCCAATTATACAAAATAATTAACCTTGATATGTATAATTGATAATATTACAAATAATATAAACAGTATCAATTTATTATTAATATTATATATTTTTTATCGTTGTATAAGAGTGTACTTTGTAATTATTTTGTTTCTATAATAAAAAAAAATTAAAAAAAATAAAAAATAAAAAAAAAAAAAAGAAATAACTGCAGGAACTAACAGGTCTTTTTCAGAATGTTAGGCAGTGACTAGTGGGGTAGTGATAGGACCTCAGTTATTTACTATATTAACTATTTATAAAGAAGAAGAATCTCCATGTTTGACACAAAGCTGGGTGGCAGTGTGAGCTGCTAGGAGGATGCAATGAGGCTGCAGGGTGACTTGGATCGGTTGGGAGAGTGGGCAGATGCATGGCAGATGCAGTATAATGTGGATAAATACAAGGTTTATCTACTTTGGTGGCAAGAACAAGGCGGCAGATTATTATCTGAATGGTGTCAGATTAGAAAAAGGGGAGGTGTAATGAGACCTAGGTGTCCTTGTACATCAGTCACTGAAAGTAAGCATGCAGGTACAGCAGGCAGTGAAGAAAGGTAATGACATGCTGGCCTTCACAGCGAGAGGATTTGAGTATTTGAGCAAGGAGGCCCTAATGCAGTTGTATAGGGCCCTGGTGAGACCACACCTGGAGTCCTATACACCACCTCATCTTGCTATTGAGAGAGTGCAACGTAGGTTCACCAGGTTCATTCCAGGGACTGACAAATGATTTGAGGAAGGACATTCTTGCTAACGAGGGAATGCAGTGTAGTTTCACCAGATTAATTCCCGGGATGGCAGGACTGACATATGATGAAAGAATGGAACGACTGGGCTTATATTAATTGGAATTGAGGATGAGACCAGTTCTTATAGAAACATATACAATTCTTAAAGGATTGGACAGGCTAGTTGCTGAAAGATGTACCCCATGTTGGCAGAGTCCAGAACCAGAGGTTACAGTTTAAGGATATGGGGTAGGTGATTTGGGACCGAGATGAGGAAAACTTTTTCACCCAGAGAGTTGTGAATCTGTGGAATTCTCTGCCACAGAAGGCAGTGGAGGCCAATTCACTGGATGTATTCAAGAGAGTGTTACATATAGCTCTTGGGGATAACGGAATCAAGGGATATGGGGAGAAAGCAAGAACGTGGTACTGATTCTGGATGATCAGCCATGATCATAACGAATGCCAAACCTATTTTCTATGTTTCCAATAATGCTTGAATGACAACCTTACCACTCACAAAGGAAATGGATCTAACAAAGGCAAAGACAAATCCTGCTAATCCCATGAAGGTCTCCTCAGTCATAACAGAAAAGCAAAGATGAATACATCGGGAAAACAGTCCCACCGAATTGCCAAGTTACAGCCGATCGCAGTCTCAAAACATCATGTTCCTATTTAATATTATATAATCAATGGTTCACATCAAAGTTCCAAGGTCCTGCCATTAGCGTATGATATTCATAGACATTACATTTTAGACAACAGAACGGTTCCACAAACTATCCAACTGTAATGGAAGAGTCCAACATGTGAGTGTAATGGTCGAAATGTTTGTCAGAATTGCCAAGAGAAAATAATTTACCGTGTTCAGACTTACACAGGTTGAAGCACAAGCATCTTTATTGTTCAGGTCATTAACTACTAAGCAGATCATCACACGTTCACACTGCTACTCTAACTGGTAGACAGTGGGTACGATTTTACACTATGAATGTTATAATTAGGAGGGTTATAATTACTAAGCATTCTAATTGGCTAACATGCTATAGCCAATCTACATCTCTTCTATAAATGAAAAGTAGATAAAGTGCTATCACTACGATGAGTACATAAATGCCACATCTAATAATATTGGCTAAACATAATCGGTTAAACATAGTCGCCATGTCTGCCAGGCGGCTTGCTAACCCGCCCGGTCCTCGTACGGTAAGGAGCTGCCTCGTCAACCTTTTCTTCCGAAAAGTTGAGCACACGTTTGAGTGAGTCCGAGGGCCCTTGGGGAGAGACCGTAAGGGAAGACCGTCGCGGGGATGCCGGTTAACTGGTTACAAAAGGGGAGGGGCAAGCAACCGACGAGGGGAATGTCGGGGAGTAGTAGCAGCAGGTGCTGGAACAGCGATCACTTTAAAGTTCAATGGAGGTGAGTCAGGACCCTAGAGTGCCGGACGTCGTTCCTTCACTGGAAGGTGTTGACCGGTGCATCTGTAAATGGTACCACCGACATCGACAAGGTAGAAACGTGGTTCCTTTGCGGGGCCATAGATGAACCCCAGTTTGGTATGTCCTTTGTCTGTCTGTAGACGAACCACTTGGCCTTGGATTAGTGGCTTAAGTGGCTTGCTGGTTTTGTCGTAGGCACGTTTCTGCGCGTCTCGAATGGATTGCATGCACTTTTGAACTACAGCAGGGCTGAAAACTTTGGGCTTTAAGTGATCCTGTGTCACAGGCAGTGGAGGTCTCGTTCGGCGCGACATCAGCTGCTGGGCTGGAGAGCCTAAAACAATGTCTCTGGCAATATTTCTCAAGTTCAACAGGTCCAGGTACACGTCAGATTTGGCCAGATAGGAGTGTTCCATAAGTTGTTTAGTGCTTCGAACAGCACGTTCGGCAAGTCCATTGGACTGTGGGTATTCTGGGCTGCTGGTGACATGATGAAAGTTCCACCGTTTGGCAAAGTCTTTGAACTTCTGGCTGGTGAATTGTGTCCCATTGTCAGTCTGAAGGCGGCTGGAATGCCATGTACGGAGAAGTGTTGTCAGAGTTTCTGGATGAGTATTTCTGAAGAGGTGGTTGGCAGAAAGTCGATTTCAAACCAACTCGAGTACGAGTCCACTAGCACGAGATAGTGCTTCCTGTGCCAGTCGAAGATATCGGCAGCCACAGACGGCCACGGTAGAGAAGGGGCAAGTTGGGACAGCAGCGGTTGTTTTTGCCAGTGTGGCGCCTGTCTGTTACAGATAGCGCATGATTCAGTTTTTTCCCGAATATACTTGGTCATTCCGGGCCAATAGATCATTTCTTTAGCGCGCTGTATGTTGGCTTACTCCTGGGTGGCCACCGTGGATCTCCTCATAACACTCATTTCACGGGGGGGGGGGATGACCGTCTTGTGACCCTGCACTATCACACCATCCTGTAGTATGAGTTCGACACGTACCAAAACGTAGGGTGATAGTTCGGAGGGAGCGTTGGACTGCTTGTTTGACCAGCCGCCTTTAATTATTGAAGTTAGCAACTGGGAGGTTTTGGCTGCGGAAGTGTGTTCGGCTAGGCGGCGCAGGCGGTCAGTTGGAACAAACGAGACTTTCAGAACGGAAAATTCTTCCTGTTCGTATGGGTGTTGTTCGCTGGTGGCGCGTGGTGCTCGAGATAGAATGTCTGCAATGTGCATGTCTTTACCTTTTTTTGTAGACCGTTGTAGCTGCATCATAATGCGTTGAAGCCTTGCTGGGGCTGCATGGATCGGCTTGCTCAGGATGGTAACCAATGGCTGGTGATCAGTTTCTACCATGAAAGTTTTGCCGAAAATAAAGTCTTTGAATTTGGAGCAGGCAAAAACTACGGCGAGAAGTTCTTTCTCTATCTGTGCATAGCGCTGTTCGGAATCCGTCAGTGTTGGGGAAGCATAGGATACCGGCATGACATCGCCGTTGAAGGAGGTCTGCAGGCATGCTGCGTCTAGTCCATACTGGGATGCATCGCAGGTAATTGTAACTGGCAGGTTGATATTGAAGTAAGACAGAGTGGGAGCACTGGCGAGCAGGAGTTTTAAAGTTTCGAAAGCTCGCTGGTGGTTTGGGTACCAAGACCATTTGTTGTCCTTGTGGGTCAGTTGACGCAGGGAGGCTGATAATTCGCTGAGATTGGGGATAAATTTTCCCAGGTAGTTGACCATGCCTAGAAATCGTTGTAGGCTGGTGACGTAAGTTGGTACGGGAAGCTCGTTGATTGCTGCAGTCTTCACTAAGGAAGACATAAATAATTTGCCGGAAATAGTAGGGGATCGCGGGTCAAATGAGATGGAGGAAATGAGTGAAATCCAGGTTAGCCGGAAAGTGGTGTTAGGTAAATTGAATGGATTAAAGGCCGATAAATCCCCAGGGTCAGATAGGCTGCATCCCAGGGTACTTAAGGAAGTAGCCCCAGAAATAGCAGATGCCTTAGTGATCATTTTTCAAAACTCTTTAGATTCTGGAGTAGTTCCTGAGGATTGGAGGGTAGCTAATGTAACCCCACTTTTTAAAAAGGGAGGGAGAGAGAAAACGGGGAATTACAGACCAGTTAGTCTAACATCGGTAGTGGGGAAACTGCTAGTCAATTATTAAAGATAAATAGCAGCGCATTTGGAAAGTGGTGAAATCATTGGACAAAGTCAGCATGGATTTACGAAGGGTAAATCATGTCTGACGAATCTTATTGAATTTTTTGAGGATGTAACTAGTAGAGTGGATAAGGGAGAAGCAGTGGATGTGTTATATCTGGACTTTCAGAAGGCTTTCGACAAGGTCCCACACAAGAGATTGGTATACAAACTTAAAGCACACGGTATTGGTGGTTCAGTATTGATGTGGATAGAGAACTGGCTGGCATACAAGAAGCAAAGAGTAGGAGTGAACAGGTCCTTTTCAGGATGGCAGACAGTGACTAGTGGGGTGCCGCAAGGCTCAGTGCTGGGACTCCAGCTATTTACAATATACATTCATGATTTGGACGAGGGAATTAAATGCAACATCTCGAACTTTGCGGATGACACGAAGCTGGGGGGCAGTGTTAGCTGTGAGGAGTCTGCAGGATGACTTGGATAGACTGGGTGAGTGGGCAAATGCATGGCAGATGCAGTATAATGTGGATAAATGTGAGGTTATCCACTTTGGTGGCAAAAACAGGAAGGTAGACTATTATTTGAATGGTGACCGATTAGGAAAGGGGGAGATGCAGCGAGACCTGGGTGAAATGGTACACCAGTCATTGAAAGTAGGCATGCAGGTGCAGCAGGCTGTGAAGAAAGTGAATGGTATGTTGGCATTCATAGCAAAAGGATTTGAGTACAAGAGCAGGGAGGTTCTACTGCAGTTGTACAGGGTCTTGGTGAGGCCATACCTGGAGTATTGCGTACAGTTTTGGTTTCCTAATCTGAGGAAAGACATTCTTGCCATAGAGGGAGTACAGAGAAGGTTCACCAGATTGATTCCTGGGATGGCACGACTTCCATATGAAGAAAGACTGGATAGACTCGGCTTGCACTCGCTGGAATTTAGAAGATTGAGGGGTGATCTCATAGAGACTTACAAAATTCTTAAGGGGTTGGACAGGCTAGATGCAGGAAGATTGTTCCCGAGGTTGGGGAAGTCCAGGACTAGGGGTCAGAGTTTAAGGATAAGGGGGAAGTCTTTTAGGACCGAGATGAGAAAATCGTTTTTCACACAGAGTGGTGAATCTGTGGAATTCTCTGCCACAGAAGGTAGTTGAGGCCAGTTCGTTGGCCATATTTAAGAGGGAGTTGGATGTGGCCCTTGCGGCTGAAGGGATCAGGGGGTATGGAGAGAAGGCAGGTACAGGATACTGAGTTGGATGATCAGCCATGATCATATTGAATGGCGGTGCAGGCTCGAAGGGCCGAATGGCCTGCTCCTGCACCTAATTTCTATGTTTCTATATTTCAGCATATCAGGCTTTAGCCCATTGCTAGTGAACACGTGACCTACGTAGGTGACTTCGAGAACCCTGAACTTGCACTTCAGAGGGTTCAGTTTTAAATTGATGTCTCTGGCATGGTCCAGTACTTTACATAGGTTGTTATTGTGTTCGGTGGCATCACGGCCATAAACTAGGATGTCGTCAATGATGACGGCACAGGGAGAGTCTGCAAACAGTTGTTCCATTGCACGCTGGAAAATTTCGCTGGCAGAGTTGATGCCGAAGGGCATTCTTAGGAATCGGTAACGTCCAAACAGGGTGGCAAAGGTTGTTTAAGTCAATGAGGCACTGTCTAATGGGATTTGCCAGAAAGAGTTTTTGGCATCCAAGACTGAGAACACCGTTGCGTTACCGATTTGTGCCGCTACGTCTTCGGTGGTCCACATCGGGTAGCGTTGGCGTTTGATTGCTGTGTTCAAATCCTTTGGATTGATGCAGATGTGTAACTCCTTCTTGTCTTTCTTTGTAGTGACAACCATGGTGGAGACCCAGTCAGAGGACATCGGCAAGAACTCCGATGGAGACCATAAGTTTTAGTTCATCGTGTATTTGCTCATGCATACCATGCGGGACGCGGTGAGGGGCACATACAATTGGGATGACTGTATGATCAACAATGATCTTGTATATTGTAGGTAGTTTGCCGGGTTTGTTGTCAAACAAGTCTTTGTAGTTAGATAGCATCTGTCTGGTTGGTTCCTGTCAAATAGAGTTTGTGGGCAGCCAGGTCATGGCATGCATCGATGCCTAGCAGGGTTTCAGAACTTGGCTGAACGATGTAAAATAGCAAGTTCTTGGTCTGTTCATTGATGGTACATTTGAAATCAGCTTTACCCAGCGGGTGAAGAATTTCTCCTCCGTAAGCATGTAGAGTGGAGGAGTCTTTTTTCATGAGCTCAGTGGTTCTTATCTTGTTGAACACTTTGAGTGACATGACGTTCACCCTGGCGCCGGTATTGACTTTGGCGATCAGGGGTTTGTTATTGATTATCATGGTCACAGCAGGATCAGTCTCTTTGCCTGGGGTGCCAGGTTTAGGGAAAGTACGGTAGACTTAGTGTCTGTGTTGTCTGAAGATTCGTCTTGTTTGTGGGAATCAGAATCAGACGGGTCTTGTTGAATCAGGTGCAGCTTCGTCCTTGAAGCTGTACTCCCACTGGATCGACAACAATTAGCAAAGTGATTCAGTTTCTTGCAATTATGACATACTTTCCCGTGGGCTACGCAAAATTGGTGCCCCCTGGGGTGGAAAATATTACAGTTTGTGCACCTCGTGTTAGGCATGTTCTGAACTTTGCTGAACGCATTGAGAAATCTTTGTGGAGAATAAGTAGCCGTATTCACATTCAACTGTTGATTAGCATTCGCGCTATCGAAATCAGCCAGTGGTGCCACAGTTTCAGCCATTCGACAAGCATGTATCGCTTGCTCTAAAGTCAGTTCTGCATTCCGCAGCAGTTCAGCTCGTACCTTGCGGTCACTCATTCCTCCCACAATTTTATCACATAGAGTTAATTTGTTAGCTCACCAAATCTGTATCGAGAGCTGATATGTCTCAGATCGCTGATGAATCGTTCCACAGGCTCGTCAGCCTGCTGCATCCGAGCAAAAAATCTCATCCCCTCAAGGATTCTGTTATACGGCAGGTCACACAGTTCTCTAAACTTCCTCAGCATAGAGCTGTCAATAGATTCAGCTGGCACCAATACCTGGCCATTTGCATCAAGTTGAGCAGGTGCAAATTCGAACGAGTCAGCGCGGATTATAGCCTCAGGACCCGCTAGATTCAACTGTAGCGAAGCCTTCAAATCGTTGGGATCGTTTTGGTGAACGATGCGGATATAATGAGAATAGTCCTTCTCAAACATTCGCCATCGCTCGCCGATATCAGAATCAAACACGAGCGGGCTAGGCTTTCGACAAGTTAGCCATGTCCTCAAATCACAAAACACGCAAATAAAAAACTGGTAACGAAATAAAACGCGGTAAACAGACACGGGGTAGACCCGATTTTCTGACACCATGTAAAGAGTTCAGACTCACATCGGTTGAAGCACAAGCATTTTTATTATTCAGGTCATTAACTACTAAGCAGATTATCACACGTTCCCACTGCTACTCTAACTGGTAGACAGTGGGTAGGATCTTACACTATGGATGTTATAGAGGCGGGGTTATAATTACTAAGCATTCTAATTGGCTAACATGCTATAGCCAATCTACAACGTGGTAATCTTTCATGCTCCCTCCATTCTAATACTCTACACGTGACATTAATAAATGCTTGAGTTTATTAGACACAACAAAGACTGTCCTCACAAGATTCCACCTGTCATCCTGAAGACTATAGCGACAAAAGCAGCTGTTCTTCCAGCAATGCTGTTCCACTTTGCACTAACACTGGCACCCAGCAAAGTCAAAAAGTGCCCAAAATGTGCTGTCCACAAAAAGCTGAATACATCTTATTTACCTATTTATCAATTCAACCTAATTTCAATCACCAAAGTATGAAATGAACCTCATTAACTATTCATTAACTAAAATCTCTTCACCTACACTGTTTTGTTCGTTGGTCTTGACCTGAAGTTACAGAAAGAAAGGTACATCACAAAAATATCTAACCCCAAAAGATTATACTTACTCAGCAATTTTAGCCACTTCATAACTAACATCAATGGTGCCTTTAGCAGCAGCCACAGCAGCTGTAATCAGTAATCTAGGTTTTCCTGATGTTTTTCCTTCCTTTACAAAAGCAGCTTTCATTTCCTGGGGGTACACATAACCGAATGGATAATATTATGGCCCATGATCTCAGCAGATGTTTATTATGATGACCAGAGAGATAACAGTAACAAAATTGTAACCATCCCTTTATCCAAGATATATCCATTTCCATAAACAAACTTCCAAAGCCATAATATTGGTAATATAGGTCTCCTGAAACCAGTGGAGGAACATGTAATATTAAGAAATTGCAACCTACTTACATAACCCATCCTGAAAAAGCCAGAGTTAAAATCTGTTGGGAAGTATTGGAAATTCTCCTTAGCTTTTAATAGGTCGCAATTCAAACAAATCTCAGTGGGATAATAATATCACCATGCAGTCCACGTTAAATTTGGAGCTAAGAACAGACCTTTCAAATTCCAACATAAATTAATAATGTATTAAAACAATCATTTGTAATACTAATAAATGACATAGGTTCACAAACTAACTATCCTCTTCACACATATCAACAGTTACAATGCAAATCTGGCTACTGGCTAACAAATTAAAAAATGTTAGTGGCAATTAAAAATGGCATTATCTCTGGTGCACCCCAAGAATTTATCCCTTACGCTGTCCTAAATCTCAATTATCCCAGCCCCCCGGCACCATCATCTGAAATCACAGCATCAGTTGATGACAGCCATCATCGACACAATTGACCTTCCAGCAATTGTTAGAATGCTGATCAGACACGCAGCAGGTCATTGAGAAAGGTCTTATTGTTCAACATCGGGAAGACCCAACTCCTAGCTTTGCCTTCCCAAGCCCTTCCTACTTTCAGCAGATATTCCTCCCATGATTCCCCATTAAAGCTTAGTGATTTGCTAGATCTTTGACCAATCATTCTGGAATCGCCTTAAACGGTTCAGCGTAAATTTAGTTTGATAATCTATGCATATTACTAAAACTCTCATCTTGTTTGTTTGTTTGTTTGTTTGTTTCTATCCATCCATCCATCTATCCGTGTTTTCCCATGTGATCCTGGACCTACATCAAAATGGAACATGATTGCGGCAAATTCTTTTTGCACCACCTTAATCACAATTGTCCCGTGGTTGTTTTGTGTCAAGTTTCGTTCAGATTGGTGTTATATTTCACACGTTAGACATTTTTAAATTTACGAAACCCCAATTTAAGAAGAAATTTGCCCCTGTGCTTACAGCTATGACGTCATAATGGGATCGTAGCCCTGCTCACAACATTATTGCTATCCAAGTACACCGAGTCCTGCTATTTCTAGCATGAGCAAATGCATTTTTCTTAAAGTCACAGAACACTGAATTTTTTTTTTTAAGTTTAAAGTGAGGGAGGGTGAATAAGGCAAAATGAGCAGCCCCTGCGCAGTTGGGGGCTATGGGTGAGTGGTGGAATATTGCGTTGTGGGAATGGTTTGCATTGGGGGAATGGGTGTGTGGCGGAATACTGTGTTGGGGAATGGATTGCATTGGGGGACCACGCCTCCCATGTGAGAGGAACCCAACTGGTCCCACCTGGCCGAGAGAAGGATTTGCACTGGCAGTTAGGCAATTACAATGTTGCTATCCCAGAACACTGAGTCCTTCATAGCAAATGTCCTTCAGGGAAAGAATCTGCCAGCCTAACCCTGCACACCAAAGTTTAATAATTAGATTTGGATAACAAAACATGGCCTTGTCGGTGGCACCTACATCACATTAAAAAAATCCAATTGCACTAAGATTTAAAGTTTCAAATGGGTGAGGGTGAAAAATAGCCGACCTGCACAGTTGGGGGCTACGGGTGAGTGGTGGAATATTGCACTGGGGGAATGGATTGCATTGGTGGAATGGGTGAGTGGTGGAATCTCACGTTGAGGAACGGGTTGGTTGGGGGACCAGGCCTCCCCTGGAGGCTATGGGTGAGTGGTGGAACATTGCATTGGGGGAACGGGTTACATTGGGGGAACGGGTGAGTGGTGGATTATTGGATTGGGGAACGAGGCCCTATGGGTCCCACTTGGTGTAGTGGAACTCTAAACATTTGATGGAACAATGTCATTATAACATCAACCATACCAGTGTCCACCCTTGCTCCACAGAATTGTGCGGAACATAAATTACACATTGTCTATGTCGACTGTTAGGTCTAACCTCATAACCTGGTGTCAAGACAATATTTCTCTCAATGCGAGCAAGGCAAAGGACATTGTGATCGATTTTAGGAAGCAATGTGGTGCACATACCCCAGTATATATGGATGGCACCGAAGTAGAAATGGGTGGAATATCACCAACAACTTGTCCTGGACTAGCCATATCAAAGATAAGCCCAAGAAAGCACACCAATGCCTCTACTTCTTTAGAAGGTTTAGGATGTTTGGAAATGCCCCAACAACTCTCACTAACTTCTACAGAAGCGCTGTAGAAAACATTTTATTAGCATGCATCTCAGCATGATTTTGGAACAGCTCCATCCAAGACCACAAGAAATTGGGGAGAATAGTGGACACAGCCCAGACCATCTCGCGAACCAAACTACCTTTCATTGACTTCATTTGCACCTCACGCTGCATCGGCAAGGCCACCAGCATAATCAAGGATGAACCACACCCCGCCCTCACCTCTCCCATCAGGTAAGAGGTACATACAGTGGCTTGCAAAAGTTTTCATACCCCTTGAACTTTTCCACATTGAGGGGAGAGAAGTCCCGATGATTTTTTCCGCTGTCTTCACCACTCTCTGCACGGACCTCCAGTCGGAGGCTTTACAGTCCCCAAACCAGACAGAGATACAGCTGGTCAAAATACTCTCTATGGTGCCCCTGTAGAAAGTGGTGAGGATGGGATGGGGGAGGTGAGCTCTTCTCATCTGGCGCAGAAAGCGCAACCACTGCTGCGCTCACTTAACTGTTGATGAGATGTTATTTGACCAGGTCAGACTGTTAGTGATCTGCACCCCCAGGAACTTAGTGCTACTGACCACCTCCAAATTAATCTTTTGCACCACCACTCCCGTCCATTTGCACCTCCAATTTCCAAATCCACTAACCATTTAGAAAATTACCTATGCCTTTATTCCTGTTATTAAAATGCACGAGTGCACACTTTGCTACGCTGTATTACACCTGCCACTTCTTTGCCACTCTCCCAACTTGCCCAAGTACTTCCACAGGCTCGCTGCTTTCTACACTACCTCTCCCATCACCTACCTTGGCCACAAACCCATCCTCAAACTTGGCCACAAAGCCATCAATTCCAGTCAGGCAACCATACCAAATGTCTTCTTCACTATCTATACACCTGTTTCACCACATTCCAGGCTATGTTATTTTACCCCAACATCCCTCTGCCGACACTCCTGAGGTCTTCCCATTTACTTTATATGTCCTACTACAATTGGACGTCCCAAAGTGCATTACTTGGTACAAACAAATCTGGGACATTTACCAAAATAATAATATATATTTGAACAATTTCATCTGTAAGTTAAAATAAAAAATGGCACACACTGTCAGAAGATTAATAACACTTCATAATCAATAATCAAGCAGCACTGCACATTTATCATAATTTTATCTGAATACAGTTTTATTTACCTTTACCAATGCTGTGAAACGTTGTTTATTTTCTGGTGGATTTCCCTCGGAACCTGGATATTCCCAATCCAGATCAAAACCATCAAACTGGTACTTCCTCACATAACTAATCACAGAATTGATAAATCCTTGTCTATTTGCCAGAGTAGACACCATGCTATTAAAGCTGAGGGAGAACTCAGAGTGGTAGAAGGAAATAATAAGAATTGGTCAAATTATTTAATTGACATTTGTAAGAATGTAAACAAACTTATGTTGGTGACATATTTGATTGAAAAATACATGTAATTAAATAAAATTACATATTTTCCAGAAAAAAATGCAGACTGTGGTTTAATACATACTTTTTTAAATATAAATGCTAGGTAAATAAGAAACATCTACTTTTAAATTGACTAATACTATAGCTGTCATTAAGCATAATTGTGGTTAGCTCTCAGTCTCCCTTATTAAATGGCATTATACGAAAACTGTAAATTTGATTCTAAATTTAGCACTAGATCTGTCCAGAGATACCTGCTTCATTCAGATAATGAATGACAAAGGGAAATCAGTGATGGATTCAGTTGTCACCATTTTAATTGCATCCACCCTCACCTCAAGTATTTCAGAAGGGATTAAATAAGATCATGGATGAAACTGGATAAAATAGTCCCAGCTGCAGCTTACTATTATTACTTTGTGATCATTTGATAATAACCTGCTCTCATATAATGCTTTGTCAAACTGAGACTCATGGGGAGGGATGAATGAAAAAATGGATCGTAGTTGATTCCGATTTCACCACTTTATGTTCGACCCGTTTCACTCGACTCCCCCTTCTTTACTTCCTCCTTCCTCCCACACCCCAAACCCTAAGTATTCATATTCACAAGTGCTTCAAACCCAGGCTCAACAGTAATTGGGTTGGAGAGAGTTGTGTAGAAGAGAGAAAAGGTTAGTTTGCAACATATGCACTGGGACAGGAAGTCAGAAAAAAAATAATAGTAGCCAAGTCTGCTGCAAACATAAATGAACTCCTGCTTTTAAGACTATTGGGACCTTCAGTCCTCTGACCAAGCTACTTCAATGATCTTGACCTCTCTAGTGGTATATATTTAAAATCTTTTACAGGAAAATATTATGAATCTGTTACATTTATATAATTTGTTAACATGCATGAATGCATACTTACAGTGTAGAACCAAAAGTTGCCCCTCCTATTGCCAGCAGTGTCTTCAACTTGGTATTCCTTCAAGCAATAAAATAATTTTTAATGCCTCCTTAATAACTAACTTAAATTGGATAATTGTGGCTTTGAAGGCTGCCTTCAATGGTAAAAAATGATATACCGTTGGAATATAATTGTTTATGATGAGAGAGATTATCGGGGAAAACATCTTCAAACCTGATCTTACATCTTCAATTAATCATATTTTGTTAAGCCATGGCTTGTTATTACAAATCTATATTCAAGTGTGTGTGTGTGTGTGTGTGTGTGTGTGTGTGTGTGTGTATGTGTGTGTGTGTGTGTGTGTGTGTTTTGCATGTTCTCCCTGTGACTGAGTGCGTTTCCTCCAGATACTCGTTTCCTCCCACATACCAGACATGTGAGTTTGTAGGTTATTTGAACTCTGTACATTGCCCCTAATGAGTAGGGAGTGGGATAACATAGAACTCGTGTGAATGGGTGATCCATGGTTGGCTTGGTGGGCCAAAGGGCCTGTTTCCATGCCGTACCCATAATCAAAATGAGCCCCAGGTCTCTGCCAACGAGGCACGTGCAGTGAGTAATTACTCAGGGTAGGCAGTCAGTCGGTTTAAAAAAGAAAAAAAACGCACATGCGCAGATTGTTCTCTCCCCAAAACAAAAAATAAAAATAAAGACAGTAACAATTCAATTTGCCCAAGGCTTCCAAGTCTCCTCTATTCTGAATTACTGAATGGGTGGGGGGTGAAGGGTGATGGCAGGTGGAGAGATTGTGGGGGAAAAAGGGAGTACAGGGAAAAGTTGAACCAGTTGTCATCTAATTGAATGACAACACTTGTTAAAGGGACCAATTGGGGGGGAAGAGTTCCTTTCACAGCGTGTGGAGAGTCTGTGCAACGGTTAAATTTACAGGGAGGGCAGGAATGTTGAGAAGGAGGGGGTCGGGGATAATGCTAGTACCTCATTCACTGCTGCCGCGGCGCACCGGGCGCCACCGCACTGTATCCGGGGATAAAAGCAGCTCGGGTAGCTGCGAGCGGCCGCCGGGAGCTGACAGCAGAACTGGCCGCCACTTCAGCGCCTTCTGCCGGCCCACTCACCTCTGGCAGTGCTCTCTGTCTGAACACCCCTCACCTGCCTCTTGCTCATGTCAGCGGCTTCCTGTATATCCTTAAATTCCCACAGCCGAGTAACCTCAACCTGACATCAGTGAGGCCAGCGAGCGGCAGGAGAGAGGTTTTTAGACGGAGAGCTGCCAGAGGTGAGCGGGGGCCGGCAGAAGGAGCTAAGGCGGCGGCTGGTTCCGCTCTCCGGCACAAACACCCGAGCTACTTCTCCCCCCCCCCCCCCCCCCCCCCCACTCCCGACCTCAATGCAGTGCCATTACACGCCTCCGTGCAAGGAGCGTTGCTAGTGGCATGCTCCCGACCCCTCCTTCACAACATTCGTGCTCTCCCCGCAACTTTACCCTGGGCCAGACACTGTGAATGGAACTCTCCCCCCACCCCGGGAAATACGGTATTTAAAAACATAAACACAAAATGTACTTACCACATTATTGGTACACAAACTCCATTCTTCTCTCTTTGTTTCCTAACATACACTTAAAATATTGACAATCCATATTTGAAAACCCCGCCAAGAAACCAGCGCAATCCTGATGGCACGTGCCTGCTGCCAACACAAAATGAGCCCCAAGTCTCTTTTATCCCAACGGCACATGAAAACAACCAGTATGTTTGCAGACCTTGAGAATAACTCAAATCCATTATGGTTCATCTTGAATTATTTTTAATTCCAAGATTAAAGGTTTACCTCTGAATTCAAAACTGAAATTGTATCATGCAGATCTACTTCCCTAATTAGCAATATTAGTAGATAAATTAAAAGGGCATTAATAGATTTACTAAGAAACTTCTAACTTTCCCAGAAAATATTACCAGTCCCTATTTTGTAGGAAGGTACCAGTGCACACCTTTAATCAATACTAGATTAAGTTAGACCCGTTGGGTTCCTGTCATACGGAGGCCTGGTCCCCTATCGCAACCTGTTCACCCAACGCAATATTCCACCACTCACCCGTTCCCCCAACGCATTATTCCACCACTCACGCATAGCCCCTCAACTGCACAGGCGCTGCTCATTTTCCATCATCCCCCAGCGCTCCCTCCCCCTCTTCTTTCCTCTCTCATCCTCTCCTCCCCAATCCCTCCCTCTCCTTTTCCCTACCCTCAGTCACTCTCTCCCTCCTTAACTCCTTTTCCCTCCTTATCCCCCCTCTCACCTCCGCCTATCCTCCTCCACCTCCCTCACTACCCTTCTCTCTATTCCCCATTCCGTACTTCCCCCACCCTCTATTCCCCCTCCTCCCTCACTCTCCATCCTCATCTCCCCCACTTTCCACCCACTTCCTCCCTATCCCCTCCTCTCCCTCAATCCCCCCACTCTCCCTCCTCACCTCCCCAGGTATTCCCCACTCCCTAACTCCCCCTCTTCCTCCCCCACTTTACCTCCTCACCTCTCCCACTTCCCCCCCTTTCCCTCCCTACCCCCTCCTCTCCCTCAATTCCCTCCACACTCCCTCCTCATCTCCCCAGGTCTCGAGGGTGTTACTCCTTTCCGAACATGCGTGCCCAGACCCAGCTGCGCCATTGGCCTCAGAGCTAGGCTCAGCGTCCAGGCCTCGGATCGGCGCTGCCTCTCCCCGCCCGGCCTCTTCCCGTCCCCGCAGCCCCAACCCGAGCTCCAGTGCCGGATCCCCACAGGCCCAGTAGCAGTAAAATGCTGTTTTTTTAATCTTACCTGTATCGCCGCTGTGAAAAAAAGATGGCGATAAAAATTCTGGAAAGGCTCCAACTGCACAGGCACAGTTGAGGACCCGTCGGGTGCCCTTTGCGACGCCAATAGACACGCACAGGAACTCTCCCCCAAGTGCGCATGCGCGAGTGGGGGCGCTGTTTTATGTAATTAAATTTTTTTAAATGTTACTAAATTTTAAAATATACCATCGATCTGAACAAACTTTGTTTCATATACAGCACAGGACAATGGTGTGTAAGGTGCGGTAGCGCTATCGTATACCGTTTTTGTGCAAATTGAGATACAAACAAGTTGAGAGTTTTAGTCACATATATAAAATTATATATATACACTAGACCAGTGGGACCCATTGGGCCCCGTCCCACAATGGGGGTGGGCTCGCCATTGGCGCTCATCCAGGAGCCAGGCGCCCCCCCGGAGCCAATCATCCCCATCATGCTCCACAAGGAAAATTATGGGATTTACAGAGGCAATCAATCGTGAGGGGGGGGGGGGTGCAGGAGGCTGGGGGACCTGCGAATGGTCATCTTGGCCAGGTCCAGGAGCAAACCGGCAGGGAAATCTCCCCTCCCCCGATCGGCCCTTCCCACTTCCTGCCTTGTGTCCAAACACCAGGATCGTGGGACTAAAATGCAACCAGAGCTTGAGGAGCAGCCCCTTCAGATATCCGCACAAGGGCAGCAACCTCACACACTCCATATAGACATGGAACACAGCCTCTACCTCGCTGTAGAAAATGTAATCACTTCCTCTCTCCCTCCCTCTCTCTTTCTTTCCCACTCCCAGGCCAATTTCAATTTTAGAGGCGCCCAAACCATGATCAAGCAGATGCCCCTCAATAAGCGAGTTTGGTATTCCGACTGCACATACCCAGGTCATAGGTCACCAGCTATAAACGGTGGTGCTGCACTGTGTGCAGGTTTGCGTTTCTTTCGGGGTCGGGATCGGGGTTGTGGTCGGGCCCGGCAATCCATCGCTGTGGGTGCTCTTGAGTTGTTGCTGGGCTGTCCCCGCCCCCTCCCCGGTTTCCAGTCCCTGTCCAGGGTGGCCCTGGGCTGGCGGGGCGGGCCAACTCCAACTCGGGGCTGAAGGCCGACTGCAGCAGTGGAGGCTGAGCCCAGGCTGGCACTCTGGTGCAGGCGAGGCCAAGGCCCTCACTCCTCCTCGGGGTTGTGGATGAAGTGGCAAAGGGTACCGTAAGGGCAGAAGCCAGTGCTGTGCAAGGTGCGGCACGGCTCCGTCTTGTACTTGGGGTGGTGGCTGAGGGAGAGCAGCTCGGCCAGGCCGTTGGCGAACTGACAAGTTGCCGTAGTGGCCCATGGGGGAGTGGGTTCCTCTAGAGTTGGAGGGGGGAGGAGGGCAGGGGGAGGGGAGCAGGGGGTGGGGGCAGGGACGGAGAGGCAGGGGCGGAGAGCGAGAGAGAGACAGGGAGACAAAGACAGAGAGAGAGAGAGAGAGAGAGAGAGAGAGAGAGAGAGAGACAGAGAGACAAGGAGAGAGAGAGACAGACAGACAGAGTCGGAGAGAGAGACAGAGAGAGAGGCAGACAGAGAGAGAGAGACAGACAGAGAGAGAGAGACAGACAGAGAGAGAGAGACAGACTGAGAGAGACAGACAGAGAGAGACAGAGACAGACAGATAGAGAGAGAGGGAGAGACAGAGAGAGAGAGAGAGAGCCAGATAGAGAGACAGACAGACTTAGACAGACAGAGACAGACTTAGACACAGAGACAGACTTCCTCCCAAAATGGAAAAAAATTGACAAAACAAGAAAAACATACTTTGACAAACTCAGTCTGGCAACCACTGATTTAAAAAAACTAGACGATACATCAAAACTAAGAATAATCCTTGGTGAAGGAAATACGGCACATCTTGGTGCAAAATAGGTAACAGCATGCCATAACCTGAGATGATGAATGACCAATATGCACATATGCACGCACACACTAATTGACATTAACTGACACTAAGAATTTAATATTGAATTGCTAAACTTGCTATTCTGTTGTACTGCTTACAGCTGCAGGAACGTGTAGCAATCAATAAAGGGCTATAGGTCTATTGCGAGTTTATGTACAGGGACATATCTATCCATGCACTGTATACTTGTATTTATACTCATGCATTTTAAATATGTATGTCATATTTTATACCTTTGCAATATAACAATGTATTTTTTATAATGCTAATAAAGATTTTAATTGAGAATTGATTGAACGAGAGAGAGAGAGAGAGAGAGAGAGAGAGAGAGAGAGAGAGAGAGAGACAGACAGACAGACAGACAGACAGACAGAGAGAGAGAGAGAGAGAGCCAGGGAGATAGAGAGACAGACAGACAGACAGAGAGAGAGACAGACAGAGAGAGAGACAGACAGACAGAGACAGACTTAGACAGACAGAGACAGACTTAGACAGACAGACTTAGACTTAGAGAGACTTAGACACAGACTTAGCCAGTGAGAGAGCGAGAGCGAGAGCGAGAGCGAGAGCGAGAGACGAGACCTGTTCAGTTCCTCACACGGGATGCCTGGTCCCCCAACGCAGCCCGTTCCCCCAACGCAATATTCCGTCACTCACCCGTTTCGCCAACACGTCCTGTTCCCCAGCCCCCAACGCAATATTCCACCACTCACGCCTAGCCTCCTCCCCCTCCACCACTCACGTCTATCCCCGCTGTCGGGGATGCGCGGGGGGGGGAGGGGAGGTCGGGTGCCGGTGCAGCGCAATCACTGATTGGCTGTGGTAAGGGGGTGAAAAAGCGCAGCGCTATCGCGTACAGTTTTTGCACAAATAAGAAAACCCCGCAAACTGAAAGAGCACAAGATCAGAGTTTTAGATAAGCATGACATGGCTGGATAGCGGAACAATGACATTTACCTCTTTAGAAGCGCCGATCAGACATAATGCCACACTTTCAAAAACCTTTGACAAGGTCCCACACAAGAATTTAGTGTGCAAATTGAGAGCACGTCGCATTGGGGGTAAGGTATTAACATGAATAGAGAACTGATTTGCAGACAGGAAGCAGAGCAGGAATAAATTGACCCTTTTCAGAATGGCGGCAATGTCCAGTGGGGTGCCGCAAAGCTTGGTACTGTGACCCCAGTTATTTACAATATATATTAACAATTTAGATGAAGGAATTAAATGTAACATCTCCAAGTTTGTGGATGACACAGAGCCGGGTGGCAGGGAGCTGCGAGGAGGATGTTATGAGACTGCAGGGCGACTTGGATAGGTTGGGTGAGTGGGCAGATGAATGGCAGATGCAGTATGTGAATAAATGTGAGGTTATCCACTTTGGTGGCAAGAACAAGGCGGCTGATTATTATTTGAATGGTGTCAGATTAGGAAAAGGGGAGGTGCAACGAAACCTATGTGTCCTTGTACATCAGTCACTGAAAGTAAGCATGCAGGTACAGCAGGCACTGAAGAAAGCTAATGGCATGTTGGCCTTCATAGCGAGAGGATTTGAGTATAAGAGCAAAGGGATCCTACTCTGTGTGAGTGAGAGAGATCCTGAAATTGGGAAACGGGTCCCACTTGGCCTAGTAGAAACATAAAGTCCTTAAGGGATTGTACAGGCTAGATGCAGGAAAAATGCTCTGCATGTCCGGGGAGTCCAGAACCAGGGGTCACAGTTTAAAAATAAGCGTAGGCCATTTAGGACTGAGTAGACAAAAGAGGTTTTCAGCCAGAGTTGTGAATCTGTGGAATTATCTGCCACAGAAGACAGTTGAGGCCAATTCACTGGTTGTATTCAAGAGAGAATTAGATATAGCTCTTAGGGCTAACAGAATCAAGGGATGTGAGGAGAAAGCAGGAACAGGGTACTGATTCTGGACGATCAGCCAGGATCATATTGAATGGTTGAAGGGCTGAATGGCCTACTCCTGAACCTATTTTCTATGTTTTTATACCATCCCAAAAGAAAGCACTGATTATTATTTTATCTGTACACTTGTATGAGGAATGCATGTTTACTCACCTCAGTTTCAGATTATTAAATGCTTTGTAAAGCGTTTCATCATTCCATTCGACTTTCATAACTTTATAATTTGCATCCATTTTGACAAAAGCATACACCAGATGGGTGCACAGAAAAGGGTCAATCGCCTGAGGCATGTAACGACCAATCCCAGTTCTATACTGTGCCCAGTTTGTGAAATAACAGACAAGTTTGAAATTACTGCCTAAAATGGAAATATTTCAAAATAAATGTAGTACAATATTTATGCAGTTGACAGCAAAATCAATCAGTATTTAACCTGTGTTTTCTCTACGATTAAATCTTACATAAGATCTCTTCTGTTCAACATAGCCACTTATTTTTTGACGATAACTAAAAATATTTAAACAATGCGTACCGTTTTAAAATGTTTCCATAAATATTTAAATACCTGTCCAATATGCAGATTCTGAGTTTATTGTTTAACCATTTACAACATTCTAAGAAAAAAGAACGTTGAGGTATGAAGCACTGTTTTGCATTTGCCAGCAATATTGTGACTCACCAAGTTGCAATTGAGATAAAATGATGAGTCCTAAAAGAACAAAGGAGAAAAATAAGCAGAAAATATATTTTATGTAGATTTTACCAATCCACAATGTAATCAACAGCCTATCACTTTCAACAAGGCAAGACTTTTTTTTTGCACTTATGGGGAAAAACTGGACAAGTTCTGATTGAAGGTCAGGGATCTGAAATGTTAAATGTTTCTTTTATCAAAGATGTTCCATGAGCTGGTGAGCATCTCCAGCAGTTTCTGTTTGTGTTTCAAATTTCCAGATTCTGGAGTTCTTTGTTTTGCTTTTAATCCCATGTAATTTACTGCCACTTCTCTTCCAGGAATGACTGGAATTAGGGAAATCTTCTCCTCTGATGGGAGTTTTAATTGGCTCTTTTAAATAAGCACAGTAAACATAATGAACAGGCTGATCGGCCTTTAATGTCTCTGCCAAGACCATCACTTATCTGCCTGCACATAACCCATATCCCTCCATAATAAACATTTGAAGTCCCTTTGCAGTATTCAGGAAATTTGACCTGAAAGGGACACGTGCCAGGTTGCTTTTCATCTTGACCAAAACTATCTATGACCTTCCCTTCTCACGGTAAAACAATGCGCAACATATGTCACCCTTGCTAAGAATATCTACGTTCCAAACTAAACATTAAAAAACAACAGGCATTAAATAGCAATGTTACAAAACTTACCTTCAGTGGCGCTGCAGTTCTGCCACTGGCTGTGTGCGCAACTTTGGCGCCTTTGAGGGGGCGGGGGGGGTGGCGGGATTAAAGCCCAGTTTTCTACTGCCTGTCAGAGGCGGATTTCCTCTGGCTGCTAGCTGCTGAAGAAAAACCGATCCGACTTCCGTTCCAGATTTTTTTTTAAATCGCGGACAATTTAATAATTAGATTGAAATAAAAAGCAACTTCTAACGCCTTCAACGCCTACCATGTGATGGATCTCAAGAATGGGACAAAATTTTACGCTGCGAAGATGTGATTTGGGCCCCATACAAACCGGCAGTATATTTCCTGCTGATATGGAGTTCAAATTCGTCGCAAATGCAACGTTCCAATCGATCGCGTTCCAAAAAACCCACTCGCAAGATGATTTAAATGCTCTTTTTTTTGGACAATCATGTCATAAGAGCATCTAAATCGTCTATATTTTGTGTTATTGTCCATCCATAGTCAATATTTTTATACTAAATATCAGTTTTAGTCCCATGTATTGTGCAAAAAAATAAAAATTTTGATTAAATTGAGTGGATGTTTCGAGATTAATTTATGGAATTTAAACTTTAAATTCCTTCCATCTGGCATATAAATTCATGACAGTGAGATTTAAAAATCATGTTATATTGTGAATTCTTGTGTGAATGGCATTAGTTTGTTATTTGAATACTTAGGCTATTTTAAAAATATATCCTTTTTTTAAAAAATGGAATCTACAGGACATTCTTAATGGGAAAGTAGTGGGCAGAAAGGCATGTCATGCGTGGTTTGAAGAGCAAAAACTTGTAGTTTACAATGCCAAAATTGAAACGTTGAGGAAAAACAAGGTGTACAGAGTTGCTTATTGGTTACAATCTGAGGAGTATGATGATGCTACTGATTATGATACACCAATGTACTAGCTAGAAACTGATCTTCTCCATAAAGACTTGGTCTATTGCTAGAAATTATAATTTATTTACCTATCTGTTATGGACTTACAGTAGCAATGTTGCAAAATTTTGAGATTTTAAAATTCAAGTCTGCAATTTATCCCATCAGATAAAGCATAAAAAGAAGTTTAATTTGACACCTAATTCACTTTCATATCTTCAGTATTAAAAAAGTTATGGCCATTTTAATACTCGGAAATTAGCATCTTGTTCCCCATTGACTTTCCATTGATTTAACTCAAAAGCTGTGATCGAGGACAGTTAAAAGCCCATAACTTTCTTAAAAATTAAGAGAACTCAATGAAATTTTCAGTTATTATAGATTGAAGCATTCTGAAACAAATATGCAACAATCTTACTTGGATGACCTGAAATGAAAGCATATAATTAGTTAGTTACCTAATTGTAGCTAATTACAAAATTCAAATACTAGATCTAATCTATCCATTTCTTAAGAAATGATAAACATTTTTAAATTGCCTAAGTGTCCAAATAACATTCACACAATAATCCACAATATAACATGATTTTTAAATCTAATTTTCATGAATTTACAGGCCAAATGGAAGGAATTTAATGTTTAATTCCTGCAAATTAATGGCCATTTAAATCAACTTGCGAGTGGGTTTTAGTGGAACGCGAAGGATTGGAACATTGCGGTTTGTGGTGAATTTAACCCAGTCGGCAGGGAAAATACAGCCAGTTCGTATATATTTTTTGTCCCCTTTTCGCATGATGAAAATTTGATTAAATGCTTCCTAAGAAGCACGTTTTTATGTAAAAATAAACTGTGTACCTTCTTTTAACGCCTACGTTAGGTCTGTTCCGCTGTCGGCGTTCAGGGCTTTAGAAGATATAACCATATAACATATAACATATAACCATATAACAATTACAGCACGGAAACAGGCCCTCTCGGCCCTTCCAGTCCGTGCCGACCATTTGTTTTCCCCTAGTCCCATCTACCTGCACTCAGACCATACCCCTCCATTCCCTTCACGTCCATATACCTATCCACTTTACTCTTAAATGTTAAAATCGATCCTGCCTCCACCACTTCTGCTGGAAGCTCATTCCACACAGCCACCACCCTCTGAGTAAAGAAGTTCCCCCTCACGTTACCCCGAAACTTCTGTCCCTTAATTCTCATGTCATGCCCTCTTGTTTGAATCTTCCCTACCCTCAATGGGAAAAACGTATCCACGTCAACTCTGTCTATCCCTTTCATCATTTTAAAGACCTCAATCAAGTCCCCCCTTAACCTTCTGCACTCCAAAGAATAAAGACCTAACTTGTTCAACCTTTCTCTGTAACATAGTTGCTGAAACCCTGGCAACATTCTAGTAAATCTCCTCTGTACTCTCTCTATTTTGTTGACATTCTTCCTATAACTAGGCGACCAAAATTGTACACCATACTCCAGAATTGGTCTTACCAATGCCTTGTACAATTTTAACATTACTTCCCTACTCCTATATTCAATGCTCTGATTTATAAAGGCCAGCACACCAAAGGCTTTCTTTACCACCCTATCTACATGCGATTCCACCTTCAGGGAACTATGCACAGTTATTCCTAGATCCCTCTGTTCCACAGCATTCCTCAATTCCCTACCATTTACCATATACGTCCTATTTTGATTTGTCCTGCCAAGATGTAGCACTTCACACTTAACAGCATTAAACTCCATCTGCCATCTTTCAGCCCACTTTTCCAAATGGCCCAAATCTCTCTGTAGACTTTGAAAATCTACTTCATTATCCACAACACCACCTATCTTAGTATCATCTGCATAGTTACTTATCCAATTTTCCACCCCATCATCCAGATCATTGATGTACATGACAAACAACAGTGGACCCAACACAGATCCCTGAGGCACCCCACTGGTCACTGGCTTCCAACCTGACAAACAGCCATCCACCATTACTCTCTGACATCTCCCATTCAGCCACTGTTGAATCCATCTTGCTACTCCGCCATTAACACCCAAAGATTGAACCTTCTTAACCAACCTTCCATGGGGAACCTTGTCAAAGGCCTTACTGAAATCCATATAGACAACATCCACTGCTTTACCCTCATCAATTTCCCTAGTTACCGCTTCAAAAAATTCAAGAAGGTTTGTCAAACATGACCTTCCAGGCACAAATCCATGTTGACTGTTCCTGATCAGGCCCTGTTTATCCAGATGCTTATATATATTATCTCTACGTATCCTTTCCATTAATTTGCCCACCACTGACGTCAAACTAATAGGTCTATAATTGCTAGGTTTATTCTTTGAACCCTTTTTAAACAATGGAACAACATGCGCAGTACGCCAATCCTCCGGCACTATTCCCGTTTCCAATGACATTTGAAATATTTCTGTCATAGCTCCTGCTATTTCTACACTAACTTCCCTCAATGTCCTAGGGAATATCCTGTCAGGACCTGGAGACTTATCCACTTTTATATTTTTCAAAAGTGTCAGTACTTCCTCCTCTTTGAATCTCATAGTTTCCATAGCTACTCTACTTTTTCCCCTTAACTCACAGAGTTCAATATCCTTCTCCTGGGTGAATACCGAAGAAATGAAATTGTTCAATATCTCCCCCATCTCTTTTGGCTCTGCAGATAGCTGTCCATTCTGGTTCTCTAATGGTCCAATTTTATCCCTCGTTATCCTTTTGCTATTAATATAGCTGTAGAAACCCTTTGGGTTTACTTTCACCTTTCTTGCCAAAGCAACCTCATATCTTCTTTTAGCCTTCCTAATTTCTTTCTTAAGATTCTTTTTACATTCTTTATACTCCTCTAGCACCTCATTTACTCCATGCCTCCTATAATTATTGTAGATATATCTCTTTTTTCGAAACAAGTGTCCAATTTCCCTTGAAAACCATGGCTCTTTCCAATTTTTACTATTTCCTTTCAACCTAACAGGGACATAAAGATTCTGTACTCTTACAATTTCCCCTTTAAATGTCCTCCATTTCTCTTCTACATCCTTCCCATGAAACAAAGTGTCCCAATTCACTCCTTTAAAATCCTTACGCATTCCCTCAAAGTTAGCCTTTCTCCAATCAAAAATCTCCACCCTAGGTCCAGTTCTGACTCTCTCCATAATTATATTGAAACTAATGGTATTGTGATCACTGGTCCCGAAGTGCTCACCAACGCATACCTCCGTCACCTGACCTGCCTCATTTCCTAACAGGAGGTCCAGCACTGCCCCTTCTCTGGTCGATACCTCTATGTACTGCTGCAAAAAACTATCCTGCACACATTTTACAAACTCCAAACCATCCAGCCCATTTACAGAATGTGTTTCCCAGTCTATTTTTGGAAAATTGAAATCTCCCACAATCACTACCTTGTGCTTACTACTAATATCTGCTATCTCCTTACATATTTGCTCTTCCAATTCTCGCTCCCCATTTGGCGGTCTATAATACACCCCTAAAAGTGTTGCTACACCGTTCCCACTTCTCAGTTCCACCCACATAGCCTCCCTAGACGAGCCCTCTAATCTATCCTGCCAAAGCACTGCTGTAATATCTTCTCTGACAAGCAATGCAACACCTCCCCCTCTGGTCCCTCCAATTCTATCACACCTGAAGCAACGAAATCCTGGAATATTTAGTTTCCAATCACAGCCCTCCTGCAACCATGTTTCACTGATTGCCACAACATCATATTTCCAGGTGTCAATCCAGGCTCTAAGTTCATCCACCTTACTTACAATGCTCCTAGCTAAAATATACACATTTTAGAAACCCACCATCCCTTATTCTCTGTCTATTATCTTTTTCATCTTTCTCACCTACATTTTGGATCCGAGTGCTTCCCTTCTCTGCCTCTTGCCCCACACCCTGACCCCTAGCCCCCTCTACCCGAGTCCCTCCCCCAAGATAATTTTTAAACTACTCTAGTTAATAAATGATCTAGCGCGGTTTAAAAATAGCTTCATGTAACAAATGTCGGGGCGATTTCTCTTTAGCGACGAAAGCGTCTGAGTTTGATCGATTTGAACTGTCTAGGGAAAAACGGCATTTTAAACCCGCCCCCCTCTGAAAGGCGCCAAAGTCGCGCACAAGGGGAGTGGCAGAACTGCAACGCCGCTCAAGGTAGGTATTGTAACATACCTACTTACAGCATAAAATACAATAATATTAAAGTTCTGATCATGAGAATATAATTTTTGAATTTTCAAGGCAGTCTGGGTGTTTATTACTATTTCCGTCACAACGGTCAATTTTGTAATTAACTACAATTAGGTAATTAACTAATTATATGCTTTAATTTCAGGTCATCCAAGTAAGATGTTTTATATTTGTTTCAGAATGCTTCAATCTATAATAACTGAAAATGTCATTCAGTTCTCTTAATTTTTAAGAAAGTTATGGGCTTTTGACTGTCCTCGATCACAGCTTTTGTGTTAAGTCAATGGAAAAGCAATAGGCTAATTTCCGAGTATGAAAATGGCAATAACGTTTTTAATACTGAATATATGAAAGTGAATTAGGTGTCAAATTAAACCTATTTTTATGCTTTATCTGATGGGATAAATTGCAGACTTTTTAAATCTCAAAATTTTGTAACATTGCTACATTAAATATCCATTACCTGTTAAAATGCAGTTTTGTACTACCTGTCGGAGGCAGATTTCCTCGGGCTACTAACTGATGAAGAAAAATCGATCAGACTTCTGTTCCTGGTTTATTTTTTTTTTAATTTGCTGGAAAATTTAATAATTGAATTAAAATTTAAAGCGACTTCTAACGTCCTCAACGCCTACAACGAGACGGATCGCAAGAACGGGACAAAACAAAGGGTAAGTCGTGTATTTTACATATAATCTTGCTTCTTGGGATAGCTTTAATCTAATTTTACGTTGCGAAAATGTTATTTGGGCCCCATACGAAATGGCCATGTCTTTCCTGCCGATATGGGGTTCAAATTCAACGCAAATGCAACGTTCCAATCGCTCGCATTCCAGAATCACCCACTCGCAAGATGATTAAAATGCTCGTTTTTTTTGGACAATCATGTCATAAGCCGTTATTCTCCAGGATCATTATTTCTAAACTAAATATTCACAACCGTTTGAGTCACAGGTATTGTGCAAAAAACAATAAATTTGATTATATTTGGAGTGGATGTTTCTGGATTAATTTATGGGAATTAAACATTAAATTCCTTCCATTTGGCCTATAAGGTCATGACAGTGAGATTTAAAAATCATGTTATATTGTGAATTCTTGTGTGAGTGTTATTTGGACACTTAGGCTATTTAAAAATGTTAACCTTTTCTTAAGAAATGGATAGATGTTTAGATCTAGTAATTGAACTTAGCTTAATTTAATTGATTGAATTGATTTGATGAAACTGATGAATATGAATTTCTTGTTCGGTATTTACCATTTGTTTTAGCGTTTAACTTTAACTATAATAACTGAAAATTTCATTCAGTTCTCTTAATTTTTAAGAAAGTTATTGGCTTTTGACTGTCCTCGATCGCAGCTTTTGAGTTAAGTCAATGGAAAAGCAATAGGGAGCAAGATGCTAATTTCCGAGTATGATAATGGCCATAACTTTTTAAATACTGAAGATATGAAAGTGAGCATGCAAGTACAGCAGGCAGTGAAGAAAGCGAGTGGCATGTTGGCCTTCATAACAAGAGGAATAGACTGTAGGAGCAAAGAGGTCCTTCTGCAGTTGTACAGAGCCCTAGTGAGACCACACCTGGAGTGTTGTGTACAGTTTTGGTCCCCTAATTTGAGGAAGGACATTCTTGCTATTGAGGGAGTGCAGCGTAGGTTTACAAGGTTAATTCCCGGGATGGCGGGTCTGTCATATGCTGAGAGAATGGAGCAGCTGGGCTTGTACACTCTGGAGTTTAGAAGGATGAGAGGGGATCTCATTGACACATATAAGATTTTACTTCGGAGTCACATGAGTGACTTCATGAAGATCCCCCAGCACGCATGCGCGACATATCGTCGCGCGCATTTGCCTCGATAAGCTGGGGGGGGGGGGGGAGTGCGCTCTCTCCACCAGCTCCTTCATAAGGACCGGCAGGTAAGTGCTTACCTTACTCCCACAGGATGGACAAAGGCAAGCGGAAGGCGATGCTCTCCAGGAGCCGTGCTGCATCGACCAGCCAATGGCCTTTGTCCCCGGAGCTGCAAGCACCACCAGCAGCTTTGGGACGTGTGGGGGCAAGAATGCAGAAGTCGGGCGCTCCCGTTACTCTAGCGCCCGACTCATCACCCGAATGGTTTACCGCACCAGAGCTGGACACTGCTGATCCAGACTTCGAGCCCCCTTCCCCCAAGAAAAGAGGGGGAAAACAGGTACGTGGGAAGGAGCCTCGCTCATCACCAGCAACCTCACCCCAAGTTCCAGCAGACCCAAGGGGACTGGGCCGGGGAACAGGTGCACTGCAGGGGAGCCCTGCAGCTGCGCACCACCACGTACAACTGCCAGGGAGATCTGCCGTAGAGCAGTCTGGCAGAGCTACCGCTGCGTCGAGCAGACCTGCAGGAGCAGGTGCTGCCGGCAAAACACCCCGTCAGGCTGCGGTCAAGGGCGGTGGTGGCAGCAGTAGACGGGTGGTCAGCTTACCATGCGCCTCCACGCCGAATATTGGGCGACTATGGAGGTAAGCCTGCATGGACTCCGGGAAGCCAAGGGGGCTGGCGCCGATCCAACTCACCTGCCTTCGTATCAGACAGGTGGGCCGCCACAGTCTGGAAGAAGACAGACTAGCGGAGAGTCCGTGCGGGAGTCGTATGAGCCTACTCGGGCGGTAGGCCACGACGACCTGCCATTGGACCCTAGACAGCACCTTACGGAGGTGTGGTCCGATGGTGGAAGCCCCAGTGATGTCGCAGGGCCTGGGGAAGTCGGCTTGTCCGCTGCACATAGCAGGGACGGTCGCATAGAGCGGTTGGAGCTCTTAGTGGAGCAACTCCTCCAGCGGGACAGGGACCGGGAGAACGGGACTCGCGGGCATCCACAAGCTGCGCAAGGAGTCCTCTCAGTATCTCGTCTTCACCAGCCAGAAGTGCCAGCAGTTGCCCAGCCGCTGTATTTGAAGACGACCCGGGACAGCCAGTGACTGCTGAGCCAGAGCATGAGGAGGATATGCTGGACGTGGTGGGCAAGTTTGCCACAACCACACAAACAGGGGAACCCCTGCACCACAAACTGGCGGGCGCCATTGATTACCTGACGACTCACCAACTCCAGAGTCAGGTACTCAATGACACTATGGAGAAAATAAAGCCACCCGAGAACTGCATCAACCTCAGTGTTCCCCTGGTTAATGCTCAAATCTGGGGACACTTGAGCACGGCCATCAGGATGCAGGATGTCCGCCTCCAGCGTATCTTAAAGGTCCTCCATGGGTATAACGGCGTTTGCTAGGACCCTTGACGGGGATGTGTCCAGCGAACAACAAGATGCCCTGGCACTCCTATGCAACGCCCAGTATGAGATCAACTGCCTGCGTAAGAGCTCCATAAAGCCCACACTCAACCCCAAATTTGCCATGACCATGTAATTTTGTCCATCAACCGCTCCACCGCCTCATCAACTGTTTGGAGATCTGTCCAAACAAGTGAAGGAACTAGATGAAGAGGCCAAAACAGCTGGCCTAATGAAACCTCCTACGACTAGACTTCACCCATACCACCGGCAACAACCTCACACAAACTGGAAACCGCGGCAGCCGGACAGAACACCAAGGGCCTATCCCCCTCCACTTCCCCAAACACAGCGGCCTTTTTTAGGACAAGGCCAACAGCGGTCTGCATGGAAGATGCGGCCGCCATCCCGACAACCTCCACAACGTCCACCCAAAACGACATACGCCAGGAACGGTCATTAACCATGGAGGTAAGGGGGCCTGGTTCCTCTCAGACCGTAGCATCCCTTCCTGCACAAATTGGTGGGCGATTGCGGGCCTTTTTGGGAATATGGAACACTATCACCACAGACGAGTTTATTTTACAAAGTGTTCAAGGTTATGTTATAGAATTCATTGGTGGTAAAAATCCCCCTGCCCAGCATTCGCCTCATCGGAAATTTACACTCTCCCAAAAAGAGGTGGAAGCAGGACATGCTGAAATTATACGGCTAGCAGCAAAAGGGGTGATTGGGAAAATAATGCACGAACCCCTTGAGTTTGTGTCCAACATTTTCACCAGAATTAAAAAAGATGGGGGGTGTCGAATTATAATAGACCTAACTGAGCTGAACACCTTTGTACAATATACCCACTTTAAAATGGATACCTTTGAAACAGCCAAGCAGATGCTTTACCCGGGGTACTTTATGGCATGCATCGATTTAAAAGATGCATACTATACAGTGCCCATCACTGAATGTCACAGAAAATTTCTGAAATTTGTCTGGAAGGAACAATTATAGGAATACAAAGCATTGCCCAATGGAATCACCACAGCCCCTAGACTATTTACAAAATTAGTAAAACCTATATTGGCTCTTCTCCGACAACAAAATTACATGGTCATGGCATATTTAGATGATATCCTAATAGTGGGTCAGACCCTCCAATTGGCTACACGGGCAGTGGCAGCAACTAAGGCTTTATTCGAGAAGCTGGGATTTGTAATCCATCCTGACAAGTCAAAATTGCACCCGTCACGGGTAATGGATTATTTGGGGTTCACCCTAGACACCGCCTTAATGATGATCACCATCCCAACTAATAAAGCTACCACTATAAAAGAAGAGTGCCACAGTCTTGCTTGCGCCAGGGTACCGACCATCCGGCAAACGGCAAAAGTAATAGGGAAATTGGTAGCTACATTCTCAGCTGCACAATTCGGACCGCTACATTACCAAAATTTACAAAGAACAAAGATCGCAGCATTAAAAGCAAATGCTGGGCACTTTGATCGACTAATCCGATTACCACCAAAAGCTAGAACTGAGCTACAATGGTGGATTGACAATATTAGCGAGTGTCGCAGACCCATCATAGTAAGCAACCTATCCGTCGTGCTACAGACTGACGCAGGCGCACATGGCTGGGGAGCAACTGATACTATGTCCAGTTGTGGTGGCAGATGGGACTCTCGTGAGTCTACCTTCCTTCAGTCACACGGGATAAATTATATAGCAATGTTAGGGGCGTTTCATGGACTGCGGGCTTACTGTAACAGCTCACGGGACTTACATGTCCGCCTTCAAATAGATAACACAACAGTGGTGGCTTACATCAATCATATGGGTGGTATCAGGTCGCTATCTTGTGATGAATTGGCAAACACAATTTGGCACTGGTGCATCGAGAGGAATATTTGGATTACGGCGACCTATTTGCCAGGGAAGCTTAATACAGTGGCGGACACCAGGTCACGAGTATTCAATGACAACATCGAGTGGATGTTGAACCCCCAAATTTTTGGAGACATTATAGCTCACTACGGGACACCAGATATTGACCTTTTTGCATCCAGGTTGAACCATCAGATACCAACGTATGTGTCTTGGGAACCAGACCCTGGGGCAATAGCAATGGATGCGTTTTCTATCCATTGAGGGAAATGGTTTTGCTACGCATTTCCCCCATTTTGCCTCATCAGTCGGGTATTGCAGAAAATTAAACTGGACTCTGCAACTGGCATATTGACCATTCCCGACTGGCCTACACAGCCATGGTACCCGATGGTCCTTAAAATTTTGAAACGACCATGGGTTTCGATTGGGAAACACCCCAAATTGATTACTCACCCCATTACGGGGGATAGTCATCCATGCCATGGTCACCTAAACTTGTTGGCCTGCAGGTTCTAAAAAGACCACTCATCAAGGCAGGCATCCCACCATGAGCCATGGAACTCATCTCAGCATCATGTCGAGAATCAACTCGGAGGCAGTACCTCACGCAGATCAGGAAGTGGGAGGCATTCTGCTCTCGTGCCAACACGACTTCCAACACGGCAACTATTCCTGATGTCCTGGAATTCCTAGCTGGCCTTCATTTCGATGCTGGCCAGGAGTGCACTATCCTCATACCTGGATATAGGTATAGGCTCAAACCACCTGGTGTCTAAACTTATGAGGGGAGTGTTCAACACCAACCCTCCACGACCCAGATACACTTCACCTGGGATGTAGGGATCGTTCTGACCCTACTGAGGAGCTGGGCTCCAATAAACTAGTTACCACTCAAACAGCTCACCCTCAAAGTGGTGATGCTGATGGCACTGACTACAGCCCAATGAGTCCAGACATTACAAAAGCTGTGGCTGGATAGCATGGTTTCCATCCCTGATCAAATAAATTTCTTTGTCCAGGACTTATTGAAGCAGCACAGGCCAGGGGCTCATGGGATGCAGTTGGAGTTTCAGGCATACCCTGTAGATGCCACCCTCTGCATAGTCACCCATCTCCACCAATATATCCAAATTACAAGAAACATCAGGAAGAAGGAGCAGGGGCTCCTCATCAGCCACAAACCTCTGCATCATCGGGTGACTGTACAGACTATCGCCAGGTGGCTCAGGGCTGTGTGGAGTTGCTACTAACATTTTTAAATCTCATTCCACTAGGGCTGCATCCACATCAGCGGCAAGGGCCATGGAGGTGCCCATGGACCACATCCTCGCCACCGCGGGCTGGGCCAGTGAAGAAACCTTCCAAAGGTTCTAAAACTAAGCCACTGGTCGGCCCCGCGACATTCGCAGAAGCTGTGCTGGGAGCCGCTCAGTGAATGTCTGTCCCCGAATCAGGGGTTATTTGTTTGTTATTATTTGATTAATAAATTGTATTACTTTTTCTGCCAGTTTCGACTGAACTGCATTAACAGCCTTCCTCCATCAGAATTGCGGCAGTGTGATAGCATGGACGTTCTCCAGGGCGTGAAATCACAGAGCTTTGAAATCTTCACGGAGTCACTCACGTGACTCCGAAGTAAAATAGTAAGATTAAACGAGAACTTACCAAGTTTGAAGGTTGATCTTTATTTTACGAGGAGTCGCGGGGAGGGATTTCGTGCCCCCCGCTCCCACCCTCTATCATAAGGTCAACTCTGAAGTTCTACGTTCTTCATCTTACTATTTTCAGTCATGGTGCGTTCTGTGATTCCACACCGCTGCTTTTAAGGATGTCGCGCATGCGTGCTGGCGGGGTCTTCACGAAATCCCTCACCGCGACTCCTCGTAAAATAAAGATCAACCTTCAAACTTGGTAAGTTCTCGTTTAATCTTACTATTATTAAGGGTTTGGACACGCTAGCGGCAGGAAACATGTTCCCGATGTTGGGGGAGTCCAGAACCAGGGGCCACAGTTTAAGAATGAGTAAGCCATTTAGAATGGAGACGAGGAAACACTTTTTCTCACAGAGAGTTGTGAGTCTGTGGAATTATCTGCCTCAGAGGGCGGTGGAGGCTGGTTCTCTGGATGCTTTCAAGAGAGAGCTAGATAGGGCTCTTAAAAATAGCGGAGCCAGGGGATATGGGGAGAAGGCAGGAACGGGATAAATTGTGGATGATCAGCCATGTTCACATCGAAGGGCCGAATATCCTACTCCTGCGCCTATTGTCTATTGAATTAGGTATCAAATTAAACTTCTTTTTATGCTTTATCTGGTGGGATAAATTGCAGACTTGATTTTAAAAATCTCAAAATGTTGTAACGTTGCTAATGTATGTGTCATTTGTTCAACGTTTTAACAGTTATATTCATAAAACATTCTTACCAAAGAGGCCAAACATTGTTCCAACGTTTTAATGCAGTGAGCCCTTGCAGTTTTATTATCCTCGCTGTTTCCTCAGCGGGCACCGGCCGCCCGTCTCTCCTCCTCCTCCTCCCGCTCCCTCCCTCCCACCGCCAGCGGGCACCGGCCGCCCGTCTCTCCTCCTCCTCCTCCCGCTCCCTCCCTCCCTCCCACCGCCAGCGGGCACCGGCCGCCCGTCCCTCCTCCTCCCCCAACCCGCTCCCTCCCTCCCACCGCCAGCGGGCACCGGCCGCCCGTCTCTCCTCCTCCTCCTCCTCCCGCCCCTCGACGGCCAGCGGACAACCACCGCTCCCGCCAAAACGCGGCGCGTGCGCAGAGCCGGCGAGACGCCGAGAAGGAAATGGCGGCGTCGCCGGGCGTTGATCTTCGACATACTTGCTAATCTTGGTACAAGGGACCATAATATACCAATAATAATACCACAGTGACATAAACAGTTTCAATAAGTCTGAAGAAGAGTCGCAACCCCACACATCTGTTCATTCCCACCACTGATTCTGCCTGACCCCTGAGTTCCTCCCTCCAGTACTTTTTGTTTTGCTGAGATTCCAGCATCTGCAATTCTTTACGTCTCCCTTCATCTAACGGTGCAGATGCGGTGAGCATTTAAATGCAGACTTTAAATTGAACATTTTAATGTTTTTCCATGCTCTGCCCCAGTTCCTGGTTGCTTTTGGTTCCATTGCCTATTCGCGTACTATGTTTCCGGTCTATCCAACAGATTTTTATTCACACTGCCAAGCTGCTTTAAACTCTCTCCAAAAGCATCACCTCGTTCCTTTACAAAGTATTAGTCCCGTTTCAGTTGCAGTGTAACACATTTGACTTGTCCTGGTCCCATCCGACCCGTCCCCAGTGATGGGAATAGAGGGGGACGCAGGGGGACGGCGTTCCCCGAGTTTTCAGTTTCCATCCTGTGTATGAATTCGCAGCTTTATCCTGCGCTACTGAATCCAAGGGCGAGCGAACAGACGGACGAAAGCAACGTTGATAGAGCGGAATAGATTACATTTCGGGTCGAGACCCTTCTTCAGGGGAAAGAGGAACAAGAGATATAGACGGTACTAAGGACAAATGAATGGACGATATGGCCATATCTCCCGTTTCCCTTGACTGTCAGTCTGAGTTCGGCGGAAATGTCACCTATTCCGGTCTATGAACGTTGTTTTCGTCCATCTGTCCATGTGTTCGCTCTCTCTTGGTGCCGGCTCTTCTCCCCTCAGACTCTTCCAAACACACACACACACACACACACGGAGCATGTCCAGCAGATCGGTGCGGGCCAAGACCAGGAGCAGGGAGAAGGATGACATCAAACGGGTCATGGCAGCTATCGAAAAAGAACGGAAATGGTAAGGGGGAAATTTAAAATAAAAACACCCGAAAGAAATAGATGTTTAACAAAAAAAGGGGCCGACGATCGCTCCGTGTCCGTGTCTGAGGGAACGGGCGGTCTTTATAGTAAGGGGGCCCCGCGCCAGAGTAATCTACTCTCGGCTCAGGTAGTCCGTGTGGAGGGGGAGAGAGAGTAGTGGGGGAAGAAAGGGCTAGACCGGGAAGGGGGAGCAGGGGAGGTGGGTCGTTCTCCCGCGGTCCCAGGGCAGCGCTCCCGTCCCTCCAGTCGCCGTGCTTCACGCACACAGCCCCGGCTCCCCCCCCCCCCTCTCTCCCCGGGGAGACGCGGTGAACAATACAGGGAGTGCCGGGCCGGGCCGGGGGTTGGAGCAACGTTTACAAACCTCGGCCTCAGCTCACACCCGTCCGTCCGGTCCCCGGCATCCGCTCCTGCCGCCGGCCCTCTCCTTCCCTTCCTCCCTCCCCTCCTTCTCTCCTTCCTCTTTTCCCTTCTTCTTCCCTTCTTTCTCTCCTTCCTCCCTTCTTTCTCTACTTCTCTCACTCCCTTCTCCACTTCCCTCACCCCCTTCTCCACTTCCCTCACCCCCTTCTCCACTTCCTCCCTCCCTCTCATTCCCTCACACACGGACAACTAACACACACACACATCACGCACAGACAACTAACACACGCACACACACAACTAAATTAAGATAGGGTATAAGCCCAAAGGGTAGGATGGGGCTGAAGCCCAAAATTGAATGCCTGGACTGGTTTTTCACCAATAGTTATTGGTTTCCAGGATCTAGTTTTTTTTTTCATTTCAGTCAATACAACAAGTGGTATTGTAACTATGTACTTTTCAAAGGTGATCGACACATTTTGTTTGTTACTTGTAGGTACGTGTATGCAATTTTATATTAAAATGTATCTTAGATCTGTTTGGTCCATTAACTCGCAGGCACTTTTTAAGGGCACATTTTGATTACCTTCCATTCTACCATAGAGACATAAAGTCTATAAATATACTTTAATACTTTATTTGTATTTCTATGATTCTACAGACCTTGGCTGTGAACCTGGGGCTCACCAAAATTGTTTCCAATTGGGCCCCGCACCTCCTAGGGGTGGGGTAGGATGGCTTGAGTGGGTGCAGGATTTTCTGGAGCTCCTTCCAAATGGCAATATTTTGTATGTTCAAAGTTAAAAATGACTAGGCAAGGATATCAGAATGATCACCTGCAGCTGCGAAAAAAAAGATGATTTGTGCATGGAGAAGCCATGACCAAAGCAAAGATACTAGAGCGGAGACAGAAGCCGGTTACGGAAATGGTGCTGAAGATTACCCATGACCCTACTATGGCTTTATCGTCGAGCGGACTATCTTGCTCCGCTATAGGATCTTTGGTTTCCAGTCACCATGAGATGGAGAGTGTGAAGCAATATGGCGTTGTAAGGGCAGTCCACGTCTTTCACCAGCTCATTGGAACTTTTCCAAATTCCATAATGACTGTCTAAGAACTTGGCCCTCATCAGACCTGGCATCTCTCTGCTGTAAACGGAGTTCACCTCCTGGACGCTCAACTTGTAGACCACCTGCTCCTTCCTGAAGTGGATATCAAACAGCTGTAAACCGCTGGCGGGACTGTGGCGGAACGCAAACTCCCAGTCAAAGTAGACAACGTGGTTGTTTACAACGTGGTATATTGGTCCACGTGGCTCGAACCTGAGGGGGCCATAGGTTTGAAACTTCTGGCGAGGTCTCAGCGAGGCATAGTTGGGGTCCGAATCCATCCTTTGCATTTCTCTTGCTCTGGCATTCCCGGAATCATATGTCGTTTTGCGGGGATGGCTGCATCTGCGGTTCCTTCCTGTTGTGGGGGTGGGGGGTGGTGGTGGGGGGGAAGAAATCCTGGCCTGTGGTGGCTCCTGGTCCGTTCCCTCTGCAGGTGCCGCCTGGCCCACTAAGTTCCTCCAGCACTCTGTTTTTTGTTTGGCTGAAGGAGTTGAAGGTGGCTCAGTGGGATGGGTGGCAGCTCTGGGGAGTGGGTGGCGTTTCAAGTTGAGACCTTTCTGCAGACATTCACAAGTACTCTCACCGACGAGAGTTCAGTTCAGTCTGAAGAAGGGTCTTCTCTCCAGAGTCGCTGCCTATCCCGCTAAGTTACTCCTGCTTCAAGTCTAACTTCAATTTCAAGATTTAAAAAAAAAACCAGAGTGCTGGATGAACTCAGCAGGCTAGGCGGCATCTGTGGAGGGAATGGATGAGTTGTTTCGAGCCAGGTTTCTTCTTCAATAGGAAGGAACTGCAGATCAAATATACTAGAGTGAAACTAGTATCTTTGCTGCAGATCAGGCATGATATTCTTCTGATTTAAATCGTGATTACGATTTTATTGTTTTCCTATGTTCAATTTTTTGTGCCTGATTATTTGGTGGCCAATCAACTGCTGTCTCTAATGGGATTGCGTCCAATCACTGACCAGCTTCCCTTAAAATTCCCATCCAATTAACAAAACGGTCTCCTCCCGTCCAATCAACCGCTGTCTCCAAGGGCATTGTGTCCAATCATATAATGCGCTGATGACTCGGCGGCTAATCAGACAGTCTCCTTGGGGGTTACACAAAATGCTGGAGAAACTCAGCGGGTGCAGCAGCATCTAAGGAGCGAAGGAGATAGGCGACGTTTCGGGTCGAGACCCTTCTTCAGACTGGTCAGGGATCAGGGAAACGAGAGATATAGACGGTGATGTGAGAGATAAAGAACAATGAATGAAAGATATGCAAAAAAGTATCGATGATAAAGGGAACAAGCCATTGTAAGCTGTTTGTGGTGTGAAAATGAGAAGCTGGTGCGACTAGGGTGGGGGAGAGATATAGAGATAGAGGGAATGCCAGGGCCCGAGGGCTGAGGGAGAGGTGGGAAGGGGAGGAGACAGCAAGGGCTAACAGAATTGAGAAAATTCAATGTTCAAGCCCAAAGGATGCAGACTCCCCAAGCGGAATATGAGGTGCTGTTCCAGCTTGCGGTGTTGCTCACTCTGGCCGTGGAGGAGGCCCAGGACCGAGAGGTCGGATACGAAATGGGAGGGGGAGTGAAGTGCTGAGCCACCGGGAAGTCGGGTTGGTTAATGCGGACCGAGCGGAGGTGTTCGGCCAAGCGATCGCCAAGCCTCCGCTTGGTCTCACCGATATAGATCATCTGGCATCTGGAGCAGCGGATGCAGTAGATGAGGTTGGAGGAGGTGCAGGTGAACCTCTGTCGGACCTGGAAGGACTGCTTGTGTCCCTGAAAGGAGTGGAGGGGGGAGGTGAAGGGACAAGTGTAGCATCTCTTGCAGTTGCAAGGGAAAGTGCCCGGGGAAGGGGTGGAGCGGGAGGGGAGGGAAGAATTGACAAGGGAGTTGCGGAGGGAGCGGTCTTTGCGGAAGGCAGACAGGGGGGAGATGGGAAGATGTGGCGAGTGGAGGGGTCACGTTGGAGGTGGCGAAACTGGCGGAGGACTACTCCTTGGGGCCATTTGATCAATCACCGACCTGCTTCCCTCACCAAAGCAGACGATGGCTGCAGCCGAGAGAGACAGGCGCAGAGAGAGAGAGAGAGAGAGAGAGAGAGGCAGGCGCAGAGAGAGCGAGAGAGAGAGAGAGAGAGGCAGGCGCAGAGAGTGAGAGAGAGAGGCAGGCGCAGAGAGAGAGAGAGAGAGAGAGGCGTAGATAGAGAGAGAGACAGGCGCAGAGAGAGAGAGAGACAGGCACAGAGAGAGAGAGAGAGAGAGAGGCAGGCGCAGAGAGAGAGAGGCAGGCGCACAGAGAGAGAGAGAGAGAGAGAGAGGCAGGCGCACAGAGAGAGAGAGAGAGAGGCAGGCGCACAGAGAGAGCGATAGAGGCAGGCGCAGAGAGAGAGAGAGAGACAGGCGCAGAGAGAGAGACAGGCGCAGAGAGAGAGACAGGCGCAGAGAGAGAGAGAGAGAGAGAGAGACAGGCGCAGAGAGAGAGAGAGACAGGCGCAGAGAGAGATAGACAGGCGCAGAGAGAGAGAGAGAGAGAGAGACAGGCGCACAGAGAGAGAGAGAGAGAGACGGGCGCAGAGAGAGAGACGGGCGCAGAGAGAGAGACGGGCGCAGAGAGAGAGACGGGCGCAGAGAGAGAGAGAGGGCGCAGAGAGAGAGAGACGGGCGCAGAGAGAGAGAGACGGGCGCAGAGAGAGAGAGAGACGGGCGCAGAGAGAGAGAGACGGGCGCAGAGAGAGAGAGACGGGCGCAGAGAGAGAGAGACAGGCGCAGAGAGAGAGAGAGAGAGAGAACGGGCGCAGAGAGAGAGAGACGGGCGCAGAGAGAGAGAGACGGGCGCAGAGAGAGAGAGACGGGCGCAGAGAGAGAGAGAGACGGGCGCAGAGAGAGAGAGAGACGGGCGCAGAGAGAGAGAGACGGGCGCAGAGAGAGAGAGACGGGCGCAGAGAGAGAGAGACGGGCGCAGAGAGAGAGAGGCGCAGAGAGAGAGAGAGGGCGCAGAGAGAGAGAGAGAGAGAGGGCGCAGAGAGAGAGAGACAGGCGCAGAGAGAGAGAGAGAGAGAGAGAGAGGCGCAGAGAGAGAGAGACGGGCGCAGAGAGAGAGAGAGAGCTCAGAGAGAGAGAGGCGCAGAGAGAGAGAGAGAGAGAGAGAGAGACAGCGCAGAGAGAGAGAGAGAGAGAGAGAGAGAGAGAGAGAGAGAGAGAGAGGCGCAGAGAGAGAGAGACAGGCGCAGAGAGAGAGAGAGAGAGAGAGAGAGAGGCGCAGAGAGAGAGAGACAGGCGCAGAGAGAGAGAGAGACAGGCGCAGAGAGAGAGAGAGAGGCGCAGAGAGAGAGAGCAGGCGCAGAGAGAGAGAGAGGCGCAGAGAGAGAGAGACAGGCGCAGAGAGAGAGACAGGCGCAGAGAGAGAGAGACAGGCGCAGAGAGAGAGAGACAGGCGCAGAGAGAGAGAGACAGGCGCAGAGAGAGAGAGCAGGCGCAGAGAGAGAGAGAGAGACAGGCGCAGAGAGAGAGACAGGCGCAGAGAGAGAGACAGGCGCAGAGAGAGAGAGAGAGAGAGACAGGCGCAGAGAGAGAGAGAGACAGGCGCAGAGAGAGAGAGAGAGAGAGAGAGGCGCAGAGAGAGAGAGAGAGAGAGACAGGCGCAGAGAGAGAGAGAGAGACAGGCGCAGAGAGAGAGAGAGACAGGCGCAGAGAGAGAGAGAGAGAGACAGGCGCAGAGAGAGAGAGAGACAGGCGCAGAGAGAGAGAGACAGGCGCAGAGAGAGAGAGAGAGAGAGAGACAGGCGCAGAGAGAGAGAGAGACAGGCGCAGAGAGAGAGAGAGACAGGCGCAGAGAGAGAGAGAGAGAGAGAGAGAGACAGGCGCAGAGAGAGAGAGAGACAGGCGCAGAGAGAGAGAGAGAGACAGGCGCAGAGAGAGAGAGACAGGCGCAGAGAGAGAGAGACAGGCGCAGAGAGAGAGAGAGACAGGCGCAGAGAGAGAGAGAGAGAGAGAGACAGGCGCAGAGAGAGAGAGAGAGAGAGAGAGACAGGCGCAGAGAGAGAGAGAGACAGGCGCAGAGAGAGAGAGAGAGAGAGAGAGAGACAGGCGCAGAGAGAGAGAGAGAGAGAGACAGGCGCAGAGAGAGAGAGAGACAGGCGCAGAGAGAGAGAGACAGGCGCAGAGAGAGAGAGACAGGCGCAGAGAGAGAGAGACAGGCGCAGAGAGAGAGAGAGACAGGCGCAGAGAGAGAGAGACAGGCGCAGAGAGAGAGAGAGAGAGAGACAGGCGCAGAGAGAGAGAGAGACAGGCGCAGAGAGAGAGAGAGAGAGGCGCAGAGAGAGAGAGAGAGAGAGAGAGAGACAGGCGCAGAGAGAGAGAGAGACAGGCGCAGAGAGAGAGAGAGACAGGCGCAGAGAGAGAGAGAGACAGGCGCAGAGAGAGAGAGAGAGACAGGCGCAGAGAGAGAGAGAGACAGGCGCAGAGAGAGAGAGAGACAGGCGCAGAGAGAGAGAGAGACAGGCGCAGAGAGAGAGACAGGCGCAGAGAGAGAGAGAGACAGGCGCAGAGAGAGAGAGAGAGACAGGCGCAGAGAGAGAGAGAGACAGGCGAGAGAGAGAGACAGGCGCAGAGAGAGAGAGAGACAGGCGCAGAGAGAGAGACAGGCGCAGAGAGAGAGACAGGCGCAGAGAGAGAGAGAGACAGGCGCAGAGAGAGAGACAGGCGCAGAGAGAGAGAGACAGGCGCAGAGAGAGAGAGAGAGAGAGAGAGAGACAGGCGCAGAGAGAGAGAGAGAGAGAGAGAGAGAGACAGGCGCAGAGCGAGAGAGAGAGACAGGCGCAGAGAGAGAGAGACAGGCGCAGAGAGAGAGAGAGAGAGAGAGAGACAGGCGCAGAGAGAGAGAGACAGGCGCAGAGAGAGAGAGACAGGCGCAGAGAGAGAGAGACAGGCGGAGAGAGAGAGAGAGACAGGCGCAGAGAGAGAGACAGGCGCAGAGAGAGAGAGAGACAGGCGCAGAGAGAGAGAGACAGGCGCAGAGAGAGAGAGAGAGACAGGCGCAGAGAGAGAGAGACAGGCGCAGAGAGAGAGAGAGAGACAGGCGCAGAGAGAGAGAGAGACAGGCGCAGAGAGAGAGAGAGACAGGCGCAGAGAGAGAGAGAGAGACAGGCGCAGAGAGAGAGAGAGAGACAGGCGCAGAGAGAGAGACAGGCGCCGAGAGAGAGAGAGACAGGCGCAGAGAGAGAGAGAGAGACAGGCGCAGAGAGAGAGAGAGACAGGCGCAGAGAGAGAGAGACAGGCGCAGAGAGAGAGAGACAGGCGCAGAGAGAGAGAGAGAGAGACAGGCGCAGAGAGAGAGAGACAGCGCAGAGAGAGAGACAGGCGCAGAGAGAGAGAGACAGGCGCAGAGAGAGAGAGAGACAGGCGCAGAGAGAGAGAGAGAGAGAGAGAGAGACAGGCGCAGAGAGAGAGAGAGACAGGCGCAGAGAGAGAGAGACAGGCGCAGAGAGAGAGAGACAGGCGCAGAGAGAGAGAGAGACAGGCGCAGAGAGAGAGAGACAGGCGCAGAGAGAGAGAGAGACAGGCGCAGAGAGAGAGAGAGAGACAGGCGCAGAGAGAGAGAGACAGGCGCAGAGAGAGAGAGAGACAGGCGCAGAGAGAGAGAGACAGGCGCAGAGAGAGAGACAGGCGCAGAGAGAGAGAGAGAGACAGGCGCAGAGAGAGACAGGCGCAGAGAGAGAGAGGCGCAGAGAGAGACAGGCGCAGAGAGAGAGACAGGCGCAGAGAGAGAGACGGAGAGAGAGACAGGCGCAGAGAGAGAGAGAGACAGGCGCAGAGAGAGAGAGAGACAGGCGCAGAGAGAGAGAGAGAGAGAGAGAGAGAGACAGGCGCAGAGAGAGAGAGAGAGAGACAGGCGCAGAGAGAGAGAGAGAGACAGGCGCAGAGAGAGAGAGAGAGAGAGACAGGCGCAGAGAGAGAGAAGCGAGAGACAGGCGCAGAGAGAGAGAGAGACAGGCGCAGCAGGAGAGACAGAGAGAGAGAGAGACAGGCGCAGAGAGAGAGAGAGAGAGAGACAGGCAGAGAGAGAGAGAGAGAGAGAGAGCGCAGAGAGAGAGAGAGACAGGCGCAGAGAGAGAGAGAGAGGCAGGCGCAGAGAGAGAGAGAGGCAGCGGCAGAGAGAGAGAGAGAGAGGCAGGCGCAGAGAGAGAGAGGCGAGAGTCAGGCGCAGAGAGAGCGAGAGGCAGGCGCCAGGAGAGAGAGACAGAGGCGCAGAGAGAGAGAGAGAGACAGGCGCAGAGAGAGAGACGCAGAGAGAGACAGGCGCAGAGAGAGAGAGACAGGCGCAGAGAGAGAGAGAGAGAGCAGGCGCAGAGAGAGAGAGAGAGACAGGCGCAGAGAGAGAGAGAGAGAGAGAGAGAGGACAGGCGCAGAGAGAGGAGAGACAGGCGCAGAGAGAGAGAGACAGGCGCAGAGAGAGAGAGACAGAGAGAGAGAGAGAGACAGGCGCAGAGAGAGAGAGAGAGAGAGAGAGAAGAGACAGGCGCAGAGAGAGAGAGAGGCGCAGAGAGAGAGAGACAGGCGCAGAGAGAGAGAAGAGAGAGAGAGAGAGACAGGCGCAGAGAGAGAGAGAGGCGCAGAGAGAGAGAGACAGGCGCAGAGAGAGAGAGGGGCGCAGAGAGAGAGAGACAGGCGCAGAGAGAGAGAGAGACAGGCGCAGAGAGAGAGAGAGACAGGCGCAGAGAGAGAGAGACAGGCGCAGAGAGAGAGAGACAGGCGCAGAGAGAGAGAGACAGGCGCAGAGAGAGAGAGACAGGCGCAGAGAGAGAGAGAGACAGGCGCAGAGAGAGAGAGACAGGCGCAGAGAGAGAGAGAGAGAGACAGGCGCAGAGAGAGAGAGAGACAGGCGCAGAGAGAGAGAGACAGGCGCAGAGAGAGAGAGACAGGCGCAGAGAGAGAGAGACAGGCGCAGAGAGAGAGAGACAGGCGCAGAGAGAGAGACAGGCGCAGAGAGAGAGAGACAGGCGCAGAGAGAGAGAGACAGGCGCAGAGAGAGAGAGACAGGCGCAGAGAGAGAGAGACAGGCGCAGAGAGAGAGAGAGACAGGCGCAGAGAGAGAGAGAGACAGGCGCAGAGAGAGAGAGACAGGCGCAGAGAGAGAGAGAGACAGGCGCAGAGAGAGAGACAGGCGCAGAGAGAGAGACAGGCGCAGAGAGAGAGACAGGCGCAGAGAGAGAGAGAGAGACAGGCGCAGAGAGAGAGAGACAGGCGCAGAGAGAGACAGGCGCAGAGAGAGAGAGACAGGCGCAGAGAGAGAGAGAGAGACAGGCGCAGAGAGAGAGAGAGAGAGAGAGCGCAGAGAGAGAGAGAGGCAGGCGCAGAGAGAGAGAGGCGCAGAGAGATAGAGACAGGCAGGCGCAGAGAGAGAGAGAGGCAGGCGCAGAGAGAGAGAGACAGCGCAGAGAGAGCGCAGAGAGAGAGAGAGAGAGACAGGCGCAGAGAGAGAGACAGGCGCAGAGAGAGAGAGAGACAGGCGCAGAGAGAGAGAGAGACAGGCGCAGAGAGAGAGAGAGACGAGAGGCAGAGAGCGCAGAGAGAGAGAGAGAGAGATTCAGGCGCAGAGAGAGAGAGAGAGAGCAGGCGCAGAGAGAGAGAGCGAGAGGCAGGCGCAGAGAGAGAGAGAGAGGCAGGCGCAGAGAGAGAGCGAGAGGCAGGCGCAGAGAGAGAGAGAGTCGCCAGAGAGAGAGAGAGAGCAGGCGCAGAGAGAGAGAGAGGCCAGGCGCAGAGAGCAGAGAGCAGGCGCAGAGAGAGAGAGAGAGAGAGGCGCAGAGAGAGAGCGAGAGGCAGGCGCAGAGAGAGAGAGCGAGAGGCAGGCGCAGAGAGAGAGAGACGAGAGTCAGGCGCAGAGAGAGAGCGAGAGGCAGGCGCAGAGAGAGAGAGAGAAGAGAGACAGGCGCAGAGAGAGAGAGACAGGCGCAGAGAGAGAGAGACAGGCGCAGAGAGAGAGAGGCAGCAGAGAGAGAGAGAGAGGGACAGGCGCAGAGAGAGAGAGACAGGCGCAGAGAGAGAGAGAGCGCAGAGAGAGCAGGCGCAGAGAGAGAGAGCGAGCAGGCGCAGAGAGAGAGAGAGACAGGCGCAGAGAGAGAGAGAGGCGCAGGCGCAGAGAGAGAGACAGGCAGCAGGCGCAGAGAGAAGAGAGAGACAGAGAGAGAGAGAGAGAGAGGCAGAGAGAGAGAGAGAGAGAGAGGCAGCGCAGAGAGAGAGAGAGAGAGAGAGAGACAGGCGCAGAGAGAGAGAGAGACAGGCGCAGAGAGAGAGAGAGACAGGCGCAGAGAGAGAGAGAGAGAGAGAAGAGAGACAGGCGCAGAGAGAGAGAGAGAGAGAGAGAGAGAGAGAGAGAGAGAGAGGCAGGCGCAGAGAGAGAGAGAGAGAGAGAGAGAGACAGGCGCAGCAGGCGCAGAGAGAGAGAGGACAGGCGCAGAGAGAGAGAGAGACAGAGAGAGAGAGAGAGAGAGACAGGCGCAGAGAGAGAGAGAGACAGGCGCAGACAGGCGCAGAGAGAGAGAGAGACAGGCGCAGAGAGAGAGAGAGAGAGAGAGAGAGAGAGAGAGACAGGCGCAGAGAGAGAGAGAGGCGCAGGCGCACAGGCGCAGAGAGAGAGAGAGACAGGCGCAGAGAGAGAGAGAGACAGGCGCAGAGAGAGAGAGAGAGAGAGAGACAGGCGCAGAGAGAGAGAGAGAGACAGGCGCAGAGAGAGAGAGAGGCAGGCGCAGAGAGAGAGAGACAGGCGCAGAGAGAGAGAGAGAGCGCAGAGAGAGAGAGAGACAGGCGCCGAGAGAGAGAGAGAGAGAGAGAGACAGGCGCAGAGAGAGAGAGAGAGAGACAGGCGCAGAGAGAGAGAGAGAGAGAGAGAGAGAGAGAGAGAGAGAGAGAGAGAGAGAGAACAGGCGCAGAGAGAGAGAGAGAGAGGCGCAGAGAGAGAGAAGAGACAGGCGAGAGAGAGACAGAGAGAGAGAGACAGGCGCAGAGAGAGAGAGACAGGCGCAGAGAGAGAGAGACAGGCGCAGAGAGAGAGAGACAGGCGCAGAGAGAGAGAGAGAGACAGGCGCAGAGAGAGAGAGAGGGGCAGAGAGAGACAGGCGCAGAGAGAGAGACAGGCAGGAGAGAGACACAGGCGCGAGAGAGAGACAGAGAGAGAGGGCAGGCGCGCAGAGAGAGGGGCAGGCGCGCAGAGCGAGGGGCAGGCGCGCAGAGCGAGGGGCAGGCGCGCAGAGAGAGGGACAGGCAGAGACAGAGAGAGACACAAAAAAGCAGCTATGACATATAATACACAATAAACAAATGATGCATTCTTGTACGCTTACATGGGTATGACCGCAAATTAAAAAAATCCCTCCCCCCCCAGCCTCATGCACCTTGGAGTATCCCTAGTTCCTAAATCCTATTTCCATCAATGCCCGTCCCTAGTAGTTTGTAGTAGTAATACTAGACTTTCTGCTACCCTCAAGAGTAGGGGAAGGATCTGTACCTTCTCCAGTCACCTTCCTTGGATCACTATTAATCAAACATTACCCGAAACATGTCAGGTCAGCTTTAGCAGATTTGGATGCAACCATATCAAAGCTAGTTTTCTTCAGTATATAATGATGTAGGCTTACAACTTAATCAGAAATCTGCGAGAAATGCTCTTTATGTTTTTAGTTTTAATCATCATAATCATATTTTATTAGCCAAGTATGTTTTGCAACATATGAGGAACTTAATTTGCCATACAGTCATACCATTAAAAAGGAACAAAACACACAAAATACATTTTAACAGGAACATCCACCACAGCAACTCACTGTGATGGAAGGCGAAAAAAAAAGTTCAATCTCTTTCCTTCTTTGTTCTACCGGGGTCGGGGGCCTCGAGCCTTCGGTTGACGGGAGGATCTTGGCTCCCTTAGCCAGCGGAGGGCCCTCTGTGTCAGGGCGATCAAGCTCCTGCATCGGGGCATTAGAAATAGTGCAGAAACAGACCCTTCGGCCCGCACATTAACACAAGCCTACACACTAGGGACAATTTACACTTATGCCAAGTATACAACCCCAAGCCAATTAACCTATAAACCTGTATGTCTTTGGAGTGTTGGAGGAAATTGAAGATATGAGAAAACCCACGCAGCCACGGGGAGAACGTCCAAACTCCGTAGACAGCCACCGTAGTCGGGATCGAACTCGGGGCACTGGAGCTGCACGCGCTGTAAGGCAGCAATTCTGTGCTGCCCACGAGGCTTCCTGTGGGTGCTCATTGTATAGAACTCTCAATAATTCTGTAGTTACAAGGAGAGATTAGAAAAGCTGTGTATATTCTTACTGGAACCTCACAGGTTGGGGTGACCTCACATCAGTGGGGTAGTTGGAATCTTATCTCCAGTGCAAGGCCATCTACAGGAGGAGTTTAAAGGACTGGAGGATAAATGCCTGGCTGAAGGACTGGTGCAGAGGGCAGGGATTCAAGTTTCTGCATCAGTGGAACCTCTTTTGGGGAAGGAGTGACCTGTATAAAAAGGACGGGTTGCAGTTGAACCCGAGGGGGATCAGTATCCTGGCAGGGAAATTTGCAAAGGCTACCGGGGGGACTTTAAACCAGAACGGTTAGGGGGAGGGACTCAAATAGAGAAAGTCAGTAGACAGGGTCTGAGACATGGAGGCAGAGAAGGGAAGCACTCAGACCCAACATGTAGCGGGAAAATAAGAAAAAAACAATAAACAGAGAATAAGAGGTGGTGGGTTTCCAGGGTAAAAATCAAAAGGGGCCACTTGTCAACATAATAGAACAAGTAGTAAGAGTGTTGTAAACACAAGCCTGAAGGCTTTGTGTCTCAATGCAAGGAGCATTCGTAATAAAGTGGACAAGTTGAATGTGCAGATAGCTATAATGACTATGCTATAGTTGGGATCACGGAGACATGGCTCCAGGGGGACCAAGGCTGGGAGCTGAACATCCAGGGATATTCAATATTCAGGAGGGATAGACAGAAAGAAAAGGGAGGTGGGGTAGCGTTGCTGGTGAGAGGGGAGATTAATGCAATAGAAAGGAAGGACATTAACTTGGAGGATGTGGAATCGATGTGGGTAGAGCTGCGAAACTCTAAGGGGCAGAAAACGCTAGTGGGAGTTGTGTACAAGCCACCTAACAGTAGTAGTGGAGTTGGGGATGGCATCAAACAGGAAATTAGAAATGCGTGCAACAAGGGTAAAACAGTTATAATGGGTGACTTCAATCTACATATAGATTGGGTGAATCAAATGGGCAGGGGTGCTGAATAGTTTTCTAAACCAACATGTAGAGGAACCAACGAGAAAGCAGGCTATTCTAGACTGGGTACTGAGTAATGAGGAAGGGTTAGTTAGCAGTCTTGTTGCCCCTTGGGCAAGAGTGACCATAATATGGTTGAGTTCTTCATTAGGATAGAGAGTGACATAATTAAGTCAGAAACAACAGTTCTGAACATAAACAAAGGTAACTGAAGGTATGAGACGTGAATTGGCCAAGATAGACTGGCAAGTGATTCTTAAAGGGTTCGCAGTGGATCTGCAATGGAAGGCATTTAAAGACTGCATGGATGAACTACAATTGTTCATCCCAGTTTGGCAAAAGAATAAATCAGGGAAGGTAGTGCATCCGTGGATAACAAGGGAAATCAGGGATAGTATAAAAACAAAAGATGAAGCATACAAATTAGCCAGAAAAAGCAGCATACCAGAGGACTGGGAGAAATTCAGAGTCCAGCAGAGGACGACAAAGGGCTTAATTAGGAAAGGGAAAATAGATTATGAAAGAAAACTGGCAGGGAACATAAAAACTGACTGCAAAAGTTTTTATAGATATGTGAAGAGAAAGAGATTAGTTAAAACAAATGTAGGTCCCTTGCAGTCAGAAACAGATGAATTGATCATGGGAGGCAAGGACATGGCAGACCAATTGAATAACTACTTTGGTTCTGTCTTCACTAAGGAAGACATAAATAATCTGCTGGAAATAGCAGGGGACCGGGGGTCAAATAAGGTGGAGGAACTGAGTGAAATCCAGGTTAGCCGGGAAGTGGTGTTGGGTAAATTGAATGGATTAAAGGCCGATAAATCCCCAGGGCCAGATAGTCTGCATCCCAGAGTACTCAAGGAAGTAGCCACAGAAATAGTGGATGCATTAGTGATAATTTTTGAAAACTGTTTAGATTAAACCGTATTTTTCAAGATTGGTTGAAGATTGGAATAGACTATGGACTTGTTTCATCTAAAGCAGATGGAGAAGGATGTGGATGGGAAACTCGAGGAGATACGGATCGAAGACTATTCCATGGATACTAATAATTAGAATACTAACACTACTAATATTAATAATTAACATATATTAACATATACAAACATATATTAAAATTAATACACTGGTATCATTATTAATTAGAGCTAATAATTACCAATTATTGATTAATAATTAATTTTAGCCGACTAACCTAGAATTAAGTAAATAGTAAATATAAATACACAAAATATAAACTTTGTCTTCATTTATCCCCCCCTGGTACTTTATTTCTTTTTTATTTTTTATTTTTTCTATATATTTTTTTTAATATATTCTTATTATTAGTTTTTAATAAGCATTAAGTATATATATTAGTATATACTTGACTATGAACTTTGTACACATCATAGTTTAATATCCCCGGTTTAAATATTTTTTATGGAATAATAATTTTAGTGAATCATGGAGATGGATAAGTTTGACTACGGAAGTCTTTAGATAGCTAGCCATGATAGTATGGCTAACACTAACTACACCAATACTAGATGTAGTTTTTTTCTTTCTTTGTGCACCCTACTAATCTCTTAATCTATCCCTTTTTTAATATTATTTCTTGTTATTATTATTTTACATTTGAGTGGAATTATAAATTAATGCAAAGGAGATATATGTGAGATATACTCAAGGGCCTTGAAATTCATCTATTCGAAGTTCAGGTGTAAAGTCAGGTATGTCGAACTGAACCATTCGCTCTATCATATATCCCTTTAGATAAAAGATGCAAGACTTACGAATATGGGGAATGGAGGAATAACGTTTTGTAGTTGGAATATTAAAGGTATTAACGAACCAATTAAGAGAGGTAAAGTATTAGCACATTTAAGAGCACTTAAAGTAGATGTGGCATTTATCCAAGAGACACATTTAAAAAAAGAGGCAGAACATAGATTAAAGGCTAAATGGATTGATAAAGTCTATCATTCTTCTTTCACACACAAATCTAGAGGTGTAGCAATATTAATTTGTAAAGGCACTGCATTTAAACATACTTCAACAATAACTGATAGTGACGGTAGATATATTATTGTAATAGGAGAATTATATACACAAAAAATAATTTTTGTCAATGTATATAGCCCAAATGTTGATAGCCCGCTGTTTTTAAAAAAAAAATTTAATACCATCCCGAAATTATCACAATCTAATAATTGGAGATTTAAATTGTATACTAGATCCATATTTGGATAGATCATCAAAACAATGGAAACTTAAATCGCATTCCAGTGAGTTAATAAATGCATATATAGATACTAATAATATTAAAGATGTTTGGAGATTGCAAAACCCAACAGGATGAGAATACTTATTTTACTCACCTGCGCATAAAACTTATTCAAGAATAGATTATTTTCTGGTAGATTTAAAACTTATTCCACTTACATATAATTCAAAATATCACAATATTATAATTTCAGATCATGCACCTTTAACTTTTATGATGAAAATAACTGGTAAAACGGAAAAACAAGGACAATGGAGATTTAACCCACAAATTTTAAAAGACAAAATAATTCAAGAATATATCACAAAACAGATCAAGATTTTCTTTGAAATAAACGATACGCCAGAAATATCTTCGTCCTTATTATGGGAAACTTTTAAAGCGTATGTTCGGGGAATTATGATATCCTCTCAAGCATTTTATAATAAAGAGAATCGGAGAGTACAACAGGCATTGGAAAGGGAGATTAGACATAGAGAACACTGTTAATCCAACCATGATAAAACATAATAAAATATTTGCATTGAAATATAAATTAAATAAAATACAGTCAGACCAAGTTGTAAAACTATACCAATATACTGAACAAATACAATTTGAATTTGGAGACAAACCACATAAATTATTGGCTCGTCAATTATGAAAATTGGAAGGAGAAAAATTAATCTATAGGATTAAATCAGATAAAGGGAATTACTAGTACAAACTAAAGATATAAACGAGAGATTTTTGCAATATTATAAAAATTTATATTCAGCCAAAACGAAAGAAAATCGGATCGGAGTAGAAACATTCTTAAAAAATTGTAATCTCAAAGGACTGGGTTTAGAAGATAGAGAATTATTCAACGTTGAAATAACTACTAAAGAAATTGAAGAAGCTATTAGATCATTAAAAAATGATAAAACTCCAGGACCAGATGGTATTGGATCAGAATTTTATAAAATATTTTAAGATAGTTCCACGTTTGAAGACACTATATGAACACATTTATGCACAACAGAAATGGCCAGAAACATTAAATGAATCTATTATAACGCTCATACCTAAATTATATAAAAATCTGGATGATCCAGGGTCATATAGAGCTATATCTCTTTTAAATACTGATCAAAAAATATTAACCAAAATACTAGCACAAAGACTAAATACAGTGATTAATAAACTAATTCATTCAGATCAAACAGGATTTATACCAAAACGATACTCCTCAAACAACCCGAGAAGATTATTTAATATTATATACTCGAAAAGAAACATTAATAAGGATTTATCAATTATTTCGCAGAGAAAGCTTTTGATCAGATTGAATGGTCTTATTTATTTTCGAATATGGAATCTTTTCAGTTGGGAGAGAAGTTTATAACATGGATTAAGTTACTATATACCAAGCCAACAGCTAGCATATTAATAAACCAAATGTTAACAACTAAATTTAACTTATTCCGAGGCTGCAGACAAGGTTGTCCTTTATCTCCACTACTGTTTGCACTTGCAATAGAACCACTAGCAAAATCAGTGAGATTGCATCGTGAAATAAACGGGTGTGAAACTAAAGAAATTGAAAATAAAATCTCTTTATACGCAGATGATGTATTACTTTATATCACAAAGCCATAAATTAGTATTCCTAACTTATTAGATTTAATAACTCAATTTGGATCGTTTTCAGGATATAGAATTAATTGGAATAAAAGTGAACATGCCAATAATGGGAAATAACTTACATATATTACAACAATATCCTTTTAAGATAGCAAATGAAAAAATCAAATATCTTGGAATTTATGTAACAAAAAGATATGATTCTTTATTTAAATCTAATTTCCCACCCTTATTGAATAAACTACTTAAGAATATCCTATATTGGAAAACATTACCTATTTCAATGCTAGGTAAAATTAATGCGATAAAAATGATTTTTCTTCCACAATACGTTCCCCCCCCCCGCCCCCCCCCGATGTTGAGCGTCTACCACTCTCAGCAATCAATGAATGTCGTGAAATGCCCCCCACCTACTGGCACAAGGGACTTCTTAACATCTTGTCCTGTGTATTTGATTCTTGTTTCAAATGATCCCAATATATCTTCCTAAACTTTTTTTTAAGAAAGTGGACTCTATTGTTACCAATTTTATTTGGGATTATAAAAACCATAGAATAATTAAAAAACATCTATGTAAATCAAAAATGAATGGAGGTTTTGCATTGCCTAATTTTATGTTTTATTATTGGGCAGTTAATATAAAAAATATGAATTTCTGGTTGGAAGAAGTAGATAAACAACCAAACTGGTTAAAAATGGAAAAGACTGTTCACCTTTCGAAATTAGCTCGATTTTATTTGCTAACACTAAAATACATAAGAACATTTATAGAGGAAACCCAATAATATAAAGTGGTATACGTATTTGGAAACAATTTAAAAAAAACATTAAAATTACATTAGTATACCACTGGCTCTTCCAATTGTAAACAACATTACTTTTAAACCTTCATTGATGGATAAAGGTTTTTTTAAAATGAAAGAACTATGGAATAATTAAGATGGGTGGTCTCTACAGGGAAAAGGTTATTTCTTTCATTGCAGGAATTACAACAAAATTATGGATTACACTCCAAAGAATATTTTAGATATCTACAAATTAGAGATTATGTTAAATCAAATACCAGATTTTAGGAATAGAAAGACAGAAATTTTAGATGAATGTCTAAATAAACATCCGAATACAGAAAAATTAATATCATTTATTTAGAATATCTTACTGGAAAATGATTTACCAAATACGGAAAAATATAGACAAGCATGGGAAAACGAATTAGGTCAAACAATTAGTATAGAAGTATGGAATGAAAGTTTACAACATATACACCATTGCTCATTAAATGCCAGACACTCCTTGATACAATTTAAAGTTATACATAGATTACACTTCTCAAAATCCAAATTAAACAGAATTTTCTCAAATGTTTCTGCTATATGTGATAAATGTCAACAGTTAGAAGCTAATCTAACGCATTCATTCACAAAATGTACAAAAATTACTAATTTTTGGACAGAAATATTTAAGATAATCTCGAATGTAGTTAATGCAAATTTAATTCCAGACTCAAAATTATATTAGGAATATTAGAAACGGATCAGATACTAACAACACAACAAATAATTTTTATTGGTTATAGTTTAATAATTGGTAAAAAATTAATACTAAGATTTTGGAAAGGTCCCATATCCCCCACAATCAAAATGTGGATTACAGAAATGTCGGAGACACTTCACCTGGAAAGATTAAGACTTGTCGTAATGGACAGGTTAGATCAATTCAGAGGAATATGGTCTCCATTTATTGAATATTTAAAGGGTTAAGGTGTCTGGTTCAAGGCCCTGACTGAAGCCTGAATGAAGGAATAGATGAAGAATTATATACAATAGATCATAAATATATCTCCAATGAAGAATATCTTGCTTAATACTCCACTCATTTTATTGATTTTTTATTTCTTTATTTCGTTTTCTTTTTATTATTTCTCTTTATTTCCTACTGTTATAAAATAATAAAAAAATATAGAAGTATAAATAAGATTGACCGTAAATTTTAAAAATATTAAGAATGTATGTGACGAATAATGTTTTCTTTTTTTTCGATTTTATATTATTTCTTCTTAATATGTATTTACTTCTAATAAAAATATTTTACAAAAAAAAAATAAAAAAATGTGAGGTTATCCACTTTGGTGGCAAAAACAGGAGGGTGGACTATTATCTGAATGGTGGCAAATTAGGAAAAGGGGAGATGCAACGAGACCTGGGTGTCATGGTACACCAATCATTGAAAGCAGGCATGCAGGTGCAGCAGGCAGTGAAGAAAGCAAATGGTATGTTAGCATTCATAGCAAAAGGATTTGAGTATAGGAGCAGGGAGGTTCTACTGCAGTTGTGCAGGGTTTTGGTGAGACCACACCTGGAGCATTGTGTACAGTTTTGGTCTCCAAATCAGAGAAAATAAATTCTTGCCATAGAGGGGGTACAGAGAAGGTTCACCAGACTGATTCCTGGGATGTCAGGACTTTCATATGAGGAAAGACTGGATAGACTTGGCTTGTACTCACTAGAATTTAGAAGACTGAGGGGAGATCTTATAGAAACGTACAAAATTCTTAAGGGTTGGATAGGCTAGATGCAGGAAGATTGTTCCCGTTGTTGGGGAGGTCCAGAACAAGGGGTCACAGTCTAAGGATAAGGGGGAATTCCTTTAGGACCGAGATGAGGAAAACATTTTTCACACAGAGCGTGGTGAGTCTCTGGAATTCTCTGCCACAGAAGGTAGTTGAGGCCAGTTCATTGGCTATATTTAAGAGGGTGTTAGATGTGACCCTTGTGGCTAAAGGGATCAGGGGGTATGGAGAGAAGGCAGGTACAGGATACCGAGTTGGATCATCAGCCATGATCATATTGAATGAAGGGTGCAGGCTCCTGATAACAATCTTCACTGTCTAAGATACCACCTATTTTGATGTCATCTGCAAACTTAGTAATCATGCCTTGAACATTTCCATCCAAACCTTGAAATATAAAATAAAGACCATATAGAATATGCCTACCGCTCTGCCCTCATCAGCCTATGTGATTAATTCTTCAAAGATCTCTACTAATATTGTGAAACCTGATCTCCCACACAAAAAACTATGGAAACTATCCCAAATCAATCCCTGTTTTTCCATTTCTTCTGTGCTGTATGCTTCTATTGTGCATTGTTCTTTCTATGAAACCAATAATTATGTCCAACCTGCTACCACACTCGTTAAACAATCTGTGAGTACAATAATGATAAGTTTATTAAATTGATTTTAATACAATGAATTTGAACAGAATTTTTTTTAAAATAACGTACCAGACTACAAAGTATAAGTTATGTAAAATTGAGAACATTTTCTTATCAAGGCAGTACAATATCACTACCCACAATTATTATTTTTTAAACACAGCATCAATGAATAATAAAACATTGAATTTATAACATGAAAAATCCTGCCAATATATATTTAAAAGTATATTTTGGCTTAAGTTCGTCAAAGGCTCATACAGTACGGAAACAGGCCCTTTGACCCAATTTGCCCATGCTGACCAAGATGACCAACCAAGATGATCAACCATGATCACAGTGAATGGTGGTGCTGGCTCAAAGGGCCAAATCTCCAACTCTGGCACCTATTATCTATTGTCACCTGCCCATGTTTGGCCCCTATCCATCTAAACCTTTACCCTCCATGTACCTGACCAAATGTATTTTACATGTTGTTAAAGTCCCTGCCTCATCTACATCCTCTGACAGTTAGTTCCATATATGCACCACTGTGTCTGTGGGAAAATTTGCCCCTCAGGTTCCTATTAAATATTTCCCCTCTCACCTTAAACCTATGTCCCCGGTGTTTGGACATCATGGATGAACAAAGTTAGAATTCCTAAGGATGTAGCTTGGAATAAGTGACTTCAGGAGCATTTGTCAATTAGAAAATTGAGATTATTTAGAGCGCATTTATCTAATATATTTGTTACAGAGAATAGGAATTTTTTTTAATGCTAGCTGATTTAAGAATCTTTCAAATAAGATAAAGTTCAGTAAGGTGGAGATTTCCAAATACATTTGTATTGTGGTTCTCAGTAATACTATTCAAATTCCCTTTGGTTAGTTTAATGAAAAAGCCAATCAACAAACTTTCTCCTCGATTGTGTTCATGAAGGATATGGCGAGTCCACAAGCTGAACTTCGAAATTGGGGCAAAGCCAACGTTGATGATATTGGACAACAACTTGCAAAAGACAATTGGAGTAGGTTGCTTGTGGGCAAAGGCACTTTTGGAAAGTGGGATGGTTTTAAGTGTTATAGTAAGAGTTCTAAGTGTGCATGCTGTCGAAGCGCAAGGCAGTTAAGAGTATGAAAGCCTCAATGACGAGATAAACTGTTCAGGAACAAGGAAGCATGGGTCAGGTATAGACAGCTGGCATCAAGTCTATCCTTAAAGAGGCATAGGGAATTGAAGAGCACATTTAAGAAAGGCAAAAGGTGGCATGCGAAGCCTTTGACACATAAGATTGAGACAGGAAATAGATTACATAAGTATAAGGGAAAATGGTAAACAGGGTGAGAATAAGGCCTCCCAGCAAACAAAGTGATCATCTACTTGTAGAGCCGCAGGGGATGGACGATGTCCTCAATGAACATTTCTTGTATGTTTTAACCACAGAGGAAGACATGAAGACAAGAGAACTTGGGGAAACTAACGGGATGTCTTGTGATCAGTCCATATCACAGTGTGGAGGTGGACAACAAGCAAAGGCGTATGAAGGCAGATCATTTTCCTGGGCCTGATCAGGTATATCCAATGACACTGGGAAGATAGAGTGCAGGCCGAGTTATATCACTCATCATAGACGTAGGTGAAGTGTCAGACGACTGCAGAGTGACTCATGTTGTGCCCCTATTTAAGAAAAGCTACAATGAAAAACCTTGGTTAGCCTAACATCTGGTAGCAAAGTTACTGGAGAAGATTCCGAGTATTAAGATATACATGCACTTGGAAAAACATGGATTGATTTGGGATAGTTTCCATAGTTTTTTGTGTGGGAGATCAGGTTTCACAATATTAGTAGAGATCTTTGAAGAATTAATCACATAGGCTGATGAGGGCAGAGCGGTAGGCATATTCTATATGGTCTTTATTTTATATTTCAAGGTTTGGATGGAAATGTTCAAGGCATGATTACTAAGTTTGCAGATGACATCAAAATAGGTGGTATCTTAGACAGTGAAGATTGTTATCAGGAGACTGTTGGTGATCTTATAGAGGTGTACACAATCATCAGTGGACTAGATGGGGTGAATCTTTTTCCCAAGTAGGTGAATCAAGAACTAAAGTACATATACTTGAGAGAACGATTCAATAGGCGTTAGATAGAGCTCTAGCGGCTAGTGGAATCTAGGGATATGGGGAGAAGGCAGGCACGGGTTATTGATTGGGGACGATCAGCCATGATCGCAATGAATGGCGCTGGCTCGAAGGGCCGAATGGTCTCCTCCTGCACCTATTTTCTATGTTTCTATGAACCCGTGGGGCTAATATTTCACACAAAGGGTGGTAGGTTTATGGAATTATCTCATTGGATAGGTAGGAAGGAACTGTAGATGCTGGTTTAAACCAAAGATTGACACAAAAAGCTGGAGTAACTCAGCTGGTCACACAGCATCTCTGGAGAAAAGGAATAGGTGATGTTTCGGGGCGAGATTCAAAACATCACCTATTCCTTTTCTCCAGACATGCTGTCTGACCTGCTGAGTTACTCCAGCTTTGTGTCTTTTATTGGACAGGTACATGGATAGCAAAGATTCTGATGGATGTAGGCGAGGCACAGACAAATAGTACTTCCTTGGATCGGGCATCCAGGTCGCATGGGCAGATGGGCCGAAAAGCCACGTTCCATGCTGTTTGACGATGAATCTGAAACTTAAATATAATTTAAATTATTCACATTGGGCTTGTTTTGCATTCTCCTAATCTTCAGTCATTAGAACTTAATAAAGTAGTATTTAGTATTTTTTATGGGTTATACCAATGTTTTAACTAGGCCATGTCACTTTTTCTGATTTATCTCTGCAGCATTAAGTTTGCGATTTTGTTCATCAACAGTCCAACGAATAATATATGCATTTTAAATGAAATCCCCAACACAGAGCCCATAAGATTCGTATTATTCAGTTTTCCTTCAGGTAGGCCGTCCGCTTTATAAAGAAAAATCAGATTAGATTCAGATACACAACAAGATCTGATTCAGATTCACAACAAAAAGCACTATTTTACAATCAGAAAAATAATGTTATCTTACTACAAACAACTCAGATTATTAAAAAAATCAGATTATTCTAACTGCTAACTAGGAGCAGCGCAATGGTAATGTTGCTGCCTTACAGCGGCAGAGACCCATGTTTGATATTTGACTATGATGCTGTCTGTACAGAGTTTGCACGGTCTCCCTGTGACCACATGGCTTTTCTGTAAGTTGTCCGGTTTCTTCCCACATTCCAAAGTCACACAAGTTTGTAGATTAATTAGCCTCTATAAATCGTCTCTAATGTGTACGATAGAACTAGTGTATGAGTGATCGCTGATCAGCGTGGACATGGTGGACAGAACTGCCTGTTCCTAAGCTGTATCTCTAAACTAAACTAAGGTCACCCCTCAGCCTCTGTGATCCAAAGAATAAACTCCTAACCTGTTTAACCTCTCCCTATAGTTTAGGCCTCAAGTCCTGGCAACATACTGAGAATGTCAAGGTAAGATTTTTTTAAATTGCTAATCTGTGTAGTATCGTAGATAGTAATTAAAAATGACTGCAGGGTCTTAATCAGCTGGTCAAGTGGTCTGAGGAATGAATAATGGAGTTTAATGCAGATAATACAGAGGCCCAGGAGACGTTGGAGCAAGAGGAGGAGGAGCCCAAACCTCTAACGTTCCACACAAGTGATCTGGTGACAGCCGCTGATTGCTGGAAGCAGCTGATTGGGTGCAACCTCTGGTTTGCATTAAAGGTAAAGTGAGCTAAAGGGTTCAGTGAGCTAAAGGGTTCAGTGAGCTAAAGGGTTCAGTGATTTTTAGTAAAGGTTAGTTTTAAGGATTAAGATTTTTATAGTGTGAGTTGATTTAATTTGGGGGCAAGCCACGTAATTTGAGATCGGCCCCATGGTTTGCTCATCCTGCAACATGTGGGAGATCAGGGATATTGTCGGTGTCCCTGGTGACTACGTTTGCAGGAAGTGTGTCCAGCTGCAGCTCCTGACAGACCGCATTGAACGATTGGAGCTGCGGTTGGATTCATACTGGAGCATCCACGATGCTGAGAAGCTCGTGAATAGCACGTACAGTGAGTTGGTCACACTGCAGGTTAAGCGGCCAGAAAGGGAATGGGTGGCCATTAGCCAGCGTAGCAGTAGGCAGGTGGTGCAGGAGTCCCCTGCGGTCATCTCCCTCCTAAACAGATATACCATTTTGGATACAGTTGGGGGAGATGGCTCATCAGGGGAAGGCAGCAGCAGCCAAGTTCATGGCATCATTGGTGGCTCTGCGGCACAGGAGGGGAGAAAGAAGAGTGGAAGGGCTATTGTAATAGGGGATTCAATAGTAAGGGGAATAGATAGGCATTTCTGCGGCCGCAAACGAGTCTCCAGGATGGTATGTTGCCTCCCTGGTGCAAGGGTCAGGGATGTCACTGAACGGCTGCAGAACATTCTGGAGGGGGAGGGTGAACAGCCAGCTGTCGTGGTGCACATTGGCACCAACGATATAGGTAAAAAACGGGATGAGGTCCTACAAGGCGAATTTAGGGAGCTAGGAGATAAACTTAAAAATAGGACCTCAAAGGTAATACTCTCTGGACTCCTACCGGTGCCACATGCTAGTCAGAGTAGAAATATGAGGATATTGTAGATGAATACGTGGCTTGAAAAATGGTGCAAGGGGGAGGGATTCAAATTTCTCGGGCATTGGAACCAGTTCTGGGGGAAGTAAGACCAGTACAAACAGGACAGTCTGCACCTGGGCTTGAAGGGAACCAATGTCCTTGGGGGAGTGTTTGCTAGTGCTGTCAGGGAGGATTTAAACTAATGTGGCAGGGAGATGGGAGCATGAGCAGAGAGACAGAGGGATGTAAAATGAGGGTAGAAGCAATAGGTAGCAAGGTGAAAAGTAACAGTGGCAGGCAGAAAAATCCAGGGCAAAAATCAAAAAGGACCACTTTTCAACATAATTATATAAGGGGTAAGATTGTTGTAAAAACAAGCCTGAAGGCTTTGTGTCTCAGTGCAAGGAGCATTCGTAATAAGGTGGATGAATTGAATGTGCAGATAGTTATTAATGAATATGATATAGTTGGAATCACGGAGACATAGCTCCAAGGTGACCAAGGCTGGGAGCTGAACATCCAGGGATATTCAATATTCAGGAGGGATAGACAGAAAGGAAAAGGAGGTGGAGTACCGTTGCTGGTGAGAGAAGAGATTAACGCAATAGAAAGGAAGGACATTAGCTTGGAGGATGTGGAATCGATATGGGTAGAGCTGCGAAACACTAAGGGGCAGAAAACACTAGTGGGAGTTGTGTACAGGCCACCTAACAGCAGTAGTGGAGTTGGGGATGGCATCAAACATGAAATTAGAAAATGCGTGCACAAGGGTAAAACAGTTATAATGGGTGACTTCAATCTACATATAGATTGGGTGAATCAAATTGGCAGGGGTGCTGACGAAGAGGATTTCTTGGAATGTATGCGGGATAGTTTTCTAAACCAACATGTAGAGGAACCAACGAGAGAGCGGGCTATTCTAGACTGGGTACTGAGTAATGAGGAAGGGTTAGTTAGCAGTCTTGTTGTGCTTGGCCCCTTGGGCAAGAGTGATCATAATATGGTTGAGTTCTTCATTAGGATGGAGAGTGACATTGTTAGTTCAGATACAAGGGTTCTGAACTTAAAGAAAGGTAACTTTGAGGGTATGAGACATGAATTGGCCAAGATAGACTGGCAAGTGATTCTTAAAGGGTTGATGGTGGATATGCAATGGAAGGCATTTAAAGACTGCATGGATGAACTACAACAATTGTTCATCCCAGTTTGGCAAAAGAATAAATCAGGGAAGGTAGTGCATCCGTGGATAGCAAGGGAAATTAGGGATAGTATCAAAACTAAAGATGAAGCATACAAATTAGCCAGAAAAAGCAGCCTACCAGAGGACTGGGAGAAATTCAGAGTCCAGCAGAGGAGGACAAAGTGCTTAATTAGGAAAGGGAAAATAGATGATGAAAGAAAACTGGCACAGAACATAAAAACAGACTGCAAACGTTTTTATAGATATGTGAAGAGAAAAAGGTTAGTTAAAACAAATGTAGGTCCCTTGCAGTCAGAAACTGGTGAATTGATCATGGGGAACAAGGACATGGCAGACCAATTTTATAACTACTTTGGTTCTGTCTTCACAAAGGAAGACATAAATAATCTGCCGGAAATAGCAGGGGACCGGGGGTCAAATGAGATGGAGGAACTGAGTGAAATCCAGGTTAGCCGGGAAGTGGTGTTAGGTAAATTGAATGGATTAAAGGCCGATAAATCCCCAGGGCCAGATAGGCTGCATCCCAGATTACTTAAGCAGGTAGCTCCAGAAATAGTGGATGCATTAGTGATAATTTTTCAAAACTCTTTAGACTCTGGAGTAGTTCCTGAGGATTGAAGGGTAGCTAATGTAACCCCACTTTTTAAAAAGGGAGGGAGAGAGAAAACGGGGAATTACAGACCAGTTAGTCTAACATCGGTAGTGGGGAAACTGCTAGAGTCAGTTATTAAAGATGGGATAGCAGTACATTTGGAAAGCGGTGAAATCATTGGACAAAGTCAGCATGGATTTATGAAAGGTAAACCATGTCTGACGAATCTAATATAATTTTTTGAGGATATAACTAGTAGAGTGGATAAGGGAGAACCTGTGGATGTGTTATATCTGGACTTTCAGAAGGCTTTCGACAAGGTCCCACATAAGAGATTAGCATACAGCATTTAAAGCACACGGTATTGGGGGTTCAGTATTGATGTGGATAGAGAACTGGCTGGAAGGCAGGAAGTAAAGAGTAGGAGTAAACGGGTCATTTTCAGAATGGCAGGCAGTGACTAGTGCGATACCATAAGGCTCAGTGCTGGGACCCCAGCTATTTACAATATATATTAATGATCTGGATGAGGGAATTGAATACAACAGCTCCAAGTTTGCGGATGACATGACGCTGGGGGGCAGTGTTAGTTGTGAGGAGGATGCTAGGAGGCTGCAAGGTGACTTGGATAGGTTGGGTGAGTGGGCAAATACATGGCAGATGCAATATAATGTGGATAAATGTGAGGTTACCAGTCATGGAAAGTAGGCATGCAGGTGCAGCAGGCTGTGAAGAAAGCGAATGGTATGTTGGCATTCATAGCAAAAGGATTTGAGTACAAGAGCAGGGAGGTTCTACTGCAGTTGTACAGGGTCTTGGTGAGGCCACACCTGGAGTATTGCGTACAGTTTTGGTCTCCTAATCTGAGGAAAGACATTCTTGCCATAGAGGGAGTACAGAGAACGTTCACCAGACTAATTCCTGGGATGGCAGGATTTCCATATGAAGAAAGACTGGATAGAGTCGGCTTGTACTCGCTGGAATTTAGGAGATTGAGGGGTGATCTTATAGAGGCTTACAAAATTCTTAAGGGGTTGGACAGGCTAGATGCAGGAAGATTGTTCCCGATGTTGGGGAACTCCAGAACAAGGGGTCACAGTTTAAGGATAAGGGAGAAGTCTTTTAGGACTGAGATGAGAAGATCTTTTTTCACACAGAGAGTCTGTGACACGGTGAGTCTGTGGAATTCTCTGCCACAGAAGGTAGTTGAGGCCAGTTCATTGGCTATATTTAAGAGGGAGCTAGATGTGGCCTGTAAATAAACACTTTACAAACTCTTAAAGTGTGCAACATCTTTTAATGATAGCACAGGGTATTACATACATCTTCAAGCACTAGCTACATTCTTCTACTGCTGCGCCCAGGAAGGGGAAGGCGTTATGATTGATGTTAACTAGGCGGGGTTAATGGGACCGAGGTAACTATATTATTGGTTGCATATAAACCATCTACATCCTTCCCCTTAGAAAATCAAAAAACAGATTGTTGTCACGACAACAGAATTAAACAGCAGAATTAAACAAAATCGCCGTAGCGAATAGGTGGCTTGCTGATCCGGCCCGAGCGCGTACGGATGTCTCCCCCTTCCCCCGAAGGAGCAGAAGCAGGAGGACGTGAGGCAGCTGGGGAACTAGGGAAGGGCATTGGGGTGGGAGAAATAGGAGAGGGAGAACCGCGACCGGCAACAGGGGACCCGCGCAGAGGGGAACCAGGCGCTCGAGATGGGGACCGAGGCATGCAGGGAACACCAGCCGGGACGGCAGCCGGCTGCTGGTAGGAGAGTGGCGGGGCATAGGGCCCCGGGGGCTGCGGCTTTGGCTCATTAACCGCAAGCAGGTGTTGTCGGCTTCTTCGGTAGATGGTACCCTCATAGTCGACCAGATACGAACGAGGTGAGTCGGCCACCCCAACCACGGTGGCCAGACGGGAGTGACCACTGGCGGTCTGCAACCGAACAACCTGTCCAGGCAACAGAGGATCGAGTGGTCTGCACGACCGATCGTGGGAACGCCGCTGGCCGTCATGTTTCTCTTGAATTCGCCTCTGCACGGAGGCGGGCTCCAGCACCCGAGGTTTCAGCTGGCGCTGGGCAATCGGGATGGTAGATCTGGTAGTTCTGGACATCAGACGCTGAGCAGGTGACCCCATGGCCGGATCCCTGGAAACATTCCTGAGGTTCAGGAGATCCAAATACAAATCAGAGTTGGATAGTCGCGCCTGTTCCATCAGAAGCTTGGCGCTGCGGACGGCCCGTTCTGCAAGGCCGTTGCTCTGTGGGTACTCTGGGCTGCTGGTGAAATGCACGAAGTTCCACTTGTCGGCAAAACTTTTGAATTCTCGGCTTGTAAACTGCCTGCCGTTGTCAGTCTGCAGCCTGACAGGGGTCCCAAAAGTGGAGAAGTGTTTCCGCAGCTTTCGGATCACCATCTCCGACGTGAGGGATGTCAGCAAATCCACCTCGAACCAGTTTGAGTACGAGTCGACCAGGACAAGGTAGTGGTTACCACGCCACTCGAATATGTCGGCAGCCAGCGAGGACCAGGCCAAGGCAGGAGCGGGCTGTTGCAGCAGGGGCTGTCGCTGCTGGTGTGGAGCAAGACTGTTGCACGTGGAGCAGGCAGAAACTCGGTCTCGGATATATTTGGCCATTCCAGGCCAGTAGAATTGGCACTGAGCGTGGGCGAGTGTTGCATCGACCCCAGGGTGTCCGCTATGGGCTGCACAAAAGTAAAAGTCAAACAGGGAGGACGGGACTACAACATTATGTCCCTTGACGATAACGCCATCCTGGAACACGAGTTCGTCGCGGACCAGGAAGAAAGGCTGTGTTTCAGACGGCGCGGCGGAGCGCTTTGTTGGCCACCCTGCTTTAATCACAGAGGCAAGCCGCTGCAAAACCGGATCGGCAACGGTGTGCTCGGCCAAAACCTGTAGCTGCTTGGTGGGAATAAAGTTAACGCCCAGTACGAGCAAGTCCTCTGTTTCGTAGGGGTGGCGAGCGCAGGAGGTCCGCTGGGCGCGCGATAGGGTGTCCGCAATGTGCATCTCGGTGCCCTGCTTGTAGATTATATCAAAGTCGAAACGCTGGAGCTGCAGCATCATACGCTGCAGCCTGGCAGGGGCAGCGTGAATCGGCTTGTTAAGGATTGTCACCAGTGGCTGGTGGTCGGTTTCGACCGTAAATCTGCTGCCGAACAGGAAGTCTCTGAACTTGGAGCAGGCGAACACCACCGCGAGCAGCTCTTTCTCGATCTGAGCGTACCGCTGCTCGGTGTCCGTCATGGTGCGGGAGGCATAGGAGACAGGATGTAACGATCCATCGACAGACTGAAGGCAAGCCGCACCCAGACCGAACTTGGAAGCGTCACAGGTGACGGTGATGGGGCGACCCACGTCGAAGAACCGCAACGTCGGAGTGCTAATCAGTTTCGACTTGAGGCAGTCAAAGGCCTGCTGGTGATGTGGGAGCCAGACCCAGGCAATATCCTTTTTTGTCAGCTGCCGCAGGGGAGCACTCAGCTCACTGAGGTTTGGTACAAACTTTCCAAGGTAGTTCACCATGCCCAAGAATCGTTGTAGACCTGGCACGTCGGTGGGGGCTGCCATCTCGGAGATGGCAGCTGCCTTCAAGGGGTCGGGTTTTAGTCCGTTAGAGGTGAAAACATGTCCAACATACGTGACCTCTGAGACACGAAACCGGCACTTCTTGGGATTCAGCTTCAGGTTCGCCTTCCGTGCCCGATCCAGGACGCGGCGGAGGTTCAGGTCGTGCTCGGCAATGTCCTTCCCATAAACCAGGATATCATCCACGATGATGGCACATGGCAGGTCCGAGAATATCTGCTCCATCGTTCGCTGGAACACCTCGCTAGCAGAATTGATGCCGAATGGCATTCGCAGGAACTTGAATCTGCCAAACGGTGTGGCGAAGGTCGTCAGGTCAGAAGACGCTTTGTCCAACGGGATCTGCCAAAACGAGTTCTTAGCGTCTAGGACCGAAAAGACGGTGGCTTGCCCGACCTGAGCCGCCACATCCTCAACAGACCGCATGGGGTAGTGTGGTTGCCTGATGGCAAGGTTTAAGTCCTTCGGGTTGATACACACACGTATTTCGTTCTTGTCTTTCTTAATCGTGGCAACCATGGTGGAGACCCAATCGGTGGGCTCGCTAACTGCTTCTAGCACCCCCTTTTCGACCATCTTGTTGAGCATCGCCTCGACCCTGTCTTTCATGGTGTGAGACACCCTGTGAGGTGCGCGGACCACGGGTTGTATATTTGGGTCAATGGAAATATGGTATGTCAGTGGTAACTTCCCCAGGTCATTGTCGAACAGGTCCTGGTATTCTGCAACCGGGTTAAACGACAGTTGCACTTTGTGGACCGTGCGGTCGAAGGACACCAGGCCAAGATCCTGGCACGCACGGTTGCCCAACAGGGTTACACAGTCAGAGTTCAAAACATAGAAAACCAGGTTTCTCATGGCCTTTTGCAGCACGCAAGTTAAAGTGGCCCTCCCCGCAGGCCTTAGAATTTCTCCACCATAGGCATGCAGGGTAGCATCGTCAGCAACCAGGGGCTCATTATTCCTTATCTTGTTGAAAAGATTCATGGACAGAACGTTGACCTTCGCACCTGTGTCTAACTTTGCAAGGAAGGTTACATCATTGACAGTCACAGATACGGAGGGATCAGTGCGGTGGGCGGGTGTCTGTAGGAGGGTAAACACGTGCGAGTCCTCGGGAGGATTAATTGGATCTGCATCATAGGATTCAGCTAAGTTGGGCTGTGAGTCGTAACGGATATCAGATTGTCTCAGCATGTTTAGACTGGGTCTGGAAGTTTGTGCCTGTCTCCCACGGGAACGGAATAAACGACAGGCGGCAGAGAAATGATTTAGCTTTTTACAAAAGTTACAGGCCTTGCCAAAGGCGGGACACGTCGACAGTCTGTGGTGCATGTAGTTACAGTTTGGGCACCTTTTCTGGGGCACTTCACCAGGACCTGGGTTGGCACGCGGCAGAAAAACATTGTTTCCCATCCCGAGTCCCGGTGGTCATCTGGCAAAACAACGACCTCAGACAATCTGCAGGCATGCATGGCTTTTTCCAACGTTAGATCCGGATCCCTTAAAAGCTCACATCGCAGCTTCTGGTCACGCATGCCAGTTACTAAAATGTCTCTAGTGAGCTGGTCTGTCATGTCACCAAAACGGCACCGCTGGGCGAGATGACGCAAATCAGCAATAAAACATTCAACAGGTTCATCCGGCAACTGTCTCCTTGTAAAGAACCGTGCCCTCTCTAGAATGCGGTTCGAGGGCAGGTCACAAATCTCCTGAACTTACGTAGCGGCAAGCGGGGTCGCTGGCAGACTCTGCAGGAGTAATCACCACGTCGTTGTCGCCCAGGACCGCTGGAGCGTAGGTGAAAGTTCTGGCTCTCTTCATGGCATCAGGACCGACAAGGTTGAGTAGGAGGGAAGCTTTAAGGGAGTCAGGATCAGTGCGGTGGTGTGCGACATTGACAAAGTGTGTGAAATCAAATTCAAACGTGGCCCAGCGCTCAGAGATGTCAGCATCAAAGACAAGCTGCGCGGGCTTTCTGCAAGAGGACGCCATGGCCAGAGAGATTAAGCACAAAAAGCACAAATCAAAAAAAAGAAATAAAACCCGATAGACAGGAGACGCAAGTGTCTTCCAGCTTCGACACCATGTAAATAAACACTTTACAAACTCTTAAAGTGTGCAACATCTTTTAATGATAGCACAGGGTATTACATACATCTTCAAGCACTAGCTACATTCTTCTACTGCTGCGCCCAGGAAGGGGAAGGCGTTATGATTGATGTTAACTAGGCGGGGTTAATGGGACCGAGGTAACTATATTATTGGTTGCATATAAACCATCTACATGGCCCTTGTGGCTAAAGGGATCAGGGGGTATGGAGAGAAGGCAGGTACAGGATACCGAGTTGGATGATCAGCCATGATCATATTGAATGGCGGTGCAGGCTCGAAGGGCCGAATGGCCTACTCCTGCACCAATTTTCTATGATTCTATGATAAGCGCAAGGTCTTGTATTTTGGGAAGTCAAACCTGGGTAGGACCTTCACAATGAATGGTATGGCCATGGCCAACAATTGTAGACCAAAAAAAAATCCAAGAGTACAGGTCCAAAGTTCCTGAAAGTAGTAGCATCACAGGTGGATGGGGAGGTAAAGGAGGCTTTTGCTATGTAGGCCTTCACCAGTCAGTGTATTGAGTATAGATGTTGGGACGTTATGTTAAAGTTGTACAAGACAGTTAGTCAGCCCATTTGTCCAGATGATCAAGAGCCATCTATAATATCATACACTTTTGTGCCATCTGCAAACTTACTAATCTTGCGTTGTGCATTCTCATCCAAATCTCACCCAGAGCAGCATAACATGCGGATCTATATCGAAGGTCTTGCTTAAGTCCATATAGAGAAAGGCTACTTACGGCCTTGCCCTCGTAAACCTATTTGGTTACCGCTTCAAAATGTTACAATTTGTAAGACAGGATCTCCCAGTGACAAAATCATGATGACAATCCCCAATCAGCCCATCTATGCAAATGCAGATACATCTTATCCGTCAGAATCCTGTTCAGTAATTTACCTACCACAGACCAAAAGTTCCCAGGATATTCCTTGTAGCTCTTCTTAAATAAAATGAGCCACCTTCCAGTCATCTAGATGCGGCAGGACAGAGAAATTGGGAGCAGGGGATAACGTCTTTGTAAGAGACAGAATGGGAGGGGGTGTAATCCAGATAACTGTGGGAGTCGGTGGGTTTGTAGTAGACATCAGTCAATAGTCTGTTCTCTGTGATGGAAACAAAGAGATCAAGAAAAGGGAAAGGCGTGTCAGGGATCGTCCAAGTGATTTTGAGGGCAGGGTGGAAGTTAGTGGTCGGTTAGTGGAAATTAGAGATAAGTCAACGAGTTCTGTACAGGTGCAGGAGGCAGTCCAATGTGGTCATCAAAGTAGCAGAGAACGTGTTAGGGGATGGTGCCAGAGTGTGTTTGGAAATAGCCAAGAGCTTTTGAGGTCTGATGCTGATGTGACCGTCAGGACTAGTAAATCAATAACCTCTGTATTTGTACTTATGAACATTATTGTAAAAAGCACAAATGCTAAAATTATATACTCACCTGAAATGCCTAAAAACTCCCTCCTGATTGTTTGTACTAGAGGATGTGAACCTTGTTTACAATGGTTATTTACATCATCAAAATCAATTGTCCATACGAAAGCTCCTGCAAACCTTTGCTGCCTCACCCACTCAATCTACAAAGATAAACTTAACAGTTAGATTCTTTAGAACCAGTTTGATAGTTCTGCAAGTTTCATTATGTTGTCAAATTTGCTTAATATTTTGAATGGATCCTTCCAGACGCAACGAGGGATGCGAGAGAAGACGTGAGATCTGTGGCTCTGAAAAGATCTCATCGCTAATGTAAATGGTCCTGATAAAAATCAAAATCCCCCTGATATTGCAGGACTCAGTGCACAACTCCAGTTCCTTTAACGTGAGATCACCAGGAGCATTCCTAAGAACAACCTGGGTTCGATCCTGACTACGTTGACTGTCACTGCGGAGTTTGTACATTCTTCCTATGACCCCATGGGATTTCTCTGGGTGCTCCAGTTTCCTCCCACATTAAAAATATGTGTAGTTTTGTAGATTAATTAGCTTCTGTATATTGCCAGTGTGTAGGATGCAAAAGTGGGATAACATGGAACTAGTGTACTAGTTGGTGGGTACTTGGTGGGCCGAAAGACATGTTACCACGCAGTATCTCTAAACTGTATCTTTAGTTATGGAGTTCCAGGATTAAAACGAAAAACACCCATGTCAGAAAAGTCAGTGACTTGTAGGTGTACCTATAAAGTGATGTCCCCAAGTGCCTGCGCCAAAGATGTTAATCTCTTTATCTGAGGTAGACAAAAATGCTGGAGAAACTCAGCGGGTGAGGCAGCATCTATGGAGCGAAGGAAATAGATGACGTTTCGGGTCGAAACCCTACTTAGTTTTACACAATGTATCCCAACAAAGCATTTGGGTTAGCACCAGAATATCGTCAAAGCATTGGGAGCATATGAAAGACCAACCCACAAGCCTAATGTAAATGGCTGTGATAAACATCAAAATCCTCCTGCTTTACAGGACTTCAATGGTTAAAGTCAAATCAGGGCAGTATCACACCGGATGTTAAGGCCCTGGTGAGTGTTGTGGAGCAGAGGGATATAGGAGTACAGGCATGTAGTTCTCGAAGTGGCATCGCAGGTAGACGGTGTTAAGAAAGCTTTTGGTACATTGGCCTTCATCTGTCAGTGTATTAAGTGCAGAAGTTGGGAAGGTATGTTTTAGTTATATAGACTATTGAAGCATTTGGAGTATTGTGTTCAGTTTTGTTCACCTTGCTATAGGAAGGATGTCATTAAGTGGAAAGTGAAGAGAAAACTTATGGGGATGCTGCCAGGACTAGAGGGCCTGAACTCTCGGGAAAGATTGGGCAAGCTGGGACTTTATTCCTTGGAACACTTGCGGCTAAGGGTTGCATATAATCATGAGGGGAATAGATAGAATTAATGCAGTCTTTTACCCAGGATAGGGGAATCAAGAACTCGAGGACAGGTTTAATGTGAGAGGGGAAGGATTTAATAGGAACCCGAGTGGCAACCTTTTCACTTAGTGCGTGATGGGTATATTGAACAAGCTGCCAGAGGAGGTAGGTTAGGCAGGTTCTTAAACAATGTTTTAAAGATAATTGGACAGCTACGTGGATAGGAAAAATGTGGAAAATTGAATTAGATTAGATGGGGCTTCTCGGTTGGCCTGGATGAGTTGGAATAAATTGTCTGTTTCCGTTTGTATGTTGCTATAAAGTATTCACCCACCCAATCAGGCTCCTACTGCCCCATCTGAGGAAGAGTCTGCGATTCCCAGGGGCCTCATCAGTCAGAGACAAAGTGGTTGCAGATTGGCCTTGATTCTGAGTGCTGCCTTAGAAGAAGTTACAACATACAGGAATTCAATTTTAGACTCTCTGCTCTGGATATCTTTGCCTACAGCAGGCAACGCATTTGTCACTTGTCTACCAAGGAAACTAACATCTTGTCAGTACTATTCAGAGTATTTTTGAAAGTAATGAATACCTGAATCATTGATAAATTAAGTATTTTCTGTAATAACACAAATATCATATAAAAAATTTCATAATAAATTACTTTGGAAATAACACTCTCCTTGTCATCATAGCCCACCCATACATCTCCCTTGACTGCATACGGAACCTTCTGATCTTCAATCCAACGTCTTTCTCCTCCTTCCAAAAGATCACATATCTGTTGAGGAGAAAGATGGTGCATTGTTAGATACAAGCCAATCCCAGGTTACTCAAGATGACCTGCAGGTTACACGTTTGTCAATGGATTAATGTGGAATGTATAGTTAGAGCCACTAATTTATTAATTGAAGAGACGAGTGACATTATATTTTCCTGATAATGTTGCATGTGGGGCGTAATGATCAAAACTAGTCATGATATGAAGACCAGCCAGGCAGAGTAGTACATCTACAGGAGGATGCATTCATGCAATTCAAATTTCATATACCCTAAATTTCAGAACGGTTTTCTTGTTTACTTGGTTATTATGTCATTAAACTTCATGTTTTGGTCGCCCTGGTATAGGAAGGATGTCACTAAACAAGAAAGGGTACTAAAAACGATTTACGAGTGTATTACCAGATCTGGAGGGTTTGAGTTAAAAAGAGAGGCAGGACATGCTGCCTATTTTCCCTGATGTTAGGAGACTCAGGAATGACGTTATAGAGGTTTATAAAATGACAACTCTCTCTAATAATTCCATTCCGTTCTAAATAAAAGCAGATTCTATCCCAAAGAATCCTCTCCAACAGGTTCAGCAATAGCAACTCTCCAGTCTTCCGGGACCTATCTGTGGCTACACATGATCCAAAGGTCTTCAACAAGCGCAAAATTAGAGATTGTTTAGAATCATTCAGCATAAAAACAGACAATTTGGCCCAGCAGCCAGCCCCATGCTGAACAGTGATTGTGGATTTACTTTATGTTTTTTTAGGAGTGTACCATATCCTTTCCATTGTGTACTTCTCCAATGTTGATCACACATAATCCAACAGCTATTCCTGGTCTTGAATGGCTGGGTCTAGGGGAAGAAAGGCCAGAGGGCAGTGAGCTGGGGGAACAGGATTGTGGAATGGGTATGTGGGATGGTGAGGGGTTAGTGTGAGGTTTGGTGACCAGGAATCAGTGGCAATAAGGAGCTTATAGGGTCCTACAATTATCTATCACAGTTGGAGATTACTGGTTCTTCAATGGTGATTGGAGGAAGAGACAGAGCAGATCGATGAATGTGGCAAGCCTTTATGCGATTTGGAGGGGGACACAATCAGTAAAGCAAATTAGTCAAAGGGTCCAATTTGGTTTTGGTTTGCAATACTACCAGAGGTAGATTTAAAGCTTTGTCCATAAGTTGTGATTCCAACCAGCAGCTTGTCTCGGGGTGCACCTTTGTTTAGATAATAGTTAATGGTTTCGTTCTGCAAATGAGTTCAAGGAAAATTAAGCCCATTTTCAACCTATTGTAAAAGTGGTTCAAAAATCACAGAATTAGAATGCGACAGATCTACTGTCATGTTCAGAATAGTCACTTTTTAATTATAAGGAAATAGACATCTCATAAGCCTATTTGTAGATGAATTATCTTCCAACTTTATAGGTCACTCACAAGCCAATGAAAAATGTGAAAGTGGAAGCATGCATCACAAGTTTGGCCATGCACTTACACCCAGGTAAAATTACTGTCTAATTACCAATTTTATTTGATGTAAACTGGCTTGACTAAAAATGTACACGTTTAATCACCTCATAATATGCCATGAAGCCTGTTGTTTTTGTTATCGGGGCTGCCGGTGCACCACCAGATGTCGCAGCCCCAAGCTGATTATTACTTGCGGATGCAAGTTTAAAGCTTCGTCCATAAGTTGCGATTCCAACTAGCAACTTATCTCGGGGTGCACCTTTGTTTAGATAATAGGTCACTGTTTCGTACTGCAAGCGAGTTCAAGAAAAATTAAGCACATTTTCAAGCTATTGTAAAAGTGGTTAAAAAAATCATAGAATTAGAATGTGAGAGCTACTGCCATCTACAGACACAGTAGTAATTTGCAAACATACTGCATTGTAGTAGAGAAAGTCCCAACGATCTTTGCTTCCAACAAACAAAGGGCTATGGTGTGCAGTGAAAGTGTTCCAGCCACCAGCGAAATCATAACACATCACGCTTATAAAGTCCAGATGTCTAAAGAAATGGAAATTTTAAAAATGATAATTAACACCGAATTAAGTAGCTAATAAATAAACACACATCTATATAGAATAATGCATAATTTGTACACATATCAGTTTGAATAAATTCTCTTTGTTGTTGAAACCCAGTTACTGTTTAAGGAAATAAGATGACATTTATTCATTGCAGTAAATTAGATTCCAAAAGGTACACAATCATTAATAATAATTTCATTTCCATATTAGACGAGTCCCGGGCTCATGAATTGGTGGCACATATTCAAATCATGCAAGGTTATGGAATTTCAATTCAATGAATTACCTAAATCTGATTATAAAGTTATCATCAGTAATGTCAACCATTTATTGTAAACATGCAACTGGTTCACGACTGCCCGAGAAGAAAAGAAAAAAAAAACTGTTGATACTGACCTGGTGTGCCCTTCATATGACTTTGAGTAAAGTGGTTTCTTCTGAAATGGTATACAAAACCACTCGACTAAAATAAAACAACAAAATGGCTCCACAAACTGCCCAACAGTAATGGAAGAGTCCAACATGAGAATGTAATAGTTGGTGTTTATGCCAGAATTGCCAAAAGAATGACTTACTGTGGTAAATCTCTGATGCACCCTCCATTCTACATGACATTACTAAAGGTTTGAGTTCATTAGATACAACAAAGACCGTGTCCTCACAAGATTCCACCTGTCGCGCTGAGAACAGCGAGCTACAAAGGCAGCTCGCTCCAGTAGTCAAAAAGTGCCCAAAATGTGCTGTCTACCAAAAACAGAATAAATCTTATCTTCCTATTTATCACTTCAACTTAATCTTGATCATCAGCAAAGTGATGAAAGGTGCCTAGTCATCAACAATTCACCAACCAAATATTCTCACTTATACCCGGTTTTATTCCACTGTCTTGTCCTAGAATTACAGAAAGAACTATACAACATAAAATATCTGCACTTAAAAATTATACTTACTCAGCAATTTTATCCACCTCATAACTAGCATCGATCCAGCGTCTAGCAGCAGCCACAGCAACTGTAATCATTAATCTAGGTTTCCCTGATCTTTCTGCTTCCTTTACAAAAGCAGCTTTCATTTCCTGGGGGTACAAATAACTGAATGGATAATATTATAATCCTTGATCGGAGCAGATGTTTATCGTGATGACAGGTGAGATAACTATAATTCTGTAACTGTAAAATTATAACTAAAACTATAATAATGTAATTAATTATAACACCAACCGTTCACCTTTGCACCACAGAATTGTGCAGAACATAAATGACAAATTGTTTTATGAAGTTAAGATCTAGTTTTGTGAAAGGAAGATCTGGCTTTGTGAAGGGAAGATCTGGCCTGACGAATCTGCTGGAGTTCTATGAGGAAGTTAATAGCCGAACAGACAGAGGGGAGGCTGTAGATGTTGTTTACTTAGAAAAGGTGCCGCACATCAGGCTGCTGGGAAAGATGAGAGCACATGGTATTAACGGGAAGATACTAGCATGGATAGCAGGTTGGCTAGATGGCAGAAGGCAAAGAGCTACAATAAAAGGCGCCTTTTCACATTGTCTGCCAGTGACTAGTGGAGTTCCACAAGGGTCGGTGCTGGCCCCGCTTCTCTTCACGTTGTATATTAATGATTTGGATAACGGGCTTGAAGACTTTGTGGCCAAGTTTTCAGATGATGCTAATATAGGTGATGGGGGAGGCAGCGTAGAGGAAGCAAGGACTCTGCAGAAGGACTTGTACAAGGAAGGAGAGTGGGCAGAGAAGTATCAGATGAAATTCACTAGAGCATAGTGCGGAGTCACGCATTATGGTAATAAGAATAAAGGCGTAGATTATTTTCTAATTGGAGAGAGAATCCAGAAATCGGGGGTGCAAAGGGACTTGCTGGTGCAGTATTCCCAAAAAGTTAATTTGCAATTCGAATCGGTAGTAAGGAAGGCAAATTCAATGCTAGCATTTATATTAAGAGGGCTGAAATACAAATACGGAGATGTAATGCTAAGGCTCCATAAGGCACTGGTCAGGCTGCATTTGGAGTAATATGAGCAAATTTGGGCCCCATATCTGAGAAAGGATGTGCTGGCTCTGGAGATGGCCCAGAGGAGGTTTACAATAATTCCAGGATGAGCGTTTGACAGCACTGGGATGGACTCACTGGAGTTTAGAAGGTTGAGGGGAGGACCTCATTGAAACTTACAGAATATTGAAAGGCATAGATAGAGTGGATGCGGAAAGGTAGTTTCCACTGGTGGGAGAGTCGAGGCCCAGAGGTCAGAGCCTCAGAATTAAAGGGCGCTCTTTTAGAAAGATGGTGAGGAGGAACTTCTTTAATAGAGGGTAGTTAGTCTGTGGAACTCATTGTTACAGTGGGCTGTGGAGGCCGAGTCAGTGGATATTTTTAAGGCAGAGATAGACAAATTCTTGATTAGAACGGTGTCAAGTGTTAGGGGGAGCAGGTAGAAAAAGGGTATTCGGAGGCAGAGATCAGTAATGATTGAATGATGGAGTAGACTCGATGGGCTGAATGGCCTAATTCTACTCCTATAACTTGTGAATACCTTGTCAATGCCGAGTGTTGCGCCTAACCTCATAACCTGGTGTCAAGACAACAACCTTTCCATCAATGTGAGCAAGACAAAGGAGATTGTGATCAACGTCATACATTGACAGCACCAAAGTACAGATGATAGAAAATCTCAAGTTCCGAGGAATAAATATCACCAACAACTTGGCCTGGACTAGCCATATCAAACCTATCAAAAAGGCACACAAATGCCTCTACTTCTTTAGAAGGTTTAGGAAGTTTGGCATGTCCCCAAAAACTCTCACCAATCTCTACAGATGTGTCGTAGGAAACATTTAATCGGGATGCATCACAACATGGTTCAAACAGGTCCATCTGAGACCGTAGGCAATTACAGAGAATTATGGACGCAGCCGAGACAATCACGAAAATCAATCTCCCTTCTATTGACTCCAGCTGCCTCGGCAAGACCACCAACATAATCAAGGACAAACCTTACCCAGGACACTCCCTCTGCCATCAAGCAAGATGTACAGAAATACGAAAGCTCATACCTCCAGATTCAGGGTCAGTTTCTTCCCAGCTGTTATCAGGCAGCTGAACGGTCCTATCACTAACTACATAGCAATCCTGACCCACCGTCGATCTCACTGGAGACCCTCGGACTATCTTTAATCCCAAGTCCCTTTGCATCTCCGATTTCCGAATCCTCCCCCCATTTCGAAAATATTCTATGCCTTTATTCTTATTATCAAAGTGCATGACCAAAGTGCACATCTTGCTACACTGTATTCCTTCTGCCACTTATTTTCCCACTTATCAATTTGTCCAAGTCCTACTGCAGACTCCATGCTTCCTCTACACTAGTTTCCCCACGACCTTCCTTCGTATCATCCTGAAACATGGTCACAAAGCCAAATGCCTTCTTCACTATCTGTACACCTGTTCCACCATTTTCCACGCTATATTCTTGTACGCCAAGATCCCTCTAGAAGAGAAGAATAGAATAGAATGCCATTTATTGTCATTTAAACATACACGGTTCAAATGAAATTTCGTTCCTGCAGTCATAACAGCAAAAAAAACCACACAATTGACACAATTCCACACAAACATCCATCACAGTGCATCTCCAAACACTTTCTCACTGTGATGGAAGGCAAAAGTCTTATCCCTTCCCTGTTCTCTGTTCTTTATTCTTCTCCCGCAGTCAAGCAATCAAACTGCTGCATCGAGCTGATCGAGGCTCTTGATGTTAGAGCCCCCGGCGGGCAATGGTAAGTCCCACGGCCGTTTAAGCCGCGCCGGGCAATCAGAGATGCCAACCTTCCAGAGCACAAATCAGTAATCATAAGGCTAAAAATCAGTAATTTGGAGACAAAATCAGTAATTTTTTGCGCGAAGCAATTTTTTTTCTGCATGATGGCAAGCACGGCTCCCACAGGCAAGTGATAGCGCATAATGTTAACATTAACATACCTGTATGTTCATTAGTTGGTATTACATAAACATGTATTAACTCACCATTGAAAATGCTCTATTGAAAGACTGGATGAACGAGTTCATTATCAATATGTCTTGATATGTTTATACACACACACTCACACATATATACGCGCACACACACACACAGACACACTCACACACACAGACACATTCACACACACAGACACACTCACACACACAGACACACTCACACACACAGACACACTCACACACACTCCAGTGATGGAAATGGGTTTAGGAACTAAGGTGACTCTGGGTCCGTGAAGCTGAGGTTGGGAAGGAGGGGGGGGGGGGGGGGAACTCTGTCTCTGTCTGTGTGTGTGTGTTGGCTGCAGCCATCGTCTGCTTTAGTGAGGGAAGCAGGTCGGTGATTGATCAAAAGGCCCCTAGGAGACTGTCTGATTGGCTGCCAAGTGACCAGCGCATTATGTGATTGGACACAATGCCCTTGGAGACGGCGGCTGATTGGGCGGGAGGAGACCGATTTATTGATTGGACGGGAATTTTAAGGGTAGCTGGTCGGTGATTGGACGTAACCCCCTTAGAGACAGTCGTTGATTGGCCACCAAATAATCGGGCGCAAAAAAATAAAAATAGGAAAACAATAAAATCGAAATTACGATTTAAATCGGAAGAATATCATGCCTGATCTGCAGCAAAGATACTAGTATCCGCTCTAGTATCTTTGATCTGCAGTTCCTTCCTATTGAAGAAGAACCCTGGCCCGAAACAACTCGTAATCCATTCCCTCCACAGATGCCGCGAAGCCCGCTGAGTTCCTCCAGCACTCTGTGTTTTTTTATTTAACTCTTGAAATTTAAGTTAGACATACAGCTGGAGTAACTCAACGGGACAGGCAGCGACTGGAGAGAAGACTCTTTTTCAGACTGAACTGAACTCTCGTCGGTGATAGTACTTGTGATTATCTGCAGAAGGATCTCGACCAGAAAAGTCATCCACTCCCCAGAGCCGGCGCCCGTCCCACTGAGCCACCCCAGCCCCCCCACCCCCCTTATAATTTCCGTACTTTTTCGATAGCTGCCATGACCCATTTGATGTCATCCTGCACCCTGCTCCTGGTCCCGGCCCGCGCCGATCTGCGTGTGTGTGTGTGTGTCGGAGTCTGAGCGGAGAAGCGCCGGCACCAAGAGTGAGTGAATGCATGGACAGACGGACGAAAGCAACCATCGTAGAGCGCAATAGGTGACATTTTGGGCAGAGACCCTTCTTCAGACTGACAATCAAGGGAAAGGGAAACGGGAGGCATATCTTCCATTCATTTGTCCTTAGTGCCATCTATATCTATTGTTCCTCTTTCCCCTGACGGTCTGAAGAAGGGTCTCAATCCGAAATGTCATCTATGATCGTTGATCATTCCTTTCGCCCGTCTGTCCGATTGTTCGCTCGTCCTTGGATTAAGTAGCGCAGGATAAAGCTGGGAATTCATGCACAGGATGGAAACTGGAAACTAGAACGTAGGAGAACGTCGTCTCTCTGCGTACCCCCCCATTTCCATCACTGGCACTCACACACTCACACACACACACACTCCCAAACACACACAACAAGTATGTGCTAACTTAAAATCGGCAAAATCCGGGATTTACGATATGAAAATCGTACCGCCCGTAATTGGCCAATTTTCCGTAGAAATTACGGGAAATCCGTACCAGTTGGCATCTCTGGGCAATGCAAGGCCCCGCTCCGGGTCGATTTAAACCCCTCGATTCGGGCGGGTGAAGTTGCCGTTGCGGGAGTTCCGAAAAGCGGTCTCCCACCAGCTCCTGATGTTACCGTCCACAGGGCCTGTAGCCGAAGTCTCCGAAGCTCCGGTTGGGTCACAGCCGCGCGCCACCATAGCGATCCGAAGCCAGCCAGCCGATGGTGAGTCCGCAGGCTCTGCGACTGGAGCCCTCGGTCGATTCCGGTTGGAGGCCACCGGCTCCACGATGTTAGGCCCCAACAACAACAGAGACTCAACAGTGTCGAGTCCCCCTTTCAGGGAAGAGATTAAAAAGTTTCCCGCACCACCCCCCCCCCTCCCATATATACACAGCTAAAAATAAAGTAAAACTAAAACCAAAAACATACACCTAACAGGACAAAAAAGAAAGAAAAGAAAGTCGGACTGCAGTTGAGCTGCTGCCACAAGGCGCCGCCACACCGAGCTCCTGAGGTTTTCTCATTTACTTTATATGTCCTATTACAATTAGACTTCCCAAAGTGTAGTACTTGGTATAAACAAATCCAGGACATTTACCAAAATAATAATTTCCTTTGAAACAATTTCACCTGCAAATTAAAATAAAAAAGCATTCGCTATCAATTATCAAACACCACTGCCCATTTAACATAGTTAAATCTGAATACTGTTTTATTTACCGTTATCAAGGCTGTGAAAAGTTGTTTATTTTCTGGTGGATTTCCTGTTCTACCTGGAAACTCCCAATCCAGATCAAGACCGTCAAACCCGTACTTCCTCAAAAAAACATTTGCAGAATTGATGAATATTTCTCTTTTTGCCTGAGTAGACACCAAGTCATTGAAGCTGAGGGAGAACCCAAAGCAGAAAGAAATTATAAGAATTGGTCGTGTTATTTAATTGACATTTACAATGTAAACAAATTTACGTTGGTGACATGTTTGATTTAAAAATATATGTAATTAAATAAAATTATATATTAGCCGTAGAAAAAACCTCAAATTGTAGATTAATACAAACCTTTTGAGATATAAATGCTGGTTAAATAAGCAACATCTACTTTTGAATTACATCGTTCTCAACTGGATGGTCTTAAGAAATTTTTGATATTAACTGTACTTGTGAAGTTAGCTCCCAGTCTCGCTTATTAAATAGCATGATGCGAAAATTACAAATTGGAAAGATTCTAAATTTAATGATAGAGCTGTGCTGAGATACCTGGCTTATTCAAAGAATGGAAATGGGAAATCAATAACGGATTCAGTGGCCTCAACTTTAATTACATCCATCCCTCCTCCAGTACTTCAGAAGGGATTAAATGTCATGGATGAAGCAGGGTAAAATAGTCCCAGGTACTGCTTGTAGTTACTTTTTCAATTCAATTCAATTCAATTCAAATTTAATGTCATTGCACAGATACAAGTATGGGTACAACGAAATGCAGTTTAGTGTCAGTACGTAGTGATAGCAATGTTTAGATAAATACAGATAAATAAATACAGATGTGGGAATCTATCGGCGGGACTCCGAGTTCAGCAGTGCGATGGTGTTATTGTAGAAGCTACGCCTCATCCTGCTGGTGCGGGACCTGAGGCTCCTGTACCGCCTCCCCGATGGTAGGAGGGCAAACAGTCCATGGTTAGGGTGGGAGGGGTCCTTGATGATCTTCCCAGCCCATCTCAGACACCGTTTTCGGTGGAGGGCATCCAAAGCAGGGAGCGGGGCACCGATGATGTGCTGGGCGGTTTTCACCACCCGTTGTAGTGCCTTCCTGTCTGCTATGGTGCAACTGCTGTACCATACCGTAAAGCAGGTGGTCAGGATGCTTTCGATGGTACAGCGGTAGAAGTTGGTCAGGATCAGGGGGGACAGGTGGGCTTTTTTGAGCCTCCTCAGGAAGTAAAGGCACAAAGGAGGTGTTGAGGGACCAGGACAGATCCTCCGAGATGTGTACCCCGAGGAATTTGTAGTTGGAGACCCGCTCCACCTCAGTCCCGTTTATATGGATGTGCTTCCTGAAGTCGACAATGATCTCCTTCGTCTTTTGGGAGTTGAGGACGAGGTTGTTATTGGCACACCAGGTTGTCAGGTGCTGGACCTCCTCCCTGTAGGCTGACTCGTCGTTATCGCTGATCAGTCCTACCACCGTGGTGTCGTCGGCAAATTTTATGATGGCGTTGGAGCTAAACTTAGGGATGCAGTCATGGGTGAAGAGAGAGTAGAGGAGAGGACTGAGCACACAGCCCTGTGGCACGCCAGTGTTCAGTGTTATAGTGGAGGAGGTGAGGTTGTTGATCCTAACAGACTGGGGTCTGTTAGTGAGGAAATCCAGTTTTATTACTTTTTACTCATTTGATAATAACCTGCTCTAATATCATGCTTTGCAAAACTGAATGAAAAAGATTTGCCTCAATAGAATGTTAAGTAACACCTTGAAAGAGTAAACTGACTGAGGGAGGTGGTGCGATTTGGCAAGGAAATCCTTTGCTTGCATTCTTGGGTGCTAAAGGCTCATGGGCAGGGATGATTGAAGGAATTGATCGAAAAAATAATTGCTTCTGATTTCAGCTCTTTATGTTCAACCATTTTTCTATCGACCCCCCGCCCCCAAAACGCTAAGTATTCACATTCACAAGTGCTTCAGAACCCTAAGCTCAACAATAGTTGGGGAGAGTTATGTGGAAGAGAGAAAAGATTAGTTTGCAGCACATACTCTGGAGAAGTCAGACAGAGGACTAGAGGTCCTGCTTTTAAGGCTATCAGGACCTCTAGTCCTCTGACCGATCTAGCTACATCAGTGACTTCAGCCTCTCTAGTCATGTACATCTTACATCTTTTACAGGAAAATATTGTGAATACTTGACATCTGTTACATTTACACATTTTATTAATATGGATGAATGCGTACTTACACTGCACCAGGAACCGCCGCTGCTCCAACTGCCAGTAGTGTCTTTAACTCGGCATTCCTTCAAGCAACAAAATCATTTTTAGTGCCACTTTAACAAACAACTAACTTTAGATAACTTGGGGTTAAAGACTGCTTCCGTGGTTAAAAATTATACAATAGCTTTGGTATATAATTGGACAATGTGTTGATATGCCCAACACACGATAGCAGTGTTGTCTCTCAAATCTATATTCAATTATTTCTATAATATATTTTGAGGTCTATTCCAACTTCGGGTAGTTTTATGGAACTAGTTCAAAGCCAATGGGCAAGAGAGTTGTCCTTGCTCTTTTACTTCCATTATTTCCCAATTGGATTTCATTCCTAAGCAGCTGGAATTGATTGCATCAGCACAATTATCCAGTGGTGAAGATGGGACTGGTTTGTTTAGATATTTATTGGTGCCTCAAGTGACATGTACTTGGTCATTGCGGAATCAACCAACCACCAATTTAGTTGTGGACATGGCATGTAGAAAATGGGTCACGCAGTTGGTAGAGCTGCTGACTCACATTGCCAGAAATCCGGATTTGATCCTAACCTTGGGTGCTGACTGTGTGGAGTTTACACATTCTACCTGTGACCGAGTTGGTTTCCTCCTACATTCTAAAGAAGAGGATGTTTGTAAGTTAATTGGACTCTGTAAATTAACTCTCGTGTGTAGGCAGAGGGATAACATAGAACTAGTGCGAATCGGTGATCGTTGGTTGGCTTGGTGGGCCGAAGGGCCAGTGGGCCAGTTTCCATGCTGTATCTAATCAAAATGAGCACCAACAAGTCTCTACCTCTCTCCTCTTTCATCCCAACAGCACATGAAAACAAACAATATATTTTCAGACCTTTTAAATAACTCAAACCCATTGTTAGTTTCTCTTGAATTAATTTCAATTCCAAGTTTGACAGTTCACCTCTAGATTAATCTACTAAAAACTGAAATGTATCATGCAGATCTACTTCTCAATTAGCAAAAATATTACAAAAAAGCTAATTTAAAAAGTAATTAACAGATTTACTGATGTACTTACAAATTTCCCAAAGATTATTATCAGTGCTTATTTCATAGACAGAAAGGTGCCAGTACACACCTTTAAATATAAGGGTGACATGCCTGGATATCGAAATAATGACATATAAAAATTTTTAGAGGTGCCAATAAGACATAATACCACATACCATCCCAAAATATGTTATTTTATTTTATCTGTACTTTTGCAAATTAACAGTAAGATACTGCTCAAGATCATTTTTTGGGCAACTCCTCAAATTCCTGCATAAATGAGAGTACCCCTTCTGGAATGTCAGAAAAGTTGATAACATGTTCTATATTAAACATCACTTTCCTTCCTACTTCGAAAACATGATTAGGGATAGAGGGACTATGGAAGTACAGAAGAAAAAGTCCATATGGGGAAAAAACATGAATTTCAACTTTTAGTGTGGAAAGTATTTTTACCCACCTCAGTTTAATATCATTAAATGACTTGTAAAGAGTTTCATCATTCCATTCGAAAGTAGCAATTTTGAGATCTGCACCGATTTTGGCAAAAGCATATATCAGATGGGTGCACAGAAAAGGATCAATGTGCTCAGGCATGTAATGACCAATCCCAGTTCTATACTGTGCCCAGTTTGTAAAATAACAGCCAAGTTTGAAATTACTGCCTAAAATGGAAATATTTCAAAATATTAAAGCAAATTCTTCAGTACAATATTTATGCAGTTGATAGCAAAATCAATACTAGTATTGAAGCCAAGTATATTTTCTCTATTTATTAACAATTTAAACTCTTCCTGAAGTTGACTTCTGTACAACATTGCCACTAATTTGTTATGATGGAAATAAAACAATTTAGATGAGCTGGGCCCAAGAGGCGGTCTGTGCTGTACGTTCCTATTTTTCATAAGCTATTACTCTTTATATGAATGAATAAATATGTTTATTGGCCAAGTATGTACACATACCTTGCCTTGGTGCTTCACTTGCAAGTAACAACACGACATAACAGTAAACAATTAAGAATAAAATTAAAACATTAAGAATAAAACATTATAGTTTAAACATGTGAATGAAATAAAATACCAGAGCAAAAGGAGGCTACAGACTGGGTGATTGAGTAGAGCTACTACTCGTGGAAAAAAGCTGTTTTTATGTTTGGCTGTGGCGGCTTTGACAGTCCGGAGTCACCTTCCAGAGGGAACTGCTTCAAAGAGTTGTGGCCAGGGCGAGAGGGGTCAAAGATGATCTTACCCGCTCGCTTCCTGACCCTTGCAGCGCACAGTTCATCATTGGGGAGAAGGTGATCGAACGATTCGCTACAGCCTCCGTATGTCGTGCTTGGTGGCTGAGCCAAACCAGACCATGATGGAAAAGGTGATGACAGACTCTATGATGGCAGTATAGAATTGGACCATCATTGCCTGTGGCAGATAGTGTTTCCTCAGCTGCCACAGGAAGCACATCCTCTGTTGGGCGTTTTTGACTGTGATGGTGTCCCCCCATTTCAGGTCCTTGGAGATGATGGTTCCAAGGAATTTAAAGACTCCACAGATATGACTGTGGTGTTGTTGATGGTAAGTGGGCAGAGGGGAGGGGGAGCTCTCCTAAAGTCTACTATCAATTCCACTGTCTTAAGAGCATTGAGCTCCAGGTTACATGAAACAGACAATTATGTCCAACCTGCTACCACACACATTAAGCAATTTGTGAGTACAACAAGGATAATCGTATTAAATTGATTTGAATACAGTGTAATTGAACATAATATTTTTAAATGACATACCACACTACAATTTACAAGTTATGTAAAATGGAGAACATTTCCTTAAAGACACAGTATAAAATAAAGTTTGTTTTAAAAATGCACATCAATAAATGTAATAAAACATTGAATTTACCAATTGAAAAACCCTGTAGATATTTATTTGAATGCACACTTTGACTTTAGTTCGTCATCGACTCGTACAGCACGGAAACAAGCCCATGCTGACCAAGATGTACAACATCTTGTTCACATGTTTCATCTACAATTGCAAGGGTAAAATGACACTAATGGGACTTATCTACAGGCCCCCAAACAGTCCCCTGGATATAGGTTGCAAGTTGAATCAATCTATACTTAACTAAAACTCTCATCTTGTCCTCTTCCGATTTGCATCGTTTTTACATTTACGCACAAACGGTACACAATAGCGCTACGATGTTTTGCCACCTTATTCACCCGTTCTCCTGTGCTGCAAATGCACCAAGTGTTATTCCGATCGGTGGAATATTACAAAAGATATGAAGGTTTAAAAATCGTTAAAAAAAGCCCCTTCCGGAACCCAATGTTAATCACTGGCGGCGAGGAGAATAAAGCTGAAGGAGTGGAGTGAGCAGAGTGCGAGTGCAGAGAGAGCAGAGAGGGCCTGATGGTCTGCATCCCAGAGTACTTAAGGAGGTAGCTCTAGAAATCGTGGACGCATTGGTGATCGTTTTCCAATGTTTTATAGACTCGGGTTTAGTTATTGTAGATTGGAGGGTAACTAATTTTATCCCACTTTTTAAGAAAGGTGGGAGAGAGAAAACGGGGAATTATAGACCAGTTCGCCTGACATCAGTGGGGAAGATGCTGGAGTCAATCATAAAAGATGAAATAGCAGCACAATTGGATAGCAGTAACAGGATCGGTAAAATCAGCATGGATTTACGAAGGGGAAATCATGCTTGACTAATCTTCTGGAATTTTTTGAAGATGCAACTTGGAAAATGGACAAGGGAAAGCTAGTGGATGTAGCGTACCTAGACTTCCAAAAAGCATTTGATAAGGTCCTACATAGGAGATTAGTGGGCAAAATTAGGGCACATGGTATTGGGGCTAAAGTGCTGACATGATAGAAAATTGGTTGGCAGACAGGGAACAAAGAGTAGGGATTAATGGGTTCCTTTCAGAATGGCAGGCAGTGACTAGTGGGGTACCCGTAAGGCTCGTGCTGTGACCGCAGCTATTTACAATATACATCAATGATTTAGATGAAGGGATTCAAAGTAACATTAGCAAATTTGCAGATGACACAAAGCTGGGTGGCAGTGTGAACTGTGAGGAGGATGCTATGAGAATGCAGGGCGACTTGGACAGGTTGGGGGAGTGGGCAGATGCAGTTTAATGTGGATAAATGTGAGGTTATCCACTTTGGTGGAAAAAACAGGAGGGCAGATTATTATCTAAATGGTGTCAAGTTGGGAAAAGGGAAAGTACAACGGGATCTGGGGGTCCTTGTTCATCAGTCCATGAAAGTAAGCATGCAGGTGCAGCAAGCAGTGAAGAAAGTGAATGGCATGTTGGCCTTCATAACAAGCGGAGTTGAGTATCTGAGCAAAGAGGTCCTTCTGCAGTTGTACAGGGCCCTGGTGAAGCCATACCTGGAGTATTATGTGCAGATTTGGTCTCCTAATTTGAGGAAGAACATTCTTGCTATTGAGGGAGTGCAGCGTAGTTCACAGGTTAGTTCCCGGGATGGCGGGACTGTCATATGCTGAGAGAATGGAGCGGCTGGGCTTGTATACTCTGGAATTTAGAAGGATGAGAGGGGTTCTTATTGAAACATATAATATTGTTAAGGGTTTGGACACGCTAGAGGTAGGAAACATGTTCCCAATGTTCGGGGAGTCCATAACCAGGGGCCACAGCTTAAGAATAAGGGGTAAGCCATTTAGAACTGAGATGAGGAAATACTTTTTCACACAGAGAATTGTGAGTCTCAGGAATTCTCTGCCTCAGAGGGCGGTTGAGGCCGGTTCTCTGGATACTTTCTAGAGAGAGCTAGCAGATAGGGCTCTTAAAGATAGCAGAGTCAGGGGATATTGGGAGAAGGCAGGAACGGGGTACTGATTGTGGATGATCAGCCATGATCACATTGAATGGCGGTGCTGGCTCGAAGGGTCTGTTTTCTATTGTCTAACACTAGTTGCACCTGCCCAAGTTTTGCACATATCCCTCTGAATCTTTCCTATCCATCAACCTGTCCAAATGTCTTATAAATGTTGTTAAAGTCCTTGCCTCATCTACATCTGCTGGCAGCTCATTCTATACATACATCATCCTGTGTGGAAAAAGTTGCCCCTTAGGTTCTTATTGAATCTTTCCCCTCTCACCTTAAAATTACGACCCTGGTGTTTGGACTTCATGGCTGAACAAGGTTAGAATTTCTAAGGATGTCGCTTGGAATATGTGACTTCCAGAGCATTTCGTCATTTGGGTGATGGAGATTATTAAGAGCACATTTATCAAATATATTTGTTGCAGAGAAAAGGATTTTTCTCAAAATGCTGGCCGATTTAATGATATGTCAAATAGTATACAGTCTAGTACAGTGGAGATTTCCAAAGAACTTTCCAAACACATTTGTATTGTGGTTCACAGTAGTACTATTCAAATCACTGTTTGGTTAAATTGTTTGGTTTGTAGATTTCTATTTCTCAGGTTAATTTTCAGGGTTAAGGCTGTGAAATTATTCATATTGGGCGTCTTTTACATTCATCAGTACTCCACACCTAACATTCAGTATTTTAATGGTTATTTTATGGTTTATGCCACATTTTAGCTAGGGTATGTCACTTTTTTCTGATTTATCTCTAAAAAATAGATTTTAACTTCAAACAACAATAATTCTTATTCAGCAAAATCAGGTTTTCTTACTACAAACATTATTTTTCTTTAAAAAAAACGGATTATTCTAACTGCAAATCAGACGCGGCACAACGGCACAGTGATAGTGATGCTGCCTTACAGACCAGAGACCAGCGTTAGACTATAAGTGCATGAAATTTGTATGGTCTCTCTGAGACTGCACGAGTTGTGTCCGGTGCTCCAATTTCTTCCCACATTCTACCTCATTGGCGACCCTTGGACTATCCTTGATCGGACCTTGCAGGCTTTACCTTGTACTAAACGCTATTCCCACATAATGCACTTATCTAAGGCCTTGCTTAAGTCCATCTAGACAATGGCTACAGCCATGCCCTCGTCAACCTTTTTGCTTATCTCTTCAAAAAGCTCAAATTTCGTAAGGCACATTCTCCCATATACAATACCATGCTGACTATCCCTAATCGGTCTGTCTATGCAAATGCAGATATATCTTATGCATCAGAATCCTCTTCAGTAATTTACCTACTACAGATGTTACCTTTACTGATCAAAAGTTCCCAGGAATTTCCTGTAGCCCTTTTTTAAAATAGAATTAGCCACCTTCCAGAGACAGAGAAGTTGGGAGATGGGGCCAACATCTTTGCATGAGACAGGGTGGGAGGAGGTGTAACTGTAGGAGTCGGTAGGTTTGTAGTCGATAATCTATCTAATCTAGAAGATTACGGAGAGTCGGTATGTCGAGCATCGTGGCTTCGTTCGGCAACTTGAGTGCCCAGGAGCGAAAAAGACTACAAAAAGTAGTAAACACTGCCCAGTCCATCATCAGCTCTGACCTCCCTACCATCGAGGGGATCTATCACAGTCGCTGCCTCAAAAAGGTTGGCAGCATCATCAAGGACCCACATCATCCTAGCCACACACTCATCTCCCTGCTACTTTCAGGTAGAAGGTACAGGAGCCTGAAGACTGCAATGTCCAGGTTCAGAAACAGCTTCTTCCCCACAGCCATCAGGCTATTGAACTCAACTCAAACAAAACTCTGAACATTAATAGCCCATTATCTGTTTATTTGCACTTTATCTGTTTTATTTATTCATGTGTGTATATATTTATACAATGGTATATGGACACACTGATCTGGTCTGTATTCATGCCCTCTATATTCTGTTCTGCTGAAGCAAAGCAAGAATTTCATTGCCCTATCTGGGACACATGACAATAAACTCTCTTGAATCTGCCTCTGTGATGGAAACAGTGAGATCAAGAAAATAGAAAGAGGTGTCAGGGATTGTCCAATTGATTTTGAGGGCAGGGTGGAAGTTAGTTGTAAGTCAAAGAGCTCTGTACGGGTGCAGGAAGCATCCCAATGCAGTCATTGATGTAGCGGAGGAAGAGTTGGGAGATGGTGCCAGAGTATGTTTGGATATTGCCACAAGATTTTGAGTTTGGATATTGACTTACTAGACCATCAGGTCTAGTAAGTCAAAAACAACTATCTTTCTACATATGTACATCATTGTAAATAGCTCAGGTACAAAAATTATATACCAACCTGAAACGCCTACAAGTTCGTTTCTCACCGTTTGCACTAGAGGATGTACTCCTTCTTTACAATGGTTATTTGCATCATCAAAATCAAGCGTCCACACAAAAGCTCCTCCAAACTTTTTCTCCTTCATCCATTTAATCTAAAAAGGTAAACTAAGTGTTAGATTTTTTAGAACCAGATTGGTACTCCACAACAAGTTTAATTATGTTGCCAAATTTGGTTTATATTTTGAATGGATACTTCCAAACACAACAAAGATGTGGGAGAAGACAAAGATTTTTAATATTCAATTAGTTAGATCTGTGCCTCTGAAAATATTCGATCTCATGGTTTTGGTAAATATTAAAATTGGCTTATGTAAATTGCCCCCAAATGTGTAGGATGCGAAAGTGGGATAACATGGAACTAGTGTGAATGGGTGATTGATGGTTGATGTGTACTCGGTGGGCTGAAGGGTTTGTTACAAAGCAGTATCTGTACACTGTATCTTTAATTATGGAATTTCAGGATTAAAACCAACAGCAACCATGTCAGAAAAATCAACGACTTGTATGTGAACCTGTAAGCAGTGATGTCCCCCTGTGCCGGTGTCAAGGATTGTAATCTCTTTATCTCTCCTGATTAAGATAGATTTACACAATGTATCCCAAAGAAGCATTTGGCTTAGCAAAATACTTCAAGTTCATACATTGGTAGTAGATGAAAGACCAACCCACCAGCCTAATGTAAATAGCTGTGGTAAACATAAAAATCCTCCTGCTTTACAGAACTTCAATGGTTAAAGTCAAACCAGGGCAGTACTTTCACAGTGAATGTAAAGGCCCTGGTGAGTGTTGTGGAGCAGATGGATATAGGAGTACAGGCACATATCGCTCTCAATGTGGCGTCACAGGTACACAGGGTAGTAAAAAAATGTTTTAGTACATGGGCCTTCATCTGTCAGTGTGCAGTACAGAAGTTGGGATATTTACGATACAATAGAACTTCATTTATCCCAGGAGAGAAATTAATATGCCAACAGTCATAAAAACACAAAATTCATGAAATTAAAGTGACAAGTGAAAAGGATTGGGGATGTGCAAAGATTAGAGGGGGAGGAAGGCAGTCTCAGTCTACCCCATGACAGAAGGGGCAGGAGTTGTACAGTTTGATAGCTACAAGGAAGAAGGATCTCATGTGGCATTCTGTCCTGCATCTTGGTGGAACCATTCTTTAGATGAAGGTATCCTCAGGTTGACCAGTGTGTCATGGTGTTTGAGGAGCATCCTCCTCTCCAAGACCACCTCCCATATATCCAACCCCACAACCAGGACGGAGCCACACTTCCTGATGATCCTATTGCCCTGCTGCCCCAGCACACGGCAGCGAAGAAGATGGCACTGGCTACCACCGATTGGTAGAACATCTGCAGCATGTTAGTGCAGCCATTGAAAGAGAGGAGCAGTCTCAAAAAGTACAACTGGCTCTGTCCCTTCTTGGATAGGGCCTCTGCCTTCCTGGACCAGCCAGTTTACTATCCAGGTACACTACAAGGTATTTGTACTCCCTGATAAACTGCACATCCACACCATTGATGGAGACAGGACAAGAGTGTTTCTCCCCTCCTAAAATCCACCATTAACTTCTTAGTCTTGTTGGTGTCGTGCTGCAGATGATTTAGCCCACACCACTCAACAAAGTAATTGACTACACCTTTGTATTCAGCTTTCCTCCCCTCATTGATGCAGCCCACAATTGAAAAGTCATCTGATAACTTCTGCAGGTGGCAGGAGTCAGTTATATCTGAAGTAAGAGGTGTTGATTGTGAACAGGAAGGGAAAGAGGACTTTCCCCTGTGGGGCCCCTGCGTTGCTCACTACCATATCCGAGACACAGTTCTGTAGCCTGATATATTGTGGTCGTCCAGTCAGGTAATTGGTGGTTCAGGACACCAATGGAGCATCCACCCGCATCTTTGTCAGTTTGCTCCCTAGCAGAGTATGCCGGATGGTGTTAAAGCACTGGAGAAGTAAAAAAACATGACACTCACAATGCTTCCCGGCTTTTCCAGGTGAGCATTGGAACGATGGAGCAGGTGGATGATGGCGTTCTCAACCCTCATCTTTGTTTAGTGAGTGAACTGCAGGATGTTTAAGTTGTACATGACATTGATGATGCCTCATTTGGGGTATTTTGTTCAGTTTTGCTCACCTAGTTATAGGAAGGATATCACTAAGCTGGAAACAGTGCATTTATGAGGATGTTGCCAGGATTCAAGGGCCTGAACTATCAGGCCAGATTGGGCAAGCTGGGACTTTATTCCTTGGAATGCTTTAATCGGAACCCGAGGGGCAAAATTTTCACTTAGAGGTTGGTAGATATATTGAACAAGCTGCCAGAGGTCAGTGAGGCAGGTACTAAACCAATTTTAAAAGATAATTGGACAGGTAGGAAAGGATTGGAGAAATATGGTCCAAATGTGGGAAAATGGCATATTAGATGGGGCATCTAAGTTGGCATGGATGAGTTGGGACGAAGAGCCCGTTTCCGTTTTTATGTTGCTATAAAGTACCCACACATCCAATCAGGCTCTTACTGCCCCATCTGAAGAAGAGTCTGCGATTCCCAGGGGCCTCACCAGTCAGAGACAGAGTATGCAGGTTGGCCTTGATCCTGAGGGCTGTCTTAGAAGAAATTACAACACACAGGAATTCAATTTTAGATCTCTGCTCTGGATCATCTTTGCCTACACCAGGCAACACATTTGTCACTTGCCTACGCAGGAAAATAACAACTTGTCAGTACTATTCAAAAGTATTTTCAAAATCAGTGAATACCTGAATCATCAACAAATTAAAGATATTTTCTATAATGAATACAAATATATAATTAAAATAGCTTCATAATCAATTATTTACTTTGGCAATAATACTGTCTTTGTCAATATAGCCCAACCATACATCTCCTTTGACTGCATACGGAACCTTCTGATCTGCAATCAAATGTTTTTCTGCTCCATTCAAAAAGTCGCATACCTGTTGAGGAGAAAGATGGTGCATTGTTGGCATATTTGGTTAAACTTCAGGTTATTGCAGTATTGGTCACCCTGGTATAGGAAGGATGTTACTGAAATGGAAAGGGTACTAAAAAAGACTTACGAGGGTATTACTAGATCTGGAGGGTTTGAGTTATAAAGGGAGGCTGGACACACTGTCTAGTTTCCTGGAGCATAGGAGGCTGAGAAGTGACGTTATAGAGGTTCATAAAATGTCAACTGTCCCTAATAATTCCATTCTCTTCCAAATACAAGCAAATCCTATCCTAAATAATCCTCCCCAACAGCTTCTTTCCCTCGGCATGAGGCTCACCAGACTGTAATTTCCTGGATTATATCTACTGCCCTTCTTCGACAAAGGAACAATACCAGCAACTCTTTAGTCTTCCGGGACCTCACCTATGGCTGGGCATGATCCAAAGATGTTTATCAAAATTCATTTGAATCACACAGCATGGAAACGGGCAACTTGGCCCAGCAGCCCCATGCTGAACAGTGATTGTGGATTTACTTCATGTTTTTTTTAGGAGTGTACCATATCCTTTCTATTGTGTACTCCTCCAATATTGATCACACATAATCTAACAGCTATTTCTGGTCTTGAATGGCTGAACCCTGGGAATAGGGGTAGAAATGCCAGAGGTGCAATGAGCTTGGAAAACAGGATTGTGGATTGGGCATGTGAGGTGGGGATTTGATGCGAGGTTTGGCTGCCAGGAATCAGTGGCAATAATGAGGTCTATAGGGCGCTACAATTATCTATCACAGTTAGAGATTACAGGATTTTCAATGGTGATGGCAGACGAGAGTGCGTGACAAGCGATTTTGCGATGTAGAAGGGGAAGCGTTCGGTAAAACAAATTAGTCAAAAGATCTCACTCGGGTTGAGGTCACTCACAAGCCAGTGAAAAATGTGAAACGGTAGCATACATCACAAATTTGGCCATGCACTTAAACCCAGATAAAATAAATAACGTGTAGTAAACAGGAAAAAAAAAAAATAGGTGCAGGAGTAGGCCATACGACCCAGCACCACCATTCAATATGGTCATGGCTGATCATCCAAAATCAGTACCCCGTTCCTGCATTTTCCCCAAATCCCTTGATTCCCAAAGAGCAAAATCTAACTTTCTTCAAAACATCCAGTGAATCGGCCTCAACTGCCTCCTGTGGCAGAGAATTCCACAGATTCACAACACTGGGTGAAAACGTTTTACCTCATTTCAGTCCGAAATGGTCTACCCTTTTTTTTAAAATTGTGACCCATGTTTCTGGACTCCCCCAACATCCAGAACCAGGAAGGAACTGCTGATGCTGGTTTCAACCAAAGATAGACACAAAACGCTGAAGTAACTCAGCGGGTCCGACTGCATCTCTGGAGAAAATGAATAGGTGACGTTTCGGGTCTGAAGTGGGGTCCTGACCCGAAAAACGTCACCTATTCCTATTCTCCAGAGATGCTGTTTGACCCGCTGAGTTACTCCAGCTTTAAGTGTCTATCTTTAAAATAAAAAACTTACTATTACCAATTTGATTCGATGGCAACTGGTTCTACTAATGCACACAAGTTTAATCACCTCATAATTTGCCAGGACACCTGCTGCTTTTGTTATTGTGCCTTCCGGTCCAGCACCAGATGCTGTAGCACCAACCTTTGTATCACTAGTAGTAAGCTTAAAGCTTCGTCCATAAGTTGCGATTCCAATTAGCAACTTATTTCCGGGTGCACCTTTGCTTTGATAATAATTAACAGTATAATTCTGCAAATGAGTTCAAGAAAAATTAAGCACATTTTGAAGCATTTGGAAAGGTGGGTCAAAAAAAAAATCACAGAACTAGAATGTGATAAAGCTACTGCCATGCATAGGCACAATGAAAATTTGCAAACATACTGTATTATAGAAAAGAAAGTCCCAGCGATCTTTGCTTCCAACAAACAAAGGAGTATGGTGTCCAGTGAAAGTGTTCCAACCACCGGTGTAATCATAACACATCACATTCATAAAGTCCAGTTGTCTAAAAAGCGAAAATGTAATAAATCATTAGTAAATGCAACACAAATTTCCCCAGCTGATAAATAAACAGTTCAGTTTAGTATATCGTCAAGAGGTTTACTGAGGTTCAGTGAAATGCTTTTCTTGCATGCTATCCAGTCAGCGGAAAGACAATAAATGATTACAATCATTTACAGTGCATAGATACGTGATAAGTGAACAATGTTTAGTGCAAGGTAACGCCATTAAAGTCAGATCAAAGATAGTCCGAGGGTCACCATTGAGGTTGATAATAGTTCAGGACTGCTCTCTAATTGCGGTAGAATGAGTCATGCCTCCAGAAAGAATAATGCATAAATTGAATATAGAAACATAGAAAATAGGTGCAGGAGTAGGCCATTCGAGCCTGCACCGCCATTCAATATGATCATGGCTGATCATCCAACTCAGTATCCCTTACCTGCCTTCTCTCCATACTCCCTGATCCCTTTAGCCACAAGGGCCACATCTAACTCCCTCTTAAATATAGTCAATGAACTGGCCTCAACTACCTTCTGTGGCAGAGAATTCCAGAGATTCACCACTCTCTGCGTGAAAAATGTTTTTCTCATCTCGGTCCTAAAAGATTTCCCCCTTGTCCTTAAACTGTGACCCCTGTCCTGGACCCCTTCCCAACATCGGGAACAAACTTCCTGCATTTAGCCTGTCCAACCCCTTAAGAATTTTGTAAGTTTCTATAAGATCAGCCCTCAATCTTCTAAATTCTAGCGATATGTATCAGTTTGAATAAACGCTCTTTGCTGTTGAAACCCAGTTGCTGTTTAAGGAAGTAATATGAAAGTTGCTCAAGGCAGCAGTCTAGATTCCAAAATGTACACAATTTTCAATAATAATTCCATAATAAATGCATTTCGATATTAGACGAGTCCCGGGCTAATGAACTGATGGCAAAAATTCAAATCAAGCAAGGTTATGGAATTTCAATTCCTAAATTACCTAAATCCTTAATTACCTAAATCTGGATTAAAAAGCTATCATCAATAACAGTTAACTATGAGACCAACCATTTGTTGTAAAAATTCAACTGGTTCACAACCATCCTAGAAAGAAGAAATGGCCTAGAAAACCACTCGACTAAAACTCAGTTAGAATGTTTAAATGACAACCCAGCATTCACCAAGGAAATTAATTAGACAAAGCAAAGACAAATCCAGTTGATCCCAATCCCATAAAGGTCTTTCCTTGCATACCTCCCATGATAGGCACTTACAAAGTTACAAATCTACCCCCCCCCCACCCCACGTGCAAGATCACCCTATGTAGCGATGTTACAAAACTTACCTTCAGCAGCGCTGCAGTTCTGCCACTGGCCGTGTGCGCGACTTTGGCTCCTTTGGGGGGGGGGGGGGGGGTGGGATTAAAGTCCAGTTTTCTACTGCCTGACGGAGGCGGATTTCCTCGGGCTGCTAGCTGCTGAATAAAAATCGATCCGTCTTCCGTTCCTGATTTTTTTTTCAAATCGCGAGACAATTTAATAATAGATTAAAATAAAAAGCGACTTCTAACGCCCTCAACGTGACGGATCGCAAGAATGGGACAAAACAAAGGGCAAGTCATTTATTTTATATATAATCTTGTTTCTTAGTTTTACGTTGCGAAAATGTTATTTGGGCCACATACGAACCGGCAGTGTTTTTCCTGCGGATATTGTTCAAATTCACCGCAAATCCAATGTTCCAATCGATCACTTTCCAGAAAAAAAACACTCGCAAGATGATTTAAATGCTTTTTTTGGACAATCATGTCATAAGAGCATCTAAATCATCTATATTTTGTGTTATTGTCCATCCATTGTAAATATTTTTATACTAAATATCAGTTTTAGTCCCATGCATTGTGCAAAAAAAAAAATTGTTATTATATTGAGTGGATGTTTCTAGATTCATTTATGGGAATTAAACATTAAATTCCTTCAATCTGGCATATAATTCACGACAGTGATATTTAAAAAGCATGTTATATTGTGAATTCTTGTGTGAATGGGATTAATTTGTTATTTGGATACTTAGGCTATTTAAAAAAATTATTTTTTTTAAAAATGGAATCTACAGGACATTCTTAATGGGGTATGAAGAGCAAAAACGTAGTTTACAATGCTAAAATTGAAAAGTTGCGGAAAATGTCAAAATGTTGTAATATTGCTACCCTATGTTCTCCCCCCACCCCTTCCTGGCGGTCCCCTCGCCAGGTCCTCCGTTGTCCCTCCCCCTCCCTCACAGCAGTCCCCCCACGCCGGGTCCCCATTGTCCATTGTACTACCCTCAACCCACCCCACCCTCTCAGGCAGTCCCCTCACGACGGGCCCCCGTGCTCTCCCCACTCCCTCACAGGAGTGACCCCACGCCGGATTCTCCTTCATTCCTTCCCTCGGCAGCGACATTATTACTTCACGTGTCCGTCATCGGCCACTGCACCGACGTCTCCACAACGCTGCAGGTCCTCTCCCGAGGTCTCCGTGGTGCCAACCTGGGCCCTAGCTGCATCTCCTGAGGCCACTCTGACGACCCGGGATCCGACCTGCGGGGCGAGGCGAGGCTCCGCAACCCACGAGGCCCCGACCCGGGTTCTGACCCGGCCTTCCCCTCGGCCAAGATGAAAACATTGGGAAAACTGTCCGACCGAACAGTCGGTCGGTCAGTTTTCCCAATATATATATACACCGTTTTGTTTTCTCATTTATAACATTGTTTACAGAGTACTATGTTTACATATTCTGTTGTGCTGCTGCAAGTAAGGATTTAATTGGTCTAACTGCTACGTGAGAGAATAAAACTCTTGCCTTACGTCGCTAATGTGTGGGATAGAACTGGTGTACGGGTGATCGGTGTGGACTCGGTGGGCCGAAGGGCCCGTTTCTCTGCTGTATCTTTAAATTAAACTAAAAACACTAAAACCAGAAGGAGTCTAAAGAAGGGTCTCTACCCGAAACGTCACCCAATTTCTTCTATCCAGAGATGCTGGCTGCTCCATGGAGTTCCCCTGCACAATTAAAGCATGGAATAGTCTTCACCCTACCATAGTTACCCAACCAGATGCAACTAAATTCAAGGTAGCTCTTTTTTTTCCCCCCCAATAACCCTTTTTTGCTTAAGCAAGTCATGAGTCAAGATAGTTTTATTGTCATGTGTCCCAGATAGGACAATTAAATTCTTGCTTGCTACAGCATAACTGAATATGTAAACTTAATACAGAACAGGAGGTAAAAGTTCAGTGTGTTTTTATACCATAGACCATATATATACACACAATAATAACCAGATAAAGTGCAATAGGTTGTTATTGTTCAGAGTTCGGTGATGGACTCTCCACCACCTCCAGTTTAAATTCCATTTAGAATATTTTTGGAGGACCAGGAAACCACGAAGCAAGAGTTACTCCAGCTCCACGGAGTGATTCTGCATTGGTTTTCAGCGGTCGCGGTGAGGCGGTGACTGGACGGCAATGGCAGCCAGATCTCCCACAATGCAAAGGAAGAGAGAAAGTGTCAAAGTGTACGGACTCACACCTTGCTTAATTATATTGCTTTTATTTTAGTTTGTTGTTTTCTCCAGGATCTTGCAGAACAGTGGCGTGTATTTGAAGAGGATTTCTTAATCTACATTGAAGCAGCTCACCCTACTGCTGCTCCCGGTGTTCGAGCATCAATTCTTCTTAATCTGGCAGGCACAGAATCTGCTCGTCGTGCCAGAAGATTTCACTGTGAACCAGCTAGATTCGACCCGACTGGTGTCCAAATCGCTCCTGCTGAATCAGAGACCCTGACTGCCTACTACGCAAATTCCGACAGTTATGTGAGTTACGTATCAACTTAGTCATGGAGAAGCAATTGTTCTTTTCCCGAAGCCAGAGACAGGAGAACTTGTGGAGATGTATGTCAATGCACCGGGGCACATTGCCAATCGATGCGATTTCAGGGATTATATGTGATAGCCTTGTACGTGACAGTCTGGTTTATGGCGTCCGCAATGATAAATTACGCAACGAGTTACTGCGGGATGCTGACCTTACTCTAGAGACTGCTGAAAACCGCTGTCGCATTGCTGAAATGACTGACGCTCACACAAAAGTCTTAGACACTCTGCTGGTCGTGAAATTAATATTGCCGGTATGTCTTATCAAATCTCTCCCTGTTTTCCTCAAGTGCCTGATACCGCTATCAAGTTGAGACTGATAGACTATTGCTTTAACTGTGGGGGTTCACATGCTGCTGTTCGTGACCGTTGCCCTGCGTATGGGAAATTATGTCAATTTTGCAACAAAATAAATCATTTCTTTTAATGCTGTCATTCACGTAGCAACAGAGTTCAAACAAGACAATCTGTTAATTCGCTTGGCCATGAAAACCTGCTCGCAGAACGCTCTCAACCAGTTCCCACAGATTTGCAAGATTTGCAAAAATGCAGGCGGAAGTTTTGACGCCGATGTACATTCCTTGTCTGATTTAATGCATAAACAACTAGACCCCAAGGTCGCTTTGCTCGTTAACGGCCAAACCTTTTAATCTGAAGGTTGATTCTGGCGTCAGGTGCAACGTCATGTGCCTAGCTGTGTTTAAAAAATTACGAAAAACAGAGATTGTTACTCCAACGGCTGCCTCCCTCATCCCATTTGCAGGAGGTCCAGTGCACCCAAGATGAGTTACGCTGCTGTCTTAACTCACATGTCCACAACCTGAGTTTCTATGTGGTTTGTGAAAATGTGCCATCTCTACTGGGTGTCAACGCATGGGTCTTACCTCTTTCAGCCCTTCTGTTTGTCATCCGACTACAGCCTGTGACTTTAGCCAACATATCCTGACACAATACAAGATTTTGTTTGACGATAAGCTGGGCAGTTTGCCTGTCAAGTACACGATTACCATTGACCCTGAGGCAATTCCAGTTGTTCGTCCAGCTCATAAGATTCCCCATGCTATGCGGGACCACGTTCAAAGTGAACTTAACGGAATGGTGTCTCTAGGAGTGATTTCTCCCACGCTGACCCCTCGGATTGGGTCTCCACCATGGTCGTGGAGTAGAATAGAGACGAGATACGGATTTGCATCAACCCCAATTGCATCAACACAGCAATTAAACAACCTCACTATCCCATGTGGACGAGATTGCAGCGCAGATAGCCGAGGCAACTGTATTCACAGTGCTAGATGCCAAGAGTTCATTCTGGCAGATTTCACTGGAACACAACTCCTCCAAGTTAACCACTTTCAGCACTCGGTCCGGGCATTACAGATTTCTTCACATGCCTTTTGGAATAAGCTGCGCTAGTGAAGTGTTTCAACAAGCTATGGAGCAGTTGTCTGCAGGCTACCCATGCTCTATCGTAGTGGATGACATCCTCATTGTGGGACGAACTGTTGAAGAACACAATGCTAATCTGACAAAGGTCCTGGATTACGCCAAGGCCATCAACCTCAAATTGAACCCCGAAAAATGCAAATTCAGGGTAAATGAGACAAAATACATAGGCCACGTGTTTACTAAAGACAGCCTACAAACAGATCCGGCGAAAACCAGTGCTATCAACGAGTTCCCAGCGTCCACAGACGTGCTACGTTTGCAGAGATTCATTGGCATGGTTTACTACTTATGCAAATTCATTCCAGGTTTTAGTGAAATATCAGCCACATTGCGCTAGTTTACACACAAAGACACTGCTTGGACCTGGCTCGAGCAACAGCAGAGGCCGTTCGACACTCTTAAGCAGCAGATTCCTTGTGCTCCTACACTCGCTTACTTTGATCCTAATTGGCCGTCACACTAAAATATGAACAGCGTGGCACCTCACCAACAAAATCAACCACTTCTTTCACATCCGGTTCCTGCACACCCGTGGTCTACAGTGGCAACTGACATATTTGAGTGGCATGACAAGCAGTACGTGCTACTCGTCGAATCGTATTCAGGATGGTTTGACATTGATTTCCTTAGCAGCCTCACTTCTCACGGGGTGGTTTCGAAGCCATCTCGCCAATTTTCAGTCGGATCTCTTGGTATACTGTTATCTGATAATGGCAGTCAATTTACCAGCCAACACTTCAAGGAATTTGGTGCATGCTGGAATTTTTGCCACATTACCTGCAACCCTGAATATCCACAGTCGAAAGGACTAGCTGAGCGGGCCGTCAAGAGTACCAAACAGCTCATGGAACGATCGTACAGAGCTAATTCCGACGTGTTCCCTGATCTACTCAACTTCAAGTTCAAGTGTTCAAGTGAGTTTATTGTCATGTGTCCCTGATAGGACAATGAAATTCTTGCTTTGCTTCAGCACAACAGAACATAGTAGGCATTTACTACAAAACAGATCAGTGTGTCCATATACCATATATAAATATATACACACATGAATAAATAAACTAATAAAGTGCAAATAACAGATAATGGGTTATTAATGATCAGAGTTTAGTCCGAGCCAGGTTTAATAGCCTGATGGCTGTGGGGAAGTAGCTATTCCTGAACCTGGTTGTTGCAGTCTTCAGGCTCCTGTACCTTCTACCTGAAGGTAGCAGGGAGATGAGTGTGGCCAGGATGGTGTGGGTCTTTGATGATACTGCCAGCCTTTTTGAGGCAGCGACTGTGTAAATCCCCTCGATGGAAGGAAGGTCAGAGCCGATGATGGACTGGGCAGTGCTTACTACTTTTTGTAGTCATTTCCTCTCCAGGGCGCTCAAGTTGCCGAACCAAGCCGCGACGCAACCGGTCAGCAAGCTCTCTACTGTGCACCTGCAGATGTTAGAGAGAGTCCTCCTTGACAAACCGACTCTCCATAATCTTCTCAGGAAGATTACGGAGAGTTGCTGATGAGCTTTCTTGATAATTGCATCAGTGTTCTCGGACCAGGATAGATCTTCAGAGATGTGCAATCCCAGGAATTTGAAGCTCTTGACCCTTTCAACCATCGACCCGTTGATATAAACGGGACTGTGGGTCCCCATCCTACTCCTTCCAAAGTCCACAATCAGTTCCTTGGTTTTACTGGTGCTGAGGGCCAGGTTATTGTGCCGGCACCATATGGACAGTTGCTCGATCTCTCTTCTGTACTCCGACTCATCCCCATCAGTGATATGTCCCACAACAGTGGTGTCATCAGCGAACTTGATGATGGAACTTACGCTACATCTCCCGTGACCCATTTTGGGTTCACCAGCTCAACGTTTATTGTCGAGGCAGACCCGAGCCACGGTGCCTGTGGCAGATCGGGCATTGATCCCTCAGGTGGTTCCACCATCGGAAGTCCAGTCAAGGTTACAACAAAAGAGTGACATTCAAAAACAATGGTGTGAAAAAACAAGTAGGCCACAGCCACCGTTAACCAAGGGGCAGGTGGTTCATTTGCAGACAGACAAAGGCCATGACTGTATTGGTGTAATTTCTGGAACTGCTTCTGAGCCACGCTCATATCTGGTCAGTGCTGATGGAGGAACCTACAGGCGTAACAGACAACATATCCTGCCTGTGAACGAGCCAGTTCCACCTCTGTATTATCCAGACCGTACAAGTGTACGTCCGTCTGTGTCCAGCGGCATTAATCCACCTATATCAACACAACAACCGACGTCTGCAACGGCTGATTTGCCAGTGGTGACTTCGCCTGCGCCACAGTCTCCTGTTTCATCACCGGGAATGCTGGTTCAGTCTCCCACACCTGAAGCCACCCGCTCTGCCCCCTGTGGGAAAAAACGGAGATGGTCTTTATCGCACATGTGCTGGTCGTGTTTGCAAGCCGGCTGTGAAGTACCCGGCTATGTTTGACTTTTCTCCAGTTTATTATCAATTACTATGCATGCCTTACTTAGTTAATGGTTTTGTACTGATGTTTAATTATTTAAGAGGGAGGATGTAGATCAGTGTCACTCATGTTATACTTTGTAGCTAAGCCCACTAGTTTAACAAAATGCTTCCTTGCCTTGTTCTCACACTTTTAGAGTAACATGCTAGTATGAACTTACCTATGCTGTACCATTAATAAAGTTTTTGGACCTTAATCACGGTCTGAGACTTTGGTTATTCCAACAGCAGAATCACAACAACTTTGCACCAACACTGGCATCAAGCAAAGTCAAAAAGTCCCCAGAATGTACCCTATACACAATAAGCTGAATAAATCTCATTTACTTAATTATTACTTCAACTTAATCTCGATCACCAGCAAAGTGATGAAGAACCTAGTCATCAACTATTCACTAACTAAAATGTTATCACCTCCCCTCCCCCTTCCTTCATGGCAGTCCGCCCACTCCGTGTCCTTCATTGTCCATTGTCCCCCCCATGCCGGTCACAAAACCCACTTTTGTTCCTCGGTCTTGGCTTGAAATTACAGAAAGAACTGTACGACATGAAAATATCTGCACCTAAAAAATTGTACTTACTCAGCAATTTTAGCCACTTCATAACTCGTATCAATGGTGCCTTTAGCAGCAGCCATGGTTGCCACAATCAGTAATCTAGGTTTTCCTGATGTTTCTCCTTCCTTTACAAAAGCAGCTTTTATTTCCTGGGGGTACAGATAACCAATATTATGGTTTGTGATCTCAGCAGACGTTTATTGTGATGACAGCAAAGATAATTGTAACTTCAAGAGTATAACCACTCTTTTATCCAATACATATCCATTTCCAAAAAGACTTTCAAAGCAATAGCATTTAAATTAGGTCTCCTGAAACCAGTGGAGGAACATTTAACATTTAGAAATTGCAACCTACTTACATCACCCGTTCTGAAAAGGCCAGAATTAAAACCTGATGGGAAGTATTGGACACAGGAAGAAATGTTGGAAATTATTTTTAGCTTTTGATATGATCAAAATGATGTCAACCATCAACTCTATTGACCCTCCAGCAACCTTTACATTGTTACAATGCTGGTCAGACAAGCAGCAGGTAAATCAGAAATGTCTTATTGTTAAACATCAGGAAGACCCAACTCCAAGCTTTGCCTTCCTAAACTATGCCTGCTTCCAACAGCTATTCCTCCCATGATTCCCCATTAAAGCTCAGTGATTTGCTCAATCTTTGACCTATTATTCTGGAATCTCCTTAAACTGTTCAGCGTAAATTTAGTTTGATAATGAAACTCTATAAATTTTATGGAACAATGTCATTATAACGCCAACCGTACCAGTGTCCACCCTTGCACCACAGAATTGTACAGAATATAAATGACACCTCTTCAATGCTGACTGTTATGCCTAACCTCATAACCTGGTGTTAAGACAATTCCTTTCCCTCCATGTGAGTAAGACAAAGAAGATTGTGATTAACTTCAGGAAGCAAAGCGGTACCCAGACTGCCTTGAAAATTAAGGCAAAAAAAAGTGATATTCTCAAGATCCAAACTTTAATATTATTGTATTATATGCTGTAAGTCCGTAACAGATAGGTAAATAAATTACAATTTCAAGCAATAGACCAAGTCTTTATGGAGAAGATCAGTTGCTAGCTGGTACATTGGCATATTATAATCAGTAGCATCATAATACTCCTCAGATAGTAACCAATAGGCAACTCTGTACACCTTGTTTTTCCTCAACTTTTCAATTTAGGCATTGTAAACTACAAGTTTCTGCTCTTCAAACCACGCATGACATGCCTTCCTGCCCACTACTTTCCCATTAAGAATATCTTGTAGGTTCCATTTCTTAAGAAAAGGATTTTTTTTTAAATAGCCTACGTATCCAAATAACAAACTAATCCCATTAACACAAGAATTCACAATATAACATGATTTTTAAAAATTAAAACTAAATAGGGAATATGAAGGACAGTGGGGAAATAGGCCCAGAAATGTCAGTAGTGTGAAGAAGGGTCTGGACCCGAAACATGGGGGACAATAAATAGGAAGAGCGGCGTGCTTTGTAACTTTGTCAGCGCCATTGGTGACTGCTATTCGTATACATTGTGTATGCAAGCAAATAATTTCACTGTGCCTTGTCACATGTGACAATAAATTATTCCTATTCCTATTCCTACTCCTTTCTTCCAGAGATGCTGCCTGATTTACTCCGGCTTTTTGTGTCTACCGTCGGTATAAACCGGCCTCTGCAGTTCTTTCCCACATGGCTTCCATACACGACCGGCTAGAGCGCTGGGGACATTTTGGGATGGGATGAAAGCGTTTGTCTTCTCAGGTAATGGGAAGCGCGGCTCATCTATCAATGGGTTTCTTTTTCAGGATCTAACAGGATATTTTTCAGAATGGCAGGCAGTGACTAGTGGGGTGCCGCAAGGTTCAGTGCTGGGATCCCAGTTATTAATTGACACAAAGATGAGTGGCAGTGTGAATGGCGAGGATACTATGAGGATGCTGGGTGACTTGGATAGGTTGGGTGAGTGGGCAGATGCAAGGTAGATGCAGTGTAATGTGGATAAATGTGAGGTTACCCACTTTGGTGGCAAGAACAAGAAGGCAGATTATTATCTGAATGGTGTCAGATTAGAAAAAGGGGAGGTGCAATGAGACCCAAGTGTCCTTGTACATCAGTCACTGAAAGTATGCATGCAGGTACAGCAGTCAGTGAAAAAAGCTAATGGCATGTTGGCCTTCATAGTGAGAGGATTTGAGTATAGGAGCAGGGAGGTCCTACTGCAGTTGTACAGGGCCCTGGTGAGACCACACCTGGAATATTGTGTGCAGTTTTGGTCTCCTAATTTGAGGAAGGACATTCTTGCTATTGAGAGAGTGCAATGTAGGTTCTCCAGGTTAATTCCTGGGACTGACAAATGATGAAAGAATGTATCGACTAGGCTTGTATTCACTGGAATTTAGAAGGATGAGACGGGATCTTATAGACACATATAAAATTCTTAAGGGATTGGACAGGCTACATGCAGGAAAAAGTGTTCCCCATGTTGGGGAAATCCAGAACCAGCGATCACAGTTTAAGAATAAGGGGTTGGCCATTTAGGACATTCTTGCTATTGAGTGAAGCGTAGGTTCACAAGGTTTATTCCCGGGATGGTGGGACTGTCATATGCTGAGAAAATTGAGCGGCTGGGCTTGTATAATCTGGAATTTAGAAGGATGAGAGGGGATCTCATTGAAACATACAAGATTAAGGGTTTGGACACGCTAGAGGCAGGAAGCATGTTCCCGATGTTGGAGGAGTCCAGAACCAGGGGCCACAATTTAAGAATAAAAGGTAAGCCATTTAGAACGAAGATGCGGAAACACATTTTCACACAGAGAGTTGTGAGTCTGTGGAATTCTCTGCCTCAGAGGGCGGTGGAGGCCAGGTTCTCTGGATACTTTCAAGAGCTAGATAGGGCTCTAGAAGATAGCTTGGAGTCAGGGGATATGGGGAGAAGGCAGGAATGGGGTACTGATTGTGGATGATCAGCCATGATCACATTGAATGGTGGTGCTGGCTTGAAGGGCCGAATGGCCTACTCCTGCACCTATTGACTATTGTGATGAGAAAAAATAAATTCACCCAGACAGTTATGAATCTGTGGAATTCTCTGCCACATAAGGCAGTGGAGGCAAATTCACTGGATGTATTCAAGAGAGAGTTAGATAGGGCTAATGGAATCAAGGGATATGGGGAGAAATCAGGAACAGGGTATTGATTCTGGATGATCATCCATGATTATATTGAATGGCTGTGCTGGCTTGAAGGGCTGGATGGCCTACTCCTGTACCTATTTTCTATGCTTCTTTGTCCTACTACAATATGACTTTTCAAAATGCATTACTTGGTACCAACAAATCCAAGACGGGTGCCATTTTGATCTCATTCTTACGTGTGTACTTGACTGCCGTCACAACGGGGACCCAACGGATCCATGGGTCGTCTAGTTTAAATTAAAAATGGCACTCATTGTCAGAAGGTTTGTAACAATTCATAATCAATAGTGAAGCAGCACTGCTCATTTAAAATGATTTAATCGTAATATTGTTTTATTTACCGTTATCAATGCTGTAAAACGTTGTTTATTTTCTGGTGGATTGTCTTTGGTACCTGGAAACTCCCAATCCAGATCAAACCCATCAAACCTATGCTTCCTCAAAAAACTAATCACAGAATTGATGAATCCTTGTCTATTTGCCGAAGTAGACACCATGCTATTAAAGCTGAGGGAGAAACCAGAGTGGGAGAAGCCAATAATAAGAATTGGTTGAGTTAATTCATCAACATTGTAACAATTTAAACAAACTTATGTTGATGACATGTTTGACTTGAAAATACAAGTAATTAAATAAAATTACATATTTTACTGGAAAAAAGCTCAGACTGTGGATTAATACATATTTTTTGAGATGTAAATGCTGGTTAAATAAGAAACACCTACTTTTAAATTGACTAGTACTCAACTTGAAGATCTAAATAAATTGTTGACTAAATGAGATGATACCAAAACTATAAATTGAAAAGATACTAAAATTAGCGCAAGATCTGTCCTGAGATACCTGGTTTATTCAGACAAAGCATGGAAAAGAGAAATCAATGTCGGATTCAGTAATCTCGATTTTAATTGCATCCATCCTCTCCTGCAGTATTTCGGAAGGAATTAAATAAGGTCATATGAAGCCGCATTAAATAGTCCCTGCTGCAGCTTATAGTTACATATATTAGTTTTGTTTTGACTCCCCCCCCCCCCCCCCCCCCCCCCCCAAACAACCCAAAGTATTCACATTCACAAGTGCTTCGGACCCCTGAGAACAATAGTTGGGGAGAGTTTGATGGAAGATAGAAAAGAGTGAAAAGTTAATTTGCACTGGACAATGAAGTTAGAAAAAAAAATAGCAGCAGCCTAGTCTTCCGCAAACATTAATGAACTCCTGCTTTTAAAACTATCGGAACCTCTAGTCCTCTGACCGAGCTAGCTACTTCGGTGATTTCAGTTTCATACATTTAACATCTTTTACAGGAAAATATTGTGAATACTTGACAATTGTTACATTGATCTAGTTTGTTAATATGCATGTATGTGTACTTACAGTGTAGAACCAAACGACGCTCCTCCTATTGCCAGCAGTGTCTGCAATTTGGTATTCCTTCAAGAAATAAAATAATGTTTGGTGCAACTTTAACAACTAACTCGATTCAGATAACTTTGGCTTTGAAGGCTGCTTTCAGTGGTAAAAAAATAATATACAGGTTAAACAACGATTTTTCGGCAACCTCAATTCCAGAGCCTTTCTGGTTATCTGATTTTCTGGACCAACAGAGGTCATGTGATAATGAAACGACAATACACCCCTAGCCCGCTAATATTACCCCTTCCGTTCCTCTTCCCCCCACCACCTCCTCCTTCTCACCTGGAGTCAATAACATACTCCACAGTGGAAGCAACAGCAGGTGAGAGGGGACGGAGCCCAACAGTGACCGAGTGCATTGAGTTGGTGGGGCACATTGGTGTCCCCGGGGTGACAACGCGAGCCGCAAAAACAGCCCTGTGAACCGGTGAAGAAGGGCTCGCAGCTGCAGATCAGCAGCACTGGCGCCTAGCATTAAGTGAAACAGCACAAAATGCTGGAGTAACAGCAGAATGAATCGGCATGAGGAAAGGGTCCCAATGACACCTATCCATGTTCTCCATATAACCGGACTGTTTCATCACTCCTGCACTTTGTGACCTTTCAGTGTGTGAAGAAGGGTTTGCTGCTGCACCTTGAAAGATGGGGCCCTAAACTACCTTGGAGATGGTGCGTGCCAAGAAAGGGACGACAGGTCTGTCCGTTATAAGGCAGTTTAGGGTCTCATGAACCTGCCTAATTAAACTGAATTTGTATCATGCTGATCTAACCTCTCTAATGAGCAATAATATTACTAAAAAGTTGGTAAATTAAAACATCATTAAAAGATTTATTGACATACTTCTAACGTTTCCAAAGATTATTATCAGTGCTTATATTATAGACAGAAAGATGCCAGTGCATCTTTATAAATGTACGATGACTTGGCTGGATATCAAAATGACATTTAACCTTTTAAAGGAACCGGTACAGCATAATGATATATTCTTTAAGAAAGAACTGCAGATGCTGGTAAAATCAAAGGTAGACAAAAAATGCTGGAGAAATTCAGTCTAAAGAAAGGTCTCGACTCGAAACGTCGCCAATTCCTTCTCTCCATAGATGCTGCTTCACCCTCTGAGTTTCTCCATAATGATACATACCACCCCAAAAGAAAACACTGCTTATTATTTTATCAGTACTTTTGCAAATTAACAGTGAAGAGACACCGTTTAAGATAATTTTTGGGCAACTCTTTAAATTCTTACATAAATATCAGTATCCATTCTGGAAAGTCAGAAAAGTTGTTACCGACCATGTTGTACATTATAAAGCAATTTTATGCCTACTTTGAAGACACGATAAAGGATTTAGGTGGACTAATATAAGTACCGAAGGGTCCATATAGGAAAAAGTCATGAGTTAAACTTTTAGTGTGGAAAGTATGTTTACGCACCTCAGTTTTAGATCGTTAAATTGCTTGTAAAGAGTTTCATCATTTTCTTCGACAGTAATAATTTGGTGATTTTCATTCATCTTGGCAAAAGCATAGATCAGATGGGTGCACAGAAAAGGATCAATGTTCTCAGGCGTGTAATGACCAATCCCAGTTCTATACTGTGCCCAGTTTGTGAAATAACAGGCAAGTTTGTTATTACTGCCTAAAATTTAATATTTCAAAATAAATGTTGAAGAAAGATTTTCAGTATAATATTTATGCAGTTGAAAACAAAATCAATACCATTATTTCACCCGTTTTATCTATCACAACGATCTAAAATCTTACTGAAATTTACTTCTGTGCAACATAGCCACTTATTTTTTGATGGTAGAAATAAAAATATCTACGTATAGCCTTAAAATGTACCCAAAAATATTTAAATACCTGTCCAACATGCAGATTCTGAGTTTATCGTTTAACCATTTACAACATTCTAAGAAAATGGACAATTGAGATATGACGTAGGAAGTTTTGCATTTGCCAGCAATATTGTGACTCACCAAGTTGCAATTGGGATAAAATGATGAGTCCTACAAAAGTGAAAGAGAAAAATGAACAGAAAATATATTTTATGTACATTTTACCAATCTAGAGTGCAATTTTACATCAACAGCCTATCACTTAAAACAAAGCAAGATCTAATTTATTGCAGTTATTGCGAAAAACTGGACGAGTTCTAATTGAAGGTCAGGGATCTGAAATGTTAAATATTTCTTTTATCAAAGATGTTCCATGACCCGGAGAACATCACCAGCTGTTTCTGTTTGTGTTTCAAATTTCCAGTCTCTGGAGTTGTTTTTTTGAATTCCATGCCACTTCTCTTCCAGGAATGCTCCTTTCTAATGGGAGTTTTCATTGTCCATAAAATGGATAAGATTATCCCTGCAGGCACAGAGCTAGGATGAGGTTCGGGTTACCAGGTGAATACAATGAATCCCAAGTTCAGCACATCAAGACCATCACTAATCTGCCGGCACATAACCCATATCCCTCCGTAATAAGCATTTTCAATCCATTTGCCGTATTCAGGAAATTTGACCAGAAAGGGACACCTACCAGGTTGCTTTTCATCTTGACCAAAACTATCTATGACCTTCCCTTCTCAGGGTAACACAATGGGCAACAAATAACATCCTTGCCAAAATTATCTACGTTCCAAACTAAACATTGGAAAACTCCAGACACTATACTAAACTAAGTGGGACCTGTTGGGTCAGATTGTCACACGGGAGGGCTGGTCCCTCGACGCAATATTCCCTCTCCAATTCCAATATTGGTGGCCAGTGGGGGGGCTTTCTGGAGCGCTGGTATGGGTTCTTGGGGTGGCAGCTTAGTCCCTCAAGCCTGATGTGCTGGCAGCTCACTCACAGCTGGTGGGCTGGCAGTTGACTCGTGGCTATTCCTTGAAATTCCATTTCAAGCAGGGTGCAAGGCCACCAAATTCAAATCCATTTTCCTACCATTTCAAGCAGGGTGCAAGGCCACCAAATGGTACTTACAAAATTCACCACCAAAGTGCAGCTTCATACCATTTCATGCAGGGTGCAACCCACTACATTCAAATGCAGTTTCATACCATTTCATGCAGGGTGCAAGGCCACCACATTCAAATGCAGTTGCATACCATTTCAAGCACCATAAAACCACACAAAACACCAAACTCAAAGTTCAGTAGACATTCAGTGTGTTCAGTTGATTCACAGCTCAGACAGTCGTGAGCCCTTCCTCCCCCATCATGCAGAAACTGAGCCACACCCACACTTCCAGGTTTTATAACCCCTCCCTCTGGAAAAGGTGTGGCCTTCATGGCATGATTGACAGGAGAGAGATTCTCAACATTTTTGAAACACGAATAACACCTTTATTTTTCATTGATGGGAAGAATCCTCTGCACCTGCTGAGCGGAGGGGGACTGAGTAAGATGGCCAAAAATCACAGCCGTAAGTGGTAGTGTTTTATCTAATATCAATATACAGTTCAAACAGGAGGTTAGCCAAAGCACCCAAGCCACCATTTGCAGTGGTGCCTTTTCACTTCAAGCCAAAGCACCCAGGCCACCATTTGCAGTAGTGCCTTTTCACTTCAAGCCAAAGCACCCAAGCCACCATTTGCAGTAGTGCCTTTTAACTTCAACCCAAACCTCCCCAAATCAAACATTTGCAGGCAGCGCCTTTTTACTTCAAACCAACCATATTTTAATTTTCAAACCACATTAAGGGCACTCACAGTTGAGTAGACATGTGCTCAGAGAGACTGAGTGAGGCACACCACTGGCTTCCTTCGTCTTGCAGAGACTGAGTGAGGCACACTACTTCCTGGTTTTATAGTCCCTCCCCCTCCCTCCAGCAGGGGCAGCAGAGAGAATGGGGATTTAAAAAAAAACATTAATCTGTCTCTGATTTATCATCGATGGGAAAAATCCTCTGGTCCAGGAAGACGGAGGGGGACTTTGAGTGAGCTGGCCAAAAATGATGGCCGTAGGTGGCGGCGTTCTCTCAGAAATCACAGCACAGCAAGCCAAAAGCGGTCAAAGTCAGACTTTTAGTAATACCTGACTCCTCTGAACCTGACTTTAGCTAGGTGACTCAAAAGGATAACTAAGCTTCCAGTTGCATTTCTCTCACACCACTGGAGCTTTAATCTATGCAGCTAATATGTTTAGCGTTATAGACACTTCTCTTCAAAGAAACTAACACTAATTTTCTTGCCTTCAATAGTCGATTTACTTTGCCACTAAATAAATGTTTGGTGGTGCATGGAACATCAACAAAAGTTCACACTGCAATAAAAATGAAATTGATGTGTCCTTTGTTCAATGTTTTTACAGATATATTCTTCATACATTCTTACCAAACATTCCAAACATTGTTCCGATGTTTTGATGCAGTGAGCCTTTGCAGTTTTATTATCCTAGCTGCAGCTGAGATTACTGTGGTGTCACTGGAATCTTTGCATGGACTCCATATAATCCTATGACTGGTTTCTCCATGATAGGAAAAAATTATATACAATTTTAAAATATGTTTTAATTACTTCCAGTGGCTTCATAATCTACAAACCGAGATTAAAACAGTTGCATAAAGCAGAATTTCAAAACTCTGCACACATTAACCATGTAGCCAGGACTCGAGGGGCTGAACTGTAGGGAGAGGTTGAACAGGGTAGGACTGCATTCCTTGGAGCATAGGAGGATGAGGGGTGATCTTACAGAACTATACATTTAGACAGGTACATGGATAGGATAGGTATAAAGGGATAAGGGCCAAATGCAGACAGGGGGAACTGGTGTAGATGAAGCATGGTGATCGGCATGAGCAAGTTGTGATGAAGGGCCTGTTTCCACATTGTTTGACTCTATAACTACTCCAAGGTCTCTATTCAACACTTCCCAGGACCCTGCCTTGGAAGTTGAAGAATACAATGTTCATACCATTTGGCTGTAAACTCCCAACACAAAATATTAGGTGATGTTCAGGTGGCCTCACTCTGGCAATGGAGGAGATCAAGGACAGAACGGAAGGGGAATTAAAATAGTTAGCAACTGCAAGATTCAGCATGCATTGTTGGACAGAATGCAAGTATTTGGCTAAAAGATGATTGGGTCTCTGCTGACATAAAGGAGGCTACTAAATGTAGATGAGATTTGAAGAAGTGTGTACGGACAGGTGTTACATCTCCTGCAGTTGCGGGGAAAGTACCTGGAGAAGGGGCGGGTTGGGTGTAATGAGTGAAGCAAGGAGTTGCAGATGGAGTGGTCTCAGCGGAAATCTGTCATGATGGGAAGATATGACTGGTGGTAGGATCACGTTGCAGTTAGCAGAATTGAGGCAAATGATATGTTGGATACGATATGGTAGAACTTTATTTATCACGAGGGAAATTGGTCTGCCAACAGTCATAAAACACAACAAAATACATTAAATTAAAGTGACGAGTGGAAAGTCCAGGATTGGAGATGTGCAAAGATTGGAGGAAGGAAGAGGGTAGTCAGTCTACCCCACGACAGAAGGGGGTGGAGTTGTACAGTTTGATAGCCACAGGGAAAAAGTATCTCCTGTGGCATTCTGTGCCGCCTCAGGTTGACCAGTGTGTCATGGACGGGGTGAGCTGTATTGTCCAGGATGCTCCGCAGTTTGAGCAGCATCCTAAGCTCGAAGACCCCTCCCTTGAATCTAACTCCACCCCCAAGAAGTAGCCAGCCTTCCTGGTGAGCTTGTTAATCCTGTTGGCATTGCCCTGCTGCCCCAGCACACAGCAGTGAAGAAGATGGCACTGGCCACCACCAATTGATAGAACTTCTGTAGCATCTTTCTGCAGACGTAGAAAGAGCGGAGCCTCCTCAGAACGTACAGACAGCTCTGTCCCTTCATACACAGCGTTCCTGGACCAGTCTAGTTTAGTGTCCAGGTAAACTCCAAGGTATTTTTATTCCTTGATAAACTGCACATTCACACCCTCAAACGAGAAGTGTTGAGGGTGAGGTCTGACAGGCGGATGAAAATGTTAGGCTAGGGGGACTGATTGGGTCTCTGCTCAAGGAGAAAGAGGTGGTCTAAGTGAATTTGAGTTTAGCGCATGAGGAGGTTGTCAAGCTAACTGTGGGTCAGTGGGTATATAGTAGACCCTCAGTGGGTATATAGTATACTATATACCTCAGTGGCTATTATATACCACAGTGGGTATATAGTAGTCTTCCCCTGCAAAGGAGAACAGGTGACCATGAGAATCAGTGGATTTAAATAATGGGAGTTAAGTCAGTAGTCTGTCCCCTGCGAAGGGGAACAGATAACTGTGGGTAGGAAGAAACTACAGATATGTAGGAAGGAACTGCCGATGCATCAAACATAGACACAAAAAGTCTCAGAGGGACAGGCAGCATCTCTGGAGAGAATGGATGTTTTGGGTTGACCCAAAATGTCACCCATTCCTCTCTAGAGATGCTGCCTGTCCCGCTGAGGTAACTGTGGGAGTCAGTGGTTTTATATATGAAATGTAATTTGATATCTGTCCCCTGGGAGTCAGTAGACAGTCAACCTGCAGTGTTGGGGACGGACATCAGCAAAGGGGATAGTGGTGTCAGAGAAAGTCCAGGTGGATTTGAGGATGGCGTGGGAGTTGGCTGTCAAATTGATTTATCGCTCAACATTGAGGAGTGAGGTTGTGTAGCCCAGGCCACAGCTGGTCCGGGAGCCTCACAGCATCCAGCCGGGTGGGTCTGACCCCAACCACCGCTTGTCCCGCCCGCCCTTCGCTCACAATGTCCCACCTCGTTGTTTCCTCAGCTTGTCTCTTCTCTCCCCCAACCCCGCTCCCTCCCTCCCACCGCCAGCGGGCACCGGCCGCTCGTCTCTCCTCCTCCTCCTCCTCCCGCTCCTCGACGGCCAGCGGACAACCACCGCTCCCGCCAAAACGCGGCGCGTGCGCAGAGCCGGCGGGACGCCCACACCCTGTGTCGCGCATGCGCAGCGGCGGCGGCGGCGGAGTGGGAAATGGCGGCGGCGGCGTCGCCGTGCCGCGTCCGCTGTAACACGGCGACTGGTCCACAGCTGTAATTAAAAAAAAGAACTGCAAGACCATTCGGTATGAGCCAGCGCCGCCATTCAAAGCGATCATGGCTGATCATCGAAAATCAGTGCCCCGTTCCGGCATTTTCCCCATATCTAGCAATGTTACAAAATGTTGAGATTTTAAAAATCAAGTGTGCAATTTATCCCATCAGATAAAGCATAAAAATAAGTTTAATTTGACACCTAATTCACTTTCATATCTTCAGTATTAAAAAAGTTATGGCCATTTCCATACTCGAAAATTAGCATCTTGTTCCCCATTGACTTAACTCAAAAGTTGTGATCGAGGACAGTCAAAAGCCCATAACTTTCTTAAAAATTAAGAGAACTGAAATAAATTTTCAGTTATTATAGATTGAAGTATTCTGAAACAAATATGAAATAATCTTACTTGGATGACCTGAAATTAAAGCATATAATTAGTTAGTTACCCAATTGTAGCTAATTACAAAATTCAATTACTAGATCTAAACATCTATCCATTTCTTAAGAAAAGATTAACATTTGTAAATAGCCTGTGTCCAAATAACATTCACACAAGAATTCACAATATAACATGATTTTTAAATCTCATTGTCATGAATTTATAGGCCAAATGGAAGGAATTTAGTGTTTAATTCCATGGCCCATGGTAAATTAATGGCCATTTAAATCATCTTGCGAGTGGGATTTTGTGGAACGCGATCGACTGGAATGTTGCGGTTGCGGTGAATTTAAACCCCATATCGGCAGGATACCGCCGGTCCGTATGGGGCCTAAATCACCTTTTCACAACGTAAAATTTGGATTAAAGGCATCCTAAGAAGCACGTTTATATGTAAAATAAACGGCTTTCCTTTACCTGTCCCATACGTGAAATCCGTCCCCGTTGTCAGCGTTCACGGCATTATAAGCTAATTTTTATTTTACTCCATCGCTGAAATTGTCGGGCGATTAAAAAAAAAATCACAGACCGCCAGTCGGAACAAATCTTCAGCATAAGCTCGCACCCCGAGAAAATAAAACTCTGGCAGGGAGGGGAAAACCACATTTTAACCCTGCCTGCCCCCCCCAAAAGGTGCCAACGTCGTGCACAAGGCCAGTGATAGAACTGCAGCGCCGCTAAAGGTAAGTTTTGTAACATACCTATTCTGGGTGATAAAGATTTTTCCCTTATCTCAGTCCTAAATGGCCTACCCGTTATTCTTAAACTGTGACCCCTGGTTCTGGACTCCCCCAACATCGGGAACATGTTTCCTGCATCTACCCTGTCCAATCCTCTTAGGAATTTTATATTTCTACTAGACTAAGTGCGACGGCTTCACACCGGAGAGCTGGTCCCCCAACGCAATATCCACCTCTCCACCAATTCCAATACACACACACACACCAGTGACGTGCGGCGAGGTCAATGGCTGGGGAGGCACTGGCTTCTACCCCATCTAACTTAGTGTGTGTGTGTTAGTTGTGTGTGTGCGTTAGTTGTCTGTGCGTGATGTGTCTGGGAGGAAAGGAGAGAAGGGAGCGAGGGAGAGATGGGAGGAAGGAGAGAAGGGAGGGAGGGAAGTAGAGAAAGAAGGGAGGGAGGGAAGGAGAGAAAGAAGGGAGGGAAGGAGAGAAGGGAAAAGAGAGAGAGGAAGGAGGGAGTGAAGGAGAGAAGGGAGGGATGGAAGAAGGGAAGGGAGGGAGGGAAGGGAAGGAGAGAAGGGAGGGAGAGGGCCAGCAGTGGGAGTGGATGCCGGGGTCCCGAGCCGAGAGTTGATTACTCTATCGTGGGGCCCAATTTGGAGCTCTCAGCGGCCCAGAGCCACAGAATTGGCCGCTACAAATCAACGAATCAACCTACCAGTCTGTGCTGCCGCTGCTGACGCTAGCTAACGTGGGGGGAGCTCTGGCATTTCCTGGATACGAGCAGGGCGGGCGGCACTGACGGGCTGCGGGACCCCTGCGCTGGTGGTAATAACACCACCTCCTCTTACCGGGGTCGTTCGGGACAGGGTGCGCAGAAGGAAAGGAGGCTCCCCAAGGAAGTAATGTCTGATCTGTTTAAGAAAAAGCTGTGCCCAGCCTTACTTTATCAAGCAAGACTGCGTATACGACTTTTCAATGGTAACACTGAATTTTTTAACAATCCTCAAGACGCTTCCAACTTTTTGGAGAGTTACGAGGGGGAAGGGAAGTAATTCATAGCTGATTAAGTTATAATTGGAGATTTACTGTTACTATTTTGACAACATATCGTTTGGTAATGATTAAGAATTTAACTGGACGAGTAGTTTTTCTTTTATATATACTAATTTTTAAGAATTTCTTTGTTAATTTGTGTTCCCCTGTCAGTCGACAAATTAAGAGAACACAGTTCTTGTTTCTCAAATTTTGACCTTGGATAATAATATGTAGCACTCGCTCTTCAGTTCCATTGCCAGTATCTCTTTTTTTTTCTCTCTTTCAAACAATAACAATGAACTTGTTATGGCTATGGAATGGCAAAATATGATCTTCTCTATGTCGGGTGCAGTTGCTAGGAGAGATGGGGGTAGGGAAGGGATTAGGTACCTTACTGTCTCTTGGTCAGTTTTGGGCTTTACAGGGATGGGGGGGTCTCTTGTTCCTTATTTAGTGTTCTTCATTTGTGCAAAATCTGAACTACAAAAATGTCTGAAATGTCGTCACTTCTGGCTCTGCCCTAGATTTTTCTTCTTCCAGTATCATGAACTATTAGGCTTTAAGAAATTAACCCTTTACATTCCACATGATTTTTAGAAGCAATATGGATAAAGATAACTTCCTTTCATGGAATGTGCATGGCTTGAACCATCCCATTAACAATTTTTTAAAAAGTTTTTCGCAGACTATATGCTCAGATTATCTTTGTTCAGGAAACTCATGTAAGGCAAGATGACAATCAACGAATCTTCAAGTTTTGTAGAGGACAGCAGTTTAATTCAAATTCACAGGCTAAAGTGAAAGGAATCTCTATTTTTATTGACTCCTCAATTATGAAACAATTTCTGATCCATATAGTAGATTTTTGGTGATTACCGGTGTTCTTTATAAGCAAAACGTTGCTATGGTGAATGTTGACGCACCAAATATTGATCACCCTGAATTTTTTAAACAGTTAATTGCATCCTTTCCTAATTTAAATGAACACTTTTTAAGAATGGGTGGAGATTTCAACTGCTGTCTGAACCCCTTGATTGACAGATCTACATCTGATCATGTGCTTTCAAACAAATCAGCTAGTTTTATTAATTCTTTTTTACTTGCCTCTGGAATGTTAGAAGTTTGGAGATTCTTACACGCAAATGACAAAGCATTTTCTTTTTTCTCTCATGTAGATCATAGTTATTCTAGGATTGACTACTTTATAATAGATTCTCGGCTAGTTCCATCGGTCACTGCATGTGAGTATAATGCAATTGTTATTTCTGATCATGCACCATTGAAACTATCAATCAAACTACCCGATTCCAAGTTTAGTGCTAAAGAATGGCGATTTAATGCTATTTTGCTTCAAGACTTTATTAATTTTATGAAAGATCAGATTGCTTTTTGCTTCTTGACAAACTCTACTGAGGAAATATCCAATGGTGTAGTCTGGGATGCTTTTAAGGCATATATTCATGGACAATTTATTTCATACTCAGCGGGATTAAAAAAAGAAACTCAAAAAGAAATACGTACATTGGCTGACGAGATTAAATTGATAAAAAAATGTCAAAAGCTCCTAGTCTAGAGCTCTATAAGAATAGAGTTGAACTTCAATTGAGACATGATTTGTTATTAGTATCACCGAATGAGAACCAGCTACTTAAAACCAAAAGTCAATTTTATATACATGGCAAAAAATCTGGTAAATTACTCGCTAATCAGTTGAAAGCCAAGCGTCAGATTATTAAAGTAAGTAAACGGGATGGTACACTAACTGTAGACCATGACGAAATTAATAAATCCTTTCAGCAATTTTATACCTCCCTATACCAATCAGAATTTCCTACTGATTCCAATATAATGCATGAGTTTTTAAAGAAACTGAATTTACCAAATTTACCATATAATGAGTCTCTGTCGTTAGATGAACCCATCACGGAAGAAGAAATACAGAAAGCAATTATTTCAATGAATTTTGGTAAAGCTCCCGGTTTAGATGGGTTCACAGTAGAATTTTTAAGGTATTTTTCAAATTTAATGTCTCCCTTGCTATGCAAGGTATTTAAAGAAGCCTTTTTAAGGAATAGATTACCACAATCTATGAAGCATCTATTTCTTTAATCCTTAAAAAAGATAAAGACCCTACTGAAGTGACATCATATAGACCTATATCAATATTAAATGTAGATTTCAAAATTATTTCCAAAATATTAGCTATGAGATTGGAAAATATTTTACCGCAAATTATCTCTGACAGGTTTTATTAAAAATCGTTACTCATACTTTAACGTCAGGAGATTAATGAATATTGTATATACAGCGTCAAATAAAACCCCTGAATGTGTCATCTCACTTGATGCCGAGAAGGCGTAGAGTAGAATGGGAATACTTATTCAATACACTTGAACAATTTAAGATTGGTCCAAAATTTATTTCTTGGATCAAGCTGATATATCATATACCTCAGGCTTCTGTACTTACTAATAATCAGAGATCCCCTTTTTTCAGGCTCTTTTGAGGTACTAGACAGGGCTGTCCCTTAAGTCCTTTACTATTCGATATTGCTTTGGAACCTTTGGCCACCGCTATTAGGGAATCCCCTAATAATTTTGGTATTGTCCGGGGGAATAAGACACATAAGCTATCTCTTTATGCAGATGATCTGTTATTATTCATGTCGAACCCTGAGAAATCTATTCCAGGAATAGTAGCATTACTTAATCAATTTAGTCGTTTTATAAACTAAATCTTGACCTTCTAGAGCAAGGCATGAATAGGCAGGTAGAATTGGATCATCTAACGTCATATTTTTATAATACTATTCTAAATATAGACATACCTTCGACAGAAGGTTTAAGAAAAGAATGGGAACAAGAATTGGCTATAGAAATTCCCAAGGACGGATGGGAAGATTATATGTCATTTGTACATAAATGTTCGATTAACGTTAGACATACACTGATCCAATTTAAAATTGTACACATATTATATTACTCAAAACAAAACTAAATAAAATATTTCCAAATGTCTCTCCCTTTTGTGATAAGTGCCTAACTAAAAAGGCAACAATAGCACACTCATTTGTTTCCTGTGCAAAACTTCAGAATTTTTGGAAGGAAATTTTTGAAAGCTTTTCAAAAATATTTAAATTAAGACTAGACCCAAACACAGAATTAATTATCTTCGGAGCAAAGGAAGCCTGTTCTGAACTAACCATATTTCAAAGATGTTTCCTAAACTATGGTTTGATAACGGTAAAAAAACTTATACTTAAATTCTGGAAAAACGCTCTATCCCAATGTTTAAAATGTGGATCACAAATATGTTGGAAATATTACATCTAGAGGAAATGAGACCCGTTCTAGCAAGAAAACAAGAACAATTCTTAAGAATATGGTCACCTTTTATTGATTTGTTACAAGTATAATATGGTGCAGCATAACCCTAGTAAGTTATTGTTTAGAACTAGGTGATGGGTGTGAATCGTTATGAGTTAGGCACATTCCTTTTTTTTTTGTTTAGCTCTATCTTTTTTGGATTTTTTACTTATTTCCTTTCCCTTCTTAAGGCCCTCTTCTCTTTGGGGCTTTGTTTTCTTTTCTTTTTTCTTTATTTTCTTTTTTGTTTTTCACATTCTTGAGCACGCAGTCTACTTAACCATCATCACTCATCTAACGCCAACCACTGCGCACTACACTTCACCACTATTCTCATTCTCCTCTTCTTTCTCTTTTCTTTTTTTCTATTATAGGTTAAAGTGTATAAAAGAAAAAAAAAGAGAAGTTGTACACAAAATGTATTATGTTGCATATCATGATTAAGATGTATGTACAATGCTTCCAAAAAAATATATATATAAATAAATAAATAAATAAACTGAATCTTAGTAAGAGTGAGCTTTTTCCATTAAATAATCTAGTTTCGAATTATGGACAGTTTCCACTTAGATTGACTACCGAAAGTTTTGCTTATCTAGGTATTAAGATCACCAAGAAACACAAGGATTTATTTAAAGCTAATCTTATGCCTTTAATTATTAAACAACAGTTTACTAAATGGTCACCAATGTCCTTATCATTAATCGACCGAATCAATGCTATTAAAATGTTCATTTTACCTACATTTCTGTATTTATTTCAGATGATACCAATTTTTATTGCCAAATCTTTTTTTGATATTATAGATTCCAAAATTTCTTCATATATATGGCAGAATAAAAATTCCATACTAAGTAAAAAATATTTACAGAAATCAAAAAAAGATGGTGGTTTGGCATTGCTGAACTTTAGATTCTACTATTGGGCAGTCAATGTTCGTTGTCTAACATTTTGGACAAAATATTTAGAAGATACCCATTGCCCAGGATGGATAAACCTTGAACGTGATTCCTTACAAGGGCTATCATTGGCTTCTATTCTAGGGGTCTTGTTACCTTTTACAATTACAAGATTGAATAAATATACGACTAACCCAATAATAAGACATACGTTTCGAATATGGGTTCAATTTCGTATGTTTTTTGGACTAAATGATTTTATCTTATTGAGTGTACACCCTCGATTCTCCAGCATCTGCAGTTCCTTCTTTAACACTTTATCTTATTGAGTCCTATCTTATCCAATTTTCTCTTCCAACCTTCTAGTACTGATCAAGTTTTTTTGTTATGGAAGAGGAAGAGATTAGTAACTTTTCGTGATTTGTTTTTGGATGGTTGTTTTATGTCTTTCGAACAACTCTCCAATAAATATAATTTACCTAATTCACATTTTTTTTAGATATTTACAAATTAGACATTTTTTTAAGGCTACTTGACCCCTTTTCTGCTACCACATCAAACCGAAATTTTGGAAAAAATGTTACATTTGAACTCTTATCAGAAAGGATTAATAACGACTATTTATGAGTTGATTTTGAAATTACAAATAGATATATTTGAAACATAGAAATTTGCATAAAATTGATCATGAATCCAACTCAGATCAAAGAAAACTCCAAACTTCTTTATCTATAGAGAAATGGGATAGGATTCTTTAATTAGTCAATACCTCATCAATGTGTGCAAGACACGCTCTGATACAATTCAAAGTAGTTCTCAGAGTTCATATGTCAAAAGATAAGTTGGCTCATTTCTATGGTCATATAAATCCCACCTGTGACAGATGTAACTCTGAAGTGGCCTCACTGACTCATATGTTTTGGTCCTGCCCACTTTTGGAAAAATATTGGAAATACTTTTTTGATACTATTTCTGTAGTCTTAGGTATAGATTTACAACCTCATCCCACTGCAATTTTTGGACTACCAATGTTAGATTTTATTCATTTGTCCCACTCAAATGAATGAGCACCCATCGGTTGATTGCTTTTATCACACTAATCGCCAGAAGATCTATTTTATTTAAATGGAAAGACTCCAACCGTCTGACCACATTCCAGTGGTACTCTGAAACGATATCATGTTTAAATTTAGAAAAAATCAGGAGTGACATTGTTGAACCCTTGGTTAAATTTGATAAGATGGGGCAAATTTATTCAACACTTTCATACAAAGCTCCCTCATACAAATTGCTCCCTCTCTAACCATTATAAAAACTATTTTACCTCTATATGGTGGAACGGACTTGACGACAAACAGACTTAAATTGTTGAAATTCTCAGTTCAGATTCTGTATTGCTTTGCTTTTTTTTTATTTTATTTTCTTATATTTTTTTATTTTTTTCCTTTCTTTTTTTTAGTTTAGGGGGGTTTTGTTTCTTCATTTTTTCTTCTTTTTTTGTCTTTTTATCTTTGTGTTTTTTTTCCACATATATATTTTCTTTTAAATATTTAACTATACTTACATAGGGACCGGGAAGTCTATATTCAATGTGTATTTTGACACGGGACTCATATTAGGTTATACCTGTTATTAATGTAATCCTGATCCCTATGTATCAATATCATTGTTATATTTATCTTTATTCTTTTTGCTCTGTTATTTATGTTTTGTTTTTGTTTTTTGGAAAAACGATAAAAAGATTTTAAAGAAAAGAGAAGAAACGTACAAGAAGAAGCTTTTATGAATGATCTTCTTGCTTTGTACTTCAATAAAAAAACTATTAATCAAGAGACTGTTTCTGGAATATTCATCTTTCAATGGCATTGAATGCCTCGTGGAGGGCTCGTGGGTGTGTATAGATTAACTTCTGATCCACGGTCAGCAATTAAAGTGATTATTGAGGGATAAACCCTTGAGACATCATAGAGACTGTCACTACAGAAGGAATGGGTGACGTTTCGGGTCGAGACGTCTGCAGTTGTACAGAGCTCTAGTGGGACCACACCTGGAGTATTGTGTACAGTTTTGGTCCCCTAATTTGAGGAAGGACATTCTTGCTATTGAGGGAGTACAGCGTAGGTTTACAAGGTTAATTCCCGGGATGGCGGGACTGTCATATGCTGAGAGAATGGAGCAGCTGGGCTTGTACACTCTGGAGTTTAGAAGGATGAGAGGGGATCTCATTGAAACATATAAGATTGTTAAGGATTTGGACATGCTAGAGGCAGGAAACATTGTCCCGATGTTGGGGGAGTCCAGAACCAGGGGCCACAGTTTAAGAATAAGGAGTAAGCCATTTAGAACTGAGACGAGGAAACCCGTTTTCTCACAGAGAGTGGCGAGTCTGTGGAATCCTTTGCCTCAGAGGGTAGTGGAGGCAGGTTCTCTGGATGCTTTCAAGAGGGAGCTAGATAGGGCTGTTAAAAATAGCGGAGTCAGGTGATATGGGGAGAAGGCAGGAACGGGGTACTGGTTGGGGATAATCGGCCATGATCACATTGAATGACGGTGCTTGCTCGAAGGGCCGAATAGCCTACTCCTGCACCTATTGTCTATTGAGTAGGTATGTTACAATACTTACCTTCAGCGGTGCTGCAGTTCTGTCACTGGCCGTGTGCGCGACTTTGGCGCCTTTGGGGGGTGGGGGGGAGGCGGGGTTAAAATGCCGTTTTCTCCTGCCTGTCCGAGATATTTTCTCGGGTTGCTAGCTAATGCTGAATAATTGTTCCGACTGCCATTCTGTGAATTTTTTTTAAACCGCGGGACAATTTCAGCGCTGGAGTAAAATAAAAATCTACTTCTAATGCCGTCAATGGGACGGATCTCCCATGCGGGACAAATAAAGGTAAGCCGTATATTTTACATATAAACTTGCTTTTTAGGATTACCTTAATCCAAATTTTACGTTGCGAAAAGGTTACTTAGGTCCCAAACGAACCGGCAGTGTTTTTCCTGCCGATATGGGGTTTAAATTCACCGCAAAGCGCAACGTTCCAATCGATCGTGTTCCACAAAATCTCACTCGCATGATGATTTAAATGGCCATTAATTTACGGGAATTAAACACTAAATTCCTTCCATTTGGCCTATAAATTCATGACAATGGGATTTAAAAATCATGTTATATTGTGAATTCTCGTGTGAATGTTATTTGGACACTTAGGCTATTTAAAAATGTTAATCTTTTCTTAAGAAATGGATAGATGTTTAGATCTTGTAATTGAATTTTGTAATTAGCTATAATTAGGTAACTAACTTTAATTTCATCCAAGTAAGATTGTTTCAGAATGCTTTAATCTATAATAACTGAACATTTATTTCAGTTTTCTTAATTTTTAAGAAAGTTATGGGCGTTTGACTGTCCTCGATCACAGATTTTGTGTTAAGTCAATGGAAAAGCAATAGGGAACAAGATGCTAGTTTCTGAGTATGAAAATGGCTATAACGTTATTAACACTGAAGATATGAAAGTGATTCAAGAGTCAAATTATACTTCCTTTTATGCTTTATCTGATGGGATAAATAGTAGACCTTTCTTTGAGACCTTTCTTTTTTGTAAGCGGAGATAGAGTTTGGGAATAGGGCCAGTGTTCGCTTGAAAGAGGGATTGTTCGACATACCCCACAAAGAGGCAAGCATTGCCGGGGCCCATACGAGTGCCCTTGGCATATGTCTTGGATTTGGAGGAAGTGAAAGGAGTCGACGGAGAAGTTGCTAAGGAGTAAGGAGGCGGAGGAGTATCTGAAGAAGGGTCTCAACCTGAAATGTCACCACTCCTTTAATCCAGAGATGCTGAGTTTAAACAAGACCAAAGATCTGTCTGAAGAAGGGCTTTCGGCCCGAAACGTTGCCTAGTTCTTTCGTTTCATAGATGCTGCTGCACCCGCTGAGTTTCTCCAGCATTTTTGTGTACCTTCGATTATCCAGCATCTGCAGTTCCTTCTATAACACCAAAGATTATTGAGCGTACGAGAGCAGTTTGTCGGGGCAGGCCTGTAGTGAGGCTGTAGTGCCGCTGGGCGCCACAGAGGGCGCAGCCGGGGGCGGGGCTGTAGTGAGGCTGCAGTGCCGCTGGGCGCCACAGAGGGCGCAGCCGGGGGCGGGGCTGTAGTGAGGCTGCAGTGCCGCTGGGCGCCACAGAGGGCGCAGCCGGGGGCGGGGCTGTAGTGAGGCTGCAGTGCCGGGGGCGCCACAGAGGGCGCAGCCGGGGGCGGGGCTGCAGTGAGGCTGCAGTGCCGCTGGGCGCCACAGAGGGCGGTGCCGGGGGCGGGGCTGCAGTGCCGCTGGGCGCCACAGAGGGCGGTGCCGGGGGCGGGGCTGTAGTGTGCCGGGGGCGGGGCTGCAGTGCCGCTGGGCGCCACAGAGGGCGGTGCCGGGGGCGGGGCTGCAGTGCCGCTGGGCGCCACAGAGGGCGGTGCCGGGGGAGGGGCGGCGCCCGCGCGGCACCATGGGTTGTGGTAAAATGGCGGTGCGCACGAACATGGCCGGCCAGGCGCCGCGCGACTTGCTGGATGCGGACAGCGCGGAGGCCGCCAGCTTTCAGCAGGTACCTCGGCGCCGGCGGGTCACCCGGGGAGATGCCCAGCGTGGTGGAGAAATCCGGCGCTGGGTTGTAACTGGGGGGCGCCGTTGCTGTGGGGCCGGGCCGGGTTGGGCCTGAGGGTGGGGACCCGGGACACAGCCGCTCGGTCAGGAGCTGTCTGCGCCGAAGATCGGAGAAGGCTTTCGCGTTTCTTTGGTCTGAGCTGCCGCCGCCCCCCTGATTTATCAAGATTTCCCTTTTTACACATAATATTCTGTGGCCAAACATCCTGCACAATCTAAAGGTTGGGCTGTAAACAATTAATTAACCATTCGGTACTTTTAGAGATGCTGGAGTCTTGATCAATAGAAAGTGTTGGAGGAACTCAGCGGGTCAGGCAGTGTCTGTGGATGGGACGGGCAGACGATGTCTTGGGTCGGGACCCTTCTTCAGAATGTTTTTATTTTAGAAGATAAAAAAGCGAAGTGTAGTCTGTCTATTCCCTCCACAGATGCTGCCTGACCCGCTGAGTTCCTCCATCACTTTGTGTTTTGATCAAGAGACTGAAGGTGCTAGAATCTGGAGCAACAAACAACCCACTGCAGGAACTCGGTGGGTCGAACAGCATCTGTGGGAGGGGAAGATAACTCTCCACATTTCAGGTCAAGACCCTGAATCGCGACTCGCAATGTCGATTGTGTCTCCCTCTTCCCCCCGCCCCATATGTTCAACCTGCTGAGTTCCTCCAGCAGTTCTCTTTTGCTTTAGAACTTTTTAATGGGCTTTAAATGCTGTTCTTAGTGTTCCTGATTTGTATCACTGCTTGTACTGACTTCTTTCTTAAATAACTGCATAGGAAGTAATTCTACAATTATTAAACCACCGATTGATGCTACCTAGAGCGTTTCAGCGTATTACATCCAGATCCAGAAACTAATGTACGGGGGAGATGTGATCAATTGGAACCCTGTAGTGTAATGCTACTCCAAAATTAAAACAAATGCTGGAAACACTCGGCTGGGCAGATGTAATGCAAAACAGTTAATGATTCAGAACTGCTCTATTTCAAGGCAACCGTTTAAAAAATCAAAATAAATACCAGCTGGTTATTGCTTAGGTGAGCTTTTAATGGAGTAGCATGTGATTACTATTGGCGAACTCTCATCCTATTACCCAAATATTCTCAACTTAATTGTCCACAACTAAATATGTCAGAAGGGGGGGGGGGGTTACACAAAATGCTGGAGAAACTCAGCGGGTGCAGCAGCATCTAAGGAGCGAAGGAGATAGGCGACGTTTCGGGTCGAGACCCTTCTTCCTTTTTTCGGGTCGAGACCCTTCTTCCTTCGCTCCTTAGATGCTGCTGCACCCGCTGAGTTTCTCCAGCATTTTGTGTAACCCTCGATTCTCCAGCATCTGCAGTTTCTTCGTTAACACTAAATATGTCAGAAGATAGTTTACTTTTTAACATGTGGTAAGGACATATAGAAAGTGGCTATTTCAAGTGGATGCTAACTTAATCATAAGTACCCTCTAGCCTTTGTCATTTATTCTACCCATCTGCTAATAAAACCCCCTCACCTTTCAGCTTTCTTCCCCCTACTACAATCAGTCTGAAGAAGGGTCCTGACCCAAAACATTGCCTTTCCACATCCCTCCATGCTGAGATACTCTGGCACATTGTATTTTCTGCAGTTGTGTGTTTGCTTCAGCTTTGAAATTGGCATTCTGTAAAAGCTTCAAGTTTAAAAAATAGTGCTTCTCCCCCAATTTGCAAGCTTTATGAATTCTACATTGTGATTGCCTACTGAATGCTTCCCCCAACACCTCAGCTCGGTTCGCAATAACCAACCTGATCTCCTGGTGGCTCAGCACTTCAATTCCCCCTCCCATTCTGAATTTGACCTTTCTGTCCTGGTCCCCCTTCATGGCCAGAGTGAGGCCCACCGTAAATTGGAGGAGCATATTTCTCATATTTTGCTTGGGCAGTTTACACCCCAGTGGTATGAACATTGACTTCTCCAATTTCAGGTCGTTCCGACTTTCTCCTCCACTTCCCAGTTCTCCCTCAGCCCACTGTCTCCGCCTTTTCCGTCTGAAGAAGGGTCTTGCTCCATAGATGCTGCCTCACCCACTGAGTTTCTACAGCATTTTTGTCTACCTGGAATTTTGTGTTTATCTTCGATTTAAACCAGCATCTGCTGTTACATAGAAGATAGGTGCAGGAGTCGGCCATTTGGCCCTTCGAGCCAGCCCTGCCATTCAATATGACCATGGCTAATCATACAAAATCAGTACACCACTGCTGCTTTCTCCCCATTCCTTCCTACACTGGGTTGGAATGTTAAAAACAATTGATTGCAGGATGATTGTTAATCGAGGGGCACAAGAAAGTCATTTTTTCCCCCTTACACTGATACTTATGAGATGGTTTAGATATTTTTTTTTCAGGCATGTACTAGGGCACCTCGCAGTGATATTTGAGTGTATTGATGTTCGTCTATATAATATTCACCACATAACTAAAGTACTAAAACTAAATGCATACCGTAAAGGTATTTTCCTCATCGTTCCATCATTAGATGATATGAAGCAATGGAACAAAATGTTGTATAAAAACAGAGTGATGACAGTGAAACAATCAGGGTCCTTTTATGATAGAACATTCTAATCACGGGCATATGTATATGGAGTTCTTTGCTGCAACTTGTGACATTAAATGTGAAGTGTTCACCATTGTATTTTTGTTTTCCACAGCCAAAATATGAAAATCAGAGCCAGATGGATTTGTATGATGATTTAATCAATGATATAATAGGAGTGCCTTTAAATAACGGGATCAAACCTAGCATTTGTAATCTCCAGCCACAGTGCTCATCAAATAATATTATTCTAACTACTCATCGATGGAAAGGAGCTTCATCCAAACGTACAAACCGGAATAAAGTTGCACTTCCTGATAAGAAGACTTTGCTGATTGGTAATCTGACATGGGTGAGCTTATTCACTATGATATTGATGTCTGTGTGGTGACGTAATATGATGACGTATCATTAAACGCAGCCTGCTTGGTTAACTGATAGTGTGGCATTGGTATATTTCTGCTTGCTCCCTGGCCAGCTATGCTTAGCACGAGGAAACTCAGTGGAAACAATTCTGACGATGCTTAGTGCTGTGGGTAGATGGAAACTAAAGAAATAGCTACTTTGAAAACTTAATTTACATTCAAGAATAGCTGTGAAAACTTTAGCATGGGTACCTGCCTTGCTGTTGTGGTCTGTATCCAGTACAGCATTTGGGAGACCTAAACAGTTAAGACTTAAGCGTTCAGGGCACATTAATGTTTTCACAAGGAACTGCTGATGCTGGTTTCCAAAAAAAAAGGCACTACATGCTGGAGTAACTCAGCAAGTCAGGCAAGTCAGAAATGTTTTTCTGGTGAGCTGGGGCAACAGTGGACTGCAGAGGAATGTAGTGCTTTATTATTATTATTATTATATGCAATGGGATTTGTGTGAGGTGGTATGACGGCGCCTGAATCATTTGTAGCACTGGCTAGCTTTGTCAAGGAATGGTTCAATGGTCAACATTTCAGTGGGAGTAAGCTTGCATATGCTTGAGGTAGATCCTGTGGATGGGATCAGTTGAGACAGAGAAACTATTTCAAGCATTTTGCTGATAATCGTCTCACTAGTCGATGGAAAGCTCAGCAGTTACAACGGTGATTTTGTTTTTTAAAAAAATCCTAATTTTTCTTTGATGCCATGGGAAGTTGTACTAATGAGGTGTTTTGTAGCGGTCAACATTTTTAGTGATATTTCAGTAATGATTTGTGCAAATTTTTCAACCAGCTAACATCTGTGTGAATTCACCGTGATTTGGAGTTGAGCTGCGAATTGAACGCAGTCCAGCACATTTCTTGATGAAACTGGTGACAATCGAGACATGTTCAGGCTCCGTGTTCTCCAGGGTTGCAGATACAGTATTTCTCTTTGCAACAGCAACCTTATCCTCGATTGAAAGTTTGCTAGGGGTACGCTGGGGAGTGTGGGGGTGCAGTGTCCCCGACATTTCTGTTGCATCTAGAGCTCCACGCTTTCACCAGCCAGGCTGCCACAATTCCTTGTTTTACTTCTAACAGCTGTGCCAGTAGGGTTGCGCCTAATAATTGAATTGAGTACTTTATTGTCACGTGACAAGCCACAGTGAAATTCTTTGCTTGCATACACAAGGTATGGAAATAGTCGTCCAGAAAGATGCTTATAAAATTAGCCCCGTAAAATAAATTTATAGAGATCAGTTGTTCTGAGAGGTCTCTTGAAATAATGATGACTGACAGGTTATGAGTGTTTTGACATTTCTTTGTGCTTATTTTGATTTTTGTTAGATTTTTTTTGTGGTAGTAGATTTGAACTGCTTGCAATAGTAATTAAAAAAAAAGTTACTTTGACAGACAAGATGAGCAGCTAATAATTTCAGAAAGCTGTGCATGTGCAGGGAGAATGAAGAGCGAGTTAGTTTAGTGACGAAAAGGCTGTGTTATTTTCTGATTGTATTTAGACAATAGGTGCAGGAGTAGGCCGTTCGGCCCTTCGAGCCAGCACTGCCATTCAATTTGATCATGGCTGATCATCCCCAATCAGTCCCCATCCCCGTTCCTGCCTTCTCCCCATATTCCCTGACTCCGCTATTTTTAAGAGCACTATCTAACTCTCTTGAAAGCATCCAGAGAACCGGCCTCCACCGCCCTCTGAGGCAGAGACTCGCCACTCTCTGTGAGAAAAAATGTTTCCTCGCCTCCGTTCTAAATGGTTAACTCATTCTTATACTTGTTAAATTTGTACGATGATTTCTTACAGTGGACAACTGAGGAGGACCTGGCAAGCTGCATTCGCTCGGCTGGAATATGTAATGTTGATAAAATCAGATTTTATGAAGTTCCAAAAGGAGGTCAATCGAAAGGGTAAGAACTTGTACAATAGTGCCTAGCATTAACCTTGTACCCAAATTAAATAAAACATTGGTCTGCATCTAAAAGGTTTGTAATAGGGTCACTTTGGAATTAAAAAAAAAATAAGAAGGGTCTCGACCTGAATGTCACCTGTACAGGTTCTCCAGAGATGCTGTCTGACCTGCTGAGTTACTCCAGCACCTTGTGTCCTTTTGTGAATTAGCTAGCATCTGCATTTCTTTGTTTCTCCATTAAAAATAATAATTTTCTTTTTAGATTTGCCAGAGTGGATTTGACCTCGGATTGGGATGTCAACAGATTGTTGGAAATGCTTCCAAAGAAAAAGGTTCACGGGAGGGTTCCTGATGTTCGGTACCTTAACATATCAAATCGGCAGTATTTTGAAACACAGTTCATAAATGGTGAGTTGAGAAATTACTTTTGGTTGTTTGAGGGAGACTGGATTAAAGAGGATTCCATTCCATGTTTTATAGACTTTTATAAGCTTTACCAGAATGTCTTAATGGCTACAGAATTCCGTTCTTAGCAAACTTGGAGTGTTGTGTGAGGTTCTGGTCATCGCATGGCAGAGGGGAAGTGGGGGATTTGGATGGGTTGCAGATGAGGTTTGCCAGGATATTGTCTGCACCACGGAATGTTGGCTGTAGGGAGACTTGAATGTTTCCTCTAGTGCATCAGAGGTTGAGGGGACGCACAAGAGTAGTTAAATAAATTAAGTACTATCAAGTCCCACGCAAGTACACGGGTAATACAAAGCAAAAAATACCATAGCGCAGAATTTAATGTTACACCGTCATAGTGTTAGGGCTATAACAAAAGTACAGATCTTTTAAAAGGTGCTAGGGCCAATGTGAGATAGGTTGGAATATCGGGATTACACCCTTGGTTTATGTGAGAATGCTTTTGTACTCTAATAACAGCAGGGAAGAAGCTTTTTCTGAATTTGGTGGTATGTGCTTTCAAGCTTTTGTATCTTCTGACACACGGGAGAATAAGAAGTGGAAATGACTGGGCTGTAAATGGTCATTGATTAGGTTTGATGCATTTCCAATGCAATGTAATGTGGGGAGGGAGACTGGTTTGTGTGTTGGACTGGGCTATAGCTACAGTTCTGAAATTTATTTTATTCTTGGTCAGAGCTGTTGCCAAATCAAGATGCATTCTCATAGGATTCTTTCTACGGGGTTGAGATGTACCAAACTTCTTTAGTCTTCACAGTGGCGCAGCAGTAGAGTTCCTGCATTACAGCACCAGAAGTTCTCCCTGTGACTGTGAACTTTCTTCGGTTTGCTCCCACATTCCGAAGGTGTGCAGATTAATTGGCATCTGTATATTGTCCCTAGTGTGTAGGATAGAACTAGTGGGCCAAAAAGGCCTATTTCCACACTGTATGTCTGAACTAAACTAAACTTCTGCAGATGATTAGGATATTTGTTTGGAATATAGTTGTAGAATGCTTGCTATGTTTGCCTATATCAGGTACTGCTCCATCAGAAGCTAATGCTCAAAGCACTGAGGTGCCTTTCTATGTAATACTTTGTCACAGGTCTGAACAAGAACCATGGTGATATAATTGACTACATGAAACTATGACTATATTAGTTTTTATTCCAAATGTATTCCAAATGTATTCCTTTTAGCTCCCCAAATTCAAGGTTAGAATAATGAAAGGCATAGATAGAGTGGATGTGGAAAGGAAAGTTTCCACTGGTGGGAGAGTCTATGATCAGAGGTTATCGAATTAAAGGGCGCTCTTTTAAAAAAGGAGATGAGGAGGAACTTCTTTAGTCAGAGGGCTAAACAAGTTCTTGATTAGAACAGGTGTCAAGGGTTATGGGGAGAAGGCAGGGAATGGGATTAGGTGGCTGAGATCAGCCATGGGTGAATGGCGGAGTAGACTCGATGGGTTGAATGGCTTAATTCTACTCCTATAGCTTGTGAAATGCTGTGATAGAATTCTCACTCTGATACAGCTCACAGGATATCTGTCCATTAACTTGAGCACTATATCTGTATGTCTTTAACTTGTAAAACATAATGATCATAATCATCATCATACTTTTATTAGCCAAGTATATTATAACATATGAGGAATTTGATTTGCCTAGTCATACCATGAAAAAGCAACAAAACACACAAAAAACATTTTAACATGAACATCCACCACAGTGACTCCTCCACATTCCTCACTCTGATGGAAGGTGAAAAACAGTTAAATCCCTTCCCTTCTTTGTTCTCCTGCGGTTGCGGTCGAAGGCCTCGAGCTTTCTGTTGACGGGACGATCTTGGCTTCCGCAACTGGCGGCGGGCCTCCGTGTTGGGGCGATCAAGCTCCTGCATCGGGGGGATGTCAGCTCCCCGCGCCGGGCAATCGACCCCGGGTTGGGGCTGGTCGAACCTTCTGCGACTTTGGAGCTTCCCGACTCGGTATCTACCCAAGTCTGCAAGCTCCTTGATGGTGACATCCGCAGGCCGCGGTTGGAGCATCGATCCTAGGCAAGGGATTGACTCCGATGGTAGGTCCACATTCCCGCGGTGGGGCTTGATGTCAGTCCTGAACAAGGCCTCCAGCTCCATGATGTTCGGCTGCAGAGCAACCGGAGATACGATCCGGAAAACAATCGCATCTCCGGCAAGGTAAGAGATTGAAAGAAAGTTTCCCCCCCGACCTCCTCCCCCACCCCCACATAAAACAAACCAGAGAACAGTAACACAAGCTTTTAAAACACACTAAAAATAACATAAAAAAGACGTACAGACAGACAGACGGTTGGCGAGGCTGCCATCGTGAGGCGCCCCCTAGTGGTATATCTGAAAGTGGTAATAATTATAAAGGGATGCGTTTAGAGATACAGCATGGAAACAGGCCCTTCGGCCCACAGAGTCCACGCTGACCATCAATCACCTGTTAACACTAGTTCTATGTCATCCCACATTCTCATTCACACCCTGCTTATTAGGGGTAACTTACAGAGGCGATTTAATCAACAAATGAGCCAGTCTTTGGAATGTGGGAGGAAACGGGAGCATCCAGAGGAAACCCCTCATTTACAGGGAGACTCCAGACGGGCAGCACCTGAGGTCAAATAGGATGGTGAATTTTATCTCTGTGAAGCTTAACAACTGGGAATATTGCGTGAGTGAGAGAAAGAACAAGAGCAAGGAGAGACATTATTCTGTCATAACACCGAGGGTAAGGATTAGATTTAAATAGAGTACTGTTAAGGAGTAAAAGTGAAAATTGTCAATATTCTCTCCTTAACAGACTATTTAAGCAATTAATGACAGATTGGAGCAAGTTTAGGGAAATAAATTGGAGCAGTCAAGTTACATTAAGGTGGATTTGTATAAAGGTAGTAAACATAACCAGAATGTGGACGTGCTTTTATCGAATCTGTTTGGTTTTGGTCTTGAAAACAAGAATCGCCTAGGGGAGTAGGAGATCAGTTCATAAACAATTACCACAACGCATCTGTGCTGTAAATAGCACTGGATAATGAGGTCAAAGGTAAGGGGTGCTAGGTTGGAAAAATAATGAATCAGTGAGGCATGAGGACGCATTACCCAGGAAAAATTAGTAAATGTTAGTGGTGAGAGTATTGGCTCTAATTTATTTTAATAGAATGAGTGTAGTGGAAAAAAAAACACATTTTGCTTTTTTTTGTGTGTTTTTTTTGTTTATTTTTGTTAGAAGTAAGTACAATAGTGTGGTACTTGCGTACCTAATACATAAATACATATTTCCATTCTTGTACAACTTCGTATTTTTAATTTAATAATAAAAGAACAGTGAGAGAAAAAAGAAATAAAGAGTGTCGGTATAGATAGACAAGCGAGTAGAAACAGATAGCAAAAGAAATAAAGGACAGAGATGAGAAGCTAAAAAGATTGAAAGAAAATGAGAAAGTAGAGAAAGAGATTAGGAGAGATCTACCTATTTCGTTTTTTAAAAAAAAGCAAAATATTATAGATATGCCCCAAGATGAAGAAGGTTCTCGACCCGAAACGTCACCCATTCCTTCTCTCCAGAGATGCTGCCTGTCCCGCTGAGTTACTACTCCAGCATTTTGTGTCTATCTTTGCCCAAAGATGAAATTGAGATCTGATTGAAATGCTTAATTGATGGGTTATTTTTGGAGTAAACTTTGAATTTTCTCTCAGTATAATTTAGACCGAGTATTTTAAGTGAAAACTAGCCTAAAGAGGAAACTAGAAAATGGACAGAAGGACACAGAGTGCTGGAGTATCTCAGCAGGTCAGGCAGCATCTCTGAAGAACATGGATAGGTAATGCTTCGGGTCGAGATCCTTCTTCAGACTGACCTGTTGAGTGAGTTGTATCAATATCCATGTAATTTATGCATATGAGCTGTACTCACACTCGCACATATAATTATGTAAATCGTGTCAGTGACCTTTGACTTGGAAATAAATTGTTCCTGACTTTGATCCCAACACGAGTGTGACATGAGCCATCTTTCACCATCTAATATGTGCAAGTTTTACCTATATCGTAAGCAAACACATATCAAAACATTAGTCCAGCATTGTGTCCTTTTATGTACTAATCGGCATTTGCAGTTCTTTGTTTTTACAACGAGAAAGTGGAGTTCATTTTGGATTGCTAGTTTTAATTCTTGGAAATTAGTAAATTATTGTATTGCATCTGTCCACTGCAAATGTTAAATCAGCACAATATTCTTTGTCTTGCAGCAATGGAAAAATCAAAGTTACATTCAGCAGAGAATGACATTTTTGAAGGTTATGACGGAAATGACAACGAATCTGCATTTGATTCTTCAAAAGAGATGGTTCAAGGTGTGTTTAACCCTACCTGCAACTGATGTGTGAGGTCATTATTTTGATTATCAACATTTACAATGGGTTTTATTAGCATGCTGTTAATACACATGCTATAAAGTGCAAATAATCCTTTTCCCTACCACCTTTACGTCATCAGCCATATTCCTGGCTATTTCGTCTATTGAATTAGTAATAGCAATTTCAAACCATAAATGGAATTATAATATATTTTAAATTCTAACCATTTGTTTAACAACGGCTTAGCTTTTGGTAGCTTTAATTTCAATGAAGGGTTTTTAATGGTTCCACTAATGGGTCCAGCTTGTAACTGAGGAAAAATGCATTCATTTCTTTGTAAACTAAAGAAGTGACGGCATTGGGTATGTTTGTCATTGCGCTGGATTAATTGGTGGATGTTGGCTGTTTTGATCAACCGAGATGTTTATTTAATGATTTGGGGATTTAGGTACTGTATCCATATTTATCTGAAACCTGTAACATTTTCATACACTAGAAAGATCTCGCAAATTTCTTTATCCAAAGTCTGGGTGAAAAATGATTCACTATTTGAGGTTATATTTAGATCATTTTTTATATAGGTTCTGCAAAACATTTTCTTTGATAAAGAATGGATTTCACAGCAGATCTAGCATAATTACATGGTGTCACTTTAAACTTTCCATACAATGACAGATGATCCTACGGTTGAAGACCAAACCCTTTCACCTTTCGTGCAGCCAATGGGTTCACCCATTGACCACAGACTCCAACCTGGTTCTACTATTTCTCCGAACGTTGTGTTGCAAGATTTCATTTCGCTGGGCGTTTCTACTCCTGGGAACCCAGCCCTAGGTATTGGTGAATACAGACACATTCAGACATTGCAAACGGTTTGTGGAGTTCCTGCGACCTTCTATCCACCATTCATCACCAGCCTCTCTCCTATGGAGCACCAGAAATCCACAGCTATGTTTAATCCATTCTATGAAGATTACAGAATACCGGGAAGGTGAGAATTTGCAAATTTATCTTTTTTTTTGCACAATTGGTTTAATTGAATTTGATTTAATAGAGAACTGTGGTAATTTTAAAGATTGTTAAGCAATTACAAAGCCACTCCCTGTTCAGGTAACATGGTTTTGTTTTTGCATAAACATTGGCTTTACAGGTTGTGACATTATGAAAATGACTTTTGTTCTTGTTTATTTGGGGATGCGGGCTTCACAACTGAGGCAGCATTTAATTGTTCATCTATAATTTTCCTTTTGTTAAGATGAATATATTTTGTAAATCACAAAGTGTACCTGGAGCATGTTTTCTATAGTTGATTCCGTATTTTGCAGATTTGATTGAAGGATACAGCATGGAAATGCCCTTCAGCCCATTGAGTCCATGAGTTCATTCACACTAGTTCTATATTATCCCACTTTCACATCCACTCCTTACACATGAGGGGAAATTTACAGAGGCCAATCAACATACAAACTTGCACGTCTTTGGGATGTAGGAGGAAACCGGACAGAGCACCTGACGGAAACCCGCAGTTGTTGCGAAACCAAAGTTCAATCATTGCACAAGTTATGGAAGATTTTAATGATGAAGTGTTAAAAGAGCTTGAGAAAATGGATGAAAATCTAAATTTGAATGAAAACTTGGTGATGGTTCCACTTTGAATACACTTGTGGATTTATTTCTGTTACCTGTTGCCAATTATCATGTGTCCTCCCTGGTATCTGTGCATGCTTTGACAGAGAGCATGGGAGAAATTACCATTTTGCTGTTCCACCGTAAATGTGAGGTGGCACGATTTTACAACTAGACTTCAATCTTGTCTGGACATGGAGATCTCAATAAATTCTGCATGCCCTGTAACCTGATGATTCAATGCACATCACCATTTTTCCTGTGATCTGTAGAAGTTATGACCTTGTTAATTATGCAGACCAAGTTATTTTTCATAGCTTGTAAGTATTTCTGTTGATATCTTGAGATATCATAGGGAGGCAGATTTTCAAAAAACACCTTGCACCCTCAGCCCAGCATTTCAGATCCTGCACCACTTACCCTGCTGCAAATTGAACTCTCAAATCTTGCTAATTTAAGGCCGTTTATTTCACAGGGAAGCAGATCTTCAGGTAACACTGCAAAGCAGGCCGATCACAAAAGAACTCGAGACAAAAGAGCTTATTTTAACCAGTAATGACGAGAGCAAAGGTAAGTAATCAACTAAATATTAACCTAAAACAAAAAACTACAGATGCTGCAGATCTGAAAACAAGAATAATGCTAGGTATATACATAATGTTTGGGACAAAGACCCATCATTTATTTATTTGTCTCTGTACTCCACAATTTGAGATTTGTAATAGAAAAGAAATCATATGTGGTTAAAGTGCACATTGTCAGATTTTAATTTTTATACATTTTGGTTTCACCATGTAGAAATTACAGCAGTGTTTATACATAGTCCCCCAATTTCAGGGCACCAAAATGTTTGGGACACAGCAATGTCATGTAAATGAAAGTAGTCGTGTTTAGTAATTTGTTGCATATCCGTTGAATGCAATGACTGCTTGAAGTCTGTGATTCATGGACATCACCAGTTGCTGGGTGTCTTCTCTGGCGATGCTCTGCCAGGCCTGTATTGCAGGCACCTTTAGCTTATGCTTGTTTTGGGGGCTAGCCCCCTTCAGTTTTCTCTTCAGCATATAAAAGGCATGCTCAATTGGGTTCAGATTGGGTGATTGACTTGTCCACTCAAGAATTTATCATTTTTTAGCTTTGAAAAACTCCTTTGTTGCTTTAGCAGTATGTCTTGGGATCATTGTCTTGCTGTAGAGTGAACTGCTGGCCAATGAGTTTTGAGGCATTTGTTTGAACTTGAGCAGATAGAATATATCCATACACTTCCAAATTCGTTTTGCTACTATCATCAGCAGTTATATCATGAATGAAGATAAGTGAGCCAGTACCTTCAGCAGCCAATCATGCCCAGGCCATAACACCCCCACCACCGTGTTTCACAGACGAGGTGGTGTGCTTTGGATCTTGGACAGTTCCTTCTCTCCTCCATACTTTGCTCTTGTCATCACTCTGATATGTCAATCTTCGTCTCATCTGTCCACAAGACATTTTTCCAGAACTGTGGTTGCTCTTTTAAGTACTTCTTGGCAAACTGTAACCTGGCCATCCTATTTTTGCGGCTAACCAGTGGTTTGCATCTTGCCGTGTAGCCTCTGTATTTCTGTTCATGATGTCTTCTGCAGACAGTGGTCATTGACAAATCCACATCCGACTCATCAGCTGTGGAGGTTTCCTTGGCTTGCCAGTCCCTTTGCGATTAGTAAGCTCACCAATGCTCTCTTTCTTCTTAATGATGTTCCAAACAGTTGATTTTGGCAAGCCTAAGGTTTGGCTGATATCTCTAACAGTTTTATTCTTGTTTCTCAGTCTTATAATAGCTTCTTTGACTTTCATTGGCACAACTTTGGTCCTCATGTTGACAAACAGTAATAAAAGTTTCTAAAGTGATGGAAAGTCTAGAGGAAAGACTAGTTGCTGAGAGCTGTCTTATACCTGCATTAAGGAGACAATTAAACACACCTGAGCAATTGCAAATGCCTGTGAAGCCATGTGTCCCAAACATTATGGTGCCCTGAAATGGGGGACTATGTATAAACGCAGCTGTAATTTCTACATGGTGAAACCAAAATGTATAAAAATGGCCTTTAATGAAATCTGACAATGTGCACTTTAACCACATGTGATTTTTTCTATTGCAAATCTGAAATTGTCAAGTACAGAGGCAAATATATAAATGATGGGTCTTTGTCCCAAACATTATGGAGGGCACTGTAGTAGGTCAGAGATAATTGCAGTGATAAACCTATGATTTGTGGAGTACCAACACTATAGTAGTGCAAGTGCTAAGTTAAATGCAGTGGAATGAAGATTCTCCTGAACTTACATGTGACCCAAGTTAAATAAGAACAAACTTGCACGTAGAAAACATGTATAGTGTATGCATGATATCACAGCACCTTACGGTCAGTTTGGTTAAACAATAAAATGCTGACTTCTTTGGTAATGAGCAAAAACAATGGTTCAATACAATACATTTGTTAAATATCTCCATCTTGAAGTTTGTAATGAAAGCATTATATGCTTTAATAAGTTTTCATATCAAAGGTAGACAAAAATGCTGGAGAAACTCAGCGGGTGAGGCAGCATCTATTGAGCGAAGGAATAGGCGACGTTTCGAGTTGAGACCCTTCTTCAGACTTTTTTTGGGGGGGGGTGGGAAAAAGAAAGGAAGAGGCAGAGGCAGTAGCCTGGGAGAACTGGGGAGGGGAAGCGGGGAGAAAGCAAGCACTGCCTGAAATTGGAGAAGTTAATGTTCATACTGCTGGGGTGTACCCAAGTGAAATATGAGGTGCTGCTCCTACAATTTGCGGTGGGATTCACTCTGGTCATGGAGGAGGCCCAGGACAGAAAGGTCGGATTCGGAATAGGAGAGGGAGTGGAAGTGCTGAGCCACCGGAAGATCAGGTTGGTTATTGCGAACTGAGTGGAGGTGTTGGGCGAAGCGATCGCCAAGAAATGGGGGACTATGTATAAACACAGCTGTAATTTCTACACGGTGAAACCAAAATGTATAAAAATGGCCTTTAGTAGAGCAGCGGATGCGATAGATGAGGTTGGAGCAGGTGCAGACGAACCTCTACCTCGCGTTTTCATATCCATATTTTTTTGTTCAAACATGAATCAATAAATAGTTTCTGAGAACTTTTTTTCCACTCTATTTCAGATGACTCATCGGACGATTTTGGGAGTCTCCTTCGGCTTGTTTCTTTCATTAAAAAGTCAAAATCAGTTGCAAAACGTGAGAGCAAGGAAACATTAAATTGTCCTGCAAATCAACGGCAGGAGGGAGAAACTAAAAAGGTTTCTTCAGGATTACGGTAATTTATATTTCTTGTAGAATATACATTGTTTATTACATTTTCTTTTTATATTTGAACTGAATTTTATTGTGCATAGCTTGGTAAAATTCAGTGATTAAAGATGTGCATGCTGGTAATTTGCCAAGTATATGAAAATCATGAAAAAGTATGAAAGAAAGGGTGGCACGTTGTCGCAGCGGTAGAGTTGCTGCCTTACAGCACTTGCAGCACCGGAGACCCGGGTTCGATCCCGACTACCGGTGCTGTCTGTACGGGGTTTGTACATTCTCCTTTGCCCACATAGGTTTTCTCTGAGATCTTCGATTACCTTCCACTCTACAAAGACGTACAGGCATGTAGGTAAATTGACTTGGTATTAGTGTAAAATTGTCCCTATGTGTGTAGGGTAGTGTTTACATGCAGGGATCGCTGGTCGGTGCGGACTGGGTGGGCCGAAGAGCCTGTTTCTAAGCTGTATCTGCAAAGTAAACCAAACTAAAATGTTCAGGCATATAAATATAGTAAATGGTTAATTTTTTAAATGAGTTTGCATCTTATGTCTCCATAAGGGAGCATGAATATTCAACGCACAGAGAAAATCTCAGATCTGGGGAGAGAAGTGGATCAGTGAGAGAACGTTCCAGGAGTCCGTGTTCCAGTGATGACCATTATCAAGAGAATAAAATGGATTATAATCAAGAGAGGCAAAAAACCCACCAAAGGCTCCGTTGTGAATATTCTCCTCGGGAAGATCAGCACTCAGACAGAAGCCGAGATCACAGAGACAGCTTTGGCCAAGAAAGCGCTTGTGACTCTACCAGATACCCTTCTAGAAATATGGATTCTTGGCATGGTTATTGTGAAATGAGTGGAAAAGGACAGGATTACAGTCAAGAAAAATATTTTGGCAGAAAACAAGAAAAGGATAGAAAGTACCAGTTTTGATGGTATGTGTGTTGATTTTGTCATTTTGGACAATACGTTATATATAGTAAAACCATTGAATATCTTGTAAATGAATATACACACTGAATATCTTGTAAATATGTCTACAGTGATGACTCAGTCTAGCATCTTCTACACAGAATTCCAGCAGAATAGATTTTTAAATCATCTTTAAAGGCACGCAGCCAATAATGCCTCTGTTATCAGATCAATTGTTTAATGTTGATGATTTTCATGAACATGCTCCATAATTATTTTATGTCTAAGTCGGCACCTGCTGTCCAGGTCCTTAAATATAGGCTGGTAATGGCGAGTGCCAGGTCTCTATCAACAGTAGATCAGTTTATTTACAGCTGCATAGTGTACACTGCACAGAAAACAGGCCATTCAGCGAGATCAGACCATGCTTGTGTTTATGCTTCACTTAAATCTTTTCTTGTCTTATTAAATCTCTCAGCATCTATACTGTACACTTCTGATTCTCCCGACAGTAGCGAGTTCTACATTCCCACCACTCTTTTGGTACAGAAGACTTTTAAAAATTCCCTGTTGGTGTTATTGTAGCGTTGACCATTAGTTCTTAGTGGCAAAATAATATTCTCTATCCAATATATCAAAGTCTTTCAGAATTAAACAAAAAACCTTTTAATTTGGTCACCTCTCAACCTTTTTTCGTGAGAAATATCGTCCAATTTACACTTCCTTTGCTGATATATATTCCCTCACCTTTCTGGTAGTTTTGTAAATGTTCTCTGTAATCTTCCATTGCCTCAAACCCTTTTTAATAATATGACAAGAACTGTACATAGTACTTTAAATGTAGTCTAACCAAGGTTTCACACAGGTTCAGCAAAACCTCACTACTCTTAAATCCTCTGTCTGTCAAACAAAACCCCTTTCACTTGTTTGCTTTTTTACTTTAGGGTCTTGCTAAGCTGTGGTGCTATTTTTATTGAATACCAAAACTATACCCCACTTAGAGACTAGTATCTTCGGGGTAGTAAGTGACTTGCCTATAGATACTTTTGTTTATATCGTTGGAACTTATCTTTCCCATTTTCCAAGTTTATTCATGCACTCTTGGAGTCTTTCTCAGCATTGGGTATATAATCAACTTGATATCATTCAGATTTAGAAACTGTCTTTGAATCCAGAGCCTAAATTCTCGATGTAAATAGTCAACAGCAGGGTCCAAGTATTTTCCTTGCGGAACACCACTACCTACCACCTTCTACTGAATAGCTAACCTTTGCAAAGCTGTCTGACTGGCTGAGTTGCTCCAGCACTTTGTGTCCTGTTGTGTAAACCAGCATCTGCAGTTCCTTGTTTCTACATCATGCAATTACTCTTTCTCTCTGTCCTGAAGTCAGCTAGCAATCCATCGCGTTACCTGTCCTCGATTTCTCAATCTCTGACTTATTTGTTCACTGATTCATTATGCTGTATCTTACTGACGATTTTTTGAAAGTTGCGGTAAAGTGTATCTTCTTTATTGCCATTGTCTACTTTCTCTGTTACCTCAAATTGTAAAAAAAAATCCTTTTGTTGAATATTTGTTGAATTTCACTGCAATAGCTCTAATTTCTGGATGTTCTTCGCTTCACTGTGGCAGGAAATCCTTATTTTCCCGCCTCTGTCAGGTTGAGGTAATGGACTCAAGTTCGGGTGTTGATTTTGATTAATAATGCAAATCCCTCATTGTGAAATATTTAGCATGTTCAAAGTTGCCCAGGAGTAGTGGGAAGAGATAGGGAGATAGACCTGGGACATCTGGAGCTGATGAGAAAGCTTTGAGCTGGAGTAAATAGTGGTAGAAATGTAGTAAATACATGGAAGTTACAAGAAAAAATGGCCATTTGGCTCAATGGTTCGTGTTGGCATTTATCTCTTAGTAAATAAATAATCACATTTGCTGCCCTGTTCCACCATCTCTAAAGTTTTAAATTTTGGTTTAGTTTTGCCTGCATTACTGTTCTTGAGTGATTCCTTAGCAGTATGATGAAGAAATGAAAGTTGTTTGTTCTCACCACTGCATGTCTTGTATTTAATTTTGTATTGGTGGCATTCTGTCAGAAACTGTTCTGTCTATCTGCTGTTTCATCCTACTGTAATGTTAAATACTTTTTTAATATGAATTTTTGTGATGAAAGCTTTTTGGGCCTCTTTGTATTTGTATTTCCTCTGTCCACTCTCCAAAGCCTGGCTATGCCTTGTTGTGATTGCAGTTGCAACCTGCTAAAACTAAAATTAATAATTCATCTTTTGATTAGGTGCATCAGGATCTTAGGCCTGTCTAGGTCTTGTAAAAAGAGCTTTTGTGTTTTACGATCCTAATCATCCTTTGGTTACTCTTTTAGAGATTTTAAGTCTGTCAATCTAAAGCCTCCTTTTCTACAGCATCTAGCCAAATTCAATTGGTTTCATTGGGGTCGTATAGAGATGCAGCACGGTAGCAGGCTCTTCGGCCCACTGAGTTTGTGCTGACCATTAAGCATCCAGCCTCAAACCTATTTTATTTTCCCCACACTTCCCTCAACCGACCGCAAATTGCATTAGCCACCTATACATGGGGCAATTTGTAGAACCCCATGCATTTGACAAGTGCACCTGGAGAGGAAATTGTCATGTTCACTGGTCAGGATTGAACCAGTGCCACTGGCCCTATGAGGCAGTGGCTCTTCCAATTTGCCATTGTGTTGCTTGTAGAATTGCTACTTCACACTTTGCCTTGCGTCTGGTGGACGGCCTCGCTAATGTGAGATTTAAGTCAAATCGCAAAAATTACATTTCTTAAAAAAAAAATCTTAACGGTTATACTGCATTAATTTCAGGTACTTTTAAGTACATTCCCCCCCCCCCCCCCCCATTCTTATCCATATCTCTTGAAAATGCACTGGGCAAATTAGTACTATTTCCCCTCGCCCCTTACATTCGGTCTGAAGAAGGGTCCCAACCTGAAACATCACCTATCCAAGTTCTCCAGAGATGCTACCTGACCCGCTGAGTTACTCCAGCACTTTGTCTTTTGCAGTTCCTCCTTTATACTATTCGTATCGCTGCTCTCTACAAACTGCATTGTTAATCCCTTTATGCTCATGTACAAATTATGAATTCACAAAGTAACTCCATCTTATGGAACAATAAATGCTGAAAGAATTTAGCAGGTCAAGCAGCATTTGTGGAGGCAACAGGTGTAAGCGGACATTTCGGGTTGAGATTCTGCATCGTGCTGCTTGACCCGCTGAGTTCTTCTGCTGTTTTGTTCCACTTTCCAGCGTCTGCTCTCTTGTCATCATTCTATGGACCATAACCACCCAATCCCAACTACTTTAGGCTAATCACTCGTAGTTCATTTATTTGTTTCTTCTTTATCAATATTGATTCCAGTGCACTAAACCCATCATTTTTCAATAAACACATCTCTAAACTGCACAGAATACTCTGAGTAGAATTGAAGACCATCTGCTTTGCATTGGCTTTTGAAGGATTGCAGTCATAACTTTGTTACAGAGATGCTGTCCTGTAAAATCATATTATTGAAATGTTTGCCAGTCCACTGTATAATGTTCATCGCAATGTAGGGATGTTTCAGACTGAACCAAGTGCAAGTGTCAACTCGTCAGTGACTGTAACTATATTCTCTGAGATTATTTATTTTTAATGGGGTTTGTTTTAAATACAATTGCAGGAAAATACATTGTGATTCAAAAAATTCAGAAATTGCGAGTGTTAGATTTTAACTCCAGATATATCACACTTAGAACATAGAGTGCAGGAACGGGCCCTTCTGCTCACAACGTTTGTGCTGAACATGATGCCAAGTTAAACTGATCTCATCTGCCTGTCTATGATACAAAACCCTCTATTCCTTGCACTTCCATGAGCGTATCTAAAAGCTTCTAATATGCCAATTTTATTTCTGCTTCCACCATCACCACCACCCTTGCAATGCCTTCCAGAGCCACCATTCTCTGTGTAAACAAAATACTTGCCCTGTACATCGCCATTAAACTTCCCCCTCTCACCTTATAGCTATGCCCTTTAGCGTTGGACATTTCCATCCTGAGAAAAAGGTTCTGACTCTCTATTTGGAGAGAATATAGCCACTTTGGGGAGAGTGCTGGCAATAACAGGTTTTCATTGAAACCTTTGCCTTCCTATACAGATCTCACTCATTGACTGTGCCGGTTGCAAAATAACATTGTATTGGTTTTGATTTCCATCATAATTTTAAGTTATCTCAAGGTTTATACATTTTTTTAAACTTGGAAGGACTTCATAGAATAATCCATCTTGGTGTGTGTAGGAAGGAACTGCAGATGCTGGATTAAACTGAAGATTGACACAAAATGCTGGAGTAACTCAGCGGGCCAGGCAACATCTCAGGAGAGAAGGAATGGGCGATGTTTCGGCTCGAGACCATGCTTCAGATTAGTCTGAAGACAGGTCTTGACCTGAAATGTCACCCATTCCTTCTCTCCAGAGATGCTTCCTGTCCCACTGAGTTACTCCAGCATTGTGTGTCTTTCTTCAATCCACCTGGTATATGCTTGGTATATTTTGTTAACAGTGTAAATGTGTTCTTTGCTCTCACAATATTTCTATATTTTGTTTATTTCTGTTATACTTTCCCTAGTATCTCAGTAGAATAACAGTCACCTTTGTATGAGAAATGACGTGCATTTCTGTTTAACTTGAACCGATTCAGTAAGTATGAATTCTAATTCTCAAAAATATTAAGCCACCAAGAAGAAATACATTGAGTTTGGAGAGTAATTATACTCTATAACGTTTTTTTTTCACTTGTCGATTATTCAGTCAGGTGTATGATGCAATAGTCAGGATACAATTTGATACATTAATATGCTGATGATCAGATGAATTAACTTTCATAAGTACCCAAAAGAGTAGAGTTGATTTTGTATACAGTGAGAAAAGCCTGGTGAACTGAGTGATATGTTTAATGAATTAAGATGATGGTTTTTCGAGCGTTGCAACCTGCAGGGCAAATGTTTACTGTAATTGGAGCAATGAGGTTGGTAATTTATCCCCCCGCATTCCCCCATCACTGTGCTGCCGCTGAAAAATGTTTTTAGCTGGTTTGCTACAATTTTAAGTTGTGGTGTGTGAAATATGTACTTGCTTAACATTCAATAACTGAATTATTGGGCAGTCACCACCTCTCATGTTGTTCCCATTTGGAAAAATTATTTATCTTCCCTCCAGATTATAGGAAATCTTAACAATAAATGTGAACTTTTAGAAGAATGAAAGCTTGTTTAATTCTTGACATTACTATTCAGGAACCCCTCATCAAAACTATAAATGGAGAAAATAAGTGTTTTAAATTGCAGAGAGGGCCAACAGTGGAGAGAACACCCTATGAGAGGCAGTCCCTTTGTCCTCTCTCCCCCCTCTGCAACGTAGGGTCCTTTATTCTGCCCCCCCATAACATTGATCGGTTGGCCAGGTGGGCTGAGAAATGGTTGATGGAGTTTAATAAGCGAGTTTGGTATTCCAACTGCGCATGCCCAGGTCACAGGTCACTCACCATAAACATTGTTGGTAGCTGAGCAGCTGAACCTTCGTTTCATCCGTATTTTCCAGCTTTGATTCTTCTGGGTAAGCAAATACTGCTTTCAAACTACAAATTAGTTGTATTCATTGTTCCTTTGTACAAAGCTACGATGATTTTGTTGTTTTTATATTGCTTTTTGCTTCGTTGAGTGGGAGAGGTTGAGCAGGCCAGGACTCTATTCCTTGGAGCGCAGGAGGATGAGGGTGATCTTATATAAGTGTACAAAATCATGAGAGGAATAGATCGGGAAGGTGCACGGAGTCTCTTGCCCAAAGCAGGGGAACTGAGAACCAGAGGACTTTGGTTTAAGGTGGGGGGGGGGGGGGGAGGAGATTTAGTAGGAATCTGAAGGGTAACTTTTTCACACTAACGGTGGTGGGTGTATGGAACGGGCTGCCAAGAATGTAGTTAAGGCAGGTACTATCGCAATATTTAATAAGCATTTAGACAGGTACATGGATAAGACAGGTTTAGAGCTATATGGGCCAGGCAGGTGGGACTAGTGTAGATGGTGTGGGCAAGTTGGGCCAAAGGGCCTATTTTCATGCTCAATTCAGACTGAAGAAGGGTCCCGACCTTAAACGTCACCTATCTATTTTCTCCAGAGGTACCGCCTGACCTGCTGTGTTACTCCAGCACTTTGGTCTAATCCAGAATCTGCAGTTCCTTATTACACCAAGAAATACTCACATTATTTTGTGTTAGTGCACAAAGATCTAGCCAATGAAATGCGTTCAACTGTCAAAATGAGTTTTATTGCTCTTTCTATGTAATGCTAGATTCAGCATTTACAGAAATTATTGTAGACGCTTCCCTTGGGACAGCTCCCTACATTGGTATCCTTATTCAGGCAGTGATAGTATTTATTTGGTCTGCCAAGGATGGGATAGGTGCCATCTTCATTATTACTGCAGAAGGACACATCGTAGTCGCTAAATGTGTTTGCACTGATGCATTTCTTGCTGACTGCATCGTAGAGTAGGTCAGAGGAGCACTTCTTCACGCGCACCTGCCCAGCTTTGCATTTGTAGTACGAGGGAACCGGGACTGCATACGCGCCGTCGGGCTTGGTTTTGCAAAAGTTATTGTCTGCCAAATTGATGGCTGGAAATAACCTGGGTGGCCAGACACATTTGTCTCTGCCCGCGTTGTATGAAGTACCTCTGGAGCACATTAGAATCTCGGTGTCGTTGTTGGTACACTGATAAAAACTGTCCGCAGAACACTCCACCGCATAGTTACCATCCTTTTTGCCTCCGCAAAATTCCAGATTGGGGCAGGGGTCGGATAGCTGTGAATCTGATGTAGAAGTGGGCAGTGGTGTTGTCTCTGAAAGGACGAACAGCAACATGATTAACTCTACACCAATATCTTCACGCGTAACCGTAATCCGTTAACAGCATGATGGTGTTGCAAAGCTCGCTAATGAAAATGTTTCAAGATGCCTCTCCTGGTCTGAATCTGTGTTCCGGGAGTTGCAGGAAATTCCCACCCTACCACGTGTAGGTGGGGAAAAAAGGATTTGGGATTTCCACTGTTGATTGAAGGATGCATCATGGAAGCAGACCCTTCGGCCATCAAGTCTTTGTCGACCACCGATCACCCATTCACACTAAGGTTCCTCTGGGCTCTCCAGTTTCCTCCCACAAGCAGGTTTGTCGGTTTATTGTGTAGGACATAGAACTAGTGTACAGGATGATCGCTGGTCAGCTCGGACTCGGTTTGCCAAAGGGTCTGTTTCCATGCTGTATCTCTAAACATGAACGGCGAGTGAACCTCCCACTTCCCCGGGCTTGTGCATATCCCAGAGCGTATCTATTAACAATATATTGCCCATATTGACAAGGAAGCAAAATGTGCTTCAAACTGCTGTATTAACTCATTTGGTCGCCAAGATATTTCCATCCCTCTCCGAGCTTGTCTTCTGTTGAAAACTAACTTGTGTTCTCCCTTTTTGCGGAGTAACTCAGTGGGACAGGCAGCATCTGTTGAGGGAATGGACAGACCCACAGATGATGTCTGACCCACTGAGTTCCTTTCTGTCTTACTCAAGAATCCAGCATCTGCAGTTTATTTTGTCGCCTCTCTTGTTTTGTCTCTCCGGATTCTGATAAATGGAGCAAGATCTGAAATGCTAGCTGATCTGCGACAACTTTCCACATTTTCTGTTGTTATTTCAGAACTCCAAGCACCTGTAGTGCTGTGATCTTCCATTTCATGTCTCCCTCCTGCATTAACTTATAATAAACTTTAATTTTATTAAATGTCCATTATTTTCAAAATTGCATACCCAGAAAGGTTTTGTAGACAGCATGATTATAATGGCATAATTAATGCTTAAATATTTGATAGAAAATGTAAATATCTTGATTTGAAATACTATTGCAAATGTAATTTAGTTACCTGACGATTCATCCATGGGTCCAGAATCTGAAGAGAGCATAATCTTCAGTTTATTAATAAGGGGGAATCGTCCTTGGTTACAGGAAGTACCTTCATAATCATCCATATCGATTGTCCACACCATTGCACCTCCAAAGCTATTATTTTTCAACCATTCCACCTGAAAATAATTTAACATATCTTTACATTTAATAGGTATCCTAGATTGCAAATCATCTCGCTAATCCAGATTATTTAATAATTAATATTTAGCTGCAGATTTTCAAGACCGACCCCATGCAAGGTCACATGGAGACCAAGGTTCAGTTTCTTGAGTTCCTGCAGTTCCTTGTTTCTAGATGCTTACATTAGCCCCAAAAGCCACAAAACAAACTGCCAGAGAAATATTGTTCTTGATTGCTGTCTGATTACCTAAGCAATAGGGCTGCAAAATGGTGCAGTGGTAGAGTTGCTGCCTTACAGCACCAAAGAGCTGGGATCGATCCTGACTACGGGTGCTGTCAGTTAGGTGTTTGTACCTTGTCCCTGAGACCACGTGGTATTTCTCTGGATGCTCCGGTTTCCTCACTCCAAGGACATAGGTTAATTGTAGGTTAATTGGCTTTTGTAAATTGTAACATTGTCCTTAGTGTGTAGGATAGTGCTAGTGGACGGGGTGATCGTTGGTCAGCGTGGAATCGGTGAGTGGAAGGGCCTGTTTCTGTGCTGTTATCTCTAAAGTCTAAAAGTCAAGTCGAGTTCTATTCATTGTCACATTAACAAAGCTTTTCACTGCATCTCAGTACATCTCTGAAACGTCACCCATTCCTTCTCTCCAGAGATAGTGCCTGTCTTGCTGAGTTACTCCTACATTTTGTATCTATCTAATAATAAACCAATGATACACACAAAATGCTGGAGTAACTCAGCGGGACAGGCAGCATCTCTGGAGAGAAGGAATGGGTGACGTTTCGGGACGAGACTCTCCTTCCGATCAATGTCAGGGGAGAGGGAGACCGATCAGGAGTGTAGGGTGTGAAAATAGGACAAAGGGAATGGAGATCAAGGAACGTAGAGTAGATCATTACCAGCTGGGAGAAGTTAACAAAGCAAACCGATAAAATGTAGTCAGAGACAGTAAGACTGTCAGAGAACTGGGAAGGGGGAGGCATGGAGAAAGAGGGAAAGCAAGGTTACTTGAAGTTAGAGAAGTCAATGTTCATACCGCTGGGGTGCAAGCTGTCCAAGCAAAATGTAAGGTGCTGTTCCTCCAATTTGCGCTGGGCCTCACTCTGACAATGGAGGAGACCCTTTATCGGACATATTGCACGGGGAGTAGGAACGAAAGTGGGTAAAGATGATGGGCAGGACAGAACACGGTGATAGGTGAACACAGGTGAGGGGTTTCACCTGTTCACCGTTGCTGTGTAGCAATAAATAAATAAATAGCTGCATTTTTTCATTCCTTGCAAAGAAAAACATTTGGATAAATTATATTTTTTAACAGAAGTCAAAGAATGATGGATATATTTCTTGAGAAGTACTTAATGTTATCAACATTGAAACTAGTTTTGGTATCACATTCTCAAGAAATAAATATCTTGGGCAACTCCTGCCTTGCACATTATATAGCCCAGGTGGACTCATTTTCTCTTGGTTTTCTCATGGCATACAAAAAGAGGCCATTTGTCCCATTGAGTCACCTATTGTCCCTCACATCCATACTGATCACCTACCTGCCCCCTATATGGGAGCTAACTACAGTGGCCAATCCACCTCATGCAGCAATTTTTCAGATATGGGAGGAAAATAATGTGCAGGCAGAAAGAGTTTAACTTGGTATCATGTCCAGCATTGACATTGTGGGCTGAAGGGTCTGGTGCTGTGCTGTTCTATATAACTGGAGCACTTGGAAGAATTCCCTACAGTTAAAAGGAGACCATGTAAACTACACGTGCAATCCATTATACAAGATATATCAGGAACATGCAATAAATGTTCCAATAAAATACACACCTTCTTTTCAAAGCTCCTCAAATTGTCATAAGAAACCCACTCATCATCTTTGTATGCGTATGGAATCTCCTGTTCCTCAATCCATTCTTTATGGGCTTCTTTCAAAAAGTCACACACCTGTAACAATAACAAAGACCTTTATCATTGCTTCAAAGTGCTTCACTGTGAGTGAAAGATGCTACATAAATGCAGCCTATGTCCTCTTGGAAATGTATTACGAGGGGTGACCTCTTTAATATTACTAGAATTCCACAGGGAGGATGTAAATGTTTCTGTTTATGGGTGGTAGTTATTTTATCTCCACCTCACTGTGGACATTCAAGATTCAAGAGTGTTTCATTGTCATAAATACCAACAATGGAACAATAAAAATCTTAAAAGGAAACCGCTTGCTGGAGTAACTCAGCGGGTCAAGCAGCATCTGTGGAGAACATGGATCGGTGACGTTTCACAGATTGCTGGAGTAACTCAGCGGGTCAGGCAGCATCTCATAGAACATGGATAGGTGATGTTTCGGGTCAAGACCCTTCTTGCAGAAACATCAGGTCTGTAAACACAATACTCATAGATAACATAATAAACAAAAAAAGTTCAATAAACTAAAAAATGCCAATATTTGTGTAAAAAGAAAAGCTAAAATTCCCTGGTTTAACCAAGACAATATGTTATTCTTAGTTTAGTCGGTGGTTGCAGTGTTCAAGAGCCTGATGGTTGTTGGGATGAAGCTGTTCCTGAACCTGGAGGTCATGGTTTTTCAGATTCCTGTACCTTCTTCCCAACGGCAGGGGTGAAATGAGAGTCTCTGATGATGTTGACTGCCTTTTTGAGACAGAGCCTCCTGTCAATCCCTTCGATGGTGGAGAGATACTGTTATGATAATTGTTTTGGTAAATTTATAATAACATTTCCATTTTATAAGGTTAGATCGCATGGAATCCAGAGTGAGCTTGCTCCATGGATAGAAAATTGGTTTATGGAAGAAGATAGAGGGTTTGGAATTGTTCACACAGAGGTTGGTGGGTATATTGAACAAATTGCCAGAGGAGGTAGTTGAGGCAGACACAATAACAACATTTCAAAGACATTTGGACAGGTACATGGATAGGAAAAGTTTACTGGGATATGGGCCAAACATGGGCAGGTAGGATTGGCCTCGATGGAGCTTCTGGTTGGCATAGGCAGATTGGGCTGGATCTGTGCTGTGTAATTATGATTCTATGAGAACTGTGTCACTGTGATAAGTAAATCATAGAGTCATAAAGAGTGGAAACAGGCCCTTTTGGCCCAACTTGCCCTGCCGACCAACATGTCCCATCTACACTAGTTCCACCTTGGTTCTTGGTTACTTGGTCCTCCAAAATATTCCAACTGGAATTTAAACTGGAGGTGGTGAAGGGAGGGGTTTAGCCAGAGAGGGTTATTGGGAAGAAAGTGCCACTTTAAATTTAGTTGCATCTGGCTGGGCAACCGTGGTTTGGTGGAGATTATTCCATGTTTTAATAGTGCGTGGGAAGAACGAATTGCTGTACACATCTGTCTTTGTGGCTGGGACCACAAATTGGATCGAATGCCCTCGTCTGCTCCTAATTGGTTTGGGGTTGGTGTAGGTCTTGTGATCTATGTCTAGCTGACCATTTAGCATTTTGTAAAAACAGGTCAAACGGTGAGCTTCACTCCTGTCTTGGAGAGGGTTCCACCCCAGAGAATTCAGAAGTTTGGTGACATTCGCTTCTCTCTCGTAGGTGTTAGTAACAAATCGAGCAGCCTGTCTTTGGACACGTTCGATGGATGAAATGTTTTTATCTGTGTATGGGTCCCAAGCTGCAACTGCGTAGTCCAGATGAGGTCTAACGAGGGTGAAATACAGCTTCTCCTTGACAGAAGCTGAACAATGATGGAAGTTGTGCCTCAGGAAGTTTAGGACACCTGTTGCTTTCACTGTTGCATGCTGAGTCTGACCGTTCCAACGTAAATCATTCTGCAATTTGATGCCAAGATACTTGGTTTGTTTGGATTCTTCAAGGGTGACACCAGGTATGTTGTACGATGTGACGCCTGGATTCCTCTTTCTGGTGACACGCATGGTTTCACATTTGGAAGGGTTGAACTGAACGCCCCATTGTTGTGATCACTCGACCATAGTATCGAGATCTTTTTGGAGAGCATCTTCATCATCAGCTGACTTAATTGGACGGTGCAGCAAACAATCATCAGCGAATAGTCTGGTCGTACTTGCGACTTTTTCATGGATGTCATTGATGTAAAGCAAAAATGGGTGTGGGCCGCGTACTGTGCCCTGGGGTGTCCCACTCAACACTGGGTGCCAATTGGAGCTCTTTCCGTTCACACACACGCGCTGAAGACGTTTTGTCAGGAAACTGGAAATCCATTGTTTCGTGTTGGAACGAATACCGTAGAAGTCAAGCTTCCAAAGCAGTCTCTGGTGTGGGATGACATCAAATGCTTTAGAATAGCAACACCTGCCTGCGTTTGGCCCATATCCCTCCCAACTTTCGATTTGATTTTATTACTTGTCATTCGAACCTCAGAGAGGCTGGAACGAAACTCCGTTTCTACAAGCCATGCAAACAGAACAATTCATTTAAAAAACACACGTACAGTTCTATCCAAGTACCTGCCCAAATGTCTTTTAATGCAGGTTGTGCTATGATAAGTCTACATATTTCCAAGAGGGGCTTAATGTGTCGATTGTTAATGATGGTGGCAATTAGTAGTGATAATTGAAGTGCATTCCCTTTCAGAGTACGGTCAAACTGCAGTCACACGTACCTCAGAGTATGCTAAAATGCCAGCGGCTTTGCTGCAGTTACCCGGAGTGCCAGGTCCACATGCTGCAGAACCAGGCTTGTTGTTGGTAGTGCAGAGAGTAAATGTCCGTCCATACGTTGGGAATCCCACCAAGAGCTTTTCTGCCGGAGCACCATTTTGCTTCCAGTAATTTGTTGCAAACTCCTACGAGAAAGGATTACATTGGAGCTGACTTTGCCTGGGTATCTTCCAACCCTACGTAATGAACATTGACTTCTCCAATTTCAGGTAACTCGACTACAAACAACCCCATCCCTTTTTTTCACCACCCCATCTCTCTTCCCTGTGCCCCATCTGGATACACACCCATTTCTCTTCTTCCTTCTCCTCTTTCAAATATATTTCTTCCTCTGGCTTCACAATTCGCGACTCTTCTATGCTTATCTCCTTATCTCAACCTTTTTATCTTTTCCTCTCTGGGCCTTTGTCCAACCATGTGGTAACCAATAAGCCTCCCCTCAACTGTATCCACCTATCACTTGCCAGGCTTAGTCCCGATCCCACCACACATTCCAGCTGCAGCATCTTGGGGAGAACAAAGGAGGACCTGGCGCGGGATACTTTGTAACTTTGTTGCTGCCCTTTATGTGGCGACTCTTTGCATACCTAGGGTATGCAGAAACAAATAATGTTTATGACTTGTCACGTGGCAATAAAGTATCTGTTCATTCATTCGTTTCTCAAATTTACATTGGCAAAGTAGTGCAACGGTAGAGTTGCTGCTTTACAGCACCAGAGACCCGGGTTCGATCCTGACTATGGGTGCTGTCTGTATGGAGTTCGTATGTTATCCCTGTGACCGCGTGGTCTTTCTCCCACATTTCAAAGACGTGTAGGTTTGTAGGTTAATTGTCCTTCGTGTGTAGGCTAGAAATAGCGTATTGCCTGTCAGCATGGACTTAGCGATCTGAAGGGCCTGTTCCCACACTGTATCTCTAAACTAAATTAAACTAAACTAAACTTTAGAAAACTGGAGAAGAGATATACATTGAAATCATGAAAGATGTAAGTACATACTACATTGAAGTATCTGTCATCATTATAGTCATCCGAGCTCTTGTACAGTGGACTATTAGGTCCAGTTTTTAGATCCCATGGACCATGGAACTCGTAGGTCATCACACCGATGAAGTCCATGTGTCTGCAAAAAAACAGCTAGTTGAGAATGGCACTGAAGGAGGTTGCTATTGCAGGCATTGATATCACAGCTGCAAAGACTAACAATAGCATTTACCATGGTTATCTTTCAATCTTCATCAAAACATAAGTGCTGGAAGCACTCAGCGGGCCAGGCAGCATCTGTAGAGGGAATGGACAGATGATGTTCTTCAGACTGTCCCAACCCAAAACATTATTTGCCCATTCCCTCCACAGATACTGCCTGTCCAACTTAGTTCCTCCAGTTTTGCTCAAGATTCCAGCTTCTGCAGTTCCTTGGCTCTCCTGGTCAATCTTACATGATAGGAAATAAGAATGTTATTGATCCGGAAACAGTGTATAGATCCATCCAGGCAGTTATTGTCAACCCAACTAGTTCACTGGTTTGAAGATGGGTCTCGACCCAAAACATCTATTCCCTCCACAGATGCTGCCTGATGTGCGGACTTCCTCCAGCACTTTGTGTTTTAATCAAGATCGCAGCATCTTCAGTTCCTTGTGTCTCCATTTCACTGGTCCTTTCGCTACCTCACTCCCTCTCCTCTTGCATTACTAATATTACCACTGTAGTGGTTTATAAGTTTGTTCTCAATTATTTTCCTTGGTTTCAAATGTTTTTGTGTCTCCTGCCCAGTTTGAAATGTTCATTGGATAGTTTTGTAATGTCTTGGCCCTTATTCAAAGCCGTGGTTATTTTCAGTAGAAACAAGGAACTGAAGATGCTGGTTTACATAGGTGACATTTCAGGGTGGGATCCTTAATCAGTCTGAGGAAGGATCTCGATCAAATCATAACATATCCATGCGCTCTTGAGATGCTGCATGACCCGATGAGTTACTCTAGCACTTTGTGTCTTTCCTCATTATTTTCAGTCTTACGATGAACATCTTCAAAGCTTAAAGCTGCACCAGGTACAAAATACTCCCAACGTACTCTGAAATCTTCTCTATTTCATAACCTGCTTGAATGTTCCTTATTCCAGATGCTACAACAGCAGAAAGTAGCAATCGCGGTTTGTTGGTCTCGTTTGATTCCTTCTTAAACTCTTCCAGGAGTTCCTATTAGTTAATAAAATAGTGAAGAGTTTGTCAGGCAGATTACATCAATGATATCTGATGTACGACAGATTACAAATGGCATGGACTTAATGAATATATAATTAACATGGTAATTACTATTCCATTGAATTACATAACACTATACATGAATCCAATGAAGCCATACACACGTACAGTTACAGATGGAAATAAGGATGGATTATCAGTTTATTATTGTCATGTTTACTGAGGCACAGTGAAGTGTTTTTTCTGTGCTATCCAATCATTGATTAGACTATACGTGATTAAAATCGAGCTGGCCACTATGTACAGATACAGGATAAAGGGCATAACTTCTACTGCAAGGTAAAGTCCGATTAAAGATCGTTCAAAGGTCTCCGATGAGGAAGTTGGGAGGTCTAGACCACTCTCTAGCTGGTGAGGAGACGGCTCAGTTGCCTGATAAGAGAGGAGTGATTGTATAGGAATGTTTCTCATCATAATGATTATAACTAGGTCACATTATTTCCTGTGAAATACGCCTGTCCCAGGGTGCAGGAGAGGCCGCAGGCCTTGGGAAAGATGCTTTGTTTCAGCTGACCAGAAGGCTAGATGGGGCCAGAGCGTGGCGACACTTTGCTGTTTGTCCCTGAAGTGAATATACAATCGTTCCACTCTGAATCGGAGAGTCAGGTCCTTCTGTCCAACTCGCCCATGCTGACTAAGATGCCCCATCTACGCTAGTCCCACATTCCGCCCACATCCCTCTAAACCCAAATACAAGGCGTAGCTATGGGCACACACATGGGCCCCAGCTACGCCTGCCTCTTTGTCGGGTACGTCGAACAATCCTTGTTCTCGGCATACCAGGGCCCCATCCCCGACCTCTATCTCCGTTCCATCGACGACTGCTTTGGTGTCACCTCCTGCACACACACACAACTGACTGACTTCATCCGTTTCACCACCAAGTTCCATCAGGCACTCAAATACACCTGGACCATTTCCGACACTTCCCTACCATTCCTTGACCTCACCATCTCCATTGCAGGGGATACACTCCTGACCGACATCCACTATAAGCCCACTGACTCCCACGGCGACCTGGACTACTCTTCCTCCAACCCTGCTTCCTGTAAGGACTCCATCCCCATTCCCTATTTGAGAAAACAGGGATTTCCCTCCCCCGCTATAGATGAGGCTCGCACCAGGGTCTCCTCCATACCCCGCAACACTGCCCTCTCTCCCCATTCCCCCACTCGCAACAAGGGCAGAGTTCCCCTGGTCCTCACCTGTCACCCCACCAGCCGGCACATACAACACATAGTCCTCCGCCAGTTTCGCCAGCTCCAACGTGACCCCACCACTCGCCACATCTTCCCATCTCCCCCTGTCTGCCTTCCGCAAAGACCGCTCCCTCCGCAACTCCCTTGTCAATTCTTTCCTTCCCTCCCGCTCCACCCCTTCCCCTGGCACTTTCCCTTGCAACCGCAAGAGATGCTACACTTGTCCCTTTACCTCCCCCCTCCACTCCTTTCAGTGACCCAAGCAGTCCTTCCAGGTCCGACAGAGGTTCACCTGCACCTCCTCCAACCTCATCTACTGCATCCGCTGCTCCAGATGCCAGATGATCTATATCGGTGAGACCAAGCGGAGGCTTGGCGATCGTTTTGCCTCCGCTCGGTCCGCAATAACCAACCCGGTCTCCCGGTGGCTCAGCACTTCAACTCCCCCTCCCATTCCGTATCCGACCTCTCTGTCCTGGGCCTCCTTCACGGCCAGAGTGAGCAACACCGCAAATTGGAGGAACAGCATCTCGTATTCCGCTTGGGGAGTCTGCATCCTCTTGGCTTGAACATTGAATTTTCTCAATTCTGTTAACCCTTGCTGTCTCCCCTTCCCACCTCTGCCTCAGCACTCGGGCTCCTCCTTTTTCCTTTCCTCTCCCCCCCCACCTCCCATCAGTCTGAAGAAGGGTTTCGGCCCGAAATGTTGCCTATCTCTTTCGCTCCTTAGATGCTGCTGCACCCACTAAGTTTCTCCAGCTTTTTGTGTACCCTCCCTCTAAACCTTTTTTAGCCATGTACCTGTCCCAATATCTTTTAAATAATGTTATAGTCCCTGCCTCAACTACCTCCTCTAGCAGCTCATTCCATACACCCACCACCCTCTGAGTGAAGGGTATATGGAAACTCTGCTCCATTTGGAAACTGCTCCACTCTTTAGCATCCCGATTCCATTTGGAAATCTATCAGTATTTCAGTGCCGATACGGTACAAAGTTAAACTAATCTCCTCTGCCTGCACGTGATCCATATCCCGCCATTTCAGCATATCCATGTGCCTGTCATGAATTGAACGCTTTACAACCTCTAAACCTCACTTCTGGGTGGCGACCCGAAATGTCGGCTGTCCATTCCCTCCACAGACTCTGCCTGACCTTCTGAGTTACTCCAGCACTTTGTGTTTCGCTCCAGAATCTTTATTGAACGTTACTGCCGTGTCTGCCTCCACCACCACCCCTGGCAGCACGTTGCAGGCACCCACCACCCTCTGTGTAAAAACTTTGCCCAGACAAGTTCCTTGTGTCTCGAGAGTTGTGATGCATTCAGCTCACCTGAACCAAGTCAGTGTAGCGTTGCTTGTCTTCGTGTGGGCTGCGGTTAAAGCCCGGGAACTCCCAGTGCAGGTCTAAACCATCAAACTCTGCTTTCCTCAGAAGCTCGATCGCAGACTTAATGAATATTAAGCGAGTTTCTTTACTGGAAACCATGGCGGTGAACCTGACATGAAATATGTTTGGAAAAGCGGTAGTCAGCATAATTTGCATGCATAAAGTTTCTGGTCTTGTGATAAATGGCTGAGAAGGATAGAACATAGAAACATAGAAATTAGGTGCAGGAGCAGGCCATTCAGCCTTTCGAGCCTGCACCGCCATTCAATATGATCATGGCTGATCATCCAACTCAGTATCCCGTACCTGCCTTCTCTCCATACCCTCTGATCGCCTTAGCCACAAGGGCCACATCCAACTCACTCTTAAATATAGCCAATGAACTGGCCTCAACTACCCTCTGTGGCAGAGAGTTCCAGAGACTCACCACTCTCTGTGTGAAAAAAGTCTTTCTCATCTCGGTCTTAAAGGATTTCCCCCTTATCCTTAAGCTGTGACCCCTTGTCCTGGACTTCCCCAACATCGGGAACAATCTTCCTGCATCTAGCCTGTCCAACCCCTTAAGAATTTTGTAAGTTTCTATAAGATCCCCTCTCAATCTCCTAAATTCCAGAGAGTATAAACCGAGTCTATCCAGTCTTTCTTCATAAGACAGTCCTGACATCCCAGGAATCAGTCTGGTGAACCTTCTCTGCACTCCCTCTATGGCAATAATGTCCTTCCTCAGATTTGGAGACCAAAACTGTACGCAATACTCCAGGTGTGGTCTCACCAAGACCTGTACAACTGAAGTAGAACCTCCCTGCTCCTGTACTCAAATCCTTTTGCTATGAAAGCTAACATACCATTCGCTTTTTTTCACTGCCTGCTGCACCTGCATGCCTACTTTCAATGACTGGTGTACCATGACACCCAGGTCTCGCTGCATCTCCCCTTTTCCTAATCGGCCACCATTTAAATAATAGTCTGCTTTCCTGTTTTTGCCACCAAAGTGGATAACCTCACATTTATCCACATTATACTGCATCTGCCAAACATTTGCCCACTCACCAGCCTATCCAAGTCACCTTGCAGTCTCCTAGCATCCTCCTCACAGCCAACACTGCCCCCCAGCTTAGTGTCATCTGCAAACTTGGAGATATTGCCTTCAATTCCCTCATCCAAATCATTAATATATATACTGTAAATAGCTGCGGTCCCAGCACTGAGCCTGCGGTACCCCACTAGTTACTGCCTGCCATTGTGAAAAGGACCCGTTTACTCCTACTCTTTTCTTCCTGTTTGCCAGCCAGTTCTCTATCCACATCAATACTGAACCCCTAAGTATGAAGGATGTTTTATTTTTACTAGAACTCCTGGATCTGCTGGAGTTCCTGGTTGCTAACCATTTTAACTCCCCTTCTCATCTTTCTGTCCTGGACGCCCTCACCTGTATCCACCTATCACTCGCCAGGCTGTGTCCTGCCCCCCAACTCTTACCAGCATTCTCCTCTCACTACAATCCGTCTGTAGAAGTGTCCAAACCAAGATGTCACATCCATATTCTCCACAGATGCTTCCTGACTCACTGAATTACTCCAGAATTTCTCTACCTAGAACTTGTCAGGCTTTGTCCTGTCCCCTCCACTCATCCAGCTCCCCCCCCCCCCCCCCCACCACTGTAACATCTGAAGAAGGGTCCCAACCCGAAACATCACCATTCCATGTTTTCGAGAGACTCGCTAAGTTTCTTCGGCACTTTGTGTCTTTTTTTACATTTTATAATAGTTTGAAGTCCTTTCAGAATTTAGTTTTCCAAACTCAGCAGATGGATAATAGTGAAATATTCCACCTGACAACACGGCCCCTGATGGTTGCTTGGTACGCTGCCATTCCACAAAACTAATCCTTCAAAATGTCAGACTTTGAGTACTTGACGTTTCATATTTCTGTAATAAACGATCTGGAGGGAAACACAAAGTGCTGGAGTAACTCAGCGGGTCTGGCAGCATCCGTGGTGGGAATGGACAGATGACGTTGGAGTGAGGTTTAGTGGTTATTTTCTATTCGCTGGTTATCCACTGAGGTGACCCAAATATACCAGTGATATAATCCTCATATCACGACTCCTAGACTCGGGAACGGCTTCTTCACCTCTGTTATCAGGCTTCTGAACGGTCCTATCATAAGCTAGGGTACTGTCCGATTCACCTCTACCCCATTGCGGACATTGGACCTTGTCTCTGGAACTGATGCGCTACGATGCTGAGAACTGTATTCTGCTCTCTGCATCTCCCCCTTTGCCCTACCTATTGGACTTGAGTTTGAATGTCGGGCAGATGATGCAGAAGCTTGAAAGCGCGCACTACCAGACGCTGATCTTATTTTCTGAACGGTCCTTCCATAAGCTAGGGCACTGTCCCCATTGCTACAGTGGACTTTTTCTGTGGAACTGTTACTCTGCAATGCTGAAAAACTATATTCTGCACCCTGGTATTTTTCTCTTTGCTCAACCTGTCGTACTGTGGATAGACACAACGCTGGAGTAACTCAGCGGGACAGGCGGCATCTCTAGAGAGAAGGAATGGGTGACGTCTCGACCTGAAACCTCACCCATTCCTTCTCTCCAGAGATGCTGCCTGTTCTGCTGAGTTACTCCAGCATTTTGTGTCTATCTTCATTGTAAACCAGCACCTGCAGTTCCTTCCATCACTATTGTACTGTGGAGCAAACCCAATGGGCTGAATGGCCTAATTCTACTCCTATGTCTTATGGTCTTGCAGTACTTGTGTATGACATGAATGAATTTGTGTGAATTGTTTAACCTCCACAGATGCTGCCTGACCCGCTGAGTTCCTCCAGTGCTTTGTGTTTCACTCCAGATCGTTTATTACAGAAACCCATGTAATAAACTTCAAACACTTAAATCCATGAAAGGCATTTTGAATGATTAATTTTGTAAACCAATATGAACATGGATAGAGTTGTCGCAGTGGAGACATGGATAGATGTGTTCATTGAATGGATTATCTGATATAATTGGATAGAACACAAACAAAAACTTTTCACTGTGATAAAAATAAACATCCAGTTTATCTGCCCTCGGAAGTTCAGTGTGATCTATTAAACTCTTTCACTCAGTTAAGCAGCCAGGTTTGATTGCATGCATTTCTACTGGTACACAATCTGGGATACTGCTGTATTTTCTTGTGGTCAGTGACCCAGTTATCTATCTGAAGAAGGGTCTCGACCCGAAACGTCGCCTATCTTCTTCGCTCCTTAGATGCTGCTGCACCCGCTGAGTTTCTCCAGCTTTTTGTGTAACCCTCGATTCTCCAGCATCTGCAGTTCCTTCTTTAACAGTTATCTATCTCTCTCCCCCACCCTAGTCACACTAGCTTCTCATTTTCACACCACAAACAACTTACAATGGCATGTTCCCTTTATCATCGATACTTTTTTGCATATCTTTCATTCATTGTTCTTTATCTCTCCACATCACCGTCTATATCTCTCGTTTCCCTGATCCCTGACCAGTCTGAAGAAGGCGACGTATCAGGTCGAGACCCTATGCCCTTCGCTCCTTAGATGCTGCTGCACCCGCTGAGTTTCTCCAGCCTTTTGTGTACCCTCGATTCTCCAGCATCTGCAGTTCCTTCTTTAACAAGACCCAGTTATCAGTTTAGTTTAGAGATATTAAAATGGGAAGAGGTCCCTCGGCCCACCGAGTCCATGCCGATTATCGATCACCCGCTCACACTAGTTCTATTTATCCCACTTTCTCATCCAATCCCTACACGCCAGGGACAATTTACAGAGGGACAGTTAACCTTTAATCCAACACGTCTTTGAGATGTGGGAGGAAACTGGAAGTACCCGGAGGAAATCTACATGGTCACATGGAGAACGTGCAAACTCCATATGGACAATACCCTCGGTCGGGATCAAACCCGTGTCTCCAGCGCTGTAAGGCAGCGCTCTCTCTCAAATTTCATTCAAGAAAGAGCCTTACTTTTCTGTTCCAAAATTCCAGCCTCCAATAGATAAGAGTGTTCGTAAGTTTGGGTTTCTGTGGAAATCAGAGGAAATTATTATTTTTTTAAAGAGCACAAAGGCAAGAAAAATAAATCTGACTTCATCAACAAATGATGAGGATAATCCTTATCTTCTTTTCATTTTTGGAGGTCAGTACATCAATTCTCTGAATCGCTTTCTATAGCACAACCCACGTTGAAGTGCTGTGAAGAAACAACACAAGGCAGATGGAAGAGCCTCGGTCTGATGCTATAGTTTCCATGACATTTAGCCAATGAATAACACGCTAATGAGTAAAGTAACTCTTTCAGATTCCGTTTAAGATGGATAACACAGGCACACATGTAAACCCCATCTATATGGAGTCCACACAGACTGTAGATATCTGTGCAATCGTCATATATCTATTTAGTTTTAGAGATATAGTGTGGGAACAGGCCCTTCGGCTCACCGAGTCTGCTCAGACCAACGATCACCCCGTACACTTGTTCTATCCCACACACTAGGAACAATTTATAGAAACCAATTACTCTGCAGGCCTGTGCGTCTTTGGAGTGTGGGAGGAAACCGGAGCACGAGGAGGAAACCCACGCGGTCAAGGGGGGGGGACCTGCAAACTCCGTACAGACAGAGCCCGTAATCAGGATTGAACCTGGTTCTCTGGCGCTGTAAGGCAGCGCCTCTCGCATTGCACCACTCCATTTACTCCACTCCATTGCTACCCCTCCATTTACTGTGGAGAAGTACATGAAAGCCAGTGAGTTCAGGGGGACGACAGTGAGGTCCAGGGACGTACAGTATTGACATTATGAAATAGAATTTGATAGTGGAATAGTTAAATGAGTGGACTGGGAGCTGGATTATTGATCCAGGGATATGAGTTCAAGTCCCACTGGAGCCAGTACAAAATTTAAACTTAAGTAATTGAATAAATCAGAATATTGGGCGGCACTGTCTTACAGCCTTTGCAGCTCCAGAGACCTGGGTTCGATCCTGACTATGGGTGCTGTCTGCATGGTGTTTGTACGTTCTCCCCGTGACCAGCGTTGGTTTTCTTCAAGATCTTCGGTTTCCTCCCACACTTTAAACCTTGGCTTGGTTTAAGTGTAAACTGTCCCTAGTGTGTGTATAGGTAAGATAGTGTTAATGCGCGGGGATTGCTGGTCGGTGCGGACTCGGTGGGCCAAAGGGCCTGTTTCCTGATATATCTCTAAACTAATATATCTCTAAACTAAACTAAAGGTGGCTTAGCAGTTGGAAATGACTAAAGATGGAAAAATCCACATTGGTTTAATGCAATTGTGAATTGTGAGAAAAAAAAGTTCTATTTGTCAACACTAATTAACTAGTTTCAGTATTGAACTCTATAACTGTTTTAACAGGACACTTAATGGTTACCATAGAAACCTTTCTCATGAGAGATTTCCTCATTATTTTAGACTAATTTCTGCACGGTACAATATGTTCATACATATATTTAATATTAAACTGTTGCTATTTTCCTGCATAGATTTTGAAAACCAATTCCTCATTTAAAAAAAGAGTGCGATAGTCATAGAGTGATACAGTGCGGAAACAGACCCTTCGGCCCAAACTGCCCACACCAGACACACTAGTCTCACCTGCCCGCACTTGGTCCACATCCCTCTAAACCTGTCCTATCCATGCACTTGTCCAACTGCTTCTTAAATGTTGGGATAGTGCCTGCCTCAACTACCACCTCTGGCAGCTTGTTCCATGCACCCACCACCCTTTGTGTGAGGAAGTTACCCCTCAGATTCCTATTAAATCTTTCCCCCTTCACCTTAAACATATGTCAACTGGTCCTCGATTGCACTACTCTCGGCAAGAGACTCTGTGCATCTCTATTCCTCTCATGATCACCTCAATGAGATCATCCCTCATCCTCCTGCACTCAACTGGTTGTGATAGTTTCTTGTGAAGAGATTTGCAGTGGAATGAAACATTTAAGTTAACAATCATTGCAAGGTACTTCAAATGCGTCTCGTAAATTCACGTACCGTTTTTTCAGATTATTAAACGACTCATAGAGGTTTTCATCCTCTGCCTGCTGTGGGACCATTTCATGGTTCTTGCCAATAACAGCGAAGGCATAGATCAGATGTGTACATAACTTGGGGTTGATATCTTCTGGTAGGAACTTGCAGTTTCCTCGTTTATGTGCCCAGTTTGTGTAGTAACAAACTATCTTGTAGTCCTGGCTTAAAACTGGTTTAGAAAAATTCATCAGTTGCTTTTTTTTAAATGGAATTAGAAAACCCATTTGAAGCTTAGAAATGGAAGCATTTGCTACTGGCATATAGCTTTTGTGTAAATGAAAGCAGAAACAAAGAACTGCAGATGCTGGTTTACACAAAAAGAGACAGTGCTGGAGTAACTCAGCGGGTCAGGCATCATTTCTGGAGAACATGGATAGGTGATGTTTCGGGTCGAGACCCAGTTTCAAAGCTCCGAAGAATGATCTTGCACCAAAACATCACCTATCCGTGTTCTCCAGTATTGTGCTCAATAAATGAAAGTGTTTTCGTACAATGAGTAACATAGAAACATAGATAATAGGTGCAGGAGGAGGCCATTCGGCCCTTCGAGACAGCAGCGCCATTCAACATGATCATGTCCAGGGTTACCAACTGTCCCGGATTCGCCGTATTTCGTCCCGGCGAAACAACCTAAATACGGTGTTCCGGCAGGCAAACATGTCGTTACGGAGAAGGGCGGGAACGAAAAATAATCAAAACAATAAACGGGAAGGGCGGGGGGGGAGCGGGAACGAGCGGCGGTCGGACACGTGCAGCGGGAATCACGTGCAGCGAACGAGCGGGCGGTCGGACACGTGCAGCGGAATGCGGCGGTTTGAGCGGCGGTTGGACACGTGCAGCGGGAAGAGGCGGCGAGCGGCGGGTCGGACACGTGCAGCGGGAAGGGCGGGGGAGCGAGCGTTCGGACACGTGCAGCGGGAAGGGCGGGAGCGGGGAACGAGCGGGAACGGAACGAGCGGGAGCGATGGTGGGTACAGGATGATGCTACAGACAGAGATGGTCAAAAGGCTGTTAAGACATTCATGTGCAAGGAACAGAGGTAACATTAGCATTGTGGGGCTAAGGGCCCATTGCCTGTGTTGTATGTTTCAATAGACAATAGGTGCAGGAGGAGGCCATTCGGCCCTTTGAGCCAGCACCACCATTCACTGTGATCACGGCTGATCATCCCCAATCAGTACCCCGTTCCTGCCTTCTCCCCATATCCCCTGACTCCGCTATCTTTAAGAGCCCTATCTAGTTCTCTGTTGAAAGCACCCAGAGAACCGGCCTCCACCGCCCTATGAGGCAGAGAATTCCACAGACTCGCCACTCTCTGTGAGAAAAAGTGTTTCCTCGTCTCCGTTCTAAATGGCTTACTCCTTATTCTAAGACTGTGGCCCCTGGTTCTGAACTCCCCCAACATCGGCATTGTCATTTAGACAATTGAGTTTATGTGTATGTGTATACTAAAGGATGTTTATGTGTGTTTAATGAGTTTGTATATAGTACTAGTTGAAAAAAGGAAGGTTGGATTCAACGCGCGTTGCAGATTTTGGGTCGTTGCCATACATATTTCTGGTGCCGCAACATGTTACTGAGAGAAATGCATTTACCCCCATTTGTTACTGACAAATGGGTTGAATGTTACTGTGAACTAAATTTAGGGTTGGCATCTCTGCATGTCTGATCATCCACAATCAGTACCCCGTTCCTGATTTCTCCCCATATCCTTTGATTCCATTAGCCCTAAGAGCTATATCCAACTCTCTCTTGAATACATTCACGTACTTGGGTGAGACTAGCTTAGATTGCATATCTTGGCTGGCATGGACAAGTTGGGCCGAAGGGCATGTTTCCATGCTGCATGACCCTGCGACTAAAAGGCACATTGGTGTTTAGCTATTAACTCTGCATGTAGACAAAGAGTTCTTAGCTGAGTTAACTACAGTAAGTTGCTATCAACACCTGTATTTGAGATTGTTCGCTCTGCCACAAACTACAGCTATTAGATTAACTTTGACCGATGATGGCATAAGTATTCATGGTGTTGATATACGATAAATTCAGTGCATGCTGCTTACCATCATATGCTTGTAACAACAGCAGGAATCCCACTGAAATAATAGAAACAAAATATAGACAACAGACGAAAACATTACATATAAACATTAGATGAATTGCACATAAATGAGGTATAAATTGAATTGATTGAAAGATATATCATGGAAACAGTCTCTTTGGCCCTATCCAGTCCACGCTGACCATCGATCAACCGTTTGCAATAGTTCTATGTTTTCCCACTTTTGCATCCGCTCCCCACACACTTGGGACAATATACCAAGGCCGATTAACCTACAAACCCGCACGTCTTTGGCATGTAGGAGGAAACTGGGGCACACTACAAGGTGGTGAAAAATAAAAAGACTGGTAAAAAAAATCAGAAGACATTGGGACAAGAATACACAATGCGAAAACAAGTCCACTGTAGCGCAAGAGGTTGTTCGTAGTGTTTGGTTGGGTAGGATTAGAGTTGTGCAGGATGGTTCAAGAAATTGGTTAAAAAATCCATCATGTTTGCAAGGTCTAAGGTTATTAACAGAGCTGATGGTTCAGATATATGGTTGAATGTTATTCTTACCAGCGCAGAAGATGATCTTTGCCATCTTGTCCTCTTGTGCAGGGAACTCTGCTTTTGGAAGGTTCTTCCACTGATGCCAGTTAGCACTGTGCACTGTTCTCTGTATGACCTGCCTTTGGATATCCCACGACAATAGGAGAGTGTCAGAATGTCACCTGGGCAATGGGAGAAATGCAGCCGCAATTCCAATAAATGATCAACTAAGCAGTGATAGTGAACAAGGTAAATGTGGGTAGAAATGCAGGAAATGTTTGAAGTTCAAAGGTACCAGATAACCCAGCGTGCAGAATCAACATGGGAGCATCTTCTCCCAGAGGTCTGACTCCCCCCCCCCCCCCCCGCTACCGGGGAGCTTGGAACCTGATACATGGACTGTGGAAACATCTCCACCCGAAATGTCACCTATTCCTTTTCTCCAGAGATGCTGCCTGATTCGCTAAGTTACTCCAGCTTTTTGTGTCTGGCATCCTTCTTTCCAATCTACCTTGACCCGTGAGACACAAAGTGCTGGAGTAACTCAGCGGGATAGGCAGTATCTCTGGAGAGAAGGAATGGATGACATTTCAGGTTGAGACTCTCCTTTATAACAAGAGGAGTATAGGAGCAAAAAGGTCCTTCTGTAGTTGTAAAGAGCCCAAGTGAGGCCACAATTGAAGTATTGTGTGCAATTTTGGTCCCCTTATTTGAGGATGGACATTCTTGCTATTGGCGGAGTGCAGCGTAGGTTTACAAGTTTAATTCCCGGGATGGCGGGACTGTCATGCTTGGAGAATGGAGCGGCTGGGCTTGTACACTCGAGTTTAGAAGGATGAGAGGGTATCTTATTGAAACATATAAGATTTTTAAGGGTTTGGACATGCTAGAGGCAGGAAACATGTTCCCAGTTTAAGAAAAACGGGTAAGCCATTTAGAACGGAGAAGAGGAAACATTTTTTCTCACAGAGTTGTGAATCTGTGTAATTCTCTGACTCGGAGGGCTGTGGAGGCCGGTTCTCTGGATACTTTCAAAAGAGCGCTAAACAGACTCTTAAAGATAGTGGAGTCAGGGGATTTGGGGAGAAGGCAGGAACGGGGTACTGTTTGGGGAAGATCAGCCATGGTCACATTGAATGGCGGTGCTGGCTCGAAGAGCCGAATGGCCTACTCCTGCACCTATTGTGTATTGATACTAGGAGTCAGGGGAGAGGGAATCGCCTCCATGGGGCCACCGACCCGCACCTCCACTCCAGCCCCCCGCGGTCCCCCACCAGCGGCTCCGCTGACCCCGCCTCTCCACCGCCCCCCCAGTGGGCAGGAGCCGTTGCATCCACTGCAGCATGGAGGCTGTGAGGTCGGGAGCAGAACCTGGAACTCAGAACTAGCCACTGCAGCTCCTTCCTACACATTTGACCTGTTTGGGTTGTCTCGGCTTCAATGAGGTCCCCTCTTACTTTCTGTCCGCCACTGAATGTGAGCCTAACTGAACCAATCTCTCTTCCTACACCAGAGTAAGAATCAGTCCGGCCGGCCACCCCTCCACTGCAAGGACATCTTTCCTCTGACACACAGACCAAAACTGCACAAAAACCACCAATGAATCTCACCTAGACAACCCCAACAAGACACCTTCACCCCTGTACTCAAATCCTCTTGCGATCATCAAAAGGACACAAAGTGATAGAGAAACTCAGCAGGTCAAGCTCCATGTTCTCCAGAGATGCTGCCTGACCCGCTGAGTTACTCCGGCACTTTTTGTCCCTTTGTGTATTAACCAGCAGCTGTGTTGGAAGGAACTGCAGATGCTAGTTTACACCAATGATTGACACAAAATGCTGGAGCAACAGCAGGACAGGCAGCAGTTCTGCATAGAAGGATTGGGTGACGTTTTGGGTCTGAAGAAGGGTCTTGACCCGAAACATCACCGATTCCTTCTCTCCAGAGATGCTGCCTGTCATACTGAGTTACTCCAACAATTTGTGTCTAACCAGCATCTGTAGTTCCTTGCTTCTACTTCCTTTGGAATGAGTCACTATCTTATCTGCCTCCACCACCACCCCTGGCAACTCGTTCCAGGCCCCCACCACTCTCTATATAAACAAAACTAGCCCCACACATCACTATTAAACTTTCCCCCTCTCACCTTTAGTGTTGGACATTTCCACTCTGGGGGAAAAAGGTTCTGACTGCCTATCCAGTCTATGCCTCTCTTAATTTTAAATATTTACAAATCGCTTGTGCTGTGCTTAGAAGACTGACTCCAAGTGGCAAAAAGTTCCAGGCTTGTCTTTCTTGGTATACAAGTGTGGATGGAATTTAGTTCAGTTTATTGTCATGTGTACCGAGGTACAGTGAAAAGCTTGTGTTGCGTGCTATCCAGTCAGCAGAAAGGCAATACATGGTCACAATCGAGCCATTCACAGTGTGCAGATACATGATAAGGGAATAGCGTTTAGTGCAAGGTAAAGCCAGTAAAGTACAATCAAAGATAGTCCAAGGGTCACCAATGAGGTAGACAGCAGTGCAGGACTGCTCTCTAGTTGTGGTAGGATGATTCAGTGGGCTGAAGGGCCTGTTTCTGTGCTGTCAAACTCTACAATTCTTTGTGTCTGCTCCACTGTAAACAAGGTCACCTTGCCATGACCGTCGATCACATCTATCTCTGAAATGTCGGGTCACCCAGCAAGTGGTGTTGACTCTGATGTATTGCGATATGTTTCCCATGACTGGATGGGACTGGTCACCTCTGCGTATTGGAGTAAACAGTAAAAACCCAACGGGGACATGTTGATCATTTTAATTTCTGAAATGTCAGGACATCATTCAGTGAGTGTTCTCGAATGCTATTGACACTGCTGAAATGTTATTGATTGTTTTTTTTTTCTGCAACCGAAAGACGACGGCCAGAATATCAGCAGGTCATGATCAGCGAGCAAACAACGTCAGCAAAAAAGAGCAGGACCTTCAAACGTTTTCGGCAGCGACTTATCGAGGCTCATGCAGCTTTACAGCCGAGAACAGTAAGCATCCTGCAGTGAATGCGAATGTTGGGTGTTTAGAAAGGAAGGCAGACACTGGGGCGGCACGTTGTGCAGTGGTAGAGTTGCTGCCTCACAGCGCCAGAGACCCAGGTTCGATCCTGACTACGGGTGTTGTCTGTACGGAGTTTGTACGTTCTCCCCGTGACCTGTGTGGATTTTCTCCGGGTTCTCCGGTTTCCTCTCACGCTCCAAAAGCGTTCAAATTAACAAATCATTTTAATAAATAATTTGCCAGTCAATTAATTTGTGTCATTTTTATTTGCAACAAGTGGAATCAAAGTTTGATTCGTTAGAGTTTGATATTTGAGCATGTGCAGTATTTCAGAGGGCAGGCTTGTTGCAACATTTACATTCTTTGGCAAACACTAATCCACGGGTACAATATTGTGCAATTGCTTCTCCTCTAAAGCATTGATAGAACTTGGCTGGGTCCCTCAGATCACCATACATATCATCAATGTTGTTAGCACAAAGTCCTCTCTTCCCTCTCCTCTTCTGCTGCAGGGAGAGGAGCCATTGACACTTCTGATGGAGCGCAGACACCTGGAGGAGAGATAGTTCAGTCAATGCAAAGCTTCTGCAACAGATCTCCTTTCATAGATACTTACAATAGCCCAGGCTTACAACATCAGGCTATTAGACGCAACAACCTCCAAGAAAGCTCCACAATAAATATTCTCTCTGTGACCACCTGGGTTTCCTCTCACATTCCAAAGATGTGCAGGTGCAAGAAATCTCCTGGTGTGTAGAATATAATTAATATATGGTTGATTGTTGATCATAAGGTCATAAGGAATAGTAGAATTAGGCCATTCAACCCATTGTCTGTGGGTGTCTGCACGGAGTTTGTACGTTCTCCCCGTGACCTGTGTGGGTTTCCTCCCACACTCCAAAGACGTACAGGTTTGTAGGTTAATTGGCTTGGTATAAATGTAAAAATATAAAAATTGTTCTGGGTGTGTTAATGTGTGGGGATCGCTGGTCGGTGCGGACTCGGTGGGCCAAAGGGCCTGTTTCCACATTGTACCTCTAAACTAAACTAAACTAAACTTTAAAGAGTGACAAGAATCAAGAGTGTTTATTTGTCATATGTACCAACAATTGAACAATTACATTCTTACCTGCAGCAGCAGAACAGGATGTAAACACAATACTCATAGATAACTTATAATAAAGAAATACTTCAATAAATTAATAACCTAAATACTATGGAAAGAACCCTGTTCAATCAGTAATAGCACATTGTATAAACTGTTTTGACAGTAGAAACATAGAAAATAGGCGTAGGAGTAGCCAGGAGGCCCTTCGAGCCAGCATCGCCATTCAACTTGATCATGGCTGATCATCCAGAATCAGTACCCTGTTCCTGCTTTCTCCCCAGTATTGTGTTCAGGTTTGGTCATAAGGTCATAAGTGATCGTAGTATTGATAGTAGAATAATGCTGGTTTAGTTCCACATGTCAATGTGGCACCTCTGATTCTGGTTTAATTATGGGCTATGATCCCTACTGTAAAGGGCATGTCCCACTTGGCCGTCATTTACGCGACAGGCCGGTAGGGACTGACGGGCGACAGTCGCGCACGTCTTCATGTGTTGGCACAGCCGTCTGGAGCTCGTGACGTCGTTAGAATTCCCAGTGGAAAGTTGTTTAGTGCATAATACCGTATTTTCTTTCAAATTATGGTGTAATTCAGAAAATTGGTCGCTTTGGGTTATGTTTTCATCCTCCCCCTCCCTCCCCCCCCTCCACGGAATATACATGGCTGCTCTGTGCTCAGTTCAAATGGTATTGGTTCCAATCGCTGTATTGCGGATGGTATCCCGCACTGAGGAAACGGCTAAACACCTATTAATTTAGTGATTTTTGTGCATTCCCTTGGGGGTGTGTGATGGGGGTTTGAAATAACGAGAACTTGACACGTTGTGAGTGAAGCTGGAACAAAAATTAATAAACAGGTAAAATAATCAGAGCTGACTCAGCGTATCAGCAAAATACCGAATATTGTTCTTTGACTCCCTGACCTTGCATTAACATTGAACCTTGTGCCGCAAACTCAATTATCGGTGCAGCTGCCCGTTGAACAAAATGTTTTAAACTCTATAAGAGTGTCAAGTGTCCGAATATTTGCAATTTTTAATGAATCATCATCAGCATCAAACGCCGGCGATCTGCCTACCGTAATATGTCACCTACATGTATACAGGCTAATGGCTCAATAGAGATGACTTATTCTCTGGGGACTTTCTAATTTCAAACTCCATCACAACATGTACCTACATTCCACCATCAAAAGCATGTACAATCAAGATATTAGTTTATAGTTGATTCGTATGTTACAGTAGTGCACATACGAGGTCAGGACGTCAGCAGGCGACCGCAATATGTCCGCGTGCGTACGCGATACGTCACGCCGGAGGCCCGCAAAGAATTTTGAGCACTACAAAATCCTGGAGCGCCGTGCGATACCGTGCGCAACTCCATACCCCTCCGCGCTTCTCCATGCGACCGTCCTGCGCCGCCAACATGCTACCGGTGCATCACAACGCGACTACGAGGTCGCGTAAATGTCGGCCCTTAACTTTGATTCTGCAATTGACGCTGTAGTTTCCCTATGGCCACAAGATGGCACTGCCCACCAGGTTTAGCACAAGAGGCACTGGGACAATGGCTCCTTTATTATCATATGTACTAAGGTACATTCTTTATATTATATTAAAGCAAATACTCAATACTCAAATAAAGCGCACTCAATCTGATAATTCCAGAAAGGACACAGAGTGCTGGAGTAACTCAGCGAGTCAGGCAGCATCTTTGGAGAACATGGATAGGTGACGTTTTGGGTCAGGACCCATCTTCAGTTCCTTATTTCCACATTCCATTCATCTAGAGTTATTCTATACCCATGGTAGTCAACTAGAAAACTTACAACCCAGCGGTATGAATATTGATTTCTCTAATTTAATGTAATTCTTGCATTTCCTCTCTCTCTTTCATTACCCCACCCAAGTCTTCCTACCAGTCTTAAGATGGGTCTCGACCCGAAACGTCACCTATTCCTTTGCTCGATAGATGCTGCCTCACCTGCTGAGTTTCTCCAGCATTTTTGTCTACTTTCGATTTTTCCAGCATCTGCAGTTCTTTCTTAAACAACACAAAAACAAGATCATCTTGGAACTAGGTGTGGGCAATGTTGTCTAAATTGCTGGATTTAATACACTTCAATAGTCTCTCTTCGGTTATTTCCGGTTTCCGGTTCAGTCTATTGTCACGTGTACCGAGGTACAGTGAACAGCTTTAGTGCCATGATATCCAGTCAGCGGAAAGACAATACATGATTACAATCGAGCCATTTACAGTGCATAGATACATGACGTCACAGAGCCAGAGTGATACAGTGTGGAAACAGGCCCTTCGGCTCAACGTGCCCACACCGGCCAACATGCCCCAGCTACACTAGTCCCACCTGCCTGCCGCTTGGCCCATATTGATTTTTCCAGCATCTGCAGTTCCTTCTTAAACTACCAGATTCACTGTTTGTATCTACTCGTTATCACCTTTTCCACGGTCAACAATAGACCATTGTGGACCCCACCTTTCCTTGATCATCGTTGCTGGCTTTGATTTGTTATTTTCATACCTTTCATTCGTTTGTTCTTTGTACCTTTTCATACCTCTAGTTTGCCTCTCCCCTGACTGTCTGAAGAAGGGTCTCGACCTGATACGTCACCCATTCCCTCTCTCCAGAGATGCTGCCTGTCCCAGAGTTACTCCAGCACTTTGTGTCCATCTTTGGTGTAAACCAGCATCTGCAGTTACTTCCTACGCAGAGAATCAAGAGTGCTTAATTGCCATATGTATCAGCAACGGACAATGACATTTTGACGCTGCAGCTCAACTGGCCCACTAATGCAATAACACACGGGCGGCACGGTGGCGCAGCGGTAGAGTTGCTGCCTCACAGCGCCGGAGACCCAGGTTCGATCCCGACTACTGGTGCTGTCTCTACGGAGTTTGTACGTTCTCCCTTATTTGTAGGTTAATTGGCTTGGGTTTGAATACTTAGTGTAAGTGTAAATTGTCCCTAGTGTTTGTAGGATGATGTTAGTGTGCGGGGGTCGCTGGTCGGCGCCCACTCGATAGTCCGAAGGGCCTATTTCCACGCCGTATCTCTAAACTAAAACAAAATAAACGAAACGTGCTTCCAGTAATGGAGTCAACTGAACAGCACACAATACTCCAAATGCGGCCTAACCAAAGTCTTATAAACCTGCAGATAAACCTTTCTCTAGCAGGGTAACCAAAACTGACCATCCACCTTAATGGAGACCCTCGGACTATCTTTAATCAGACTTTACTGGACTTTATCTTGCACTAAATGTTATTCCCATTATTCTGTATCTGTGGCAGCTGTTGAGCAGAAGGATCTATTGCATATCTTTCAGCTTTGGACACCAGGCAATTGGTTGAAGAGGGGTCTCGACCTGAAACGTCACCTATTCCTTTCCTCCAGAGATGCTGCCTGACCCGCTGAGTTACTCCAGCACTTTGTGAAACGTCACCTGTCCATGTTTTCCAGAGATGTTGCCTGAGCTGCTGAGTTATTCCAGCATTTTGTGTCTATCCTCAGATTGTTTTTACGCTGGGTTAAGCTGAGTGTGGAATTAGGTAACTTGCTCTTGTTTTTCCATGATCCACACCTGACCTTGTGCGCCTGTCACTTTCATAAATAGCATTTCACAAATAGTGTGTGGGAGGCCGGTTCATGCTGAGGGTTGGTGAAGGTGGAACTGATTTGTCATTGACCTTCAAGGGAAGTCAAGCAATAAAGAAATGAAATGAAAACACAAAATGCTGGATCCACTTATCACTCACCAGGCTTTATCACACTCCCACCTCTCTTCCGGCTTTCTCCCCCCTACTCCAATCAGTCTAAAGAAGGGTCCCAACCCGAACTATGACCTTCCATGTTCTCCAGAGACGCTGCCTGACCTGCTGAGTTACTCCAGCAATTTATGCCTTTTGCTCACAATTCCAGCATCTAGTTTCTTGTGTCTACTGATCGATGAACTATGGTCCTCTTTGGTTGCACTAAAGACTTTGGGCTTTTTGCACTAGTATTAGGGTTATTAATTTATTTAATATTTTGCTTATTATACATTATCTATGTGCACTGTAGTCACAGACCTGTTTACGCTGCCACAAGTACGAATTTCATTGTGGTGTTGTTAGTACAAATGACAATTAAACACATTTGACTCTAGACTTGATTTTAGGTCTGGATGACATCTTCCACTTTGCATGTGTCCATCCCCATAAATGAAATAGTGCATGTTACAGGATGATGTTGGGAAGAGAAATAGGAAGAGAGAAGGCCATGACAAAGTGAAATCTCTGAAACCATTCTCTGAAGCAGTCTTAAGGTCATAAGTAATTGGAGCAGAATTAGGCCATTCGCCCCATCAAGTGTACTCCGCCATTCAATCATGGCTGATCTATCTCTCCCTCCTAACCCCATTCTCCTGCCTTCTCCCCGTAACCCCTGACACCCATACTAATCAAAAATCTATCTATCTCTGCTTTAAAATATCCATTGACTTGGGCTCCACAGCCATCTGTGGCAAAGAATTCCACAGATTCTCCAACCTCTGACTAAAGAAGTTCCTCCTCATCTCCTTCTTTAATTCTGAAGGTATGACCTCTAGCCTTAGACTCTCCCACTCCCACTCCCACTCCTCTCCACATCCACTCTATCCACGCCTTTCACCATTCACTATTTTCAGACAACTAGTTCTATCTAGCACACGACTGAGGCTGTAGAAACAAAGAACTGCAGATGCTGGTGTATACCAAAGATAGACACAAGGTGCTGGAGTAACTCAGCGGGACAGGCAGCATCTCTGGAGAAAAATGATGGATGACTTTTCTGGTCGGAACCCTTCTTCAGACATTTCGGGTCACGACCTTTCTTCAGACTGGGTCGGAAAAAGGGTTCGAACCCGAAATGTCACCCACCCTTTCTCCCCAGAGATGCTGCCTGACCCACTAAGTTACTCCAGCACTTTACGTCTATCATCAGGGAACTGAGGATTCCTGGTTGCGCTCCCATGGAGGCAATTGCTGAAATCTAAAGGAAAATGTCTAAAATGAGAAATGGGTGTCATTGTGGCGCACCGGTAGAATTGCTGCCTCACGACACCAGAGACCTGGGTTTTATCCTGACCACGGGTGCTGTCTGCACGGAGTTTGTTCGTTCTCTTAGTGTAACCTGGTGGATTTTCTCGGGGTGCTCCAGTTTCCTCCCACACTGCAAAGAGGTACAGATTTGTAGATTAATCGGTTTTGGTAAATTGTCCCGAGCAGTGTACGGGTCATTGTTGGTCGGCACGGACTCGATGGGCTGAAGGGCCTGTTTTTCCCCTTTATCCTGTATCTGTACACTGTGGACGGCTCGATTGTAATCAAGAATCGTCCTTCTGCTGACTGATAGCGCGCAACAAAAGCTTTTCCCTGTACCTCGGTACACGTGACAATAAACTGAACTAACGCAAACCAAACTGTGTTGAAATGTGGGTGCAATGTGACTGTTGTTGCTGAGCATCTGTATGTTGCCGCAGGATGTGGTTAGGGTGATGCACACAGTCAGCTGAGGCTTGTTCCTCACGCTTGGTCATTGCCGCATCCCCAATCCTTGCAAAACCCTCGCCCATCTGACCAAGACTCAGACTCTCGCTCTCTGTTTCACCCGACATTGGGCTCCTCTCTCCAGGCTCCCTCTGCTTCCTCCTGATCTCCAGCTGGACATTGGTGGAGTCTTTGAGGAGACTGCGGACATCGCCAACAGCCGTCCACACATAGTTGTCCCAACTGGACGAGAGACCAACGTTGGTGCAACTGGAGACACCTGGAGACCAGGTAAGGGGGGACAAGGGACCTCCGCCGAATTATCTCGATTTTCATGATTACGGTGACTGAAGTGGACTTCTCTTGTAATTGTAGATTGTCTTATTTAACAGGATTTAAATCCCCCAGTTGGCGTTGTGAGACTTGATCTGCATCTTTTGATCTGCAGAAGATGCAAAAGAAAGCACGTACCAACACGTGACGCAGTGGTAGAGTTGCTGCCTCACAGCGCCAGAGGCAAGGGTTCGATCCTGACTAAGGGCGCTGTCTATACAGAGTTTGTACGTTCTCCCAGTGAGCGCATGGGTTTTCTCTGGGTGCTCCGGTTTCCCCCCACACTCCAAAGCCGTGCATGCTTGTAGATTAATTAGCTTCTGTAAATTGTCCCCAGTGTGTGGGATAGAACGTGGGATAGTACGGATGATTGTTGCTTTGTAGGTTAATTGTTTTTGGTAAAATTGTCCCTAGTGTGTGGGATAGTGTTAGTGTGTGGTGTGATCGCTGGTTGGTGCTTACAGATGATCTGTATCTCCAAAGTCTAAAAGGCATCTTGAGATCTGCAGAAGATACAAAATAAAATCATGTACTACCAGCTCCAAGACCAGTTCTTTCCCTCTGAACCAGGCACTGGAATATATCTCTCATATATCAGGGATGAATTCCCGATCTTCCATTGAAACCCTTGAACATTTCTTTAGCTGCACTTTCTCTGCAGTTTAGTTTAGAGGTACAGCGCGGAAACAGGCCCTTCGGCCCACTGAGTCAGCACCGACCAGCAATCCCCGCATATTAACGCTATCCTACACACACTAGGGACAATTTTTACATTTACCAGGCCAATTTTCATACATACCTGCACGTCCTTGGAGCGTGTGAGGAAACCGAAGATCATGGAGAAATCCCACGCCGGTCACAGGGAGAACGTACAAACTCCATACAGACAGCGCCCGGAGTCGGGATCGAACCCAGGTCTCCAGCGCTGCAAGCACTGTGAGGCAGCAACTCCACCGCTGAATCCTACCGCCCTATTGTAACACTATATTTTACACGGTATCAAGTATCCCAGTAGGTTGAACAAGAAACAAAGTGCTGGAAGAACTCAGCAGGTCAGGCAGCATATGTAGAGGGAATGGTCAGAACCCTTCTTCATCAGTTTGAAGAAGGGTCTCCATCTAAATGGTCGCCTGTCCATTTCCCCCCACTGATGCTGCCTGACCCGCTGAGTTCCTTCAACACTTTGCATTTGATCAGGATTCCAGTATCTCCTGTGTTGTGTCTGGTGAACCTGTGCTGTGTATCCCTCTAAAGCTGATCCATCTTTTCCCCTGTAAGTAGGCCACAATTCCAAACCCGCCGTCCCTTCTCCCCCACACCCTCCCTTTTCTACCCCCCTGTCCCCCTCTTCCCTGTGCCCCACCAGGACTCCCACATAATTCTCCCCTCCATTCCCTCCCCTCCTGTCACCTTCCTCCCTCTAGCTTCACAATTGCAACTCCTCGGTCCTGTAGCACACCTTCTGCTTTTATCTCTGGCCTTTGTTCCAAACATCTGCCTATCAAAAACCTTCCTTGCCTGTGTCCATCTATTATCTGCCACTCTTTGGTCTGCCTCTCCCCTCTTCTAGCTTTCTCCTCCCCCTGCAATCAGTCTGAAGAAAGATCCCGACCCGAAACGTCACCTATCCATGTTCCCCAGAGATGCTGCCGGACTCGCTGAGTTACTCCAGCACTCTGTGAAACGTCACCTATCCATGTTCCCCACAGATGCTGCCTGACCCGCTGAGTTACTCCAGCACTGTGAAACATCACCTATCCATGTTCTCCACAGATGCTGCCGGACCCGCTGAGTTACTCCAGCACTCTGTGAAACGTCACCTATCCATGTTCCCCACAGATGCTGCCTGACCCGCTGAGTTACTCCAGCACTGTGAAACATCACCTATCCATGTTCCCCACAGATGCTGCCGGACCCGCTGAGTTACTCCAGCACTCTGTGAAACGTCACCTATCCATGTTCCCCACAGATGCTGCCTGACCCGCTGAGTTACTCCAGCACTGTGAAACATCACCTATCCATGTTCTCCACAGATGCTGCCGGACCCGCTGAGTTACTCCAGCACTCTGTGAAACGTCACCTATCCATGTTCCCCACAGATGCTGCCTGACCCGCTGAGTTACTCCAGCACTGTGAAACATCACCTATCCATGTTCTCCACAGATGCTGCCGGACCCGCTGAGTTACTCCAGCACTCTGTGAAACGTCACCTATCCATGTTCCCCACAGATGCTGCCGGACCCGCTGAGTTACTCCAGCACTCTGTGAAACGTCACCTATCCATGTTCTCCAGAGATGCTGCCGGACCCGCTGAGTTACTCCAGCACTCTGTGAAACGTCACCTATCCATGTTCCCCACAGATGCTGCCGGACCCGCTGAGTTACTCCAGCACTCTGTGAAACGTCACCTATCCATGTTCCCCACAGATGCTGCCGGACCCGCTGAGTTACTCCAGCACTCTGTGAAACGTCACCTATCCATGTTCTCCACAGATGCTGCTTGACCCGCTGAGTTACTCCAGCACTCTGTGTCCTTTTGTGTATTAACCAGTATCTTCACTTCCTTGTTTCTGCCTAAGATATCCCTTGGATGAGGCCAAATGAGCATTAAAGCTTAAAACTAAGGAAGTTGGTCATGTTTAGTTATCTCCATGGTTCACCCATTATGGTCAACAGTCAAAGGAGTTCAGTTCAGTTTAGTTCATTGTCACGTGTACCGAGGTACAGTGAAAAGCTTTTAGAAACATAGAAAATAGGTGCAGGAGTAGGCCATTCGAGCCTACACCACCATTCAACATGATCATGGTTGATCATCCAACTCAGTATCCTGTACCTGTCTTCTCTCCATACCCCCTGATCCCTTTAGCCACAAGGGCCACATCTAACTCCCTCTTAAATATACCCAATGAACTGGCCTCAACTACCTTCTGTGGCAGAGAATTCCACAGATTCACCACTCTCTGTGCGAAAAATGTTTTTCCCATCTCGGTCCTAAAAGACTTCCCCATTATACTTAAACTGTGACCCCTTGTTCTGGAGTTCCCCAACATCGGGAACAATCTTCCTGCATCTAGCCTGTCCAACCCCTTAAGAATTTTGTAAGTTTCTATAAGATCCCCCCTCAATCTTCTAAATTCTAGCGTGCTAACCAGAAAGTGGAAAGACAATACATGATTACAATTTTGCCGTTTATGTGTGTAGATACATGATAAGGGAATAACGTTAAGTGCAAGGTAAAGCCAGCAAAGTCCGATCAAAGATAGTCTGAGGGTTACCAATGAGGTCGATAGTGGTTCAGCACTGCTTTCTGGTTGTTATAAGATGATTCAGTTACCTGAAAACAGCTGGGAAGAAACTATCCCTGAATCTGGAGGTGTGCGTTTTCACACTTCTGTACCTTTTGCTTGATGGGACAGGGGAGATGAGGGAGTGACCGGGGTGAGACTGGTCCTTGATTATGCTGCTGGCCTTGCTGAGGCAGCGTGAGGTATAAATGGAGTCAATAAAAGGGAGGTTGGTTTGCATGACGGTCTGGGCTGCGTCCACAATTCGCTGCAATTTCTTGCGGTCTTGGATGGAGCTGTTCCCAAACCTTGCTGTCATGCCTCCCGATAAAATGCTCTGTAGTGGTGCATCTGTAGCAGTTGGCGAGAGTTATAGGGGACATGCTGAACTTCCGAAGCCTTCTAAGGAAGTAGAGTTGTTGGTGTGCTATCTTGCTTCTTGCTGTAGCCTCAACCTTAAGTTGTTATTGGTGGTGCACGTTATTATTGTTACGTGCCAAGATACAGTGAGAAGTTGAGTTTGTGTCGTCATTCCATTATTTGCAAAGGATATCTTGCAGGTTACGCAAAAGCGGGCATGTGATTCTTTCACCAGATTACTCGCATCTATCAACTTGGCCCCAAGGTCTTTCCTTTATTCTTGACAAACATGTGCCAATTCATTCCATTTACTCGTTTGCTGAAACGATAAGAACAAAACAACTTTTCTGCACGTACCATAGAAAAAAAACCCCACAGAAAATAGGTGCAGGAGTAGGCCATTCGGCCCTTCGAGCCTGCACCGCCATTCAATATGATCATGGCTGATCATCTAAAATCAATACCCCGTTCCTGCTTTTTCCCCATATCCCTTGATTCCATTAGCCCCAAGAACTCTCTCTTGAAAACACCAGTGAATCGACCTCCACTGCCTTCCGTGGCAGAGAATTCCACAGATTCACAACTGTCTGGGTGAAAACTTTCCTTGTCTCAGTCCTAAATGGCCGACCCCTTATTCTACCCTCACCTTCACCTACTTTTTTTAGAGATACAGCATGGAAACAGGGCCTTCGGGTCACCGTGTCCACGCCGGCCAGCGATCACCCCTTCACATTAGATCGGTTTTCCAGTTTCTCATCCACTCCCTACGCACTAGTGCCAATTTACACAGGGTGAATTGCCCTACAAACCCACACGTTTTGGGGATGTGGGAGGAAACCAGAGCGACTGGAGAAAGCCCATGCAGTCACAGGAAAAATGTGCAAACTCATCTCAGTCCTAAATGGCCAACCCCTTATTCATAAACTGTGACCCCCTGGTTCTGGACTCCCCCCAACATTGGAATTTTTTTCCCTGCATAGAAACATAGAAAATAGGTGCAGGAGTAGGCCATTTGGCCCTTCGAGCCTGCACCGCCATTCAATATGATCATGGCTGATCATTCAACTCAGTATCCTGTACCTGCCTTCTCTCCATACCCCCTGATCCCTTTAGCCACAAGGGCCACATCTAACTCCCTCTTAAATATAGCCAATGAACTGGCCTCATACTCTCTGTGGGAGAGAATTCCAGAGACTCACCACTCTCTGTGTGAAAAATGTTTTCCTCATCTCGGTCCTAAAGGAATTCCCCCTTATCCTTAGACTGTGACCCCTTGTTCTGGACCTCCCCAACATCGGGAACAATCTTCCTGCATGTAGCCTATCCAACCCCTTAAGAATTTTGTAAGTTTCTATAAGATCCCCCCTCAGTCTTCTAAATTCTAGCGAGTACAAGGTTTGGGAGGGAAAGATAGATCAACTATGATTGAATGGTGGAGTAGACTTGATGTGCCGAATGGCCTAATTCTGCTCCTAACCTTATGATAAGAGAGCGGGGAATTGGTGGGAGAGAGATTGGTCTCATGCTGGTGATGGGGAGGAGAGAGAGGAGCAGATAGGCGGAGATATCAACTCAGTGTAGGGATACTGATTCAAATATGTTCAATGGGCAACGTGGAAATGGAAAACTAATGCTGGATTTAATTATTTTAAAAGTCACAAAGTGCTGGAGTAACGTGGTCAGGCAGCATCTCTGGAGAACATGGATAGGTGACATTTCAGAGTGCTGGAGTAACTCAGCGGGTCAGGCAGCATCTGTGGAGCAAAGGGATAGGTTACGTTTCGGGTCAGGACTCTTCTTCAGACTGATTGTCAGGGGGGGCAGGTGGAGAAGGAACGCTGTAAGAGAATAGCAACTCGGTGGTGAGAAACAGTGCTAGAGACCTGGGTTCAATCCTGACCTCGGGTGCTGTCTGTATGGAGTTTGCACATTTTTCCTATGGCTGCTTGGGCTTTCTCCAGGTACTCCAGTTTCCTCCCATACCTTAAAGACATGCAAGTTTGTAAGCCAATTGACCATCTGTAAATTGCCCCTAGTGCGTAGGGAGTGGATGAGAAAGTGGGAAAACATCGATCTACTGTGAACGGATGATCGCTGGTCGGCGTGGGCCCGAAGGGGCCTGTTTCCATGCTGTATCTCAAAACTACGAAGGAGAGAGTAGAATAAGGGGTCAGCCATTTAGGCCTGTGGTGAGGAAAATCTTTTTCACCCAGTTGTGAATCTGTGGAATTCTCTGCCACAGAAGGCAGTGGAGGCCAATTCACTGAATAGCCTACTCCTGCATCTATTTTCTATGTTTTTTCCATACCAGGCTCAGGAACAAAATTGAGGTGAAAATGAAGGTGAACAATCTGAATGACATTGAACAGGGGACGAGGTATTATTGAAGAGAAAATATTGAAGTCAAGATAAGAACTATTATTTTCCTTTGTAAATAGCAGGAGGATCATCGCGACTGCCCTTTCTTACCGATAAAGGGAACGACAAACAGATTGGATTATTGTTCGCGATAAACTCATTGTATAAAAGAGGCAGCTCAGGTCTAGTCAGCAACAGTAACAAGATGGCAAAGCTACTTCTCGGAACAGGTAAGAACCTTTTGCTGTTTAATTCCTTTTGATATTGGAATACTTTTTGAAAGAATCAGGTTTAGAAATTAAATTTGGGATGAGAACAGATTAAATTGTTTCTCAAGTTTTATTATAAAGGTGTCTGAAGAAGGGTCTCGACTCTACCCGATCTTTTTCTCTGGAGATGCTGCCTGACCCGCTGAGTTACTCCAGAACTTTGTGGCTATCTTCAGTTGAAGGTTGCTGGAACTCTATTGAGATGATGTTCCTACTTTCTTATGTCCTCACCTTCTGCTCCCAGTGTGTGCTGGTTTGCCAAGTTCTCAGACCCAACACTATAAATGGAGTGGAGCCCCCCCCCCCGAGTGATGGAGGTTGAGGTTTGACTTCTTAGACGTTTAGAAAATCACGAGGGGCAGATATGAAGGATGGTCTCTGACTTTCTCCCGGGAGGTGGCGTCTAAAACTACAGGGGATTGACACTGATGGTGAGAGGGCAAAGATTTAAAGGTGAATCCAGGGGCAACTGGGACAAGCTGGTCGCCAGGTCCTGCACGGGAGACTGGTGACTGAAATTAGAACACATGGTATTGGGGGTAGGGTGTTGACATGGATAGAAAATTGGTTGGCAGACCGGAAGCAAAGAGTAGGAGTGAACGGGTCCTTTTCAGAATTGCAGGCAGTGGCGAGTGGAGTGCCGCAAGGCTCGGTATTGGGGCCGCAACTGTTTACCATATATATTGATGATTTGGAAGATGGAATTAGGAGCTACACTAGCAAGTTTGCGGATGACACAAAGCTGGGTGGCAGTGTGAACTGTGAAGAGGATGTTAGGAGGTTGCAGGGTGACCTGGACAGGTTGAGTGAGTGGGCAGATGCGTGGCAGATGCAGTATAATATAGATAAATGTGAGGTTATCCACTTTGGCAGCAAAAACAAGGGGGCAGATTATTATCTCAATGGGGTTAGGTTAGGTAAGGGGGAGGTGCAGCGAGACCTGGGTGTCCTTGTACACCGGTCACTGAAAGTTGGCTTACAGGTACAGCAGGCAGTGAAGAAAGCTAATGGAATGTTGGCCTTCATAACAAGAGGATTTCAGTAAGGAGTAAAACAGTTGTACAGGGCTCTGGTGAGATCACATCTGGACTATTGTGTACAGTTTTGGTCTCCTAATTTGAGGAAGGGCATCCTTGTGATTGAGGCAGTGCAGCGTAGGTTCATGAGATTGATCCCAGGGATGGCGGGACTGTCATATGAGAAAAGATTGAAAAGACTAGGCTTGTATTCACTGGAGTTTAGAAGGATGAGGGGGAGATTTTATAGAAACATATACAAATTATAAAAGGACTGGACAAGCTAGATGCAGGGAAAATGTTCCCAATGCTGGGTGAGTCCAGAACCAGGGGCCACAGTCTTAGATTAAAGGGGAGGTCATTTAAGACTGAGGCGAGAAAAAACTTTTTCACCCAGAGAGTTGTGAATTTATGGAATTCCTGCCACAGTGGGCAGTGGAGGCCAAGTCACTGGATGGATTTAAGAGAGTTAGATAGAGCTCTAGGGGCTAGTGGAGTCAAGGGATATGGGGAGAAGGCAGGCACGGATTATTGATAGGGCACAATCAGCCATGATCACAATGAATGGCGGTGCTGGCTCGAAGGGCCGAATGGCCTCCTCCTGCACTTATTTTCTATGCTTCTAAGCTTAGGTGCGGCATTTTGGTCAGCATGGACGAATTGGGCCAAAGGGCCTGTTTGACTCTATGACTGTGTGACTCTATGACTCTAACCTGTTGCCCAGAGGGTGGTGAGTATATGGAACAATCTGCCAGAGGAGGTAGATGAGGCAGGTATAATAACATTTAAAAAAAAATTTGGACGGGTACATGGATAGGAAAGGTTTAGTTTAGAGATACAGTATGGAAACAAGGCCCTTCGGCCCACGGAGTCCACGCTGGCCATTGTTCAGCCGTAATCCCTGACTTATTACGGTTTGTCGTAATCCTAACATGCTGCTCTCTGTTTTCTGTTCCAGCGGTGGTCTTACTGGCCTGCCTGCAACTGGGTGAGTCTTTGTGAATTTGTAGCCTTGCTTTGCTTTGTGTGAGTGCCACAGAGACATTGTCCTGACAGCCCTGTCTCTCCCTTCCCCAGGCTCTGCCTACAGGCTGGTGTGTTACTTCACCAACTGGGCGCAGTACAGACCAGGAGAGGGTAAATACATGCCCCAGAGCGTGGACCCTTGCCTCTGCACGCACATCATCTACGCCTTCGCTGGAATGAGGAGCAATCAGATCGCCACCTATGAATGGAACGACCCAAAACTCTACAAGGAGATCAACAGCCTGAAGAACAAGTACAGTCGCTGAATAAATACTAACCTATTTTCTCAAATGCCGGGCATTGTTGCGATGTTTACATTGTCCTGTTTAGTTTATTGTCACCTGTACTGAGGTACAGTGAAAAGTTTTTGTTGCGTGCTAACCAGTCATTGTATTGGATATTCCCCAAACCAATATTCCATAACCCATATTCCACAGTGAATTTAGCTTAGTTTAGTTAATTATTGTTTTGAAGAGTATGTGGCAAGTTCCATCTGTTGTAAATACCGGTCAGCACAGTGGTGCAGCAGGTAGAGCCACTGCCTCACGGCACCAGAGACCTGGGTTCGATCCTGAACTCGGGCACTGTTTGTGTGGAGTTTGCACGTTCTCCCTGTGTGACCATGTAGGTTTTCGCTGGATTACCGGTTTTCTCCCACATTCCAAAGGGGCTGTAGGTTAATTGGCCTCTACAAATTGCCCCAAGTGTGTAGGGAGTGGATGAGAAAGTGGGATGAAATAGAACTGGTGTGAACAGGTGATCGATGGTCAGCGGGGTCTTTGACATGACCCTGTTACACATCCATTTACAAAATTCTTAAGGGGTTGGACAGGCTAGATGCAGGAAGATTGTTCCCGATGTTGGGGAAGTCCAGGACAAGGGTCTCATCCACCTCCTGGACTCTGCCACAGAGGGTAGTTGAGGCTGGCTATAAGAGTGACCCTTGTGTCAGGGGGATACGGGATTCAGGAGAATGGCCAGTTATTGGACAGGCCAACAGAATCATTGAGTCATAGATTGAGGAAATAAGCCCTTCAGCCCACAGAGTGAGACTGGCCCATTGCTTGTGAAGCCTTGTTGAATGAACTTGTACCTCATTTTCTGTGACCCCCTTGAGATCCAGACTGAGGCAAATCCCCTCAACTAAACGTAACACCAAAGGGGCGAAAAAACAGAAGATCCAGAAGTTCCTCAGAAGTTCTGAAAATGTTCTGTTGTTCTAAACATCATTCTAAAACCACATTTTGTCCTTTTTTTTAAAGGAATTCAAACCTCAAGACTCTGCTGTCCATTGGAGGCTGGAACTTTGGCACCCAGAAGTAAGATGGAAACTTTTTATGTTAGCATTAGATTTAAAAATAAAGTTATTATCCAATTGACTGTGATAAGGAATGAATATTGAAAGACACAAAGTGCTGGAGTAACTCCTCAGCCTGAAGAAGGGTCTCGACCCGAATCGTCACCTGTCCATGTTCTCCAGAGATGCTGCCTGACCTGCTGAGTTACTCCAGCACTTTGTGTCTTTTCTTTTGTAAACCAGCACCTGTAATTCCATGTGTCTGACGTGAACAGTGGGTGTGTATGGTAATGATATCCACAGAGATAAATATCGAGGGAGTAATTTTACAGTGAACTGTTACAGGAGTATTATTAAACATAGCAGTTTGCAAATTGTAATTTGAACAATATAGGATATTGCTTGCCAAAAAGTAAAAGAACATAATTTTCAGAAAGAATCCTTTCAATAGTGTGTGGCACAGCGGTAGAGTTGCTGCCTTACAGCGCTTACAGCACCAGAGACCCGGGTTCGATCCTGACTACGGGTGCTGTCTGCGTGGAGTTTGTACGATCTCCCTGTGACCTGAGATTTCTCAGAGATCTTCGGTTTGCTCCCACACTCCAAAGACGTACAGGTTTGTAGGTTTATTGGCTTGGTATAAATGTAAATTGTCCCTTGTGTGTGTAGGATAGTGTTAGTGTGCGGGGATTGCTGGTCGGTGCAGACTGGGTGGGCTGTATCTCTAAACTAAACTAAACGTCATTTTCAGAAAGAATAATTTCACATGAAACTTTAGATGATAACAGGAGACAGGAGTAATTTTTTAACCACGAGCATTTAACGAAGGCGTGGGTGAATCTGTACATGATAGGATATAACAGCAGGGTCACTGGGTCACTGAGTACAGCGGCCTTTCCTTGTGTCTCCGGCACATTTCATTTCTAACTCCTCTCCCCACATTCACCCCTCCTGCAGATTCACCGCGATGGTTGCCTCATCAGGAACTCGGCAAATCTTCATCAAGTCAGTCATCGCCTTCCTGAGAGGGTACGGCTTTGACGGTCTGGACATCGACTGGGAATATCCTGGATCTCGAGGAAGTCCTCCCGTTGACAAGCATCTCTACACTGTCCTGGCTCAGGTGCGGTCAAGTACATCTCACTATGGGTTTCGTTAAAATAAATGGGCCAAACGCAGACCAAACCTCATTCACAGATGCTGCCTGACCCGCTGAGTTACTCCAGCACTTTGTGAAACATCACCTATCCATGTTCTCCACAGGATGCTTGAGTTACTCCAGCACTTTGTGGGGCTAGTGTAGATGGGACATGTTGGTCGGTGTGGCCAGGTTGGGCCAAAGGGTCAGTATCTACGCTGCATAACTCTATGACTTGCAAATTTATCCAATAAATGTAACCTTATTGTCAAGATCACAAAGGAATTTAAGAATTGAGAATTTAAGAATTTAATAAAATTTGAACCAAGCACCATTTTGAGTGGGGATTAAAAAGTTTCTTCCCCACTCTTGGGCGATATGGTGGCGCAGCGGTAGAGTTGCTGCCCCGCAGCGCCAGAGACGCGGGTTCGATCCTGACCACGGATGCTGTCTGTACGGAGTTTGTACGTTCTCCCTGTGACCTCAGGTGCTCGGGTTTCCTCCCACACTCCAAATACATGCGGGGTTGTAGGTTAATTGGTTTCAGTAAATTGTTCCTAGGATAGCACTAGTGTGAACGGGTGATCGCTGGTCGGCGTGGACTCAAAGGGCCGAAGGGCCTGTTTCAACGCTTCATCTCTAATCCAGACTAAACTAAACTTGAAATTGACAAAGTGTTGGAGTAACTCAGCGGGTCAGGCAGCATCTCTGGTGAAAAAGGATAGATGGTGTTTCGGGTTGGGACACTTCCTAAGACTAGACTTGACCTCTTGGTAAAGGAGCCCTCAATCTCTCTGACCCACAGGAGCTGATGGCTGCGTTCGAGGCCGAGGGAAAAAGCACAGGACAGCCACGACTGCTGCTCTCAGCTGCCGTTGCTGGTGGGAAGAGCAACATTGATACTGGCTACGAGGTTCCTCAGCTCGGCAAGTGAGTGTCCTTCCACACGCAAAGAAACCCAACTTTTTCTTTGGGCTTTCATCTCGGGAGTTTAGTGAGTTTTACGTCATATTTGAACTAGTTTTTCATCGCTCCAGAATTTCACGTTGATTGAGATCCATCCACAACCCTAATGCATTCAATGCCTTCATCGGTCGGGGCATAGAGTGTGAGAGTCAGGAAGCCAACTTGCAGCTCTGGCGGTCTTTAGCCAGGAGGCATTTAGAGCATTGCGTGCAGGTCTGGTCGTCTCCATTACAGGAAGGATGTGGAGGCTTTGGAGAGGAGATTTACCAGAACGCTGCCTGGATTAGAGGGGATTCACTACAGGGAGAGGTTGGACAAACTTGCATTGTTTCCTCTGGAACGTCAGAGGTTGAGGAGAGGCCTGATAGAAGTTTATAAAATCACTAGAGGCATAGATAGGGTAGACAGTCAGAACCTGCTGGGGTGGTGGTTGAAGTAGAGTGCATGTAAACGACCTTTAGATGGGCACATGATAACGCCGGGCATGGAGGGATGTTGGTGATGTGCAGGTAGATAAGTGATGGACTTGGCATCATGTTCAAGTTTAAAGGAGATGTGAATGTTTTTTTTACAGAGAGGGTGGTGGGTGCCTGGAACGCACTGCCAGGAGTGGTGGTGGAAGCAGATACGATAGCGGTGTTTAAGAGGCTTGTGGATAGACGCGTAGATATGCAGGGAATGGAGGGATACGGATCACGTGCAGACAGAGGAGATGAGTTTATCTTGCCGTCATGTTTGGCATAGACATTGTGGGTAGAAGGGCCTGTTCACGTGTTGTACTGCTCTGGGTTCTGATGTTAATTTGGTGCATGGAGTATCAGGGTGACCCCGGTCTCCTCTCTTGCAGGGTAGTTGACTTCTTCAACGTGATGACCTACGATTTCTATGGTCCCTGGAGCCACGTTACTGGAGAGAACAGCCCCCTCTATGCCCTGCCTAATGACAAGGATTACACCAACATCTACTTCAATGTGGTAAGTGCACAAGAAAAATAAATCCTGCTCAACTTTTTCATTTCCTCTCTCCAAATTGGCAAACCCATTTTGCCGAGTCCATTTAACTGTTCCATACACCACGGAGAGCAGACTGTGGGGTTGCATCACAACTAGGTTTGGGAACAGCTCTGAGCCCAAGACCACAAGAAATTGCAGAGAGTTGTGGATGGAGCCCAGTCCATCACACAGACCACACTCCCCACCATTGACTCCATCTACACTTCACGCTGCCTCAGAAAAGCAGCCAACAGAATCAAAGACTTGTCCCACCCCGCTCATTCCTCCTTCTCCCTGCTCCTGTCTAGCAGAAGGTACAGCAGCTTGAAAGCGCGCACCCCCAGACTCAGGAACAGCTCCTTCCCCTCTGCTATCAGGCTGCTAGAGTCAGTTATTAAAGATGGGATAGCAGCACATTTGGAAAGTGGTGAAATCATTGGACAAAGTCAGCATGGATTTACAAAAGGTAAATCATGTCTGACGAATCTTGTGGAATTTTTCGAGGATGTAACTAGTAGCGTGAATAAGGAGAACCAGTGGATGTGGTATATCTGGACTTCCAGAAGGCTTTCGACAAGGTCCACATAAGAGATTAGTATACAAACTTAAAGCATACGGTATTAGGGTTCAGTATTGATGTGGATAGAGAACTGGCTGGCAAACAGGAAGCAAAGAGTAGGAGTAAACGGGTCCTTTTCACAATGGCAGGCAGTAACTAGTGGGGTACCGCAGGGCTCAGTGCTGGACCCCAGCTATTTACAATATATATTAATGATCTGGATGAGGGAATTGAAGGCAATATCTCCAAGTTTGCGGATGACACTAAGCTGGGGGGCAGTGTTCGCTGTGAGGAGGATGCTAGGAGACTGCAGGGTGACTTGGATAGGCTGGGTGAGTGGGCAAATGTTTGGCAGATGCAGTATAATGTGGATAAATGTGAGGTTATCCACTTTGGTGGCAAAAACAGGAAAGCGGACTATTATTTAAATGGTGGCCGATTGGGAAAAGGGGAGATGCAGCGAGACCTGGGTGTCATGGTACACCAGTCATTGAAAGTAGGCATGCAGGTGCAGCAGGCAGTGAAAAAAGCGAATGGTATGTTAGCTTTCATAGCAAAAGGATTTGAGTACAGGAGCAGGGAGGTTCTACTTCAGTTGTACAGGGTCTTGGTGAGACCACACCTGGAGTATTGCGTGCAGTTTTGGTCTCCAAATCTGAGGAAGGACATTATTGCCATAGAGGGAGTGCAGAGAAGGTTCACCAGACTGATTCCTGGGATGTCAGGACTGTCTTATGAAGAAAGACTGGATAGACTCGGTTTATACTCTCTGGAATTTAGGAGATTAAGAGGGGATCTTATAGAAACTTACAAAATTCTTAAGGGGTTGGACAGGCTAGATGCAGGAAGATTGTTCCCGATGTTGGGGAAGTCCAGGACAAGGGGTCACAGCTTAAGGATAAGGGGGAAATCCTTTAAGACCGAGATGAGAAAGACTTTCTTCACACAGAGAGTGGTGAGTCTCTGGAACTCTCTGCCACAGAGGGTAGTTGAGGCCAGTTCATAGGCTATATTAAGAGTGAGTTGGATGTGGCCCTTGTGGCTAAGGGGATCAGAGGGTATGGAGAGAAGGCAGGTACGGGATACTGAGTTGGATGATCAGCCATGATCATATTGAATGGCGGTGCAGGCTCGAAGGGCTGAATGGCCTACTCCTGCACCTAATTTCTATGTTTCTATGTTTCTATGTTTTCTGAACAGTTGTTCCATAAGCTAGGGTACTGTCCGATTCACCTCTACCCCATTGCGGACATTGGGCTTTGTCTGTGGAACTGATGCGCTACGATGCTGAGAACTATATTCTGCTCTCTGTATCTCCCCTTTGTTCTACTTATTGTACCCGAGTTTGATTTGATTGTATTTATGTACGGTATTATCTGATCTGTTTGGAAGCTTTTCACTGTGCCTCGGTACACGTGACAATAATAAACTTAAACATGAGCCTAAAGTCCTTTGATGCCAACTGTGTCCCTGCAGGAATACGCCATGAACTACTGGAAGAGCAAGGGGGCTCCAGTGGACAAGCTGAATGTGGGCTTCCCCACCTATGGACACACCTTCAGACTGACCTCGTCCAGCACGGCCGTGGGTGCCCCAGCAGGAGGCGCTGGACCAGCCGGCAAATACACCCGCCAAGCCGGCTTCCTGGCCTACTATGAGGTACTGTACCTACCGACCATTCCAACCGCGCGGCCCTTTACTCAATGTTATCTTCCAATCCAATACTGAATAACCACACACAACATAGATGGACACATGAGGAAGGATCGCCATCCGAAACATCGCCCACCCGTTCTCCGTTCCCCTCCTCTCCTCTCAGAAATCCCCATTTCCCTTCTATCCTCCCCTTAATCTTTGTCCTCCCCGCTATCTCCTTCTCTCCACATCCCTCCCTCCCGCTTTACATCTCTCTCCTCCTCTTTCTGGACATATCTCTCTTTCCTCTCTTTATATATCTTTCTCTCTCCTCTATCTATCCTTCTTTCATGTCTTTCTCCCTTCTCTTCACATATCTCTCTCTCTCTCCTCCGCTCTTTGCACATCTTTCTGCTCCTCTCCTCTCCTCTCTGTATCTGACACTATTTTGTCTCCTGTTCCCCTCCAGCTTTTGTCACTATCTCCACCCATCTGTTCCATGCACCCACCACCCTCGGTGTCAAATGGTTACCCCTCAGGTTTAATAGACAATAGGTGCAGGAGTAGGCCATTCGGCCCTTCAAACCAGTACCGTTCCTATTAAATCTTTCTCCATCACCTTATGTCCTCTGGTTCTCGATTCCCCGACCCTGGGCAAGAGGCAGTTTGCGTTTATCTGATCGGTTCCTCTCATGATTTTTTTCCACCTCAACAAGATTGGTCCTTAACATCTCCGTCTCTGGACAGATCTGCGGGTTCCTGAACGGTGCCACCGCCGAATGGAACGCCCCTCAGGACACCCCGTACGCCTTCAAGAATGGAATATGGGTCGGCTATGACAACATCAAGAGCTTCGGAGACAAGGTACAGCTGACCATCTAAGTTCCACCCTTTCCATTGAACCATTGTGGTCTCGTTTATCTTAATATCTACTGCAGAGTTTCCAACAGTGAGCACCAGAATTATGCTTCAAAATCCTTAGAATCTTTTGTCATTACATTCTGCATAACATTTCCAGCTCACCATAAACTCTTGGTGTTCGGGTGTCAAGGGTTATGGGGAGAAGGCAGGAGAATGGATTTAGGAGGGAGAGCTAGATCAGCCACGAGTGAATGGCGGAGTAGACTGGATGGACCGAATGGTCTAATTCTGCTCCTATCAGTTATGAACATAATTAATATTCCAATTTTATAAAATAATTGAAGTCACATTTGCCTTAGATCTGTGCCTTCCCGTGGATGTTAAGTGATGATCATGCTTCGTTATGCAGTTCAAACAAGTTTGTCGCTGTTAAAATAGATGATATGCTCTTTAGAAAGTGCTTTAAACATGGACATTTTTGATTTGGGTCTGACATTTGGTCTCTGGGGATTTTATATATTTCCATTGGGGGGGGGGACTGTGTGAGCAAGGCAGGGAGTAACCTTTAGTTTAGTCTAGTTTAGAGGTACAGCGTGGAAACAGGCTCTTCGGCCCACCGAGTCCGCGCCGACCAGCGATCCCCACATACTGGCACTATACTACACACACCAGGGATTTTACCAAAGCCAATTAATCTACAAACCTCTATGTCTTTGGAGTGTGGGAGGAAACCTGAGCACCCGGAGAAAACCCACGCAGGTCGCATGGAGAACGTACAAACTCCATACAGACAGCACGCTCTACTGCTGCGCCACCGTTCTGCCCTCATGAAATGATTCACATCGGGGAAACGTAGAATTTCTGTTTTTATTTCTCTGGTGCTGGGGTGAGACTGGTCCTCGATTATGCTGGTGGCCTTGCTGAGGCAGTGCGAGGTGTAGACGGAGTCAATGGAAGGGAGGTTGGTTTACGTGGTGGTCTGGGCTGCATCAGCAACTCCCTGCAATTTCCTGCGGGTTTTGGATGGAGCCATTCCCAAACCGTGCTGTGATGAATCCCGATAAAAAGCTTTCTACAGCGCATCATAGAAGCCATTATTGACTGAAGGATTTTGGTGTAAAGTTGTGAACTGTGTCTTCCAGGTTGAGTGGCTGAAGAAGAACAACTTTGGAGGAGCTATGGTCTGGGATCTGGCTCTGGATGACTTCTCTGGTGCCTTCTGTCACCAGGGACCCTACCCTCTCATCAACACTCTGCACTCTGGCCTTGGCATCTCTGGAGGTAATGGAGATGTGCAGGACACGTCTTTCACACAGAGGGTGGTGGAACACTACCGGGGGGGGGGGGGGGGGGGGGGGTGGGGGTGGTGGTGGTGGCAGATAGTGGTAGGACTAGGTGTGATAGCTACGTTTTCCACACAGAGGGTGGTGGGTATAGGGAACAAGCAACTGAGTTACTCCAGCACATTGTGTCTATTTTTATAGACCAGCATCTGGGGTAGATGCGAGGTCAGGACCCCTCTGGAGTTGGTGAGTGGGGGGTTCAGTGGGATAATCCTATTGACTGGGATATTCACACTTTGTAGATCTGCATCTGCGGTTCCTTGTTTCTACATGAACAAGACGGATGCGCAGGCCAAGTCAACGGGTATTTCTAGGGCGGAGATTGACAGATTCTTGATTAGTTCGGGTGTCCGGGTTTATGGGGAGAAGGCAGGAGAATGGGGTTGAGAGGGAGAGACAGATCAACCATGATTGAATGGTAGAGTAAACCCAATGGGCTAAATGGCCTAATTCTCCTATGAATTGAGGAGAACTTATGAACTTATAATGAACTGTTTCTTTGCAGCTTGCGTCCCATCCAAGACAACATTGAAGCCAGCGGTCCCACCTACTGATGCTCCTAGCGGTGGTGGAGGCAGCAGTGGTGGAGGCAGCAGTGGTGGAGGCAGCAGTGGTGGAGGCAGTGGCTTCTGTAAGGGCAAAGCGAACGGTACCTTCCCCGATCCCAAGGACAAGAACAAGTTCTACCAGTGCGCCAATGGTCGGACCTACCTGAAGAGCTGTGCCACTGGATTAGTCTTCGATTCATCCTGTAAATGTTGCAACTGGCCTTAATGGCACAAGGTGAGACTGCTTACCGACCTCACACTCTATAGTGGGCATCGAGTCATACAGCTCAGAAACAGCCCTTCGGCCCAACAAGTCCATACTGACCCTACTTGCCCTTCCACACTGGAATGCTCGTGGGGTAAGAAACACAAGACTAGTATGTGACTGGTCGCCCTAAACATTCATTGGTCATAGTATTTTCACCCAGCAGTCACTTCTAGTCTTTAGAGAAACAGTGGAAAAACAGGCACTTTGGCCCACCGAGTCTACGCCGACCAGCGATCACCCCATACACAAGCACTATCCTACACACTAGGGACAGTTTACAAATTGCAGAAGGCAATTAACCGACAACCCTGTATGTTTTTGGAATGTGGGTAGAAACCGGAGCACCCGGAGAAAACCCACGCGGTCATAGCGAGAACGTGCAAACTCTGTACAGACAGCAGCCCAAGGTCAGGATGGAACCCAGGTCTATGGCGCTGTAAGACAAGCAAGCGGTGTGTCTTCCGCTGCGCCACTGTGCCACCTCCTCTCTTGGTCCCTGGCTTCATGGAGTTGTCCCCTGATACTGGGTCGCCTGGAGTGAAGACTGTGGTGGTGAGGGTGAGCAAGGGAACCAACGGGCCAGGACACAGGCGACCACTTCAGAAAATGCTCCTGAAAATGTAGCCGTGCAGCGGGTAGAGTCGCTGCCTCACAGCTCCAGAGACACGGGTTCAATCCTGACTACTGGAGCTGTCTGTGTGTGGAATTAGAAAAAAAAAAATAGGTGCGGGGAAAGTAGGCTATTCGACCCTTCGAGCCAGCACCCCCATTCTATATGATCATGACTAATCATCCAAAATCAGTGCTGCAATCCTGCTTTCTCCCACATCCCTTGATTCCATTAGCTCTAAGATTTATATCCAACTCTCTTGAAAATATCCAGTGAATTGGCCTCCACTGCCTTCTGTGGCAGGGAATTCCACAGATTCACAGCTCTCTGAGTGACAGAGTTTGCACGTTCTCCTGTGACCGCGTGGGTTTTCTCCAGGAGCTCCGGTTTCCTCCCACGTCACAAAGTCGCGCAGGGTTGTAGGTTGACAGTTCCTCTGTAAATTGCCTCTCGTGTCACGGTGAGGGTTGGAATCTGGGGAGAACTGATGGGAATGTTGGGGGAATGAGTGAGGGTCAGGTATGCACTGAACGGCCTGTCTCCCTTCTGTGTAGCCCCATCACTCTTTGGACTATCTCTGATCGGACTTTACTGGACTTTACCTCGCACTGAACGTTAACCCCTTCATCCTGTATCTGTACACTGTGGGCGGCTCGACTGTAATCATGTGTAGTCTTTCCGCTGACAGGATAGCACGCAAGCAAAAAAACTTCTTCACTGCACCTTGGTACACGTGACAATAATAAACTAAACTAAACTAGAAACTTAAATATAAATATGTACTTAAGATATTGTTTTTGATCTGATGTGTCGACATCCTTCCTGGTTTTGAGAAATCTAAGATGATCTTTCTGTTGCAGACTGTGGTCAACAAACAACTCGGAACTTCCACCACCGATTGTCCATCACAAAGATAATTTTTGCTGTTAAAACAATAAAATAAAGTCATAATTGTAAGCATATAGCGGCATACTTTGTGTTTGTTCATGTACATCAGTTCCTGGAGCAGAATCAGGCCATTTGACCCATCAGGTCTACTCCGCCGTTCAATCATGGCTGATCTATCTCTCCCTTTCAACCCCATTCTCCTGCCTTCTCCCCATAACCTATGACACCTGTACTAATCGAGAATCTGTCAATCTCCGCTTTAAAAATACGCACTGACTTGGCCTCCACAGCCATCTGGCAATGAATTCCACAGATTCACCACCCTCTGACTAAGCAAATTCCTCCTCATCTCCTTCCTAAATGTTCTTCCTTTTATTCTGAGGCTGTGTCCTCTGGTCCTGGACTCCGTAAATAATGGCAACATCCTCTCCACATAGACTCTATCCAGGCCTTTCACTATTTGGTAAGTTTCAATGAGGTTCCCACCACCTCATCCTTCAAAATTCCCCTCATCCTGATAAAGAGTTTATCAATTAAAGTCAGCAATTTCAGTTGATGAATTGAATTGAATAACTGTTGAATTAACTACATACAAGAATTTGCCTCACAAGTTACAACACGATATGCAGTTAACAATTAGGAATGAAACATTACAATTTAAACATGTGAAGAATTAAATAAAATACCAGAACACAAGGAGGCTGCAGACTTCTGGTTGTTGAGTAGAGCTGCTGCTCATGGAAACAAGCTTCTTCTTCTTGCGTATGGTGTGCACAGCCTAAAGTTGTAAGACAACTTGTTCTGTTTGATCTTTTGTTTGTGCACGCTAGGTTGATTGCATTTGTTGAAACAGGGTGGACCACTTGAACGTTGCAATCTCCCACCTTATGGAAACAAGCTGTTTTTTTGTGTCTGTACTCCCGGCTTCCCCTGACCCTCATTGCCTGCGCTCACGTACTTTCAACCAATCACTGCCTCCCACGGAGCATTGGCCGTAGTCAGCCGCGACCTCTGCCAAACGTGTCGTTGCATCAGCATCAAGAACAATGCCATCCCAGCTGCCAGCGGCCAACCAGGCGCCCTACACATCCTGCTTCTGTCTCCACCACATCTCGCTCTGGCCCCCCACCCAGTGATGGAAATGGGGGGGGGGTACGCAGGGGTACGTTCCCTTACTTTTTAGACGCTGTTCCCCTACTTTTTAGTTTGCAGTCTCCATGACAAGGCTGCCAACTCTCACGCTTTGAACGCGAGACTCAAGCATTTTGATAATTCTCACACACTCACGCTGATCACTAATTTTTCACGCGCTGTCGTGAGAAATTCTGTGACCAACGAGAATTTCAAAACTCATATCAATTGCATGGGCCGCGGGTGTTGGATAGCCGGGGCTGAGAAAGGGATGGAAGCAGAAGCAGTAGCGGGGACCGGATGTGGATGGGGAGCCGGGGCGGGTGAGTGTTTGCCGGGCTGGCGAGACACTCGCTGCAGCTCCGGCCATGGAGCTGCCTCAATGCAAGAGTCCCGGGCCATCGGAGGCGTCGGAAGCGTTGCGCCGTTGCCGTTAGAGTCTCTGTGCCGAATTCACCCTGGTGACCGGCATGGATCAGGCAGCGTCTGTGGAGAGAAGGAATGGGTGATGTTTCTGGTCGTGACCCTTCTAAGGGTCTCAACCCGAAACCTTTAGAAGGGTCTTGACCCGAAACGTCACCCATTCCTTCTCCACAGAGATGCTGCCTGTCCCGCTGAGTTGCTCCAGCATTTTGTTAAACTCTTCGGTTTAAACCAGCATCTGCAGTTCCTTCTCACATAATGAGATCCCAACAAGACGACTTTGAAGCTAGCACCACACAGGTGGCGGAGGGACAGGGAGAGAGGGGATGTTAAATAAATCGATATTCATACTCAATCGGGGAAATTAGTTGACATCTGTCTTTAAATTAATATTTTATTCATCTTTAAATGTAAGTCTTGGATTCATGTATCGCGGGAACAAATAAGCAAAGTAAATATAAACTACAAATTAACTTCAGAAAATGAAACTTCACACTTCCGGTGGCGCTAATGGTGGAGTAGGTTGTGCGCCAGCTAGCTCCACGTGAAAAAGCCGGGAAAAAACATGAGTAAAATAAAGACCTGACCTGCAGAAATTGCTCCGGCAGCCTGCGTGACGTCATCAGACCCCGACTCTGGAGACCTAATGTCGGTAACTCGCTTCCCCCACAAAGGAACCGGTTAAAAAAACTACAAGAAGTAAACAACCGAAGGAGGAAGTAGGCCCGACTGAAGCCTCGGGTTCCGTTTTAACGTCGTCCCAGGAGGACATCTCAAAGGCCCAGAAGACAAAGATAACAAAAAGTGAAATGGAGGAACTTCGCAACCTCATCTCAAGGGAAATTGAAAGTATAAAAGAAGAATTGATAAGCTTTAAAAAATAATTGATTAAAGAAATTCTGAAAAGTTTTAAAAAAAGAGATTAAAGAAGATTTCTCAGATTTTGAAAATAAAATGACTAATCTTGTCCGTATGGAACTGGCTACCATGAAGGAGGAAATGTCTGCAAATTTCGACTTGCAAATCAATGAAATAAACGAAAAAATTAAGTCGGATGAAACCAACTTTAATGATAAGCTGGAGTCGGCCTTCACTACAATGGATCAACAATTGGAGCAATGAACTGATGCCATAACTCACTTGGAAAGCACTACAGAGACACTCCTTGCCGAGAACAAGCGTTTATCAGATTTACTGTATAAAGTAACTGAAAAATGCATTGACTTGGAGGGCCGTCAGAGACGTCAGAATTTAAGAATTGTTGGCGCTCGAGAGGGTAAAGAAGGAACTAAAGATCTCCGTGACTTTGCCGCAGACTTATTAAAAAAAGTCTTGAATTTAGATCAAAAGCCCTTATTAGGCCGGGCACACAGAGTTCTTGGACGTCGCTCGGACCCGACCCCAAGGCAGCTGATAGTGAAGGTGCAATACGATCATGTTTTGGATGACATCATGAAAAAAATTGCTGGCACCAGAAATCTTATGTTTGATGGAGACAAAATAAGCATATTTCGAGATTACCCTGCAGAGGTGGTCAGAAGGAGAGTGTTATTCATCAAACAAGAGGGATTCTTAAGAAGATAGATAACTTGAGATATGGATTGCTGTACCCTGCAAGATTGAGAGTCACTTATCAGGATATCGACAGCTGAGCAATCCTTCTTGTTATGGACATACTATTCTAATATTTTAATACTAATTTTTACTAACAATTACTAATCATTAAGAACACTTGTTATTATTATTGGAATAATTAGTTAAAAATATGAAATGTAAAAAAGGTATAATTTAGATATCTTATTAATTGGAATTTGCTATGTTCTTCCTTTTTTTACATCAGACTAACATTTGACTAATAATTAGCCAAGAGAGTAATAGTTTCTCACTACATGATTACTAACATTCTGGACCAAAATAGTCCTAATTTAATCCCGTAAATTACTTTTATTGAAATTTTTAAGTGTGGAGCTAGGAATAATTTTTTAAGTCTACGGAAGTCCTTAGATGGTCAGCCACGCTAGTGTGGCTAGCACCAGCTACACTAACCTTAGATGTAGTTTCTTTTTTCTTCTTACACTTTATTAATTTTAATTTTTTTACTTTTGGTATTTTTTACTTAATTACTATTTTGAACTTGAATTAATTTACAAATATTATTTGTGGAGAATGTCCGGGAGGAAGATTTATTTGAATTAGATTTACAACTCATCTGTCCTGTGTTCGGGTGGAATGTCAGGTTTACGGTGTTCTTTTATAGACCACCCTAACCACAAGATGCAAGATGTTAATAGAAAAAACGGGGTTCAAGGAATCACTTTTGTAGTTGGAATGTTAAGGGAATTAATGAATCAATCAAGAGAGGCAAGGTATTAGCACACTTAAAATCACTCAAAGCAGATATAACATTTCTTCAAGAAACCCACCTTAAAAGCGACGCACAATATAGATTGAAAGCAAAATGGATCGCTGAAACATATCATTCTTCATTCTCCCATAAGGCCAGAGGTGTCGCAATTTTAATTCGTAAAGGTATACCTTTTAAACACATATCAACTATTGTGGACACTAATGGTAGATATATTATACTAGTGGGTGAATTATATCTAAAAAAAGTGATTTTTCTTAATGTCTGTGGACCAAATTTTGACAACCCACAGTTTTTTAAGAATATACTTAATACTATCCCGGAGCTCACACAACATAATTTGATAATCGGTGGAGATTTAAATTGTACACTAGATTCTTATCTTGATAGATCATCAAGACAAAGAAAAGTAGAATCTAAGACAAGCGAATTACTAAACTCATACATTAATACTCCCAATATCAAGGATGTTTGGAGAATTGAAAACCCATCTGGAAGGGAATACTCATTTTACTCACCGGTACATAAAACCTATTCAAGGATAGACTACTTTTTAGTAGACTCTAAACTTATCCCATTTACTTATAACTCGAAATATGACCATGCTCCTGTAACATTTATGATCAAACTAAGTGGAATGGCTGACAAGCAGACACAATGGAGACTTAATCTGTTAAATGATAAAGCATGTTACGCATGTTTTTTGAGACAAACGACTGCCCTGAAATATCTGCCTCCCTTCTTTGGGAAACATTTAAAACATTTATACGAGGAGCGTTAATCTCCGCGCAAGCCTTTCGTAATAATGAGAACCGCGCCAAACAACTGGTATTGGAAATGGAAATAAGGCAATTAGATATGTAAAATGCAATCGCGCCTTCTACGATAATACATAATAAAATTGCTGCTCTCAAATATAAGTTAAACCAAATATATTCAGACCAAATCATAAAGTTTTATCAAAAAACTAAACAGCTACACTTTGAATTCGGTGATAAACCACAAAAATTACTGGCACATCAACTCCGGAAACAGGAAGGGGAGAAAACAATATATAAAGTTAAATCAGATATGGGAGAAATATTAACATTACCCAAGGATATTAACGATAGGTTCCCTCACTACTATCAAACACTTTACTCAACCAAAACGACAGTGGGTTCAGCAGGAATCAAATTATTTTCACAGAAATGCAATCTTACAGGTTTAGACCTGAAAGAGAGGGAATTATTAGGGGCTGAAATATCAGTAAAAGATATTGAAGAATCTATTAGTTCTTTAAAAAATGGAAAGGCCGCTGGCCCAGATGGTTTAAATAGCGAATTTTATAAACAATTTCATGATCTGATCTCGCCACGCCTACAGACATTATATACTCAAGCATTCATGCAACAGAAACTTCCAGAAACTTTAAATGAATCAACAATATACTTATACCAAAAACGGATAAGGACCTTGAAGACCCAGGTTCCTATAGAGCAATTGCTCTCTTAAACACCGATCAGAAAATATTAACCAAAATTTTAGCACATAGATTAAGTTTAGTGATTCATAAATTAATACACCCCGATCAAACAGGCTTTATTCCAAAACGTTATTCATATTATAATCTGAGACGATTATTTAACATTACATACTCAAATAGAATAGCTAATGTAGATTTAGCAGTCATCTCGTTAGATGCTGAGAAAGCATTCGATCAAGTGGAATGGCCCCACTTATTTTCGGTGATGGAAAAATTTCAACTACGTGAGAAGGCCTGTACTTGGGTTAAGCTTTTATATACCAACCCAACAGCTAGAATAATGACAAATCACATGTTATCAACAAAATTTGATTTATCTAAAGGTTGTAGACAAGGATGCCCGCTATCCCTGTTACTATTCACCCTTGTTATTGAACCACTAGCAGAAAGAGTTAGAGCACACCCAGAAATATATGGGTATAATACTAAAAATACAGTTAACAAAATTTCTCTATATGCAGATGATGTATTATTATATATTACAAACCCAGAAATCAGCATCCCTAACTAGTTAAATCTTATAACTCAATTTGGTTTATTCTCGGGATACAGAATTAATTGGAATAAGAGTGAGATTATGCCAATAACGGAACTTAATTTATATATATTGCAAGAATCACCTTTTAAAATAGTGAATGAAAAATGTAAATACTTAGGAATTTACATGACCAAGAAATATACTTTATTCAAATCAAATTTCGTGCCTTTACTTAATAAATTCCATAAGAATATTCAATATTGGAAAACACTTCTCATTTCAATGCTCGGTAGAATTAATGCTATTAAAATGATTTTCCTTCCTCAACTACTATACCTCTTTCAATCAATTCCGATATATCTCCCAAAAATGTCTTTAAAAAAAGTTGACTCTATTGTAACAAGTTTTATTTGGGATTATAAGAATCACAGAATATGCAAAAAACACTTATGTAAACCCAAGACGAATGGAGAATCAGTCTTACCAAATGTCTTATTTTATTTCTGGGCAGTCAATGTCAAAAACATAAATTTCTGGTTGGAAGATATGGATCAACAACCAGACTGGTTAAAGATGGAAAAGGAGGATTATCTGCCTTTTGAAGTTGGTCCAATTCTGTTAGCTCCTACAAATTTGAATTAAAAAATCTATAGTGAAAATCCGATAATACATAGTGGTATTCGAATTTGGAAACAACTAAAGAAGACATTAAAATTGGATAATTTATCACTTTCTCTCTCTATTGCAAATAACCCTTCATTTAAACCTTCAGTATTGGATAAAGGTTTTGCACAATGGAAAAATTATGGGATTAAAAAGCTGGGACATCTTTATAGAAAAGGTGTGTTCCTCTCATTTCAGGAGGTACAACAGAATTATGGATTACATTCAAATATATTTTTTAGATATTTACAACTTAAAGATTATGTTATATCACATACACAAAAATACAGAACTAGAGAGCCAGAGATTCTAGATGATTGTTTGAATAAACACCCCAACACAGTCAAATTAATATCTTACATTTATAGTACTCTTTTAGATAGTGACATTCCGTCGACGGAATTATATAGACAAGCATGGGAAAATGAATTAGTTCAACCCATAACTTCGGGAGCGGCTGCTTTGCCAGTGCCGACGCCCCCTCGGCCTGTGCTGAAGTCCCCTGTTTCATCACCGGGAATGCTGGTTCAATCTCCGTCACCCGTGAAGCCACCGGCTCTGTCCGTGGTTGGGAAAAAACGGAGATGGTTTTTATCACACCCAAGCTGGTTGTGTTTGCAAGCCCACAGTGAAGTACCCAGGCTATGTTTGACTTCCCTCCAGCTTATTATCAATTGCTATCCATGCCTTATTTAGTCAATGGTTTTGTACTGACATTTAATTTTTTTAAGAGGGAGGATGTAGATCAGTGTCACTCGTGTTATGAGTCATACTTTGTAGCTACGCCCACTAGTTTGACAGAAAGCTTCTCAGCCCTTTCTCCCTCAGTCTTGAGTTACGTATTAAGATGAAGTTACCTACGCTGTAACGCTAATAAAGTATTTGTATCTTAATCACTGTGTGTGATCTAAGTTATTCCAACAGCAGAAGCTCGACATTCCCTGAATTGCTGTGAAGGACTCAGTGTTCTGGGATAGAAACTGTGGCCGGTAGGGCATTGTGATGATCACCAGGGGAGCCAAGGATATGGCAGCCCGGCCGGCAGTCTGTTCGTTTTTTCATCTTTTTGTTATTTTTTTGTGTCTGTTAAAAGTTTGATTTAATGTACTTCGGTTTGTTTTATGTGGGGGGAGGGGGGATTGGGGGAAACTTTTTTCTTACCTTCCTGGAGATGTGATCATTTTTTGGATCACATTCTCCGGGCTCTGCGGCCTACCATCGCTGGAGCTGGAAGCCGCCTTGGACTGTCGTGAGCCCCACCGCGGGGCGCGGACTTAACATCGGAGCGGATCCCTTGCCTGGGATCGCACCCACTGCAGCCTGCGGACTTACCATCATGGGCTCGCAGTCTCGGGAGAGGCAAGTCGGGAGCTCCAATGCCACAGAAGGTTCGACCAGCCCCGACACGAGATTGGATCGCTCGGCGCGGGGGAGCTGACAACCCCCCAATGCGGGAGCTGAACGCCTCTACGCAGATGGCCCGAACGCCACCGGCCACAGGATTCAAGATCATCCCGTCAACAGAGGGCTCGAGGACCACGACCGAGGAAGAACAAAAGGGAAGGACTTGAACTTTATTTTGCCTTCCATCACAGTGAGGGATGTGTAGGAGTCACTGTGGTGGATGTTCATTTTAAAACGTGTTTTTGAGTCTGTTGCTTTTAATTGTATGACTAACCTGGCCAGTGAAATTCCTCGTATGTTGCAAAACATACTTGGCGAATAAACTCAGATTCTGATTCTTCTGATAACTGCCTAACTGACAGTGTAGATTTGAAGAAATCCAACTTTTTAAATGTAACTTTAAAACGTTTAAATATCCCCCACTGCGTCCCTCTCCTTACAACAATGTAAAAACACTTTCATAGCTTGTGTATTGACAGCAGAGATTCCATTGTTAAGTAATTTTCAGTTTTTGGAATGTTCACTGCAGCTAATGTAATTAAGATCCCATTGTGATTGGACAACTGTGGGATGCCATTGTGACATCGCTGGAAGAGTCTCCCTCTCAAAGGCAGTTATTATTCTCAAAGTTGGCTTTTTTTAAACTTTACATATCAATAACTTGTGAAATATGACAACAAATCTGAAGGAAACATTACATTGACGACGGGAAAAAGCTGAGTAAGGATCTGCAAAATCCTGGAGCCAATCATTCCCAAACCCCCACTGTTGTGAAGATCCTGTGAGAAAGGGGTTAACAGACATAGTTGATTTAAACTAGGAATAGAAAAATATAGCTTAGAAAGAACGGTGTCAGCAGACACCAAGACTGTTAGTAGAATAGAAAGTAACAATATATAGAACAGAGAAAAATTTGAGATAAAAAGTAACAAACTCACCAGATACTAGCTTTTCAATTAAAATACAAGAAACGAGGCCAGGTCAATTGCAATTGAGCATGCTTAATGAAATAAATGAATATTACTTACACAACCCTGGTTGAGAAACTGTTCATTACCATGCACATGTATGAACATGCGATGTATGATGTGGGAGGTACTGGGGGACGTACCTATAGACTGTGCACCTCAGTGCTCTGATTGGGAAGAGTCAGAGGGGAGGTTAAGCCAGCAGAATTGTGTGTATAAAGGGGCCTTACTTTCTGGACTTCAGTGTGCCTCTAGGGGACAGCAAAGGAGAGGCACCAATTCTGCAGAATATTATCATAATAAAAGCTTCTTTGTTGACGTTGTCTCAAACAGCGTTTGTGATTTTTTCTTATCTCACACTTTACATATCAATAACTTGTGAAATATAACAACAAATCTGAAGGAAACATTACATTGACAACGGGAAAATGCTGAATAAGGATCTGCAGAATCCCGGAGCCAATCATTCCCATCACCCGTTCCCCAAACATAACCCATTCGACCAACGCAATATTCCACCACTCACCCATAGCCCCCAACTGCGCAAGCGTGGCTCATTGCCCCTCATCCCCATCACTTCCTCCCCCTCCTCTCACCCTCCCTCTTCTCTCCCCTCACCTCCTCCCCTCCTCCACTCCTCCTTCACCGCTCCCTCCTGCTCCTTTCCCCTGCCCTCAGCCACTCCCTACCCTCAGTCAGTCCCTCCCACCCTCCATAACCCCTCTCCCCTCCCTACCCTCCTGACCCATTGGGCCTTGTTTCCCAAACTCTACCGCTGTGCCACCGTGACCACCTGTTTATTAAATGTTATCCATGAGTATGGTGTTTCCAAGCCTATTCTGCTGCTGCAGGTAACCATTTAATTGTTCCATTGTCGGTACATACAACAATTAAACACTCTTGACTCTAGACTCTTGACACCTGAGACCATGTGATTCACCTAACTTCACCGACAAACATCCTCTCTTGCTCGGTTCTGTTGAAGGATATTCATTCTGAATCGTTGCCTCTGTTGCTCCACCACAGATGCTGCCTGACCCACTGTATGTCTCCCACATTCCCCTTTATTTTTGTTCCTGTTCTCAACATCTGCAGACTCCTGATTTTCCACATGTTGTTCTGTCCCCGTGTGGTCATGACCACAAATGGACACAGCTCATAGAACCCGGCGATGTTGCCCGTAGTGAGCAGGAGTTGCACAAAGTTCACACCCAACTCAATGCTGGCGTACAAGGAATCACTCACACCAGCTGTCTTCAGGGCAGGCAGAAGTACATTTACTGGTGCAAACGGGGTCAGTTCTCCTCACTGCATGCGATCCGAAGGGCCTGTTTCCCTGCTTTACCTCTGAACTAAACTAAACTAAACTAAACTAGACTTTGCTACTGACCCTGGGACGGGCCCTGCTGAATCAGTGGGAGGTTTCACTGGATTGTCAGCCGGGCCAATTCTTCACATTCCTTATCACAAAAAGTGGTCCAGACACAGGAATATGTCCCCTCATCTTTCTCTTTTACGCCTGTCAGGAGCAATGAGCCGTCAAATTCAGGAAATGGATTTTCATGCACGAACTCGCAGTGGACATCAGATCCGTGATATCGGTGAAGTATTCCAGTATGACTCATGGCAATTTCAAGACCATCTTTTCTCCATGTAGCTACACGGAGATATCCGTAATCTTTGGATACTTTACAGGGCAGCGTAATAGAACCACCCAGAGATGCAACGAGCACCTTCATGTTAATCGATGATGGTGCTCGTTGATAGGTGATGACGGTATGCATCAGAATCTGTCTCGTTCGTGCAACTTGGAAGCTGTTTATCGTTGACTTGCAGAGGCGCCCGTGCGTTCCACCCGGGCAAGTTTGCCTCCTCTCCCCATTCTCCGGAGATCGGACCTGTTCCAGTTCCGGAGACTTGCCACACCATCTCCTCAAGGACCATGAACCCTATCCATCTCTGCAGTCCCATGTTCCTGTGGGTGAAACAATGGGTCACCTTATTGCAACTCAGTAGGATTCATGATGACATTCTCTGAACCCGTCCAGAGTTGGGGAATCGAGAACCAGAGGACATCGGTTTAAGGAGAGGGGGGGGAAAGATTTAATGGGAAACTGAGGGGTGACTTTTTTACACAAAGGGTGGAGGTTGTTTGGAACGAGCTGCCGGAAGAGGTAGTTGAGGCAGGTACTATCACAATGATTAAGAAACAGTTAGACAGGTACATTGATAGGGCAGGATTAGAGGGGTAAGGGCCAAATGCTGGCAGGAGGGGCAAGTTGGTGGGCGCGGGAAAGTTGGGCCGAAGGTCTCGCTATATGACTCTATGACTCCATCACTTGTCCCACCCCGGTCATTCCTGCCTTCTCCCTGGTCCTGTCTAGCAGAAGGTACAGAAGCTTGAAAGCGCGCACCACCAGACTCAGGAACAGCTTCTTCCCCTCTGCTATCAGGCTTCTGAACTGGGGGAACAGTGAACAGAGACAATCCAACCCCCATCACTCACAGGCACTTGAAGGATCCACAGGGGTGGTTACCAGCTCCAGAGTCTCCACACAGGGTGACGAGGCCGGTCTTGTTCACATCTCCTGCCATCGCTCGCTCCTTTTATACCTACTCCCGGCTTCCCCTGACCCTCATTGCCTGCGCTCACATACTTTCAACCAATCACTGCCTCCCACGGAGCATTGGCCGGAGTCAGCCGCGACCTCTCCACCCTCTGCCAAACGTGTCGTTGCATCAGCCGTTAACGTTTAACAAGAACAACGCCACCCCAGCTGCCAGCGGCCAACCAGGCGCCCCACACATCCTGCTTGTGTCTCCACCACGTCTCGCTTCGGCCACCGATCACAGTTGAGGCAGAAACTATCCCAAGGTTTAAGAAACAGTTAGACAGGAGCATGGATAGGTCAGATTTGGAGGGATATGGACCAAACGTGGACAGGTGGGACTAGTGTAACTGGGGCATGTTGGCCAGTGTGGGCAAGTTGGGCCGAAGGGCCTGTTTCCACGCTGTATCACTCTGACTCTACTACACTATGACATTAAATAAATAATGATTATAAAATGAAACTTCACATAAATCTCATCCTCTCCTCTCTATACACAACACACTCATTGACTGCAGCAGATACAATGAATGTCACACTGGTGGTACCAGGGCACCTCTGGAACATGTTCTACTCAAGATGTGATAGAGAAGACGATGAAACACAGAACATGGAATAGTACAGCACAGGAACAGGCCCTTCGGCCCACAATATCCGTGCTGAACATGATGCCAATTTAAGCTAATCTCCTCTGCCTGCATGTGATCTGTAATCTCTATCCCCTGCATATCCATGAGAAATTTTAGATAAAGCCTCTTAACTATTGTATCTGCCACCACCACCCACAGCAGCGGGTTCCAGGCACCCACCGCCCTCTGTGCCCCGCAGGTGAGGCCACATTTAGATCCCAATTTTTAAGAAACAGTGAGTCAGGTACATGGATAGGACAGGTTTGGAAGGATATGGACCAAACTGGATGTTCTCAAGAGAGAGTTAGATTTAGCTCTTAGTGCTAACGCAATCAAGGGATATGGGGAGAAAGCAGGAATGGGGTACTGATTCAGGATGATCAGCCATGATCATCATTGAATGGCGGTGCTGGCTCGAAGGGCCGAATGGCCTACTTCTGCACCAATTTTCATTGTTTCTATGTTTCTACAATGAGGGTCAAAACTGGACTCTAATCAGTGCAAGAGGCCAATGTAAGGGAGGCTCAGTGATGCAGCGGTAGAGCTGCTGCCTTACAGCGCTAGAGACCCGTGTTCAATCCTGACTGTGGGTACTGTCTGTACGGTGGCTGTACGTATTCCCTATGACTGTGTGGGTTTCCTCCGGGTGCTACAGTTTCCTGACAGATTTCAAAGATGTGCTGGTTTGTAGGTTAATTGGCTTCAGTAAATTGTCTCTTGTGTGTAGGTTAGAACTTGTGTTTGGGCGATCACTCTAAACAAATCTAAACTAAACTCAAGTCAACTCAAGTCAACTCGACTCAACTGAGCTAAAGGCAACTCCATGACATTTAATTTTGCTGCTCAGACCTGTTAAAATATTCTGGATTGGAACAAGTAAGGTCAGTTCAGTTTGACTTGGGATGCAAATAATAATGGTTCCGACTGTTAATGTTGAGGAGGGATTTCAATGCGCTGATCAAGGGATAAACACCCTCTTTACATCTTGTTCCACTAAAGCAATCAAAATCTAGAGACCACAACATGGCTCCTCCACAGTTGTTGGTCATCAGCCATTGGCCTGCGGAAAAGGATGGAAAACCATAACTGGAAAGTGTCTTTTGTTGAGGAGCCTTTTAGGCAATAAAACACATGGATATAATATGTAAAAAGCAAAATAATTCAATGAATGAGAGAGCACAATACTAGTGTGTAAAGCCAATATCCTTAGTACAACCAAAGACAGTTCATGGACGTTCATCGTTGACCTCAGTGTCGTGCCGTGTTCAAGCTGGTTGTTGGGAAGGAAGAATTGATCCAATCACTGCCTCCCACGGGGCATTGGCCGGAGCCAGCTGTGACCAATCCCACCGCACCGCCGGCTCAGGTGAGTATAAAGTGTGAAACCAGCGCAGGTGCCAGGGTGGTGGTGGTGACGTGGCGTGGCTGGGACATCCAGTCCGAATGTTGGCCAGAGCGAGACGTGGTGGAGACACAAGCAGGATGTGTGGGGCACTTGGTTGGCCGCTGGCAGCTGGGATGGCGTTGTTCTTGTTAAACGTTAACAGCTGATGCAACGACACGTTTGGCAGAGGGTGGAGAGGTTGCGGCTGACTCCGGCCAATACTCCGTGGGAGCCAGTGATTGGTTGAAAGTACGGGAGCGCAGGCAATGAAGGTCAGGAGAAGCCGGGAGTAGGTTTAAAAGGAGCGAGCGATGGCAGGAGATGGAAATAAGACCAGCCTCATCACCCTGTGTGGAGACTCCGGAGCTGGTAACCACCCCTGTGGATCCTTCAAGTGTCTGTGAGTGATGGGGTTGGGATTGTCTCTATTCACTGTTCCCCCAGTTCAGAAGCCTGACAGCAGAGGGGAATAAGCTGTTCCTGAGTCTGGTGGTGCGCGCTTTCAAGCTTCTGTACCTTCTGCTAGACAGGACCAGGTAGAAGGAGGAATGACCGGGGTGGGACAAGTCTTTGATTTTTTTGGTTGTAGATGGAGTCACTGGTGGGGTGAGTGGTCTGTGTGATGGACTGGGCTCCATCCACAACTCTGCAATTTCATGTGGTCTTGGGCTCAGAGCTGTTCCCAACCAAGCTGTGGTGCAACCCGACAGTCTGCTCTCCGTGGTGCATCTGTAGAAGTTTCTAAGAGACATTGGAGACTTGCCATATTTCCTCGGTCTCCAAGGAAGTTGATGCCACTTCAATGTTGTTGGTCAACGACAGGTCAAAGCAACTTAAAATAAAGCAGGCGGGAGCTGAAGAAGCTGCACAGCGACATTGCCCAGTGTGGTGGCAGCAGCTTCAGAGAATGTTATCATGAATCCTACTGAGTTGCAATAATGTGACCCATTGTTTCACCCACAGGAACATGGGACTGCAGAGATGGATAGGATTCATGGTCCTTGTGGAGATGGTGTGGCAAGTCTCCGGAACTGGAACAGGTCCGATCTCCAGAGAATGGGGAGAGGAAGTAAACTTGCCCGGGTGGAACGCACGGGCTCCTCGACAAGTCAACACACAAGAAACTCCAGAATGCGGTGTTAAGCCATATTTGAACAAGATGAAATGGACAGAGATGACGGCACGCAAGGGTGGTTCTGCTACGCTACCCTGTAAAGTACCCACAGGGAAGGGTGGACCCAAGCATTTTGTGGTCACCTGGAGTAAAGGGAAGGGGACACTGGGCGTGTTTACTGAAGGGAAAGGTCCAATCTATCCAGGAGGTTCCGGCCGCTGGACGTTCACGAAACCAAATGTGGTTGAGACACGGGATGCCTCGTTGACTATCACGGGTTTACGCGAGACTGATATTGGGATATATTCCTGCGCTTGGTTCACTAGCCAAGGGGAATGCAGACTAAATATCAAGCTGACTGTGAAGTGAAACCTCCCACTGATTCAGCACAGACCCCTCCAAGTGTCAGGAGCAACAGGCAGTGGCAGGTCAGCACAAACACAATAACATCCCTCATTATAAACTTGACACACTTAGGCCAACAACAGCATTTTATATTGTAGTCACTGAATTCATCATGAGGGGAATAGAGGGGTGAACACTAAGCATCTTTTACCTGGGGTACGGGAATCAAGGGACATAAGTTTAAGGTGAGAGGGGCAAGATTTAATAGCAACCTGAGGGGCAAAATCTTTACTCAGGGGGCGGTGGGTTTATGGAACTGTCCGGTTGGGCGGGAACTGTAACAATATTTAATACACAATTGGTACAGGGAAAGGTTTAGGGGGATATGGGGCAAAAGTAGTGCAATGGAACAGACCCTGCTTGCACCGGTAAATGTACCATTAATGGAAATAAACTCTCTTGAAGACAACCGGTGTGAGTGATTCTTTGTACGCCAGCATTGAGTTGGGTGTGAACTTTGTGCAACTCCTGCTCACTACGGGCAGCATCGCTGGGTTCTATGAGCTGTGTCCATCATTGGTCATACCACATGGGGACGGAACAACATGTGGAAAATCAGGAGTCTGCAGATGTTGAGAACAGGAACAAAAATAAAGGGGAATGATGTCAGGAACAAAAGTAAAGGCAGATGACACAAAAGTAGGTGGTTTTGCAGATAGTGGAGATGATTGTGAAAAACTGCAGCAGAATCTTGAACTATTGGCCAGGTGGGCTGAGGAATGGTTGATGGAATACAGAGAAATGTGAGGTGTTGTATTTTGGGGAGTCTAACATGTGCAGGACCTACACAGTGAATGGCCCGGCTCTGGGGAATGTTGTAGAGCAGAGGAATCTATGAGTGAAGGTGCATGGTTCCTTGAAGATGCAGTCACAGGTAAATAGGGTGGTCAAAAAGGCTTTTAGCACATTGGCCTTCATCAGTCAGAGTATTGAGTATGGAGGTTGGGAGGTCATCTTGCAGCTGTACAAGACATTGTTGAGGCCACATTTAGATCCCAATGTTTAATAAACAGTTGGACAGGTACATGGATAGGACAGGTTTGGAGGGATATGGACCAAACACAGGCAGGTGAGACTATTGTAGCTGGGACATGTTGGCCACTGGGACATGTTGCAACTTGGGCCGAACGGCCTGTTTCCACGCTGTATCACTCTAGGACTCTATTACACTATGACATTAAATAAATAATGATTATAAAATGAAATTTCACATAAATCTCATCTTCTCCTCTGGCTGTATACACAACACACTCATTGACTGAAGCAGATACAATGAATGTCACACTGGTGGTAACCAGGGCACCTCTGGAAAATGTTCTTCTCAAGATGTGATTGAGAAGATGATGCAACATAGAACATGGAACAGTACAGCACATGAACAAGCCCTTCGGCCCACAATGTCCGTGCTGAACATGATCACCATGGAAAATTGGTTCTGACTGTCTACCCTATCTGGATCTCATACTTTTATAACTTGTGCAAGAGGCCAATGCAAGGGAGGCACAGTGGCGCAGAGGTAGTGTTGCTGCCTTCCAGCGCTATGTGTGGGGCGCCTGGTTGGCCGCTGGCAGCTGGGATGGCGTTGTTCTTGTTAAACGTTAACGGCTGATGCAACGACACACGTTGGCAGAGGGTGGAGAGGTCGCGGCTGACTCCGGCCAATGCTCCGTGGGAGGCAGTGATTGGTTGAAAGTACGTGAGCGCAGGCAATGAGGGTCAGGAGAAGCCGGGTGTAGGTGTAAAAGGAGCGAGCGATGGCAGAAGATGAGAACAAGACCGGCCTCGTCACCCTGTGTGGAGACTCTGGAGCTGGTAACCACCCCTGTGGATCCTTCAAGTGCCTGTGAGTGATGGGGGTGGGATTGCCTCTGTTCACTGTTCCCCCAGTTCAGAAGCCTGATAGCAGAGGGGAAGAAGCTGTTCCTGAGTCTGGTGGTGCGCGCTTTCAAGCTTCTGTACCTTCTGCTGGATAGGACCAGGGAGAAGGAGGAATGACCGGGGTGGGACAAGTGATGGAGTCATAGAGTCATATAGCGAGACCTTCGGCCCAACTTGCCCGCGTCCACCAACTTGTCCCCTTCAAACCTACACCCACCTGCCTGCTTTTGGCCCTTACCCCTCTAATCCTGTCCTATCAATGTACCTGTCTAACTGTTTCTTAATCATTGTGATAGTACCTGCCTCAACTAACTCTTCCAGCAGCTCGTTCCAAACACCCTCCACCCTTTGTGTAAAAAAGTCACCCCTCAGTTTCCCATTAAATCTTTCCCCCCCCTCTCCTTAAACCGATGTCCTCTGGTTCTCGATTCCCCAACTCTGGACGAGTTCAGAGAAGGTCATCATGAATCCTACTGAGTTGCAATAAGGTGACCCATTGTTTCACCCACAGGAACATGGGACTGCAGAGATGGATAGGATTCGTGGTCCTTGTGGAGATGGTGTGGCAAGTCTCCGGAACTGGAACAGGTCCGATCTCCAGAGAATGGGGAGAGGAGGCAAACTTGCCCGGGTGGAACGCACGGGCTCCTCGGCAAGTCAATGAAGATCCAACTCCACAATGCGGTGTTAACCTAGCTCCGGACAAGATGAGGTGGACGGAGGTGACGGCCAGTAAGGGGGGTTCTGCTCAGCTAGCCTGCAAAATGCCCAAAGAAGACGATGGAGCCGATACATTTGTGGTACTGTGGACGAAAGGAAAAGATACGATCGCCGTGTTTACTGACAGGAACGGTGCTCAATATCCAGGGTCACCCGGACGCTGGAAGTTCATGAAAACAAACGTGGTTGAGACACGGGACGCCTCGTTGGTCCTGGCGGGGCTGGAAGAGGAAGATGCTGGGAAATATTCCTGCGCTTGGCTGGTTAATAACGTGCCGTGTAAACTAAACACCAAGCTGACAGTGCAGTGAAACCTCCCACTGATTCAACACAGGCCCTTCCAAGGGACAGGAGCACGATGATTTCAGTGACTACAAAATAAAATGCTGCTCCTAAAATTGGTGTTGACCTAAGTGTGTCATATTTATAATGACAGACATTATGGTGGTGTTGTGGTGACCTGCCCATGACCTGCCTATTGCTACTGTCCCTTCACCATGCAATTACCCAATCACAGCATCATCTCCTTCCTAAAAGAACGTCCTTTAATTCTGAGGTGTGACCTCTAGTCCTAGACTTTCCCACCAGTGGAAACATCCCCTCCACATCCACTCTATCCAAGACTTTCACTATTCTGTATGTTTCAGTGAGGTTCGCCCCCCCCCCCCCCCCCCCCCCCCCCCCCCCCCCCACCTCTCTGCCCACTCTCCCAACCTGTCCAAGTCCTCCTGTAGAGACTCCACCTATTTTTGTATCCCTTTAATACCATGGGCACTCATCTTCCTTAGCAGCCTCACGTGTGGCACTTTATCAAAGGCTTCCGAAGGGGAGTTCAGAACCAGGGTAACAGTTTAAGAATAAGGGGGTAGTCCATTTAGGACTGACATGAGGAAAAAAAATCACCCAGAGAGTTGTGAATCTGTGGAATTCTCTGCCACGGAAGGCAGTGGAGGCCACTTCACTGGATGTTTTCAAGAGAGAGTTAGATTTAGCTCTTAGGGCTAACGGAATCAAGGGATTTGCGGAAGAGCAAAAAGCAGGACTTGGACTGGGTAGTGATTTTGGATGATCACTTTGCAAAAACAGGAAAGCAGACTATTATTTAAATGGTGGCCGATTAGGAAAAGGGGAGATGCATATTGAATGGCGGTGTTAGCATGCTTGAACAGGAGCTGAATGCCCTGCTCCTCCGCCTATTTTCCATGTTTCTATGTTTCTGTGACTCGCTGGAGCCACAACACAGCTTAGGATGTGTGGGGCACTCTCTGCCACAGAGGGTTTGTCAACTGTCGGGACATCTTTGATGCAGCCACAATTCGTTAGTAATTAACGGAATGGCGGTGCTGCTTGACTCTAACCACACAGAGGACAAGTCTGGGCACCACTCTGTGAACGACAATGTTTGCTTGACACCAGTTTGTATTGGGGTGGCACAGTGGTAGCATAGCTGTAGAGTTACTGCCTCACAATGCCAGAGACCCGGGTTCGATCCTGACTACGGGTGCTGCCATTAAAGTTTTTGCATGTTCTCCCAATGACAATGGCCAGACCCTTTTCACCAGAAGAGAAATACCAATTACCACAGGACATCAGACAGACAGTTTGAGTAGATCATCAGAACAATTTTCCCAGGGTGGGAATGTAGAGGGCAGAGCTTTAAGGTGAGAGGGGCAAAGTTTAAATGAGATGTGCGGGGCAAGTTTTTTTTACACGGAGAGTGGTGGGGGCCTGGAACGCGCTGCCAGGGGTGGTGGTGGAGACAGATACGATAGTCGTGTTTAAGAGGCTTTTAGATTGGCACATTGACATGTAGGGAATGGAGGGATACGGATCACGTGCAGGCAGAGATTAGTTTAACCTGTCTGCAGGTGAATGGTGGAATCTGGGAGAAATTGAAAACCATATAGGGAGAATAAAGTTGGATTAGATTAGTGTACGATTTGTGTAAATGGATGGCTGATGGATGGCATGAACACAAAGGGTCTGTGTCTCTCTGAAAACAAGATTGTGCAAAAGCTTGAAAGGTAAGTAACTGCACGTGACTGTGACATTCATATTGATGTGTTCCTTCCCTCTGGAAGGCGACACCGGACTGTCGAAGCTCAACATCTTTTTTTCCATGAGCAGTAGCTCTACTCAACAACCAGAAATCTGTAGCCTCCTTGTGCTCTGGTATTTTATGTCATTCTTCACATGTTGAAATTGTAATGTTTCATTCCTAATTGTTAACTGTATATCGTGTTGTTACTTGCGAGCAAAGCACCGAGTCAAATTCTTGTATGTATACATACTTGGCTAATACCACTTATTCAATTCAATTCATAGCAACAGAAATTGCTGACTTTAATTAATAAACTGTTTATCAGGATGAGGGGAATTTTGAAGGATGAGGGGGTGGGGACCTCATTGAAACTTACCGAATAGTTAAAGGCCTGGGCAGAGTGGATGTGGAGAGGATGTTGCCATTATTTACGGAGTCCAGGACCAGAGGGCACAGTCTCAGAATAAAGGTAAGTAACTTTAGGAAGGAGATGTGACCTGGACAGGTTGAGTGAGTGGGCAGATGCGTGGCAGATGCAGTATAATATACATAAATGTGAGGTTATTCACTTTGGCGGCAAAAAAGGGGGCAGATTATTATTTCAATGGCGTTAGGTTAGGTAAGGGGGAGGTACAGCGAGACCTGGGTGTCCTTGTACACTGGTCACTGAAAGTTGGCGTGCAGGTAGAGCAGGAAGTGAAGAAAGCTAATGGAATGTTAGCCTTCATAACAAGAGGATTTCAGTATAGGAGTAAAGAGGTTCTTCAGCATTTATATAGGGCTCTGGTGAGACCACATCTGGAGTATTGTGTACAGTTTTGGTTTCTAATTTGAGGAAGGACATCCTTGTGATTGAGGCAGTGCAGCGTAGGTTCACGAGATTGACCCCTGGGATGGCGGGACTGTCATATGAGGAAAGATTGAAAAGACTAGGCTTGTATTCACTTGAGTTTAGAAGGATGACGGGGGGATCTTATAGAAAAATTATAAAAAGGACTGGACAAGCTAGATGCAGGAAAAATGTTCCCAATGTTGGGCGAGTCCAGAACCAGGGGCTACTCTTAGAATAAAGAGGAGGCCATTTACGATTGAGGTGAGAAAAAACTTTTTCACCCAGAGAGTTGTGAATTTGTGGTATTCCCTGCCACAGAGGGCAGTGAGGGCAAGTCACTGGATTGATTTAAGAGAGAATTAGATAGAGCTCTAGGGGCTAGTGGAATCAAGGGATATGGGGAGAAGGCAGGCACGGGTTATTGATTGGGGACGATCAGCCATGATCACAATGAAACGTGGTGCTGGCTCGAAGGACCGAATGGCCTCCTCCTGCACCTATTTTCTATGTTTCTATGTTACTATGTTTCTATGAGATGAGGAGGAATTTCCTTAGGGTTAGGGTGGTGAATCTGTGGAATTCATTGCCACAGACGGCGTGGAGGCCAAGTCATTGGGTATTTTTAAAGTGGAAATTGACAGATTCTTGATTAGTACAGATGTCAGAGGTTATGGGCAGAAGGCAGGAGAATGGGGTTGAGAGGGAGAGACAGATCAGCCATGATTGAATGACGGAGTACACTTGATGGGGCAAATGGCCTAATTCTGATCCTGGAACTGATGTACTGACACAAATTACGTTGTTATATGCTTGAAATTATGACTTTATTTTATTGTTTTAACAGTAAACAATTATCCTTGTGATGGACAATCGATGGTGGAAGTCCCAAGTTGTTTGGCAAGCGCAGTCTGCAACAGAAAGATCATCATTAGATTTCTCAAAACCAGGAAGGATGTCTACACATCAGATCAAAAAAATATCTATAGTATGTCTTTTTTTTAAAGTTTCTAGTTTAGTTTAGTTTATTATTGTCACGTGTACCGAGGCGCAGTGAAAAGTTTTTTTGTTTGCGTGCTATCCTGTCAGCGGAAAGACTACACATGATTACAGTCGAGCCGCCCACAGTGTACAGATACAGGATGAAGGGGTTAACGTTCAGTGCGAGGTAAAGTCCAGTAAAGTCCGATCAGAGATAGTCCAAAGAGTGATGGGGCTACACAGCAGGGAGACAGGCCGTTCAGTGCATACCTGACCCTCACTCATTTCCCCAACATTCCCATCAGTTCTCCCCAGATTCCATCCCTCACCTACCCACGAGGGCAATTTACAGAGGGCCTGTCAACCTACAACCCTGCGCGACTTTGGGAGGAAACCGGAGCTCCTGGAGAAAAATCCAAACGGTCATGGGGAGAACGTGCAAACTCCGTCACCCAGAGAGTTGTGAATCTGTGGAATTCCCTGCCACAGAAGGCAGTGGAGGCCAATTCACTGGATGCTTTCAAGAGAGAGTTGGATATAGCTTTTAGGGCCAGGAGTGCAGTGCTGCCGGAGGGCACCCCTGTAAAAAACAAACAAAATAATGGGGAATTTTAATGAGCAGGTGTGTGTGGGTGAGGTAACCTCATTAAAAGAGGGGGAAGGGGAAGACCCATCACTACTGATGGGTTTTCAATCACTACTGATGGATCTTCCCTATAGGAGTGTGGGTTTGGGGGGGCACTAGGACCCAGCAGAGTCATCACTACTGATGGGTCTTCCCTATAGCGTACGGAGGGGGGGGGGGGCACTAGGACCCAGCAGAGTCATCACCACTGATGGGTCTTCCCTATAGGGGAGTGGGGGGGTGAGGCACTAGGACCCAGCACAGTCATCATTACTGATGGGTCTTCCCTATAGGGGAGTGGGGGGGTGAGGCACTAGGACCCAGCACAGTCATCATTACTGATGGGTCTTCCCTATAGGGGAGTGGGGGGGTGAGGCACTAGGACCCAGCACAGTCATCATTACTGATGGGTCTTCCCTATAGGGGGGTTGGGGGGGGGGCACTAGGACCCAGCACAGTCATCATTACTGATGGGTCTTCCCTATAGGGGGGTTGGGAGGGGCACTAGGACCCAGCAGAGACGAGCCACGTGCTGTCTGCTTCGTGGCGGTTAGTTGTGGGCCTCGTGATGTGCCTGGACCTCTGGTGAGGTGAGTGTCGGCTCCGCCCGCTGGTGGCCGCTGGGGAGGGGAGGCGACGGTCGGCGGAGTCGCTGGCGGAGGCCCGTAGATAGAGATACGCGTCGGCGGCAGCAGCATCGATGGCCGGGGAGGCAGTGGGTTTTGTTGCTGCTCCTGGCGGTGGCCATTTCCGCCTCATGAGGGTGAGCGTGCGTCGATGTAGCAACGCTACAAAACTTTGAGATTTAAAAAATCAAGTCTGCAATTTATCCCATCAGATAAAGCATAAACACAAGTTTAATTTGACACCTAATTCACTTTCATATCTTCAATATTAAAAAAGTTATGGCCATTTTCATACTCTGAAATTAGCATCTTGTTCCCTATTGCTTTTCCATTAACTTAACACAAAAGCTGTGATCAAGGACAGTTAAAAGCCCATAACTTTTTTTTTTAAATTAAGAGAACTGAATGAAAATTTCAGTATTTATAGATTGAAGCATTCTGAAACAAATATGAAACAATCTTACTTGAATGACCTGAAATTAAAACATATAATTAGTTAGTTACCTAATTGTAGCTAATTACAAAATTCAATTACTAGACCTAAACATCTATCCATTTCTTAAGAAAAGGTTAACATTTTTAAAAAGTGTCCAGATAACATTCACACAGGAATTCACAATATAATATGATTTTTAAATCTCATTGTCATGAATTTATAGGCTAAATTGAAGGAATTTAGTGTTTAATTCCCGTAAATTAATGGCCATTTAAATCATCTTGCGAGTGGGTTTTTGTGGAACGTGAAGGATTGGAACTTTGCGGTTTTGTGGTGAATTTAACCCCCAGTCGGCAGGAAAAATACTGACGGTTCGTATATTTTTAAAGTCACCTTTTCGCAACACGAAATTTTGATTAAAGGCTTCCTAAGAAGCACGTGTTTATGTAAAAATAAACTGTGTACCTTCTTTTGTCCCCTACGTAAGATCCGTCCGTTGTCAGCGTAGACGGCTTTAGAAGATGATTTTTAATTCACTCTAGCTATTAAATTATTCAGCGCAGTTTAAAAATACCTTCATAAAACAAATGTCGGAGCAATTTCTCTTCAGCAACTAAATCCCCTGAGATTAATCGATTTGAAATAGTCTGGAGTAAATGACATTTTAGAGAAAGTTGAAAGACCTGCAGCGCCGCTGAAGGTAGGTTTTATAACATACCTAGTCAGTGTGTGTCAGTGGGTGAGAGTGTGTGTGTGGGCCGAATAGACTACTCCCGCACCTATTTTTTTCTAATTCCACACATGGACAGCTCCAGTAGTCAGGATTGAACCCGTGTCTCTGGAGCTGCGAGGCAGCGGCTTGACCCGCTGCACGGCTACATTCTCTGGAGCATTTTCTGGAATGGTCGCCTGTTTCCTGGCCTGTTGGTTCCCTTGCCCACCGCCACCACCACAGTCTTCACCCAGAGAGGAGGTGGCACGGTGGCGCAGCGGTAGACATACCACTTACATATCTTACAGCACCATAGGCCCGGGTTCCATCCTGACCTCGGGTGCTGTCTGTACAGAGTTTGCACGTTCTCGCTGTGACTGCGTGGTTTTTCTCCGGCTGCTCCGGTTTCCTCCCACATTCCAAAATCATACAGGGTTGTCGGTTAATTGGCTTCTGTAATTTGTAAACTGTCCCTAGTGTGTTGGATAGTGCTAGTGATCGCTAGTCGGTGTGCTCGATGGGCCGAAAGGCCTGTTTTCGCGCTGTTTCTCTATAGACTAGAGGTGAAAATACTATGACCAATGAATGTTTAGGGTGGCCAGTCACATACTACTCTTGTGTTTCTTACCCCACGAGCATTAGGGTCAAGTAGGGTCAGTATGGACTTGTTGGGTTGAAGGGCTGGTTCGGAGATGTATGACACGATGCCTAGTATTGAGTGTGAGGTAGGTAAGCAGTCTCACCTTCTGCCATTAAGGCCAGTTGCAGCATTTACAGGATGAATCAAAGACTAATCCTGCGGCACAGCTCTTCAGGTAGGTCCGACCATCATCGCACTGGTAGAACTTGCTCTTGTCCTTGGGATCGGGGAAGGTACCGTTCGCTTTGCCCTTACAGAAGCCACTGCCTCCACCACTGCTGCCTCCACCACCGCTGCCTCCACCACCGCTAGGAGCATCAGTAGGTGGGACCGCTGGCTTCAATGTTGTCTTGGATGGGACGCAAGCTGCAAAGAAACACAGTTCGTTATGTTCTCCTAAAGTCTTAGAAGAATTAGACGATTTGGCCCATTGACTTACTCCACCATTCAATCATGGTTGATCTATCCCTCCCTCTCAACCCCATTCTCCTGCCTTCTCCCCATAAACCCTGACACCCAAACTAGTCAAGAATCTGTCGATCACCGCCTTAGAAAATACCTGTTGACTTGGCTTCCGCATCCGTCTTAGTTCATGTAGAAACAAGAAACCACAGATGCAGATCTACAAAGTGTGAATATCCCAGTCAATGGGATAATGCCACTGAACCCCCCTCTCATCAACTCCAGAGGGGTCCTGACCTCGCATCTACCCCAGATGCTGATCCATAAAAAGAGACACAATGTGCTGGAGTAACTCAGTTGCTTGTTCCCTATACCCACCACCCTCTGTGTGGAAAACGTAGCTATCATTCCTAGTCCTACCACTATCTGCCTCCACCACCACCCCCGGTAGCGTGTTCCCGGCACCCACCACCCTCTGTGTGAAAGACGTGTCCAGCACATCTCCATTACCTCCAGAGATGCCAAGGCCTGAGTGCAGAGTGTTGATGAGAGGGTAGGGTCCCTGATGACAGAAGGCACCAGAGAAGTCATCCAGAGCCAGATCCCAGACCATAGCTCCTCCAAGTTGTTCTTCTTCAGCCACTCAACCTGGAAGACACAGTTCACAACTTTACACCAGCATCCCTGGCTCAATAATGGCTTCTACGATGCGCCGTAGAAAGCTTTTTTATCGGGATTCATCACAGCACGGTTTGGGAATGACTCCATCCAAAACCCGCAGGAAATTGCAGCAGTTGCTGACGCAGCCCAGACCATCACGTAAACCAACCTCCCTTCCATTGACTTCATCTACACCTCACGTTGCTTTCAGCAAGGCCACCTGCATAATCGAGGACCAGTCTCACCCCAGCACCAGAGAAATAAAAACAGAAATTCCAAGTTTCCCCGATGTGAATCCTAACCCCTTTCTCCTGCCTTCTCCCCATAACCCTGACACCTGAACACCATGAGTTTATGGTGAGCTGGAATATTTTGCAGAATGTAATGACAAAAGATTCTAAGGATTTTGAAGGATTCTGGAGTTCACTGTTTGAAACTCTGCAGTAGATATTGAGATAAACGAGACCCTGATGGCTCACGTGGAAAGGGTGGAACTTCGATGGTCAGCTGTACCTTGTCTCCGAAGCTCTTGATGTTGTCATAGCCGACCCATATTCCATCCTTGAAGGCGTACGGGGTGTCCTGAGGGGCGTTCCATACGGCGGTGGCACCGTTCAGGAACCCGCAGATCTGTCCAGAGACGGAGATGTTAAGGACCAATCTTGTCGAGGTGGAAAAAAATCATGAGAGGAACCGATCAGGTAGATGCAAAGTGTCTCTTGCCCAGGGTCAGGGGAATCGAGAACCAGAGGACATAAGGTGAGGGAGAAAGATTTAATAGGAACGGTGCTGGTTCGAAGGGCCGAATGGCCATCTATTGTCTATTAAACCTGAGGGGTAACCATTTGACACCGTGGGTGGTGATAGTGACAAAGGCTGGAGGGGAACAGAAGACAAAGTAGTGTCAGATACTGAGCGGAGAGGAGCAGATGTAGAGAGATGCGCAAAGCGAGTAGGAAAGAGGAGAGAGATATGTGAAGAGAAGAGAGAAAGAAATGAAAGAGGATAGGAGAGAAAGATATATAAAGACAGGAAAGAGAGATATGTCCAGAAAGTGGAGGAGAGAGATGTAAAGCGGGAGGGAGGGATGTGGAGAGAAGGAGATAGCGGGGAGGGCAAAGATTAAGGGGAGGATAGAAGGGAAGTGGGGATTTCTGAGAGGAGAGGAGGGGAACGGAGAACGGGGTGGGCGATGTTTCGGATGGCGATCCATTCCTCATGTGTCCATCTATGTTGTGTGTGGTTATTCAGTATTGGATTGGAAGATAACATTGAGCTAAAGGGCCGCGCGGTTGGAATGGTCGGTAGGTACAGTACCTCATAGTAGGCCAGGAAGCCGGCTTGGCGGGTGTATTTGCCGGCTGGTCCAGCGCCTCCTGCTGGGGCACCCACAGCCGTGCTGGACGAGGTCAGTCTGAAGGTGTGTCCATAGGTGGGGAAGCCCACATTCAACTTGTCCACTGGAGCCCCTTGCTCTTCCAGTAGTTCATGCGTATTCCTGCAGGGACACAGTTGGCATCAAAGGACTTTAGGCTCATGTTTAAGTTTATTATTGTCACGTGTACCGAGGCACAGTGAAAAGCTTCCAAACAGATCAGATAATACCGTACATAAATACAATCAAATCAAACTCGGGTACAATAGGTGGAGCAAAGGGGGAGATACAGAGAGCAGAATATAGTTCTCAGCATCGTAGCGCATCAGTTCCACAGACAAAGCCCAATGTCCGCAATGGGGTAGAGGTGAATCGGACAGTACCCTAGCTTATGGAAGGACCGTTCAGAAGCCTGATAGCAGAGGGGAAGGAGCTGTTCCTGAGTCTGGTGGTGCGCGCTTTCAAGCTTCTGTACCTTCTGCCGGACGGAGCAGGGGAGAAGGAGGAATGAGCGGGCTGGGACAAGTCTTTGATTCTGTTGGCTGCTTTTCTGAGGCAGTGTGAAGTGTAGATGGAGTCAATGGTGGGGGAGTGTGGTCTGTGTGATGGACTGGGCTCCATCCACAACTCTCTGCAATTTCTTGTGGTCTTGGGCTCAGAGCTGTTCCCAAACCTAGTTGTGATGCAACCCCACAGTCTGCTCTCCGTGGTGTATGGAACAGTTATATGGACTCGGCAAAATGGGTTTGCCAATTCGGAGAGAGGAAATGAAAAAGTTGAGCAGAATTTATTTTTCTTGCGCACTTACCACATTGAAATGGGTGTTGGTGTAATCCTTGTCATTAGGCAGGGCATAGAGGGGGCTGTTCTCTCCAGTAACGTGGCTCCAGGGACCATAGAAATCATAGGTCATCACGTTGAAGAAGTCAACCACCCTGCAAGAGAGGAGACCGGGGTCACCCTGATACTCCATGCACCAAATTAACATCAGAACCCAGAGCAGTACAACACACGTGAACAGGCCCTTCTACCCACAATGTCTATGCCAAACACATGACGGCAAGATAAACTCATCTCCTCTGTCTGCACGTGATCCGTATCCCTCCATTCCCTGCATATCTACGCGTCTATCCACAAGCCTCTTAAACATCGCTATCTTGCTTCCACCACCACTCCTGGCAGTGCGTTCCAGGCACCCACCACCCTCTCTGTAAAAAAAACATTCACATCTCCTTTAAACTTGAACATGATGCCAAGTCCATCACTTATCACCACATCACCAACATCCCTCCATGCCCGGCATTATCATGTGCCCATCTAAAGGTCGTTTACATGCCACTAAGGTATCTACTTCAACCACCACCCCAGCAGGTTCTGACTGTCTACCCTATCTATGCCTCTAGTGATTTTAAAAAACTTCTATCAAGCCTCTCCTTCAACCTCTGACGTTCCAGAGGAAACAATGCAAGTTTGGCCAACCTCTCCCTGTAGTGAATCCCCTCTAACCCAGGCAGCGTTCTGGTAAATCTCCTCTCCAAAGCCTCCACATCCTTCCTGTAATGGAGACGACCAGACCTGCACGCAATGCTCTAAATGCCTCCTGGCTAAAGACCGCCAGAGCTGCAAGTTGGCTTCCTGACTCTCACACTCAATGCCCCGAACGGTGAAGGCATTGAATGCATTAGGGTTGTGGATGGATCTCAATCAACGTGAAATTCTGGAGCGATGAAAAACTAGTTCAAATATAACGTAAACTCACTAAACTCCCGAGATGAAAGCCCAAAGAAAAGTTGGGTTTCTTTGCGTGTGGAAGGACACTCACTTGCCGAGCTGAGGAACCTCGTAGCCAGTATCAATGTTGCTCATCCCACCAGCAACGGCAGCTGAGAGCAGCAGTCGTGGCTGTCCTGTGCTTTTTCCCTCGGCCTCGAACGCAGCCATCAGCTCCTGTGGGTCAGAGAGATTGAGGACTCCTTTACCAAGAGGTCAAGTCTAGTCTTAGGAAGGGTCCCGACCCGAAACGTCATCTATACCTTTTCCCCAGAGATGCTGCCTGACCCGCAGTGTTACTCCAACACTTTGTGTCAATTTCAAGTTTGGTTTTGGTTAGTAATGCAGCGTGGAAACAGGCCCTTCGGCCCATCGAGTCCACGCCGACCAGCGATTACCCTTTCACTCTAGTTATATCCTACATTCTTGGGACAATTTACTGAAGCCAATTAACCTACAAACCCACACATATTTGGAGTGCGGAAGGAAACCAGGGCGCCTGAGGTCATGGGGTGAACGTACAAACTCCGTACAGACAGCATCCATGTTCAGGATCGAACCCGCGTCTCTGGCGCTGCGAGGCAGCAACTCTACCCCTGCACCACCGTATCGCCCAAGAGTGGGGACGAAACCTTTTAATCCCCACTCAAAATGGTGCTTGGATCAAATTTGATTAAACTCTTAATTTCTGAATTCTTAAATTCCTTTGTGTAATCTGTGAAAATCTGTCCTTGGTGATCTTGACAACAAGGTTACATTTATTGGACAAATTTGCAAGTCATAGAGCTATGCAGCGTGGCAACAGACCCTTTGACCTGCCCACACTGACCAATATGTCCCATCTACACTAGCCCCACAAAGTGCTGGAGTAACTCAGCGGGTCAGGCAGCATCTGTGGAGAACATGGATAGGTGACGTTTCACAGAGTGCTGGAGTAACTCAGTGGGTCAGGCAGCATCTGTGGAGAACATGGATAGGTGACGTTTCACAGAGTGCTGGAGTAACTCAGCGGGTCAGGCAGCATCTGTGGAGAACATGGATAGGTGACATTTCACCGAGTGCTGGAGTAACTCAGTGGGTCAGGCAGCATCTGTGGAGAACATGGATAGGTGACGTTTCACAGAGTGTTGGAGTAACTCAGCGGGTCAGGCAGCATCTGTGGAGATAAAGCCTGAGTTTGGCCCATTTTTGTTTAACGAAACCATAGTGAGATGTACTTGACCGCACCTGAGCCAGAACAGTGTAGAGATGCTTGTCAACGGGAGGACTTCCTCGAGATCCAGGATATTCCCAGTCGATGTCCAGACCGTCAAAGTTGTACCCTCTCAGGAAGGCGATGACTGACTTGATGAAGATTTGCCGAGTTCCTGATGAGGCAACCATCGCGGTGAATCTGCAGGAGGGGTGAATGTGGGAACAGGAGTTAGAAATGAAATGTGCCGGAGACACAAGGAAAGGCCGCTGTACTCAGTGACCCAGTGACCCTGCTGTTATATCCTATCATGTACAGATTCACCCACGCCTTTGTTAAATGCTCAAGTGGTTAAAAAATTACATGTGAAATTATTCTTTTTGAAAATGAAGTTTAGTTTAGTTTTAGAGATACAGCGCAGAAACAGGCCCTTCGGCCCATCCAGTCTGCACCGACCAGCGATCCCCGCACACTAACACTATCCTACACACACAAGGGACAATTTACATTTATACCAGGCCAATAAACCTACAAATGTGTACGTCTTTGGAGTGTGGGAGCAAACTGAAGATCTCTGAGAAAACCCAGGCGGTCACAGGGAAAACGTACCAACTCCACACAGACAGCACCCGTAGTCAGGATCGAACCCGGGTCTCCGGTGCTGTAAGCGCTGTAAGGCAGCAACTCTACCACTGTGCCACACACTATTGAAAGGATTCTTTCTGAAAATTATGTTCTTTTACTTTTTGGCAAGCAATATGCTATATTGTTCAAATTACAATTTGCAAACTGTTCTGTTTAATAATACTCCTGTAACAGTTCACTGTAAAATTATCCCCTCGGTATTTATCTCTGTCGATATCATTACTAGAGCCAGGATGTTTAGGCACTAAAAAACTGAAATAGGCAGGCAAAAAGCCATAATAAAATTACAAAAAAGGCACAAAAAAGCCATTTATTGACATAAAAAGGCATATATTTCCACCACCAAAATATGGTTAAAAATGATAATATAAAGTTATAGTACATTAAATGACCAAAGTTGCCTGGTTGCACACAATTACTAGCATTTTTTCAAAGGATCTGGTGTTAAACTATGCCGTCTGTCAGACAGAATATGCTTCAGTTGTGAAAAACTTATTTCTACCCCAGCTGAGGTCACTGGTGCATACCAGAAACAAGCTACGGACTCTATATTCATGTCGATGTCTTGTGCATTGCAATTACCTTTGAGAACTTTAGCTATGTTTTGTATTTCTTCAAGATCTTTGTCAGCTAAAATCACTCTCTCACATTTTCCTTGTATGTCTTTACCGACATCGCCAGGAACTTTACGAATATCATCAGTTACTTTGTGGAAAACCTGCAAGTTATTCACTAATGTTTCGCCACCGTTCTCAAGGGAAGTGGTAGCTTGTGGGAAGTTTGCAAAATTGGAAGCATTAAATAGATTTTGGAGAAGACTGAACCAGCATGAACGAACTACCGACGGTGGCGCTCCCAGTTTTGCCCCGGTGGTAGAAATTTTCTTGTAATTTATACTATGTTAAACACTTTAATAATAACATTAATATTAACGTGTTAATATAGAAAACGTAATTGTAATCATGGTACAACTAGACAAAATAGCACAACCTTTTAGCAAAATGGCAAAAAAAGGATTATTTTGGCACTCAATCGTGAAAAAGGCATAATGGCAAAATCATCAAAAAAAGGCATGAAACGCCAAATGGCAAAATTACCAAACACACCCACTGTTTACGTCGGGCACATGGAACTGCAGGTGCTGGTTTACAAAAAGAAAAGACACAAAGTGCTGGAGTAACTCAGCGAGTCAGGCAGCATCTCTGGAGAACATGGATAGGTGACGATTCGGGTCGAGACCCTTCTTCAGGCTGAGGAGTTACTGAGGAGTTACTCCAGCACTTTGTGTCTTTCAATATTCATTCCATATCACAGTCAATTGGAAAATAACTCTTAGTTTTTTTTAATCTAATGCTAACGTAAAAAGTTTCCATCTTACTTCTGGGTGCCAAAGTTCCAGCCTCCAATGGACAGCAGAGTCTTGAGGTTTGAATTCCTTTAAAAAAAAGGACAAAATGTGGTTTTAGAATGATGTTTAGAACAACAGAACATTTTCAGAACTTCTGAGGAACTTCTGGATCTTCTGTTTCCCGCCGCCCCCCCCCCCCCCCCCCCCCCCCATTTGGTGTTACGTTTAGTTGAGGGGATTTGCCTCAGTCTTGTTCTCAAGGGGGTTCACAGAAAATGAGGTACAAGTTCATGCAACAAGGCTTCACAAGCAATGGGCCAGTCTCACTCTGTGGGCTGAAGGGCCTATTTCCTCAATCTGTGACTCAATGATTCTGTTGGCCTGTCCAATAACTTTCTCCTGAATATCCCCCTGGACCAAGTCACCTTTCAGACAGGGGAGGTGGATGAGATGAGAAAACCTTCAACAAATGGATGTGTAACAGGGTCATGTCAAAGACCCTGCTGACCATCGATCACCCGTTCACACCAGCTCTATTTCATCCCACTTTCTCATCCACTCCCTATGCACTTGGGGCAATTTGTAGAGGCAAATTAAACTAGAAACCCTTTGTAATGTGGGAGAAAACCGGTAATCTAGAGAAAACCTACACCGTCACAGGGACAACGTGCAAACTCCACACAAACAGTGCCTGAGTTCAGGATCGAACCCAGGTCTCTGGCGCCGTGAGGCAGTGGCTCTACCCGCTGCGCCACTGTGCCGACCGATACGTATAACAGATGGATTCTTGCCACATACTCTTCAAAACGACTTGTTCACTTAGGTCAACCATCGACCGAAAGAGTTTGAAATGGAATGTTCATTAAACACTGGATGTCCCTTCGCTTACAGCAAGGACATGTAATTCATGGTTACATTTAACCCAATCAGACCCAAATCAGCAGGGTTCCACTCCACCCATTTGTCTCCACCGAGCTGTATCTCTGAGAATTTAGGCATCACCTTGGTACTTAAAGTCTAAATTATCCCACTGAACCATCCTCTCACCAACTAGAGAGCGGTCCTGACCTCCCATCTACCTCATTGGAGACCCTCGGACTATATTTAATCAGACTTCACTGGACTTTCTCTTGCACTAAACATTATACCCTTCATCCTGTGTCTGTACACTGTGGGCCGCCTGATTGTAATCATGTACGGTCTTTCTGCCGACTAGTTAGCACGCAACAAAAAGCTTTTTGTTGTACCATGGTACACGTGACAATAATAAACTAAATTAAACTAAATTAACCGTGGAATATGGGTTATGGAATATTGGTTTGGGGAATATCCAATACAATGACTGGTTAGCACGCAACAAAAACCTTTCACCGTACCTCAGTACAGGTGACAATAAACTAAACTGGACAATGTAAACATCGCAACAATGCCCGGCATTTGAGAAACAAGGTTAAGCCCCTGTCCCATTTTCCCGAGTTACTCACGAATTCTCCCGAGTCTTCCCCTTGATTCAAACTCGGAGATGCCAGCTGTAGATACTCAGGGCTATATTTTGTACTCGTGGACATTTTTCAACATGCTGAAAAAACGTCCCGACTTACCTGATGCCCCCAGTACCTACGGCTGGCATTACGAGCCGCTACGAAGTATCTGTGGACCATAGGAGTCGCTACGGACATTCTCCGAGTTTGAATCAAGGGGAAAACTCGGGAGAATTCGTGAGTAACTCGGGAAAGTGGGACCGATGCTTTAGTATTTATTCAGCAACTGTACTTGTTCTTCAGGCTGTTGATCTCCTGGTAGAGTTTTGGGTCGTTCCATTCATAGGTGGCGATTTGATTGCTCTTCATTCCAGCGAAGGCGTAGATGATGTGTGTGCAGAGGCAAGGGTCCACGTTCTGGGGCATGTATTTACCCTCTCCTGGTCTGTACTGCGCCCAGTTGGTGAAGTAACACACCAGCCTGTAGGCAGAGCCTGGGCAAGGGAGAGACAGGGCGGTCAGGACAATGTCTCTGTGGCACTCACACAAAGCAAAGCAAGGTTACAAATGCACAAAGACTCACCCAGTTGCAGGCAGGCCAGTAAGACCACTGCTGGAACAGAAAACAGAGAGCAGCATGTTAGGATTACGACAAACCGTAATAAGTCAGGGATTACGGGGAGAAGACAGGAGAATAGGGTTGAGAGGGAAAGATAGATCAGCCATGATTGAGTGGCTAGAGTGCACTTGATGGGCCGAATGGCCTAATTCTGCTCCCATCACTTATGAATTTATGAAACCTTGGCTGCATTACGGCCTCTACACAATGACACTGTTATATAAGTGGTTGGGAAACTATGAAGATCTATCTTGTGGGCGGCACGGTGGCGCAGCGGTAGAGGTGCTGCCTCACAGCGCCAGAGACCCAGGTTCGATCTTGACTATGGGTGTTGAACGTGTGTGGAATTTGTACATCAACCCCTGCTATGCTTACTATTCTAGTATAATTAGATAGTTCTGTTTTCTGGTACAAATGACAATAACACACCCTTAACTCCCTCTCCCTGTGACCATGTGGGTTTTCTCCGGGAGCTCTGGTTTCCTCCTAAATCCAAAAGATGTGAGGGATTGAAGGTTAGTTTTCCCTCTGTAAAATTGCTCCTAGTGTGTAGGGAGTGGATGCAAAAGTGGGATAACATAGAACTAGTGTGAAGGGCTGAACAATGGTCGGCGTGGACTCCGTGGGCCGAAGGGTCTGTATCTCTAAACTAAACCTTTCCTATCCATGTACCTGTCTGAATGTCTTTTAAATGTTATTATACTTGCCTCATCTCTGGCAGATCGTTCCATATACTCACCACCCTCTGGGCAACAGGTTAGAGTCATAGAGTCACACAGTCATAGAGTCAAACAGGCCCTTTGGCCCAATTTGCCCATACTGACCAAGATGCCCCACCTAAGCTTGTCCCAGTTGCCCCTGGATTCACCTTTAAATCTTTTCCCACTCACCTTAAGTCAATGCCCCGTAGTTTTAAACTCCCCTTCCCTGGAGAAAGGCAGAGACCATACTTCAAATCTCTGCCCCTCGTGATTTTCTAAATGTCTCTGAAGATTTTCACAGAGTGCTGGAGTAATTCAGCGGGTCAGGCAACTTCTCCGGAGAGAAGGAATTGGTGACATTTCGGGTCCGTTGGAAAATACAAAATATTAAGAAACTACAAACTGCAGAAGTTGATTTACTCCAAAGATAGACACAAAGTGCTGGAGTATCTCAGCGGGTCAGGCAGCATCTCCGGAGATAAGGGTTGGGTAGAATTGAGACGCTTCTTCAGACACCTTGATAATTAAACTTGAGAAACAATTTAATCTGTTCTCATCCTCATTTAATTTCTAAACCTGATTCTTTCAAAAAGCATTCCTATATCAAAAGGAATTAAACAGCAAAAGGCTCTTACCTGTTCCAAGAAGTAGCTTTGCCATCTTGTTACTGTTGCTGACTAGACCTGAGCTGCCTCTTTTATACAATGAGTTTATCGCAAACAATAATCCAATCTGTTTGTCGTTCCCTTTATCGGTAAGAAAGGGCAGTCGCGATGATCCTCCTGCTATTTACAAATGGAAAATAATAGTTCTTATCTTGACTTCAATATTTTCTCTTCAATAATACCTCGTCCCCTGTTCAATGTCATTCAGATTGTTCACCTTCATTTTCACCTCAAGACTGTTTCTGAACCTGATTGGAAATTACTTAGAAACATGGAAAATTGGTGCTGGAGTAGGCCAGTCAGCCCTTCGAGCCAGCACCGCCATTCAATTATGATCATGGCTATTCGTCCACTAGTACCCTGTTCCTGCTTTCTCCCCATATCCCTTGATTCCATTAGCCCTATGACCTAACTCTCTTGAAAACATCCAGTGAATTGTCCTCCACTGCCTTCTGAGGCTTAGAATTCTACAGATTCATAACTCACTGGGTGAAAAAGTTTTTCATCATCTCAGTCCTAAATGACCTACCCCTTATTGTTAATCTGTGACCCGTGGTTCTGGACTCCCCCAACATCGGGGACATTTTTCTTGCATCTTGCCGGTCCAATCCCTTAAGAATTTTGTATGTTTCTGTAAGATCCCCTCTCATTCTTCTAAATTCCAATGAATATCAGCCTAGTTGACCCATTCTTTCACCATATGACAGTCCCGCCATCCCAGGAATGAACCTGGTGAACCTACGCTGCATTCCCTCAATAGCAAGAATGCCCTTCCTCAAATTACGAGACCAAAACTACACACAATACTTCAGGTGTTACCATGGCCCTATACAACTGCAGTAGGACCTCCTTGCTCCACTTCACAAGCCCTCTCGCTATGAAGGCCAACATGCCATTTGCTTTCTTCACTGCCTGGTGTACCTGCAAGTTTACTTTTAGTGACTGGTGTACAAGCACACCCAGGTCTCATTGCACCTTCTCTTTTCCTAATCTGACAACATTCAGATAATCTACATTCTCCCCATAACCTCTGACACCTGTACAAATCAACAATCTATCCATCGACCTGGCCTCCACAGACAGCCTTCCGTGGGAATGAATTCCACAGATTCACCACCCTCTTACTAAAGAAATTCCTCTTCATCTCCTTCTTAAAAGCTGCCCTTTAATACTGAGGCTGTGACCTCTTGCCCGAGACTCCCCCACTTGTGGATTACGTTCAGGCTGAAGAGATTAATTCAACTTCTCAGCATGATGATCAACATCATGTTCAGCACGGACATTGTGGGCCGAAGGGCCTGTACCTGTGCTGCACTGTTCCATGTTCTGTGTTACATCGTCTCCTCAATCACAGTGGAGTGGGTGGGTGGCCAGAGCGAGACGTGGTGGAGCCACAAGCAGGATGTGTGGGGCGCCTGGTTGGCCGCCGGCAGCTGGGGTGGCGTTGTTCTTGTTAAACGTTAACGGCTGATGCAACGACACGTTTGGCAGAGGGTGGAGAGGTCGCGGCTGACTCCGGCCAATGCTCCGTGGGAGCCAGTGATTGGTTGAAAGTACGTGAGCGCAGGCAATGAAGGTGAGGAGAAGCCGGGAGTAGGTATAAAAGCCCCGTCACCCTATGTGGAGACTCCGGAACTGGTAACCACCCCTGTGGATCCTTCAAGTGTCTGTGAGTGATGGGGTTGGGATTGTCTCTATTCACTGTTCCCCCAGTTCAGAAGCCTGACAGCAGAGGGGAATAAGCTGTTCCTGAGTCTGGTGGTGCGCGCTTTCAAGCTTCTGTACCTTCTGCTAGACAGGACCAGGTAGAAGGAGGAATGACCGGGGTGGGACAAGTCTTTGATTTTTTTGGTTGTAGATGGAGTCACTGGTGGGGTGAGTGGTCTGTGTGATGGACTGGGCTCCATCCACAACTCTGCAATTTCATGTGGTCTTGGGCTCAGAGCTGTTCCCAACCAAGCTGTGGTGCAACCCGACAGTCTGCTCTCCGTGGTGCATCTGTAGAAGTTTCTAAGAGACATTGGAGACTTGCCATATTTCCTCGGTCTCCAAGGAAGTTGATGCCACTTCAATGTTGTTGGTCAAAGCAACTTAAAATAAAAGCAGGCGGGAGCTGAAGAAGCTGCACAGCGACATTGCCCAGTGTGGTGGCAGCAGCTTCAGAGAATGTTATCATGAATCCTACTGAGTTGCAATAATGTGACCCATTGTTTCACCCACAGGAACATGGGACTGCAGAGATGGATAGGATTCATGGTCCTTGTGGAGATGGTGTGGCAAGTCTCCGGAACTGGAACAGGTCCGATCTCCAGAGAATGGGGAGAGGAAGTAAACTTGCCCGGGTGGAACGCACGGGCTCCTCGACAAGTCAACACACAAGAAACTCCAGAATGCGGTGTTAAGCCAGATTTGAACAAGATGAAATGGACAGAGATGACGGCACGCAAGGGTGGTTCTGCTACGCTACCCTGTAAAGTACCCACAGGGAAGGGTGGACCCAAGCATTTTGTGGTCACCTGGAGTAAAGGGAAGGGGACACTGGGCGTGTTTACTGAAGGGAAAGGTCCAATCTATCCAGGAGGTTCCGGCCGCTGGACGTTCACGAAACCAAATGTGGTTGAGACACGGGATGCCTCGTTGACTATCACAGTTGTTGGTCATCAGCCATTGGCCTGCGGAAAAGGATGGAAAACCATAACTGGAAAGTGTCTTTTGTTGAGGAGCCTTTTAGGCAATAAAACACATGGATATAATATGTAAAAAGCAAAATAATTCAATGAATGAGAGAGCACAATACTAGTGTGTAAAGCCAATATCCTTAGTACAACCAAAGACAGTCCATGGACGTTCATCGTTGACCTCAGTGTCGTGCCGTGTTCAAGAGCCTGCTGGTTGTTGGGAAGGAACAATTGATCCAATCACTGCCTTCCACGGGGCATTGGCCGGAGCCAGCTGTGACCAATCCCACCGCACCGCCGGCTCAGGTGAGTATAAAGTGTGAAACCAGCGCAGGTGCCAGGGCTGTGGTGGTGATGTGGCGTGGCTGGGACATCCAGTCCGAATGTTGGCCAGAGCGAGACGTGGTGGAGACACAAGCAGGATGTGTGGGGCGCCTGGTTGGCCGCTGGCAGCTGGGGTGGCGTTGTTCTTGTTAAACGTTAACAGCTGATGCAACGACACGTTTGGCAGAGGGTGGAGAGGTTGCGGCTGACTCCGGCCAATACTCCGTGGGAGCCAGTGATTGGTTGAAAGTACGGGAGCGCAGGCAATGAAGGTCAGGAGAAGCCGGGAGTAGGTTTAAAAGGAGCGAGCGATGGCAGGAGATGGAAATAAGACCAGCCTCATCACCCTGTGTGGAGACTCCGGAGCTGGTAACCACCCCTGTGGATCCTTCAAGTGTCTGTGAGTGATGGGGTTGGGATTGTCTCTATTCACTGTTCCCCCAGTTCAGAAGCCTGACAGCAGAGGGGAATAAGCTGTTCCTGAGTCTGGTGGTGCGCGCTTTCAAGCTTCTGTACCTTCTGCTAGACAGGACCAGGTAGAAGGAGGAATGACCGGGGTGGGACAAGTCTTTGATTTTTTTGGTTGTAGATGGAGTCACTGGTGGGGTGAGTGGTCTGTGTGATGGACTGGGCTCCATCCACAACTCTGCAATTTCATGTGGTCTTGGGCTCAGAGCTGTTCCCAACCAAGCTGTGGTGCAACCCGACAGTCTGCTCTCCGTGGTGCATCTGTAGAAGTTTCTAAGAGACATTGGAGACTTGCCATATTTCCTCGGTCTCCAAGGAAGTTGATGCCACTTCAATGTTGTTGGTCAACGACAGGTCAAAGCAACTTAAAATAAAGCAGGCGGGAGCTGAAGAAGCTGCACAGCGACATTGCCCAGTGTGGTGGCAGCAGCTTCAGAGAATGTTATCATGAATCCTACTGAGTTGCAATAATGTGACCCATTGTTTCACCCACAGGAACATGGGACTGCAGAGATGGATAGGATTCATGGTCCTTGTGGAGATGGTGTGGCGAGTCTCCGGAACTGGAACAGGTCCGATCTCCAGAGAATGGGGAGAGGAAGTAAACTTGCCCGGGTGGAACGCACGGGCTCCTCGACAAGTCAACACACAAGAAACTCCAGAATGCGGTGTTAAGCCAGATTTGAACAAGATGAAATGGACAGAGATGACGGCACGCAAGGGTGGTTCTGCTACGCTACCCTGTAAAGTACCCACAGGGAAGGGTGGACCCAAGCATTTTGTGGTCACCTGGAGTAAAGGGAAGGGGACACTGGGCGTGTTTACTGAAGGGAAAGGTCCAATCTATCCAGGAGGTTCCGGCCGCTGGACGTTCACGAAACCAAATGTGGTTGAGACACGGGATGCCTCGTTGACTATCACGGGTTTACGCGAGACTGATATTGGGATATATTCCTGCGCTTGGTTCACTAGCCAAGGGGAATGTAGACTAAATATCAAGCTGACTGTGAAGTGAAACCTCCCACTGATTCAGCACAGACCCCTCCAAGTGTCAGGAGCAACAGGCAGTGGCAGGTCAGCACAAACACAATAACATCCCTCATTATAAACTTGACACACTTAGGCCAACAACAGCATTTTATATTGTAGTCACTGAATTCATCATGAGGGGAATAGAGGGGTGAACACTAAGCATCTTTTACCTGGGGTACGGGAATCAAGGGACATAAGTTTAAGGTGAGAGGGGCAAGATTTAATAGCAACCTGAGGGGCAAAATCTTTACTCAGGGGGCGGTGGGTTTATGGAACTGTCCGGTTGGGCGGGAACTGTAACAATATTTAATACACAATTGGTACAGGGAAAGGTTTAGGGGGATATGGGGCAAAAGTAGTGCAATGGAACAGACCCTGCTTGCACCGGTAAATGTACCATTAATGGAAATAAACTCTCTTGAAGACAACCGGTGTGAGTGATTCTTTGTACGCCAGCATTGAGTTGGGTGTGAACTTTGTGCAACTCCTGCTCACTACGGGCAGCATCGCTGGGTTCTATGAGCTGTGTCCATCATTGGTCATACCACATGGGGACGGAACAACATGTGGAAAATCAGGAGTCTGCAGATGTTGAGAACAGGAACAAAAATAAAGGGGAATGTTGTCAGGAACAAAAGTAAAGGCAGATGACACAAAAGTAGGTGGTTTTGCAGATAGTGGAGATGATTGTGAAAAAACTGCAGCAGAATCTTGAACTATTGGCCAGGTGGGCTGAGGAATGGTTGATGGAATACAGAGAAATGTGAGGTGTTGTATTTTGGGGAGTCTAACATGTGCCGGACCTACACAGTGAATGGCCCGGCTCTGGGGAATGTTGTAGAGCAGAGGAATCTATGAGTGAAGGTGCATGGTTCCATGAAGATGCAGTCACACGTAAAAAGGGTGGTCAAAAAGGCTTTTAGCACATTGGCCTTCATCAGTCAGAGTATTGAGTATGGAGGTTGGGAGGTCATCTTGCAGCTGTACAAGACATTGTTGAGGCCACATTTAGATCCCAATGTTTAATAAACAGTTGGACAGGTACATGGATAGGACAGGTTTGGAGGGATATGGACCAAACACAGGCAGGTGAGACTATTGTAGCTGGGACATGTTGGCCACTGGGACATGTTGCAACTTGGGCCGAACGGCCTGTTTCCACGCTGTATCACTCTAGGACTCTATTACACTATGACATTAAATAAATAATGATTATAAAATGAAACTTCACATAAATCTCATCTTCTCCTCTGGCTGTATACACAACACACTCATTGACTGAAGCAGATACAATGAATGTCACACTGGTGGAACCAGGGCACCTCTGGAACATGTTCTTCTCAAGATGTGATTGAGAAGATGATGCAACATAGAACATGGAACAGTACAGCACATGAACAAGCCCTTCGGCCCACAATGTCCGTGCTGAACATGATCACCATGGAAAATTGGTTCTGACTGTCTACCCTATCTGGATCTCATACTTTTATAACTTGTGCAAGAGGCCAATGCAAGGGAGGCACAGTGGCACAGAGGTAGTGTTGCTGCCTTCCAGCGCTATGTGTGGGGCGCCTGGTTGGCCGCTGGCAGCTGGGGTGGCGTTGTTCTTGTTAAACGTTAACGGCTGATGCAATGACACGTTGGCAGAGGGTGGAGAGGTCGCGGCTGACTCCGGCCAATGCTCCGTGGGAGGCAGTGATTGGTTGAAAGTACGTGAGCGCAGGCAATGAGGGTCAGGAGAAGCCGGGAGTAGGTGTAAAAGGAGCGAGCGATGGCAGGAAATGTGAACAAGACCGGCCTCGTCACCCTGTGTGGAGACTCCGGAGCTGGTAACCACCCCTGTGGATCCTTCAAGTGCCTGTGAGTGATGGGGGTGGGATTGCCTCTGTTCACTGTTCCCCCAGTTCAGAAGCCTGATAGCAGAGGGGAAGAAGCTGTTCCTGAGTCTGGTGGTGCGCGCTTTCAAGCTTCTGTACCTTCTGCTAGACAGGACCAGGGAGAAGGAGGAATGACCGGGGTGGGACAAGTGATGGAGTCATAGAGTCATATAGCGAGTCCTTCGGCCCAACTTGCCCGCGTCCACCAACTTGTCCCCTTCAAAACTAGACCCACCTGCCTGCTTTTGGCCCTTACCCCTCTAATCCTGCCCTATCAATGTACCTGTCTAACTGTTTCTTAATCATTGTGATAGTACCTGCCTCAACTAACTCTTCCAGCAACTCATTCCAAACACCCTCCACCCTTTGTGTAAAAAAGTCACCCCTCAGTTTCCCATTAAATCTTTCCCCCCCCTCTCCTTAAACCGATGTCCTCTGGTTCTCGATTCCCCAACTCTGGACGAGTTCAGAGAAGGTCATCATGAATCCTACTGAGTTGCAATAAGGTGGCCCATTGTTTCACCCACAGGAACATGGGACTGCAGAGATGGATAGGATTCATGGTCCTTGTGGAGATGGTGTGGCAAGTATCCGGATCTGGAACAGGTCCGATCTCCAGAGAATGGGGAGAAGAGGCAAACTTGCCCGGGTGGAACGCACGGGCTCCTCGGCAAGTCAATGAAGATCCAACTCCACAATGCGGTGTTAACCTAGCTCCGGACAAGATGAGGTGGACGGAGGTGACGGCCAGTAAAGGGGGTTCTGCTCAGCTAGCCTGCAAAATGCCCAAAGAAGACGATGGAGCCGATACATTTGTGGTACTGTGGACGAAAGGAAAAGATACGATCGCCGTGTTTACTGACAGGAACGGTGCTCAATATCCAGGGTCACCCGGACGCTGGAAGTTCACGAAAACAAACGTGGTTGAGACACGGGGACGCCTCGTTGGTCCTGGCGGGGCTGGAAGAGGAAGATGCTGGGAAATATTCCTGCGCTTGGCTGGTTAATAACGTGCCGTGTAAACTAAACACCAAGCTGACAGTGCAGTGAAACCTCCCACTGATTCAACACAGGCCCTTCCAAGGGACAGGAGCACGATGATTTCAGTGACTACAAAATAAAATGCTGCTCCTAAAATTGGTGTTGACCTAAGTGTGTCACATTTATAATGACAGGCATTATGGTGGTGTTGTGGTGACCTGCCCATGACCTGCCTATTGCTACTGTCCCTTCACCATGCAATTACCCAATCACAGCATCATCTCCTTCCTAAAAGAACGTCCTTTAATTCTGAGGTGTGACCTCTAGTCCTAGACTTTCCCACCAGTGGAAACATCCCCTCCACATCCACTCTATCCAAGACTTTCACTATTCTGTATGTTTCAGTGAGGTTCGCCCCCCCCCCCACCTCTCTGCCCACTCTCCCAACCTGTCCAAGTCCTCCTGTAGAGACTCCACCTATTTTTGTATCCCTTTAATACCGTGGGCACTCATCTTCCTTAGCAGCCTCACGTGTGGCACTTTATCAAAGGCTTCCGAAGGGGAGTTCAGAACCAGGGTAACAGTTTAAGAATAAGGGGGTAGTCCATTTAGGACTGACATGAGGAAAAAAAATCACCCAGAGAGTTGTGAATTTGTGGAATTCTCTGCCACGGAAGGCAGTGCAGGCCACTTCACTGGATGTTTTCAGGAGAGAGTTAGATTTAGCTCTTAGGGCTAACGGAATCAAGGGATAAGAGCAAAAAGCAGGAACGGGGTACTGATTTTGGATGATCAGCCATGATCATATTGAATGGCGGTGCATGCTTGAAGGACTGAATGCCCTGCTCCTCCGCCTATTTTCCATGTTTCTATGTTTCTGTGACTCGCTGGAGCCACAACGAGGATGTGTGGGGCACGTTGTCAACTGTCGGGACATCTTTGATGACCACAATCTCGTTAGTAATTAACGGCGGCTGACTAGCAACCACACAGAGACAAGTCTGGGCACCACTCTGTGAACGACAATGTTTGCTTGACACCAGTTTGTATTGGGGTGGCACAGTGGTAGCATAGCTGTAGAGTTACTGCCTCACAATGCCAGAGACCCGGGTTCGATCCTGACTACGGGTGCTGCCATTAAAGTTTTTGCATGTTCTCCCCATGACAATGGCCAGACCCTTTTCATCAGAAGAGAAATACCAATTACCACAGGACATCAGACAGACAGTTCGAGTAGATCATCAGAACAATTTTCCCAGGGTGGGAATGTAAAGGACTAGAGGGCAGAGCTTTAAGGTGAGAGGGGCAAAGTTTAAATAAGATGTGGGGGGCAAGTTTTTTTTACACGGAGAGTGGTGGGGGCCTGCAACGCACTGCCAGGGGTGGTGGTGGAGACAGATACGATAGTCGTGTTTAAGAGGCTTTTAGATTGGCACATTGACATGTAGGGAATGGAGGGATACGGATCACGTGCAGGCAGAGGAGATTAGTTTAACCTGTCTGCAGGTGAATGGTGGAATCTGGGAGAAATTGAAAACCATATAGGGAGAATAAAGTTGGATTAGATTAGTGTACGATTTGTGTAAATGGATGGCTGATGGATGGCATGAACACAAAGGGTCTGTGTCTCTCTGAAAACAAGATTGTGCAAAAGCTTGAAAGGTAAGTAACTGCACGTGACTGTGACATTCATACTGATGTGTTCCTTCCCTCTGGAAGGCGACACCGGACTGTCGAAGCTCAACATCTTTTTTTCCATGAGCAGTAGCTCTACTCAACAACCAGAAATCTGTAGCCTCCTTGTGCTCTGGTATTTTATGTCATTCTTCACATGTTGAAATTGTAATGTTTCATTCCTAATTGTTAACTGTATATCGTGTTGTTACTTGCGAGCAAAGCACCGAGTCAAATTCTTGTATGTATACATACTTGGCTAATACCACTTATTCAATTCAATTCATAGCAACAGAAATTGCTGACTTTAATTAATAAACTGTTTATCAGGATGAGGGGAATTTTGAAGGATGAGGGGGTGGGGACCTCATTGAAACTTACCGAATAGTTAAAGGCCTGGGCAGAGTGGATGTGGAGAGGATGTTGCCATTATTTACGGAGTCCAGGACCAGAGGGCACAGCATCAGAATAAAGGTAAGTACCTTTAGGAAGGAGAGGTGACCTGGACAGGTTGAGTGAGTGGGCAGATGCGTGGCAGATGCAGTATAATATAGATAAATGTGAGGTTATTCACTTTGGCGGCAAAAAAGGGGGCAGATTATTATCTCAATGGGGTTAGGTTAGGTAAGGGGGAGGTACAGCGAGACCTGGGTGTCCTTGTACACTGGTCACTGAAAGTTGGCGTGCAGGTAGAGCAGGAAGTGAAGAAAGCTAATGGAATGTTGGCCTTCATAACAAGAGGATTTCAGTATAGGAGTAAAGAGGTTCTTCAGCATTTATATAGGGCTCTGGTGAGACCACATCTGGAGTATTGTGTACAGTTTTGGTTTCCTAATTTGAGGAAGGACATCCTTGTGATTGAGGCAGTGCAGCGTAGGTTCACGAGATTGACCCCTGGGATGGCGGGACTGTCATATGAGGAAAGATTGAAAAGACTAGGCTTGTATTCACTTGAGTTTAGAAGGATGACGGGGGGATCTTATAGAAACATGTAAAATTATAAAAGGACTGGACAAGCTAGATGCAGGAAAAATGTTCCCAATGTTGGGCGAATCCAGAACCAGGGGCTACTCTTAGAATAAAGAAGAAGCCATTTACGATTGAGGTGAGAAAAAACTTTTTCAACCCAGAGAGTTGTGAATTTGTGGTATTCCCTGCCACAGAGGGCAGTGAGGGCAAGTCACTGGATTGATTTAAGAGAGAATTAGATAGAGCTCTAGGGGCTAGTGGAATCAAGGGATATGGGGAGAAGGCAGGCACGGGTTATTGATTGGGGACGATCAGCCATGATCACAATGAAACGTGGTGCTGGCTCGAAGGACCGAATGGCCTCCTCCTGCACCTATTTTCTATGTTTCTATGTTACTATGTTTCTATGAGATGAGGAGGAATTTCCTTAGGGTTAGGGTGGTGAATCTGTGGAATTCATTGCCACAGACGGCCGTGGAGGCCAAGTCATTGGGTATTTTTAAAGTGGAAATTGACAGATTCTTGATTAGTACAGATGTCAGAGGTTATGGGCAGAAGGCAGGAGAATGGGGTTGAGAGGGAGAGACAGATCAGCCATGATTGAATGACGGAGTACACTTGATGGGGCAAATGGCCTAATTCTGATCCTGGAACTGATGTACATGAACTGACACAAATTACGTTGTTATATGCTTGAAATTATGACTTTATTTTATTGTTTTATCAGTAACAATTATCTTTGTGATGGACAATCGATGGTGGAAGTCCCAAGTTGTTTGGCAAGCGCAGTCTGCAACAGAAAGATCATCATTAGATTTCTCAAAACCAGGAAGGATGTCTACACATCAGATCAAAAAAATATCTATAGTATGTCTTTTTTTAAAAGTTTCTAGTTTAGTTTAGTTTATTATTGTCACGTGTACCGAGGCGCAGTGAAAAGTTTTTTTGTTTGCGTGCTATCCTGTCAGCGGAAAGACTACACATGATTACAGTCGAGCCGCCCACAGTGTACAGATAGATGAAGGGGTTAACGTTCAGTGCGAGGTAAAGTCCAGTAAAGTCCGATCAGAGATAGTCCAAAGAGTGATGGGGCTACACAGAAGGGAGACAGGCCATTCAGTGCATACCTGACCCTCACTCATTTCCCCAACATTCCCATCAGTTCTCCCCAGATTCCATCCCTCACCTACCCACGAGGGCAATTTACAGAGGGCCTGTCAACCTACAACCCTGCGCGACTTTGGGAGGAAACCGGAGCTCCTGGAGAAAAATCCACACGGTCATGGGGAGAACGTGCAAACTCCGTCACCCAGAGAGTTGTGAATCTGTGGAATTCCCTGCCACAGAAGGCAGTGGAGGCCAATTCACTGGATGCTTTCAAGAGAGAGTTGGATATAGCTTTTAGGGCCAGGAGTGCAGTGCTGCCGGAGGGCACCCCTGTAAAAAACAAACAAAATAATGGGGAATTTTAATGAGCAGGTGTGTGGGTGAGGTAACCTCATTAAAAGAGGGGGAAGGGGAAGACCCATCACTACTGATGGGTTTTCAATCACTACTGATGGATCTTCCCTATAGGAGTGTGGGTTTGGGGGGGCACTAGGACCCAGCAGAGTCATCATTACTGATGGGTCTTCCCTATAGCGTAGGGAGAGGGGGGGTGCACTAGGACCCAGCAGAGTCATCACCACTGATGGGTCTTCCCTATAGGGGAGTGGGGGGGTGAGGCACTAGGACCCAGCACAGTCATCATTACTGATGGGTCTTCCCTATAGGGGGGTTTGGGGGGGGGGGGGGGGCACTAGGACCCAGCACAGTCATCATTACTGATGGGTCTTCCCTATAGGGGGGTTGGGAGGGGCACTAGGACCCAGCAGAGACGAACCACGTGCTGTCTGCTTCGTGGCGGTTAGTTGTGGGCCTCGTGATGTGCCTGGACCTCTGGTGAGGTGAGTGTCGGCTCCGGCCGCTGGTGGCCGCTGGGGAGGGGAGGCGACGGTCGGCGGAGTCGCTGGCGGAGGCCCGTAGATAGAGATACGTGTCGGCGGCAGCAGCATCGATGGCCGGGGAGGCAGTGGGTTTTGTTGCTGCTCCTGGCGGTGGCCATTTCCGCCTCATGAGGGTGAGCGCGTCGATGTAGCAACGCTACAAAACTTTGAGATTTAAAAAATCAAGTCTGCAATTTATCCCATCAGATAAAGCATAAAAATAAGTTTAATTTGACACCTAATTCACTTTCATATCTTCAATATTAAAAAAGTTATGGCCATTTTCATACTCTGAAATTAGCATCTTGTTCCCTATTGCTTTTCCATTAACTTAACACAAAAGCTGTGATCAAGGACAGTTAAAAGCCCATAACTTTTTTTTTTAAATTAAGAGAACTGAATGAAAATTTCAGTATTTATAGATTGAAGCATTCTGAAACAAATATGAAACAATCTTACTTGAATGACCTGAAATTAAAACATATAATTAGTTAGTTACCTAATTGTAGCTAATTACAAAATTCAATTACTAGACCTAAACATCTATCCATTTCTTAAGAAAAGGTTAACATTTTTAAAAAGTGTCCAAATAACATTCACACAGGAATTCATAATATAATATGATTTTTAAATCTCATTGTCATGAATTTATAGGCTAAATTGAAGGAATTTAGTGTTTAATTCCCGTAAATTAATGGCCATTTAAATCATCTTGCGAGTGGGTTTTTGTGGAACGTGAAGGATTGGAACGTTGCGGTTTTGTGGTGAATTTAACCCCCAGTCGGCAGGAAAAATACTGACGGTTCGTATATTTTTAAAGTCACCTTTTCGCAACACGAAATTTTGATTAAAGGCTTCCTAAGAAGCACGTGTTTATGTAAAAATAAAGTGTGTACCTTCTTTTGTCCCCTACGTAAGATCCGTCCGTTGTCGGCGTTGACGGCTTTAGAAGATGATTTTTAATTCACTCTAGCTATTAAATTATTCAGCGCAGTTTAAAAATACCTTCATAAAACAAATGTCGGAGCAATTTCTCTTCAGCAACTAAATCCCCTGAGATTAATCGATTTAAATAGTCTGGAGTAAATGACATTTTTAGAAAGAACTGCAGCGCCGCTGAAGGTAGGTTTTATAACATACCTAGTCAGTGTGTGTCAGTGGGTGAGAGTGTGTGTGTGGGCCGAATAGACTACTCCCGCACCTATTTTTTTCTAATTCCACACATGGACAGCTCCAGTAGTCAGGATTGAACCCGTGTCTCTGGAGCTGCGAGGCAGCGGCTTGACCCGCTGCACGGCTACATTCTCTGGAGCATTTTCTGGAATGGTCGCCTGTTTCCTGGCCTGTTTGTTCCCTTGCCCACAGCCACCACCACAGTCTTCACCCAGAGAGGAGGTGGCACGGTGGCGCAGCGGTAGACATACCACTTACATGTCTTACAGCACCATAGGCCCGGGTTCCATCCTGACCTCGGGTGCTGTCTGTACAGAGTTTGCACGTTCTCGCTGTGACTGCGTGGTTTTTCTCCGGCTGCTCCGGTTTCCTCCCACATTCCAAAATCATACAGGGTTGTCGGTTAATTGGCTTCTGTAATTTGTAAACTGTCCCTAGTGTGTTGGATAGTGCTAGTGATCGCTAGTCGGTGTGCTCGATGGGCCGAAAGGCCTGTTTTCGCGCTGTTTCTCTATAGACTAGAGGTGAAAATACTATGACCAATGAATGTTTAGGGTGGCCAGTCACATACTACTCTTGTGTTTCTTACCCCACGAGCATTAGGGTCAAGTAGGGTCAGTATGGACTTGTTGTGCTGAAGGGCTGGTTCGGAGATGTATGACACGATGCCTAGTATTGAGTGTGAGGTAGGTAAGCAGTCTCACCTTCTGCCATTAAGGCCAGTTGCAGCATTTACAGGATGAATCAAAGACTAATCCTGCGGCACAGCTCTTCAGGTAGGTCCGACCATCATCGCACTGGTAGAACTTGCTCTTGTCCTTGGGATCGGGGAAGGTACCGTTCGCTTTGCCCTTACAGAAGCCACTGCCTCCACCACTGCTGCCTCCACCACCGCTGCCTCCACCGCCGCTAGGAGCATCAGTAGGTGGGACCGCCGGCCTCAATGTTGTCTTGGATGGGACGCAAGCTGCAAAGAAACACAGTTCGTTATGTTCTCCTAAAGTCTTAGAAGAATTAGACGATTTGGCCCATTGACTTACTCCACCATTCAATCATGGTTGATCTATCCCTCCCTCTCAACCCCATTCTCCTGCCTTCTCCCCATAAACCCTGACACCCAAACTAATCAAGAATCTGTCGATCACCGCCTTAGAAATACCTGTTGACTTGGCTTCCGTATCCGTCTTAGTTCATGTAGAAACAAGAAACCACAGATGCAGGTCTACAAAGTGTGAATATCCCAGTCAATGGGATAATGCCCCTGAACCCCCCACTCATCAACTCCAGAGGGGTCCTGACCTGACATCTACCCCAGATGCTGGTCTATAAAAAGAGACACAATGAGCTGGAGTAACTCAGTTGCTTGTTCCCTATACCCACCACCCTCTGTGTGGAAAACGTAGCTATCATACCTAGTCCTACCACTATCTGCCTCCACCACCACCCCCTGGTAGCGCGTTCCAGGCACCCACCACCCTCTGTGTGAAAGACGTGTCCTGCACATCTCCATTACCTCCAGAGATGCCAAGGCCTGAGTGCAGAGTGTTGATGAGAGGGTAGGGTCCCTGATGACAGAAGGCACCAGAGAAGTCATCCAGAGCCAGATCCCAGACCATAGCTCCTCCAAAGTTGTTCTTCTTCAGCCACTCAACCTGGAAGACACAGTTCACAACTTTACACCAGCATCCCTGGCTCAATAATGGCTTCTACGATGCGCCGTAGAAAGCTTTTTATCGGGATTCATCACAGCACGGTTTGGGAATGGCTCCATCCAAAACCCGCAGGAAATTGCAGCAAGTTGCTGACGCAGCCCAGACCATCACGTAAACCAACCTCCCTTCCATTGACTCCGTCTACACCTCGCACTGCCTCAGCAAGGCCACCAGCATAATCGAGGACCAGTCTCACCCCAGCACCAGAGAAATAAAAACAGAAATTCCAAGTTTCCCCGATGTGAATCCTAACCCCTTTCTCCTGCCTTCTCCCCATAACCCCTGACACCTGAACACCATGAGTTTATGGTGAGCTGGAAATATTTTGCAGAATGTAATGACAAAAGATTCTAAGGATTTTGAAGCATAATTCTGGAGTTCACTGTTTGAAACTCTGCAGTAGATATTGAGATAAACGAGACCCTGATGGCTCACGTGGAAAGGGTGGAACTTCGATGGTCAGATGTACCTTGTCTCCGAAGCTCTTGATGTTGTCATAGCCGACCCATATTCCATCCTTGAAGGCGTACGGGGTGTCCTGAGGGGCGTTCCATACGGCGGTGGCACCGTTCAGGAACCCGCAGATCTGTCCAGAGACGGAGATGTTAAGGACCAATCTTGTCGAGGTGGAAAAAAATCATGAGAGGAACCGATCAGGTAGATGCAAAGTGTCTCTTGCCCAGGGTCAGGGAATCGAGAACCAGAGGACATAAGGTGAGGGAGAAAGATTTAATAGGAACGGTGCTGGTTCGAAGGGCCGAATGGCCAACTCCTGCATCTATTGTCTATTAAACCTGAGGGGTAACCATTTGACACCGTGGATGGTGATAGTGACAAAGGCTGGAGGGGAACAGAAGACAAAGTAGTGTCAGATACTGAGCGGAGAGGAGCAGATGTAGAGAGATGCGCAAAGCGAGTAGGAAAGAGGAGAGAGATATGTGAAGAGAAGAGAGAAAGACATGAAAGAGGATAGGAGAGAAAGATATATAAAGACAGGAAAGAGAGATATGTCCAGAAAGTGGAGGAGAGAGATGTAAAGCGGGAGGGAGGGATGTGGAGAGGAGGAGATAGCGGGGAGGGCAAAGATTAAGGGGAGGATAGAAGGGAAGTGGGGATTTCTGAGAGGAGAGGAGGGGAACGGAGAACGGGCGGGTGATGTTTCGGATGGAGATCCTTCCTCATGTGTCCATCTATGTTGTGTGTGGTTATTCAGTATTGGATTGGAAGATAACATTGAGCAAAGGGCCGCGCGGTTGGAATGGTCGGTAGGTACAGTACCTCATAGTAGGCCAGGAAGCCGGCTTGGCGGGTGTATTTGCCGGCTGGTCCAGCGCCTCCTGCTGGGGCACCCACAGCCGTGCTGGACGAGGTCAGTCTGAAGGTGTGTCCATAGGTGGGGAAGCCCACATTCAACTTGTCCACTGGAGCCCCCTTGCTCTTCCAGTAGTTCATGGCGTATTCCTGCAGGGACACAGTTGGCATCAAAGGACTTTAGGCTCATGTTTAAGTTTATTATTGTCACGTGTACCGAGGCACAGTGAAAAGCTTCCAAACAGATCAGATAATACCGTACATAAATACAATCAAATCAAACTCGGGTACAATAGGTGGAGCAAAGGGGGAGATACAGAGAGCAGAATATAGTTCTCAGCATCGTAGCGCATCAGTTCCACAGACAAAGCCCAATGTCCGCAATGGGGTAGAGGTGAATCGGACAGTACCCTAGCTTATGGAAGGGCCGTTCAGAAGCCTGATAGCAGAGGGGAAGGAGCTGTTCCTGAGTCTGGTGGTGCGCGCTTTCAAGCTGCTGCACCTTCTGCTAGACAGGACCAGGGAGAAGGAGGAATGATCGGGGTGGGACAAGTCTTTGATTCTGTTGGCTGCTTTTCTGAGGCAGCGTGAAGTGTAGATGGAGTCAATGGTGGGGAGTGTGGTCTGTGTGATGGACTGGGCTCCATCCACAACTCTCTGCAATTTCTTGTGGTCTTGGGCTCAGAGCTGTTCCCAAACCTAGTTGTGATGCAACCCCACAGTCTGCTCTCCGTGGTGTATGGAACAGTTATATGGACTCGGCAAAATGGGTTTGCCAATTCGGAGAGAGGAAATGAAAAAGTTGAGCAGGATTAATTTTTCTTGTGCACTTACCACATTGAAGTGGGTGTTGGTGTAATCCTTGTCATTAGGCAGGGCATAGAGGGGGCTGTTCTCTCCAGTAACGTGGCTCCAGGGACCATAGAAATCGTAGGTCATCACGTTGAAGAAGTCAACTATCCTGCAAGAGAGGAGACCGGGCTCACCCTGATACTCCATGCACCAAATTAACATCAGAACCCAGAGCAGTACAACACGTGAACAGGCCCTTCTACCCACAATGTCTATGCAAAACATGACGGCAAGATAAACTCATCTCCTCTGTCTGCACGTGATCCCTCCATTCCCTGCCTATCTACGCGTCTATCCACAAGCCTCTTAAACACCACTATCGTATCTGCTTCCACCACCACTCCTGGCAGTGCGTTCCAGGCACCCACCACCCTCTCTGTAAAAAAACATTCACATCTCCTTTAAACTTGAACATGATGCCAAGTCCATCACTTATCTACCTGCACATCACCAACATCCCTCCATGCCCGGCATTATCATGTGCCCATCTAAAGGTCGTTTACATGCACTCTACTTCAACCACCACCCCAGCAGGTTCTGACTGTCTACCCTATCTATGCCTCTAGTGATTTTATAAACTTCTATCAAGCCTCTCTTCAACCTCTGACGTTCCAGAGGAAACAATGCAAGTTTGGCCAACCTCTCCCTGTAGTGAATCCCCTCTAACCCAGGCAGCCTTCTGATAAATCTCCTCTCCAAAGCCTCCACGTCCTTCCTGTAATGGAGACGACCAGACCTGCATGCAATGCTCTAAATGCCTCCTGGCTAAAGACCGCCAGAGCTGCAAGTTGGCTTCCTGACTCTCACACTCAATGCCCCGAACGGTGAAGGCATTGAATGCATTAGGGTTGTGGATGGATCTCAATCAACGTGAAATTCTGGAGCGATGAAAAACTAGTTCAAATATAACGTAAAACTCACTAAACTCCCGAGATGAAAGCCCAAAGAAAAAGTTGGGTTTCTTTGCGTGTGGAAGGACACTCACTTGCCGAGCTGAGGAACCTCGTAGCCAGTATCAATGTTGCTCATCCCACCAGCAACGGCAGCTGAGAGCAGCAGTCGTGGCTGTCCTGTGCTTTTTCCCTCGGCCTCGAACGCAGCCATCAGCTCCTGTGGGTCAGAGAGATCGAGGACTCCTTTACCAAGAGGTCAAGTCTAGTCTTAGGAAGGGTCCCGACCCGAAACGTCATCTATACCTTTTCCCCAGAGATGCTGCCTGACCCGCAGTGTTACTCCAACACTTTGTGTCAATTTCAAGTTTGGTTTGGTTTAGTAATGCAGCGTGGAAACAGGCCCTTCGGCCCATCGAGTCCACGCCGACCAGCGATTACCCTTTCACTCTAGTTATATCCTACATTCTTGGGACAATTTACTGAAGCCAATTAACCTACAAACCCACACATATTTGGAGTGCGGAAGGAAACCAGGGCGCCTGAGGTCATGGGGTGAACGTACAAACTCCGTACAGACAGCATCCATGTTCAGGATCGAACCCGCGTCTCTGGCGCTGCGAGGCAGCAACTCTACCCCTGCACCACCGTATCGCCCAAGAGTGGGGACGAAACCTTTTAATCCCCACTCAAAATGGTGCTTGGATCAAATTTTATTAAATTCTTAATTTCTGAATTCTTAAATTCCTTTGTGTAATCTGTGAAAATCTGTCCTTGGTGATCTTTACAACAAGGTTACATTTATTGGACAAATTTGCAAGTCATAGAGCTATGCAGCGTGGCAACAGACCCTTTGACCTGCCCACACTGACCAATATGTCCCATCTACACTAGTCCCACAAAGTGCTGGAGTAACTCAGCGGGTCAGGCAGCATCTCTGGAGAACATGGATAGGTGACGTTTCACAGAGTGCTGGAGTAACTCAGTGGGTCAGGCAGCATCTGTGGAGAACATGGATAGGTGACGTTTCACAGAGTGCTGGAGTAACTCAGCGGGTCAGGCAGCATCTGTGGAGAACATGGATAGGTGACATTTCACCGAGTGCTGGAGTAACTCAGTGGGTCAGGCAGCATCTGTGGAGAACATGGATAGGTGACGTTTCACAGAGTGTTGGAGTAACTCAGCGGGTCAGGCAGCATCTGTGGAGATAAAGCCTGAGTTTGGCCCATTTTGTTTAACGAAACCCATAGTGAGATGTACTTGACCGCACCTGAGCCAGAACAGTGTAGAGATGCTTGTCAACGGGAGGACTTCCTCGAGATCCAGGATATTCCCAGTCGATGTCCAGACCGTCAAAGTTGTACCCTCTCAGGAAGGCGATGACTGACTTGATGAAGATTTGCCGAGTTCCTGATGAGGCAACCATCGCGGTGAATCTGCAGGAGGGGTGAATGTGGGGAGAGGAGTTAGAAATGAAATGTGCCGGAGACACAAGGAAAGGCCGCTGTACTCAGTGACCCAGTGACCCTGCTGTTATATCCTATCATGTACAGATTCACCCACGCCTTTGTTAAATGCTCAAGTGGTTAAAAAATTACATGTGAAATTATTCTTTTTGAAAATGAAGTTTAGTTTAGTTTAGAGATACAGCGCAGAAACAGGCCCTTCGGCCCATCCAGTCTGCACCGACCAGCGATCCCCGCACACTAACACTATCCTACACACACAAGGGACAATTTACATTTATACCAGGCCAATAAACCTACAAATGTGTACGTCTTTGGAGTGTGGGAGCAAACTGAAGATCTCTGAGAAAACCCAGGCGGTCACAGGGAAAACGTACCAACTCCACACAGACAGCACCCGTAGTCAGGATCGAACCCGGGTCTCCGGTGCTGTAAGCGCTGTAAGGCAGCAACTCTACCACTGTGCCACACACTATTGAAAGGATTCTTTCTGAAAATTATGTTCTTTTACTTTTTGGCAAGCAATATGCTATATTGTTCAAATTACAATTTGCAAACTGTTCTGTTTAATAATACTCCTGTAACAGTTCACTGTAAAATAATCCCCTCGGTATTTATCTCTGTCGATATCATTACTAGAGCCAGGATGTTTAGGCACTAAAAAACTGAAATAGGCAGGCAAAAAGCCATAATAAAATTACAAAAAAGGCACAAAAAAAGCCATTTATTGACATAAAAAGGCATATATTTCCACCACCAAAATATGGTTAAAAATGATAATATAAAGTTATAGTACATTAAATGACCAAAGTTGCCTGGTTGCACACAATTACTAGCATTTTTTCAAAGGATCTGGTGTTAAACTATGCCGTCTGTCAGACAGAATATGCTTCAGTTGTGAAAAACTTATTTCTACCCCAGCTGAGGTCACTGGTGCATACCAGAAATAAGCTACGGACTCTATATTCATGTCGATGTCTTGTGCATTGCAATTACCTTTGAGAACTTTAGCTATGTTTTGTATTTCTTCAAGATCTTTGTCAGCTAAAATCACTCTCTCACATTTTCCTTGTATGTCTTTACCGACATCGCCAGGAACTTTACGAATATCATCAGTTGCTTTGTGGAAAACCTGCAAGTTATTCACTAATGTTTCGCCACCGTTCTCAAGGGAAGTGGTAGCTTGTGGGAAGTTTGCAAAATTGGAAGCATTAAATAGATTTTGGAGAAGACTGAACCAGCATGAACAAACTACCGACGGTGGCGCCCCCAGTTTTGCCCCGGTGGTAGAGATGTTCTTGTAATTTATACTATGTTAAACACTTTAATAATAACATTAATATTAACGTGTTAATATAGAAAACGTAATTGTAATCATGGTACAACTAGACAAAATAGCACAACCTTTTAGCAAAATGGCAAAAAAAGGATGATTTTGGCACTCAATTGTGAAAAAGGCATAATGGCAAAATCATCAAAAAAGGCATGAAACGCCAAATGGCAAAATTACCAAACACACCCACTGTTTACGTCGGGCACATGGAACTGCAGGTGCTGGTTTACAAAAAGAAAAGACACAAAGTGCTGGAGTAACTCAGCGAGTCAGGCAGCATCTCTGGAGAACATGGATAGGTGACGATTCGGGTCGAGACCCTTCTTCAGGCTGAGGAGTTACTGAGGAGTTACTCCAGCACTTTGTGTCTTTCAATATTCATTCCATATCACAGTCAATTGGAAAATAACTCTTATTTTTTTTAATCTAATGCTAACGTAAAAAGTTTCCATCTTACTTCTGGGTGCCAAAGTTCCAGCCTCCAATGGACAGCAGAGTCTTGAGGTTTGAATTCCTTAAAAAAAGGACAAAATGTGGTTTTAGAATGATGTTTAGAACAACAGAACATTTTCAGATCTTCTCAGGAACTTCTGGATCTTCTGTTTCCCCCCCCCCCCCCCCCCCCCATTTGGTGTTACGTTTAGTTGAGGGGATTTGCCTCAGTCTGGATCTCAAGGGGGTCACAGAAAATGAGGTACAAGTTCATGCAACAAGGCTTCACAAGCAATGGGCCAGTCTCTGTGGGCTGAAGGGCCTATTTCCTCAATCTGTGACTCAATGATTCTGTTGGCCTGTCCAATAACTTTCTCCTGAATATCCCCCTGGACCAAGTCACCTTTCAGACAGGGGAGGTGGATGAGATGAGAAAACCTTCAACAAATGGATGTGTAATAGGGTCATGTCAAAGACCCTGCTGACCATCAATCACCCGTTCACACCAGCTCTATTTCATCCCACTTTCTCATCCACTCCCTATGCACTTGGGGCAATTTGTAGAGGCCAATTAAACTAGAAACCCTTTGTAACGTGGGAGAAAACCGGTAATCTAGAGAAAACCTACACCGTCACAGGGAGAACGTGCAAACTCCACACAAACAGTGCCCGAGTTCAGGATCGAACCCAGGTCTCTGGCGCCGTGAGGCAGTGGCTCTACCCGCTGCGCCACTGTGCCGACCGATACGTATAACAGATGGATTCTTGCCACATACTCTTCAAAACGACTTGTTCACTTAGGTCGACCATCGACCGAAAGAGTTTGAAATGGAATGTTCATTAAACACTGGATGTCCCTTCGCTTACAGCAAGGACCGGGGAATTCATGGTTAAATTTAACCCAATCAGACCCAAATCAGCAGGATTCCACTCCACCCATTTGTCTCCACCGAGCTGTATCTCTGAGAATTTAGGCATCACCTTGGTACTTAAAGTCTAAATTATCCCACTGAACCATCCTCTCACCAACTAGAGAGCGGTCCTGACCTCCCATCTACCTCATTGGAGACCCTCGGACTATATTTAATCAGACTTCACTGGACTTTCTCTTGCACTAAACATTATACCCGTCATCCTGTGTCTGTACACTGTGGGCCGCCTGATTGTAATCATGTACGGTCTTTCTGCCGACTAGTTAGCACGCAACAAAAAGCTTTTTGTTGTACCATGGTACACGTGACAATAATAAACTAAATTAAACTAAATTAACCGTGGAATATGGGTTATGGAATATTGGTTTGGGGAATATCCAATACAATGACTGGTTAGCACGCAACAAAAACCTTTCACCGTACCTCAGTACAGGTGACAATAAACTAAACTGGACAATGTAAACATCGCAACAATGCCCGGCATTTGAGAAACAAGGTTAAGCCCCTGTCCCATTTTCCCGAGTTACTCACGAATTCTCCCGAGTCTTCCCCTTGATTCAAACTCGGAGATGCCAGCTGTAGATACTCAGGGCTATATTTTGTACTCGTGGACATTTTTCAACATGCTGAAAAAAAACGTCCCGACTTACCTGATGCCCCCAGTACCTACGGCTGGCATTACGAGCCGCTACGAAGTATCTGTGGACCATAGGAGTCGCTACGGACATTCTCCGAGTTTGAATCACGGGGAAAACTCGGGAGAATTCGTGAGTAACTCGGGAAAGTGGGACCGATGCTTTAGTATTTATTCAGCAACTGTACTTGTTCTTCAGGCTGTTGATCTCCTGGTAGAGTTTTGGGTCGTTCCATTCATAGGTGGCGATTTGATTGCTCTTCATTCCAGCGAAGGCGTAGATGATGTGTGTGCAGAGGCAAGGGTCCACGTTCTGGGGCATGTATTTACCCTCTCCTGGTCTGTACTGCGCCCAGTTGGTGAAGTAACACACCAGCCTGTAGGCAGAGCCTGGGCAAGGGAGAGACAGGGCGGTCAGGACAATGTCTCTGTGGCACTCACACAAAGCAAAGCAAGGCTACAAATGCACAAAGACTCACCCAGTTGCAGGCAGGCCAGTAAGACCACCGCTGGAACAGAAAACAGAGAGCAGCATGTTAGGATTACAACAAACCGTAATAAGTCAGGGATTACGGGGAGAAGACAGGAGAATAGGGTTGAGAGGGAAAGATAGATCAGCCATGATTGAGTGGCTAGAGTGCACTTGATGGGCCGAATGGCATAATTCTGCTCCCATCACTTATGAATTTATGAAACCTTGGCTGCATTACGGCCTCTACACAATGACACTGTTATATAAGTGGTTGGGAAACTATGAAGATCTATCTTGTGGGCGGCAGGGTGGCGCAGCGGTAGAGGTGCTGCCTCACAGCGCCAGAGACCCAGGTTCGATCTTGACTATGGGTGTTGAACGTGTGTGGAATTTGTACATCAACCCTGCTATGCTTACTATTCTAGTATAATTAGATAGTTCTGTTTCTGGTACAAATGACAATAACACACCCTTAACTCCCTCTCCCTGTGACCATGTGGGTTTTCTCCGGGAGCTCTGGTTTCCTCCTAAATCCAAAAGATGTGAGGGATTGAAGGTTAGTTTTCCTTCTGTAAAATTGCTCCTAGTGTGTAGGGAGTGGATGCAAAAGTGGGATAACATAGAACTAGTGTGAAGGGCTGAACAATGGTCGGCGTGGACTCCGTGGGCCGAAGGGTCTGTATCTCTAAACTAAACCTTTCCTATCCATGTACCTGTCTGAATGTCTTTTAAATGTTATTATACTTGCCTCATCTCTGGCAGATCGTTCCATATACTCACCACCCTCTGGGCAACAGGTTAGAGTCATAGAGTCACAGAGTCATAGAGTCAAACAGGCCCTTTGGCCCAATTTGCCCATACTGACCAAGATGCCCCACCTAAGCTTGTCCCAGTTGCCCCTGGATTCACCTTTAAATCTTTTCCCACTCACCTTAAGTCAATGCCCCGTAGTTTTAAACTCCCCTTCCCTGGAGAAAGGCAGAGACCATACTTCAAATCTCTGCCCCTCGTGATTTTCTAAATGTCTCTGAAGATTTTCACAGAGTGCTGGAGTAATTCAGCGGGTCAAGCAACTTCTCCGGAGAGAAGGAATTGGTAACATTTCGGGTCCGTTGGAAAATACAAAATACTAAGAAACTACAAACTGCAGAAGTTGATTTACTCCAAAGATAGACACAAAGTGCTGGAGTATCTCAGCGGGTCAGGCAGCATCTCCGGAGATAAGGGTTGGGTAGAATTGAGACGCTTCTTCAGACACCTTTATAATTAAACTTGAGAAACAATTTAATCTGTTCTCATCCTCATTTAATTTCTAAACCTGATTTCGGGTCCGTTGGAAAATACAAAATACTAAGAAACTACAAACTGCAGAAGTTGATTTACTCCAAAGATAGACACAAAGTGCTGGAGTATCTCAGCGGGTCAGGCAGCATCTCCGGAGATAAGGGTTGGGTAGAATTGAGACGCTTCTTCAGACACCTTTATAATTAAACTTGAGAAACAATTTAATCTGTTCTCATCCTCATTTAATTTCTAAACCTGATTCTTTCAAAAAGCATTCCTATATCAAAAGGAATTAAACAGCAAAAGGCTCTTACCTGTTCCGAGAAGTAGCTTTGCCATCTTGTTACTGTTGCTGACTAGACCTGAGCTGCCTCTTTTATACAATGAGTTTATCGCAAACAATAATCCAATCTGTTTGTCGTTCCCTTTATCGGTAAGAAAGGGCAGTCGCGATGATCCTCCTGCTATTTACAAATGGAAAATAATAGTTCTTATCTTGACTTCAATATTTTCTCTTCAATAATACTTTGTCCCCTGTTCAATGTCATTCAGATTGTTCACCTTCATTTTCACCTCAAGACTGTTTCTGAACCTGATTGGAAATTACTTAGAAACATGGAAAATTGGTGCTGGAGTAGGCCAGTCAGCCCTTCGAGCCAGCACCGCCATTCAATTATGATCATGGCTATTCGTCCACAATTAGTACCCTGTTCCTGCTTTCTCCCCATATCCCTTGATTCCATTAGCCCCATGACCTAACTCTCTTAAAAACATCCAGTGAATTGTCCTCCACTGCCTTCCGAGGCTTAGAATTCCACAGATTCATAACTCACTGGGTGAAACAAATTTTCATCATCTCAGTCCTAAATGACCTACCCCTTATTCTTAATCTGTGACCCGTGGTTCTGGACTCCCCCAACATCGGGACATTTTTCTTGCATCTTGCCGGTCCAATCCCTTAAGAATTTTGTATGTTTCTGTAAGATCCCCTCTCATTCTTCTAAATTCCAATGAATATCAGCCTAGTTGACCCATTCTTTCACCATATGACAGTCCCGCCATCCCAGGAATGAACCTGGTGAACCTACGCTGCATTCCCTCAATAGCAAGAATGCCCTTCCTCAAATTACGAGACCAAAACTACACACAATACTTCAGGTGTTACCATGGCCCTATACAACTGCAGTAGGACCTCCTTGCTCCACTTCACAAGCCCTCTCGCTATGAAGGCCAACATGCCATTTGCTTTCTTCACTGCCTGGTGTACCTGCAAGTTTACTTTTAGTGACTGGTGTACAAGCACACCCAGGTCTCATTGCACCTTCTCTTTTCCTAATCTGACAACATTCAGATAATCTACATTCTCCCCATAACCTCTGACACCTGTACAAATCAACAATCTATCCATCGACCTGGCCTCCACAGACAGCCTTCCGTGGGAATGAATTCCACAGATTCACCACCCTCTTACTAAAGAAATTCCTCTTCATCTCCTTCTTAAAAGCTGCCCTTTAATACTGAGGCTGTGACCTCTTGCCCGAGACTCCCCCGCTTGTGGATTACGTGCAGGCTGAAGAGATTAACTCAACTTCTCAGCATGATGATCAACATCATGTTCAGCACGGACATTGTGGGCCGAAGGGCCTGTACCTGTGCTGCACTGTTCCATGTTCTGTGTTACATCGTCTTCTCAATCACAGTGGAGTGGGTGGGTGGCCAGAGCGAGACGTGGTGGAGCCACAAGCAGGATGTGTGGGGCGCCTGGTTGGCCGCCGGCAGCTGGGGTGGCGTTGTTCTTGTTAAACGTTAACGGCTGATGCAACGACACGTTTGGCAGAGGGTGGAGAGGTCGCGGCTGACTCCGGCCAATGCTCCGTGGGAGCCAGTGATTGGTTGAAAGTACGTGAGCGCAGGCAATGAAGGTGAGGAGAAGCCGGGAGTAGGTATAAAAGCCTCGTCACCCTGTGTGGAGACTCCGGAGCTGGTAACCACCCCTGTGGATCCTTCAAGTGCCTGTGAGTGATGGGGGTGGGATTGTCTCTGTTCACTGTTCCCCCAGTTCAGAAGCCTGACAGCAGAGGGGAAGAAGCTGTCCTGAGTCTGGTGGTGCGCGCTTTCAAGCTTCTGTACCTTCTGCTAGACAGGACTAGGGAGAAGGAGGAATGACCGGGGTGGGACAAGTCATGGAGTCATAGAGTCATATAGCGTGGTCTTTGGCCCAACTTGCCCGGCCCACCAGCTTGTCCCATCAAAACTAGACCCACCTGCCTGCCTTTGGCCCTAACCCCTCTAATCCTGTCCTATCAATGTACCTGTCTAACTGTTTCTTAATCATTGTGATAGTACCTGCCTCAACTACATCTCCTGGCAGCTCGTTCCAAACAACCTCCACCCTTTGTGTAAAAAAATCACCCCTCAGTTTCCCATTAAATCTTTCCCCCCCTCACCTTAAACTGATGTCCTCTGGTTCTCGATTCCCCAACTCTGGGCGGGTTCAGAGAATGTCATCATGAATCCTACTGAGTTGCAATAAGGTGACCCATTGTTTCACCCACAGGAACATGGGACTGCAGAGATGGATAGGGTTCATGGTCCTTGTGGAGATGGTATGGCAAGTCTCCGGAACTGGAACAGATTCGATCTCCACAGAATGGGAAGAGGAAGCAAACTTGTCCGGGTGGAACGCACGGGCTCCTCGGCAAGTCAGCAATGAACAGCTTCCAAGATGCATGGACAAGCCAAGTTATGCCGGTCATCACCCTTTAATCATTAGTCTGCAGGTGGTCGTTGTGTCTCCGGGTGGTTCTATTACGCTGCCCTGTAAAATATCCAAGCATTACAGTAAACCTAGACTCGTCACATGGAAAAGAAATGGTGTTGCCATTGCCACGTATCACGGTTGGTTTTCAGTGGGATATCAGGGATCTTATCCCCGCTGGAAGTTTGTGAATGACAACGTGTTCATACGTCGGGACGCCTCGTTGGTTCTGTGGGGGATACAAGAGAAAGATGCCGGGACATATACCTGCATTTGGTCCACTTCTCATCATGGAAAATGTCATGTATTGACCTGGCTGAAAATAGAGTGAAACCTCCCATTGATTCAGCGGGGACCATCCCAGGGACGGTAGCAAAGTTTACCTAAACCCACGTGTTCTACCGTTTGCGAAACACTTTAACTCCCCCTCCCATTCCCACACTGACCTTTCTGTCCTGGGCCGCCTCCACTGTCAGAGTGAGGCTGAGTGCTAATTGGAGGGACAGCACCTCAAATTTCACTTGGGCAGCTTATAACCCGGTGGTTGGAATATTGGCTTCTCTAACGTCAAGTAACCCTTGCTTCCCGTCTCTCTTTGTCCCTCCCCCACCCTAGTCCTCCAACCAGTCTGTCTGCCTGATTACAATTTTTCTTTTAATACTTCATTGTCACCTTCCCCAGCTAACAATGATCAATTCTAGATGTTCCTTGAACATCGCCTCCTTTGATGTATAGTGTTCACACCTTATCTTTCCATATCTCTATATCTCCCTCTCCCCTGACACTCAGTCTGAAGAAGGGTCTTGACCTGAAACGTAACCCATTCCTTCTATCCAGAGTTGCTGTCAGTCCTGCTGAGTTACTTCAGCATTTTGTGTCTGTCTTTTGTGTAAACCAGCATCTGTAGTGCCTTCCTACCCAGTAGCAAAGCCTAGTTGAATTTAGGTTAGTTTAGTCCTGAGGTGCAACAGGGAAACAGGCCCTTCAGCCCACCGGGTCCGTGGAGACCAATGATCATCCCATGCAATAGCTCTATCCCACACTCCAGAGACAATTTACACAGGCCAATTAACCTACAAACACGCACGTCTGGGATGTGGGAGGAAACCAGAGCACCCGGAGGAAACCCACATGATCACAGTGAGAACGTTCAAACTCTGTACGGACAGCACCCGTAGTCAGTATTGAATCTGAGTCTCTGGCGCAGAATTGAATCTGAGTCTCTGAATCTGAGAGGCAGTAAATCTACCGCTGAGCCACCAGGCCGCTAAGAAGTCGGGGGCAGGTCAGCACAAACACAATAACATCCGTTATCATAAACGTAACACGCTGAGACCAAGCCCAGATTTGGAACTGGGACGAAGGTTTAAGGTGATCGGGGCAAGGTTTAAAAGGAACCTAAGGGACAACATTTACAGTTAGAGGGTGGTGGGTGTATGGAACGAGCTGCCAGAGGAGGTAGTTGAGGCTGGTAATACAACAACATTTAATAGACTGATGAGTGGGTAGATGGACAGGAATGGTTTTATGGGGATGTGGGCCAAATGTAGTGAAATGGGATGAGCTTAAATGGGGTATATGGGTCTGCATGGGCGAGTTGGGCTGAAGTCCCTGCTTCCGTGCTGTATGACTTTATGACACTAAGTAGGGAATAGTAAAGGTATAAAAATGAGCAGCATGGAAGGTGTGAGCGTGGATCGCAGGCAGTGAGGAGAACTGACCCTGCTTGCACCAGTAAATGTACGATTAATGGAAATAAACTCTCTTATGTTTGCTGGTGTGAGTGATTCTTTGTACGCCAGCATGGAGCTGAGTGTGAACTTTGTGCAACTCCTGCTCACTACGGGCAACATCACCAGATTAAGTGTCATGGAGTTGCCTTTAAATTAGTTTAGTTTAGTTCTGTTTTGCTTAGAGATACAGCGTGGAAACAGGCTCTTCGGCCCACCGAGTCCCATCCAACCAGTGATCCCCCGTACACTAGCTCTAACCTACACACTAGGGACAATTTACTGAAGCCAATTAACCTGCAAAATCTGCACGTCTTCGCAATCTGAAAGGAAACCAGAGCACCCGTAGGAAACCCACCCGGTCACAGGGAGAATGTACAAACACCGTACAGACAGTACCTGTAGCCACAATCGAAGGCGGGTCTCTAGCGCTGTAAGGCAGCAACTCTACCGCTGTGCCACTGTACCACCCATGCATTGCCCTCGTGCATTGTTAAGGCTGCTGATTAGCGTCCAGTTTTGACCCTCGTCGGGAGTCAATTGTGATTGAGTCAAGGAGCCTGCTTACCTCCGTATGGAGTCTGGTCTTCCAGTTAAAGACCCACACTACCCTGGCCACTCTCTCTTATCACTACTACCAAAGGGAAGGTACAGGAGCATGAGAACCGAGACCTCCAGATTCAAGAGCAGCTTCCTCCCTGCAAGCATAAAGTTGTTGAACCAGCCTGCGCATCGCAACCACAATCCAACGCCACCCACCTGATCCCTACACAACCACGATGGACATTGCACCACTGGTGATGCTCCACGTACTTTGTCTTGTACTCTCATGGTCTGAGACCTTATTGTGTACTTATGGTGTAAGTATAAAATCATAATAGGCTTGGGTAGACAGTGGAGGGCTGCCACTACAGAGACATCCAATAGACCTGATAGAATTATATAAAATTATGAGAGGCATAGAGAGGGGAGATAATCAGAACCAATTTCCCAAAGGCTTTGCAGAGGGTGCAGAATAGGTTTCCCAGAATGATGCCAGGATTGGAGGTTGTTAGTTTGAAGGACAGGTTGGATAGTCTTGGATTGTTTTCCCTAGAACTTCAGATGTTGAGGGTAGACCTTTTTAGTTTAGTGTAGAGATACAGGGTGGAAACAGGCCCTTCGGCCCTCTGGGTCCGTGCCGACCAGCGATCCCCGCACATTAACACCATCCTACACCCACTTGAAAGAGTAAAAGTCATTATAAAGTATTGTAGGTTACAAAATGTACTCTGCTTATAGATTTAGAAGTATACAAAATGGGTGCCCAGCCATTGCCCTAGAGTCTGAACTTTCAGCTAAGGAAATGTGCAAACACTCAAGGTCAGAAGCAAACAGCTTGAATCTACAGAGATAAGGAATGCTCCTTCCTTGGTCATAACCATATATGAACAAAAGCTTTTCTGAAATCAGAAGAAACAATAGAGCTTTCATATTACCATATATGGACATGGTGGGACTCTGTGCAAGAATGTTCTATAAGATAAAGAATTGCTGAATTGCTGACTGATTTGGGTATATGTTTTGCATCTTTGTCTGGAACACAAGCAACTCTGTGTCTCTACTGTCGCACTCAGAGTTTCCTCCTACATCTGCCTGGCAAAATAAAGATGTTAATAAAGTTAGTAATAAGCAGTAATGTCTTTATTTCGTGTGGCTGTCTGTTTGAAGTGTATCGAACTTTAACATTGGCGTAGTCGGCAGGATGTCACTGGAAACTATCTCTGGAGACTGAGTAAGAGGCTACGGTCTGGCCGTGACCTTGAAGGGAGTAGAAAGTGCACTATCAGATCCATTGAGTCTGAACTCCTGAGAGTGCCCGGGAACACAGTGGTCCCTCATCTGAGGTTGATCTAGTTCCCTGCCGAGAAACTTGACAGACAACATAACGTAAGACATTTTTGTTGATTGAGACTCGGGAACAAGTGCTCCAGTACCTAGATCGTAAATGGCTCCTGTGGGTCGAGGTTGCAGATAAACTATCTGTGGAAAATGTTGTTGATAAAGAGCCGATATGGAGATGAATAATGGGACAGGCTCGGGATAACAGTGACGTGGGAGCTCCGAGCTTCCGTACAACATATGTGTTATTTGGATCCGGGAATTTGGATCCGGGAAAACGTAAAGATTACATGATGATCAGGTGAAAGGATTTAAAAGAAAAGAGAATACAGTTAGCCTATAGAATAATAAACAATTGGTAATGCAAAAATGGAAACCTAAGCAAAATATCCACGGGGACCCCTTATCTGGCATGGAAACCCTGTTTATAGAGGTGGGGGATGAGGAATTGATTCAGGGGGAATAAGGAACAAGTTCGAGAATGGTGTAGACCACCACCCCATATGCACCCACCCCCTGAAGAAAATGAGTGATAGCGACTCGGAAACTGTAAAGGAAGATGAGAAGGAAGAAGGGAATGGGCTGAGGCAGAAGAGGAAGGTTGTGCAGTAATTGAATCCATCAGTATAGATTGATTACTCCACACTAACCAATTGTAGTGCTTTATTTGGATCTGGGAGAGTGATTCCCAGACTTCATGCTGAGGTGTACTGTAAGTGATCTTTAATAAAATTATGTTGTACTACATTATGCGAATAGTACTACATTATACATCATTTACAATCAGTGAGAAAGTGAAACAAAAAGAGCAAAGGAAACACAAGGCCAAGAAACAACAGGAGACCACAAAGATAATACCAATGACAGCACTGCCAAATGCATTGGCTGAACCCGGACCGAATGGTCCGCCGGCAGTAATGCATGCATACAGCCACTGGAAGCTGCAGGAGGTGCTGTTGATCTCTTAAAAATGCCCCAGACTGAATTAAAGATCTACCAGGATTATATTGCAGTCAACACTGACCATGTATGAGGCAGCTGTGAGGGATGTGTTTGCCCGAACGTCCCCCATCCTAAATCCCACTGAGGGGGCACGATGGAAGGCCCTCTTGAGTGCCGCAACTTGGGCGGCTCTCGAGGCACTGTACCCGGATGACTCCGCAAGAATTGAGGCGGTGCTTACTGCCCTGACTCAATGCCTGAAACGACCTATTGATATAGACAAAGTGATTGAATGCAGACCCTTACCCTAGGAATCAGCGCATGATTTCTGGAAGAGAATTACGACAGCGTATCGTACCTTATGCAGGAGACGAGAACTTTAACCGCGAACCAACAGTCTGCAGAGTTTAAAACAATCTTGAACAACTTAAGACCCTAAGGCTGCTCCACGGCTCAGCGGCGATACAGTGTGCTGATGGCCTTCTGTTTGCAAGTACAGAGATAAGGAGAATGCTGAGGACACTGATGAGCTACTAAAACCTTCCACTGCTGGGGTTACATTCTACCCAAAGGAAAGGTAGTCCGGGGCATACGCAAGTAAAATTTATGGTATATTGCTCAGTGCTACAGAACGAGCATTGACACCCACCCGGATGGATCCCATTGTGAATCACACCAGCCCAACCACCCCTAAACAGATGAGGGCTTTTCTGGGCTTGGGTTAAATTCTGCCGGCAGTGAATCCCGGACGTGGCATTATACATTAAACTTCTGTCGCCCCTTGCCTCTGCTAAGGCACCGCAGCAATTCACTCTCTCAAAGAAGACTTTCACAATTTAAAAACAGCGCTGCCTACTGCACCAGCCACTGGTCGCCCCTTCCAGCTATGTGACGAACCTACTGCAAGCCTTAGCCCTCCCGGTCCACCAGCCATTATTAAGTGTAATGCCCATACGAGTGGCCATGACAAAGTCTCCCAAAGGAATGCCCTAGCTGACATTACTGCCCACACAGCAACTTGCAAATTCTGCACATTGGTCCCCACAGAACCATAGATTCTATTAGACAGAACGGCTCTGCCACACATGGGTGATGTAAAGTTAATGCAGGGGGACGCCTCTGCCGTGCAACGTGATTTTTGGAAATGAGAGTGTTCCTCTGTTGGCTCTTTGACGGGCCTCTGGCTCACCCCTCTCGGACAGGTTTGTGTACCTGATGCTTTTCTGTCCGTTCTTTTACACTATATACACTCCCTTACGCATGCTGGTAAGGAGGGAAGGGAATGTGGAATGTAGCTTACACTTTGAAGCTTTTATGAAATGGCCGTGTCTAAGAGGGAGGAGTTGCAGCAGCAGCAGCAGTAGAGAGAGAGAGAGTGTGGAGTGGGATACCAGGGATGTGTAAATGTGCAATTTGGGTCGAGACCGTTCTTCAGTATGCGTTGTATTTATGAAAAAGGTTTTTAGGCTTCAACTTCTAATATTTCTCATATATAGCAAGCAATCAATTCTACCTCGGTCAATGAAGTCTTCTTTTTTCCGTTGACCCAGGCATTCAACGGTGTCTTCTCTTCTTACAGAATTCAGGCTGTAATCTGTGGCAGAGATCCAGCTTCTACGATTCTCCGTTGAATTCGTCTTTTGCTACTACTCTTCTGTGGCAACTAGTTTTCTGCTTAAATGTAGTGGCAGTTTTTACAACTTCTCAAAGTTCAACCTTCGATAGTCACTAATTTGTCGGGGATGATTAGAAAAGTAGTCTCACGCACTGCACGACACATTTAAAACAGCAAAGGTGAATCTACCAGAAGTAGCCTCTTGATTAATAGCTTCTTTATTGTAGTAATACAAAACAATGAAATAACTCATAACTTTTGATTCTTAATCTTCGTTCCATTCATGTCATATAAATCATAAAATCTTCTTGTAAAAGTACATCGTCTGACAACATATATATTCCCCATTCATGCTTGTGGTCATAGGTAGAAAAAGGTTTCATCCATGGCCTCGACATTAAACTAAAACTAATCATCTGAGAGTCTGCAGCAGAATCCTCTGGACAAAAACACGCCTCAGACTACGTATAAAATCCCACCCACATTAACACAGGCAGATAATAACTAGAGGTAACTAGACATGACTATAATAAACTTACTTAAGCTTGATTGCTCCAACAAATGTATTTGGGTGTATCAAAGTTTTAACAGATTGTATGATTTCCTTGAAGTGTGTGTAACTGTGTTTTACTTTTGAGTGAGAATTTTATTGTTTTAAAGTGTGTGAATATCTGAGATTCAGCATATCGCATGAGCTGTGGAAATTTGTCAGTGAATGTCACAGAAAAGAAAGAGTATAAAGTGAGGAAGTTTAAAGACTGTTACTTGTTTGTGGAACCGGTTCTGGGTGAATGTTTAATTTTATATCAAAGTCTCGTGACGAGACTACGTGAAGAACCCGCCAGCCCACATGCACGTCAATATGTTGTCGCATGGCGTGAGATGCGGATGCATTCGGAAATGCTCCGTCAGGTAAGGTGTTTTTTTTGCAGGAACAGTGCAGCGGGCTTGGAGATGCTGACAGGCGCGACCTGTACAGCAACCATAGTTAAAGCTCTGGAAGGGACAGGTGTCCCGGCCTGGTCTCGGAGTAACTGGCAGGCGCGACCTGCACAGTAATCTCCTCCAAGGCTCCGATATGGAGCACCCTGTCGCACCGGGATCGGAGATGCTGGCAGGCGCGATCTGCACAGCAACCTCCGTTTAATGCTCCGAAAGGGAGCAGTTTGTCAAGCGTGGGTCCAAAGAGGTGAACAGGCGCGGCCTGCACAAGTAACTGCATTGAAGCTCTGATAAGGAGCAGCTGGTCGACAGAGACACTGGCAGGTAAGGTCTGCATACAAACCTCTGCGAAAGCTCGGAAATGGAGCAGTTTGGCGACCCGGGCTCGGAGACACTGGCAGCATAGCCTGTACAGTAACCTCCGCTAGCTCTGAAAAAGAGCAGGTTGGCGACCTGGGTTCAGGGACGCTGGCAGGGTGGCCTGCACAGCAACCTCTGAAAGCTCTGAAAAGGAGCAGCTTGTCTACCCCGGTTCAGGGTAGGCCAACTTGAAATTGGCTGTTCAGAAGGACCATATTGGCCAGGGAAGCACTGCCTTAACATCAAAGATTGAGGTGATCAGGCTGCTCACAAGAGTGAGGATAACTGAGTGAGTGCACTGCACTGATACAGGCAGTTACATTCCGATATTTGACGATATCTTCTGCTCAGAGGCAGGGAGTTTGTGGATTCCCTCAACACATGCAAAATACTTTCAGTTCATGGCTAAAGTTGAGCTGCCAGCACTCTGGAACATAATTTGCCATTCTCTCAGGGATAGGCAAAGCAGTAAAGGCCGAACTGGCAAGTAGCATTGTGACCTGACTTGCAGGTTTGTGATGTAATAAACAAATAAACAAACAAACAAATAAATAAATAAATAGATAAATAAATAAATAAAGAGCAAAAGTTCCGAAAGGGAGCAGTTTGGCAACCCGAGTTCGGGGAAGGCCAAGGCCAAAACGACAAAATATGTCCAAATGGACAATACTGGGCAGGAAGGAACTGCCTCAACATCCATTGAGGATATCATCTGTCAGCTCTCAAAACTGGAAAACCTGATTGAGAGGTTGGTCGAAGGGAATGTGCTCCGCACACTGGCGATCAATACAGGTAATTCCAGTCAGATGTCTGTGGCAGCAATACCTGGTTCAGGGTTGCATTATGATATCTGTCGCTCAGAGGAGGGGTGTTTTGAAGAGTATTACATGGTAGACTCTGTCTGTGGGGAAGTCAACAGTGAACTCGAATTCCCACAATAAGTGGATGATATGCATCAACTCAAGTCGAAAAAGGAGCTACCGGCATTTGTGACTAAATTTGCCATCCCCTCAGGGATAGGAGAACCATTAGAGGAAGACTGGCAAGTAGCATTGGTTATGTAACTTCTCATCAGCTGAATGAGAAGAACATGTAGGACACTGTTGTAAAGTATGCTAGTCCTGATAACTGCCAGACACTGGAGGTTCCGAAGGTTAATGCCACCATTTGGGGCTATCTGAATGGCAAAACAAAGTCAAAAGACTTAAAACTCCAGTGAGTTCAGAGATTTCCCACAAGAGGGATTACGGCCTTTGCAAGGTCGGTGGAGGGAACTCAGCTGTCTGATTTGCAGTAGACACCTTAGCACATCTGTGGAATGCACAGTTTGAGCTCAATTGTGTTGTAAAGGATTTGTGCAAGGCAAGTAATGTGCAGTCTGCAAGTATCTCTTTGGAGAAGATTTGGGCAAGTAAAATTCAAGGCTGCGATGGGTGTGATAAGACACCCTTTGCGGGTAAGACTCCCGGCTACCGGCGTGCATTTCATCACTGCCAAGCGAGCGGCACATACTGCCACACTGAGGCTGGTTGGAGCACCAGCCTACACAATTAAAACCAAGCCAGAGGCCTTTTATATGCTCAGGTTCACAGCACTCACCATGGAGGCAGCACACTCCACATACTCAGTATCGTTCCCCAGCAGGCCACAATACCAGGGCCAAAGGGACAGAGCAAAATCTAGGGTCAGTCGACTCTATTGATCAACTGCCTAAGGCTATTTTGCTGGTGTCAGTCTCAGGGTTTGCTGGATTTTGTTGGCTGGTGGTGATAATCACCTCTTGCCTATTATTTTATTGGCAGCCTTGGTGGTTTTTATAGCAAGTTATTTCTTAGAAACTGCCTTGATCACTCCTAAAGCCACCGTCTGTCTCGTCATGGACAGCAAAGCGACCAAGAGCTGGAGGCCGTTGAGGTATGCAAATATTATTCCATCAGTCGCATGAGATGTGCTGACGATATTCAAGTCTGGGGTAGATTGTGACTGTTCAAAAACAGGTGGGGACAGATAACCTCTGATCCTTTTAGCTTACCAATCACATATGGTTATAAGATTGTGTTTCTAGCTGAATAATTCTCTCCGCGGCAAGTAAAGCCAAGACTCCCGTACATACGGTCTAAAGAGGAAATTATGGCTATCCAAGTTGAAATAGAGAAACTACACAAAAAGGGTGTGATTGAGCAGTCTGCCCATGAACAAGAGGGGTATATTTCTAATATCTTCTCCAGGTTGAAGAAAATTGGAAAATCATTCTATGATTTAGCTAGTCTGAACACGTGCTTGGAATATACCCGTTTTAAGATGGATATTTTTCATTCAGCAAAATAGCTGATTACAGAGGATTGCTTTATGGCTTTAATTGATCTCGAAGATGCATACTATCCAGTACCAATACACGAGAGCCACATTATATATCTGAAGTTTATCTGGCAAGGCCAGTTGTGGCAATGTTAGGCTCTACCTAAGGGGTTGAGTTCAGCAAAAAAGTTAGCTGTTTCAGCAACAAAGGCACTCCTAGAATATCTAGGGTTTGTTATTCATCCAGGAAAGTTCATACTGGAGCCAACAAAATCTATTACCTAACTAGGTTTTGTCATAAACTCTGCAGATATTTGCGGCCTATCACTGGATCGGAGCGGCCTTTCATACCTTAGACCGGGGACCAGACCAGCGCTTCGGCAGCAGGGGCGCGGCACTGGATTCATTGCGGAGCGGGCGATGCCTTCCTGGATCGCCGTTTGGACCTGATGCTCCAACGTCACGGGGCTGTGGTTTGCGGAGCTCCCAACGTGGGCGGCGCTGACCAACATCGCAGAGTCCTGGGGCCCTTTGCCGAGGGTCGCCAGCGTAAATCTCCGCCCGGCGCGGCCTGGGGACGTCGGGAGCTGCGGACTCCGGTGGGAAGCGGCCGATTTGGAGGTCCAAGCCGCTGAGGTTGTCCTCCAGTCCCGACGTCGGAGAGCCAACATCCTGGCGAGCAGGCTTGAGCGGCGGGCAGCCCGTAGCGGCGACTGCGAAGGGCTCCGGAAGCCCCGACCACGGGTGAACATCGAGGAAGAGACTGACTTTGGTGCCTTCCCTCACAGTGGGAAACTTTTGATTCTGCTATGTGGGGATGTTTTATGTTGAACTCTATCGTGTGGTGTGTTCTTTATTTTATTGTATGGCTGTATGGTGATCACAGTTCACTGTACCAACTGGCACATGTGACAAATAAATATATCTTGTATCTTGTATCTTGAGATATGTCTGTGACCCGATCCACAGATAAGAAACATAATATTGTAGAGGCATGCACAGGGTATAAATATCGCAAGATGCCACCAAAGACAATTCAAGACAATGTAACATGAATTATAGTGCCAAATTGGCCTATTCATCCATTGTAAATAGGTCTGCTGGAAGAAGCTCCTATTTACTCACAGACACGAGCAGTGGTTAGTTCAACCAAACACGCGTGCATCTATCAATGCATGGTTGTATGGAAAGGTTTTGTGAAGAGACACATGTGAGCTACTTTTAAACAGAAGTAGCAGAGGTTTGTGGGAAAAATAAAACAATGGAAAATGTTTTGTGAGGATGCACACCTGAATTACTTTAAGGCAGAAGTAGCTGATGTTTTGGAATTTCTTTCAGTTTTGTTTTTTGTCTAAGTTATAGTGCTATTATATAGTGGCGACCTGACTCGGCCCCGGAGCTGTAGCGGCAGAAGCGGCAGAAGCGGCAGAAGCGGCACCAGCGGCAGTGGCGACCCGACTCGGCCCCGGAGCTGCGGCAGCGTTTCAGCGGCAGCAGCAGTGGAAGTGGCGCCCCGACTCGGCCCCGGAGCTGTAGCGGCAGAAGCGGCAGCAGTGGAAGCGGCGGCCCGACTCGGCCCCGGAGCTGTAGCGGCGGCAGTGGCAGTGCCCGACCTCGGAGGCTCGGCCGCGGGCCCGGTGGACTCGGCCGCGGGCCCAGTGGACGACATCGTCGGGAGCTCGCAGGTCACAGGTTGGTGACCTGTTTTTCCGGAGCTCCCGCAACGACAGCTTCGTCTACTGGTCTGGAGGGCAGCAGCTTCAGCAGCTTCGACCACCCCGGGCCGCGGAGTTTGCTCCGGCCCGTTCGCGGAGCACGGTTGAGCCATGGGACTTACTTACAATCACCCGGTGGGGTCACAACATCAGAAGCCTGGATCGCCTCGGCGCAGAGGGAGAACAAAGAGGGAAGAGACAGAGACTTTAAGACTTTGCCTTCCATTACAGTGAGGAGGTGTTTGGTCAACTCACTGTGGTGGATGTTAAATTTGTGTCTATTGTGTGTTTTTGACATTTTTTTATTATATGTATGACTGCAAGGCAACGAAATTTTGTTCAGACCGAAAGGTCTGAATGACAAAAATAAAATTTAATTCAATTAAATTCAATATTAACACTGCTTGCAGTGCTTTATCATCGTATTAACTCTGTATTAACACTGCTTGCAGTCGTACCTAGTGCTTGGGGTGGGACATCAAACTATTGGCACTCATCCATTGGTGTCAAAGTTCATGAAAGGTGTCTTTAATATGAACCCTCCAAGGCCTAGATATAATGAAGTGTGGAATGTGAAAGTAGTTTTGAGTTTGCTTCGCAATCTGGCACTAGTTGCATCGCTGACGTTGGAACTGCTCACTCTTAAATTAGTGATGCTTATGCCACTTATTTCTGTGCAAAGAGCTCAGTCTTTGCACAAACTCCGTCTGGATAACTCTGCTGTAACTGACAAGAAAGTGGTATTTTATGTGGATGATCTGATAAAGCAGAGCAGGCCAGACACGGTGGGGTACGTTAGATCTGGCAGAATACCCACCGGATCGGAGATTGTGTGTTTGTATTGATGTGATGAAGTACATTGAGGTTACTAAAAACATTCAAGATGAGGAAAAAGCTTTCTTCACAAGTTATAAAAAGTCACACAAGAGAGTGTCGGTGCAGACTATTTCAAGATGGATAAAGTGTACATGGTTGGAAGCGGGAGTGAATTCTGATATTTTCAAGTCTCACTCTACCAGGGCTGCAGCCACGTTGGCAGCAAATAGAATGGAGGTTCCTCTTGATCACATTCTTGCAACAGCAGAATGGTCAGATGAACGCATGTTTTGGAAGTTTTATAATAAACGTTTTGTCATAAAGATCATTCGGTATGTCAAGGGTTATTAATCTTTGTATAGTTTAGTTTAGTACAAGTAACCATATAACCATATAACCATATAACAATTACAGCACGGAAACAGGCCCTCTCGGCCCTTCCAGTCCGTGCCGACCATTTGTTTTCCCCTAGTCCCATCTACCTGCTCCATTCCCTCCATGCCCCTCCATGCCGAAATGACAGAAGGTTATAAAATTATGAGAGCCAGATAGGGTAGACAGTCAGTACAAATTTCCCATTGTGCAAATGCCAAAGACTAGAGGGCATCACTTTAGGATGAGACGGGCAACAGTTAAAGATGTGCGGGGCACAGAGGGTGGTGGGTGACTGGAACCCGCTGCTGTGGGTGGTGGAGGCAGATACAATAGCTAAGAGGCTTTATCTAAAATATCTCATGGACATGCAGATAATAGAGGATTATGGATCACGTGCAGGCAGAGGAGATTAGTTTATCTTGGCATCATGTTCAGCACGGACATTGTGGGCCGAAGGGCCTGTTTCTGTGCTGTACTGTTCCATGTTCTATGTTATATAGTCTTCTCAATCACATCTTGAGAAGAACATTTTCCAGAGGTGCCACTGGTGTGATATTCATTATATCTGCTGCAGTCAATGAGTGTGTTGTGAAAACAGCCAGAGGAGACAATAGACAATAGGTGCATGATTAGGCCATTCGGCCCTTCGAGCCAGCACCGCCATTCAATGTGATCATGGCTGATCATTCCCAGTTAGTACCCCGTTCCTGCCTTCTCCCCATATCCCCTGATTCCGCTATCTTTAAGAGCCCTACCTAGCTCTCTCTTGAAAGTATCCAGAGAACCGGCCTCCACTGCCCTCTGAGGCAGAGAATTCCACAGATTCACAACACTCTGTGAGAAAAAGTGTTTCCCCATCTCCGTTCTAAATGGCTTACCCCTTATTCTTAAACTGTGGCCCTGGTTCTGGACACCCCCAACATCGGGAACATGTTTCCTGCCTCTAGCATGTCCAAGCCCTTAACAATCTTATATGTTTCAATAAGATCCTCTCTCATCCTTCTAAACTCCAGAGTGTACAAGCCCAGCTGCTCCATTCTCTCAGCATATGACAGTCCAGCCATCCCAGGAATTAACCTTGTAAACCTTCGCCGTACTCCCTCAATAGCAAGAATGTCCTTCCTCAAATTAGGGGACCAAAAATGCACACAATACTCCAGGTGTGGTCTCACTAGGGCCCTGCACAACTGCAGAAGGATCTCTTTGTTCCTATACTCGACTCCTCGTGTTATAAAGGCCAACATGCCATTAGCTTTCTTCACTGCCTGCTGTACCTGCATGCTTACTTTCATGGACTGATGAACAAGGACCACCAGATCCTGTTGTACTTCCCCCTTTCCCAACTTGACACCATTTAGTAATCTGCCTTCATGTTTTTGATACCAAAGTGGATAACCTCACATTTATCCGCATTAAACTTCATCTGCCATGCATCTGCCCACTCCCCCAACCTGTCCAAGTCACCCTGCATTCTCAGAGCATCCTCCTCACAGTTCACACTGCCACCCAGCTTTGTGTCATCTACAAATTTGCTAATGTTACTTTGAATCCCTTCATCCAAATCATTGATGTATATTGTAAATAGCTGCGGTCCCAGCACCGACCCTTGCGGTACCCCACTAGTCACTGCCTGCCATTCTGAAAGGGACCCGTTAATCCCTATTCTCTGTTTCCTGTCTGCCAACCACTTCTCTATCCATGTCAGCACTCTACCCCCAATACCATGTGCCCTAATTTTGCCCACTAATCTCCTATGTGGGACCTTATCAAATATTTTCTGAAAGTCCAGGTACACTACATCCACTGGCTCTCCCTTGTCCATTTTCCTAGTTACACCCTCAAAAAATTCCAGAATATTAGTCAAGCATGATTTCCCCTTCGTAAATCCATGCTGACTCGGACCGATCCTGTTACTGCTATCCAAATGTGCGGTTATTTCATCTTTTATAATTGACTCCAGCATCTTCCCCACCACTGATGTCAGGCTAACTGGTCTATAATAGTAAGATTAAATGAGAACTTACCAGTTCGAAGTTTGATCTTTATTTTATGAGGAGTAACGATGAGGGATTACGTGAAGAAGGCCCGCCTGGCGCTGGAACGGCATACTTCAAAGCAGCGGCATGAAAAACACAGAACACAATAGCCGGAGTAAGATAGTAAGGCTCATCATAGATTTAGAACTACCAGATGATCATTTACTTTATGAGGGTGTGGAGTGGAGGGCATGTAATCCCTCATCGTTACTCCTCATAAAATAAAGATCAAACTTCGAACTGGTAAGTTCTCGTTAATCTTACTATTTTACTTCGGAGTCACGTGAGTGACTACGTGAAGAGTTTGAAGCTTTCTGTGTTTTTCATGTCGTAGAATTTATTCCATACGACAGTCCGGCTCATTTAACACAGTAACGAGCGAATAACACATTTTTCCCCAAACATTGCCTCAAGTTATGTGATAAATTATTTCACATTATAAAGAATAAAAGTAATGCCCTTTCCATTGAAAGGCAAGTTTATCACAAAATACCAATTGATATATATATTTTGATGGCATGACAAAGCAACAATTATAGAGAACCCAACACTGCGTGTCCAAACCTGACACCATGACTGGTTCCTTTTTACTTTAACATTAATTTACACCCTCCTGCGGCCTTGCATCTTTGCTCGAGTGGCTCATCCCGTGCCATTCCTGTGAATGTATCTACCTCATTAACAGAGTGATTTTCCACCTTTCAGTGTCTAGTTCCACTGCGTGTATCCAATTTCTAACCATCTAGAATACATTCCTCTAGAACCATCAGTTTTTACTGAACCTAATGTGGCTTTTGTGTGTAATAAGCAGTCTCATTACCACAGAGACTCTTACCTACTGCAACATATTTCATCAATGTTCACACACACACACACACACACACACAACTTAAAGCCGACAGGATATGCTTATTGGTTTCAGCTCCTCTTGGTGTGCTTTGTTTGGTAGATTCATAAACATATATGATAATGCAATCTGTATCCACATGCAATTATAACGTAACATTTGCAATGTTTGCACTCTTATATTGATACTAAAGTCATCAGCATTATTATTTTCAATGTTTAACTTTTTTGAATCATAGATAGAGTTAGAGTCCATTGCCTAAGGCAATTCAGGATTATTTATCTCCTGACTTTATATTTTTTACAATTTTGGACAGATTATATATATATATATATATATATATATATATATATATATATATACACACATATATATATATATATTTATTAATATCTACATATATATCCCTTTCCATATCGGGATATTATGAATGCACCTGATAACTTCTTGGTTAATATATTGTCCGTTAATAGGACGGTAACACTCTGAGCCCTATTATTGGCTCTATCAATTAGATACTCAGAAAAATGCAATCCACAAGGAACTCACATATATCTAATATGATAAAATAACTTTACTGTATACACAGACCTCCAATTTCTTATAACAAAATATTGTTTTTTAGACTTATTTCTGCAAATTGCAGGTATAACACTTCTTTTATACATAATTATTTTATTGATATGTTGTTATATTAGTTAACATTCATAGACTTCTTTGACCATCAGCTGTTGTAATGGTCTGGTCAACCTGCAGATAGTCAAATTCATATTTTCATGTCATGGATGCTTTTGTACAACAATAAATTACTGCAGGGTTTCACAAACCTGGAGATCCCAGCGGGTGCAGCAGCATCCAAAGAGCGAAAGGAGACAGGCAACGCCTCGGGTCGAGACCCTTCCTCAGACTTCAATAAATTGCTGCAACTATGAATCATCACAAGTAGTTCAATTGTCACACAATATTTATGAAACCATGAAGGATCCGTATTAGGCCACCAAATATGCCTCTGGCAGTGTCCTGCTACATTTTCATCAGACACTGCCCTATCAAACAAAATGAGGAACACAAAAGAACATCTTTTCCTCATGTAATTGGGAGAAAAGCATCCACCTTCCCTGTTCTTGGTTTACCCACAAGAAACATTTGAAAGATCGGTGATTTAATCTGTATGCAACCAGATTAATCGTAAGTAATCCATATTAATGACAATATGTTTTCTCCCAAATTTGTTGTCTCCGATACCATTGTCTCTTCCTTAGAGATAAACAGATGGATTAAACTTTAAAATATGCCACATCTGTTTACTCAGATAATCCCATGATTGTTATTTGACTTATCTTGTGTGTTTTAACATATGCCACAGCCGTGGTATTGTTCATCTTGATACGATATGGACACTTCCATAATAAAACAATCAATATTTAATCCATAACTCCTTATACTTCAATAATTAATATAAATGTTTGGAAAATTTCTTAGGACAAACCATTTATGCTCACCTGGTATTATTGTCCGCAGTCCCAACAAGAGACGTATCAATTATTCTTATAAGAATAGATAATATTCTTATCTTTACCCAAACATTCACAGAAGCTGTACGTCATCTGTAACAATTGCTTCAGTTTGCAACAGCTGTTAATCTTATAGTTGAAGCAGCTTGTGAACCTTTTTTACATTACTTTAATAATGATAACGTATCATTTGATATTTGCATAAGCCTCTTCACAAAGGCATACATATTCTTATAAGCTTCTGTATTCCTTCTTTTGGAACTTTATTTATTCTTTACCTAACCTAATGGAGGGACAAAGCATGTCAACAACAATGAGACATATTTGTATCATGGAACAATTTTTCCCCCCTCTTATGGTGCTGAATTACTTCTAAATTCAGAATAGTAATTTATGAATATTTTATTAATGCCTAAGCATACGCTTTATGTAATGGGTCAGGTCCTTGCCTCCCACCAGGTTTGTAATTGCAGCACTAATTTGCAGCTGACTCTTATACCTTCCAATTTAAATGTAATCAAGATAACCCATGACCATGACCTCATTAGTGCAAGTGCTGATCTTTTATCAGCATAATTGTTCCTTCAGTATTCTGTTTAACAGCCTTGAACTGGTTTAATCCTTTGGACAATGTTTTAACTTGCACAGCTTGACCCACTTTAATTAATTTCAAGCACCTGCAATCTACTCTTCTCCCTCTCCAATTGTAGATTAAACCTGACCATATTATGGTCACTACCTCCTAATGGCTCCTTAACCTCAAGTTCCTTTATCAAATCCGGTTCATTACATAACACTAAATATAGAATTACCTTCTCCCTGGTAGGTTCCAATACAAGCTGCTCTAAGAATCCATCACTAAGGCACTCCACAAACTCCCTTTCTTGGGTTCCGGTACCAACCTGATTTTCCCAGTCTACCTGCATGTTGAAATTTCCCATAACAACCACAGCATTACCTTTGCCACATGCCAATTTTAACTCCTGATTCAACTTGCACCCTATATCCAGGCTACTGTTTGGGGGCCTGTAGATGTCCCATTAGGGTCTTTTTACCCTTACAATTCCTTTGTTCTATCCATACTAACTCAACATCTCCTGTTTCAATGTCACCCCTGGCAAGGGATTGAATTTCATTCCTCACCAACAGAGCTACCCCACCCCTTTGCCCACCTGTCTGTCATTTCGGTAGGAGGTATACCCTTGGGTATTCAGTTCCCAGCCCTGGCCCTCTTGCAGCCATGGCTCTGTAATTCCCACAACATCATACTTGCCAATTTCTAACTGAGCCTCAAGCTCATCCACTTTATTCCTTATACTTTGCGCATTCATATACAACACTTCGAGCTCCGTATTCACCTCCCCCCTCGCACCGCTCGCAATTGGACCTGACCTTACTCTTTTATCCCTTCTTGAACTTTCCTTCCCATTAATTCGAGAATCTTTTGTCATTTTTCCTGTACTCACTTCCCCTTCAACTCCATCTTTATACTCCCAATTTGTCAATCCCTCCCCCCCACTATTTAGTTTAAGCCCCCACGTGTAGCCCTAGCAAACCTGCCTGCCAGAATGTTTGTCCCCCTCCAGTTAAGGTGTAACCTGTCCCTTTCGTACAGGTCACCCATGCCCCAGAAGACATCCCAGTGGTCTATCAATCTAAAAGCTAAATCTAAATCTAAAAAGGAGAAGATGGGATTTATGTGGAGTTTCATTTTGTAATCATTATTTATTTAATGTCATAGTGTAATAGAGTCATAGTGTGATACTTACCCACGCTGGTCAACATGTCCCAGCTACAATAGTCTCACCTGCCTGTTTTTGGTCCATATCCCTCCAAACCTGTCCTATCCATTGTTTCTTAAATGTTGGGATCTAAATGTGGCCTCACCAATGTCTTGTACAGTTGCAAGATGACCTCCCAACCTCCATACTCAATACTCTGACTGATGAAGGCCAATGTGCCAAAAGCCTTTTTGACCACACTCTCTACCTGCATCTTCAAGGAACCATGCACCTTCACTCATAGATTCCTCTGCTCTACAACATTCCCCAGAGCCGGGCCATTCACTGTGTAGGTCCTGCACATGTTAGACTCCCCAAAAAAAACACCTCACATTACTCTGTATTAAATTCCATCAACCGTTCCTCAGCCCACCTGGCCAATATTTCAAGATCCTGCTGCAATTTTTCACAATCATCTTCACTGTCTGCAAAACTGCCTACTTTTGTGTCATCTGCAAACTTGCTAATCTTGCCATGCATGTTCTCATCCAAATCATTGATATAGATGATAAACAGTAACGCACGTTTCCCTTTCCCCGACCCTCAGTGTGAAGAAGGGCCTCGACCCGAAACGTCACCTATTCCCATTAGTTTTATTTTATTTTTTGTTTAGGGATGGCGTTGAAATTGGCCCTTCGGCACACCGAGTCCGCACCGACCAGCGTTCCCCCACATTAACCCTATCCTACTACTAGGGACAATTAACACACATACCAAGCCAATTAACATACAAACCTGTACGTCTTTGGAGTGTGGGAGGAAACCGAAGATCTCGGAGAAAAGCCACTCATGCCACAGGGAGAACGTACAAACTCCGTACAGACAAGCATCCGTAGTCGGGATTGAACCTGGGTCTCTGGCGCTGCAAGCGCTGTAAGGCAGCAACTCTACCGCTGCGCCACATTTCTCCAGAGATGCTGCCTGACCCGCTGAGTTACTGCAGCCTTTTGTGTTTATAATCTGTCATTGGACCAGCACCGATCCCTGAGGCACATCATTAGTCACTTTAACCTTGACACTCTTGGGTCAACTCCAAATTTAGGAGCAGCATTTTATTTCATTGTGACTGAAATCATGATGAGGGGAATAGATAGAGAGAGTGAAACCACAGCGTCTATTACTCAGGGTCGGGGAATCAAGAACCAGGGGACATTGGTTTAAGGTGAGAGGGGCAAGGTTTAATAGGAACTTTCTTCTTATCGAGTCCACACACAAGATTAGAAGTTGTTCAGCCTGAGCTCTGCACACAATGGTGTCTGTCTTGTCGCTTCTTGTGCGTGGTGGTGGGAAGATTGGTGGAATCAGGGCCGCGATGTGAACGCTCTTTCCTTGACCCCAATAGGAACCGGAGGGGCAACTTTTACACTCACCAGGTGGTGGGTGTATGGAACGAGGTGGTTGAGGCGGGTAGTAGAACAACATTTAATAGACACTTTGAAGGGTATGTGCCCGTCCGAAAGTCTGTTAAACACCATTAGTGTATCTGCCTCCACCACCACCCCTGGCAGCATGATCCAGGCACCCACCCTCTGTGCAAAATAGTTGCCCTGCACATCTCCTTTAAACTTTGCCCCTCTCACTGTAGAGCTGTGCTCTCTAGTCGTTGACATTTCCATCCTTCTGCCGCTGGACATCGGGGGGCAGAGTCCGCTGGGACACCCCTCAAACAAAGGAAGGCAAATCACCCCATGGAACCACATGAGGAGCAACAGTGTTGCTTTAACGACAGGTGCAAACACCACTGAGTATGACATTATTCAATGTTCACACACTGAGATTGGATGAAAAGTCTTTTCACACTGTGGAATTCTGTGGACTTCTCTGCCTCAGAGAGCGGTGGAGTCCGGTTCTCTGGATGCTTTCAAGAGAGAGCTAGATAGGGCTCTTAAAGATAGCGGAGCCAGGGGATATGGGGAGAAGGCAGGAACGGGGTACTGATTGGGGATGATCAGCCATGATCACATTGAATGGTGAAGCTGGCTCGAAGGGCCAAATGGCCTCCTCCTACACCTATTGTCTATTGTCTATTGTCTATTTTCACACGGTTTGTGTTGTGTCTTTTTTATTCTGAATAAAGTTGATTTCTGAAATTAGCCGACTGTCGTTCCTCCCTGGGGTTCACTGGGGCCATGACAAACCCAGTCCTGGGCCGACCGATGTTCTCTGTCTGTCGTCACCACTCCCCACTTCAACTCTCTCCTGACCAGCGACTTGTGGAACAGCTGCTCCACGAAGTGCTGTCCAGCAGTGGGCAGGGGTAGGTTACAGGTTGAGGGGGGTTGTTTGGGGAGAGGTGACACTGGCTCCCCGCACTACTGAGTATAAACTGTGAAACCAGCGCAGGTGCCAGGGCTGTGGTGGTGGCGTGGTGTGGCTGGGCCAGACGTGGTGGAGACACAAGCAGGATGTGTTGGCCGCTGGCAGCTGGGGTGGCGTTGTTCTTGTTAATCGTTAACGGCTGATGCAACGACACGTTTGGCAGAGGGTGGAGAGGTCGCGGCTGACTCCGGCCAATGCTCCATGGGAGGCAGTGATTGGTTGAAAGTACATGAGCGCAGGCAATGAGGGTCAGGAGAAGCCGGGAGTAGGTATAAAAGGAGCGAGCGATGGCAGAAGATGAGAACAAGACTGGCCTCGTCACCCTGTGTGGAGACTCCGGAGCTGGTAAACAACCCCTGTGGATCCTTCAAGTGCCTGTGAGTGATGGGGGTTGAATTGTCTCTGTTCACTGTTCCCCCAGTTCAGAAGCCTGACAGCAGAGGGGAAGAAGCTGTTCCTGAGTCTGGTGGTGCGCGCTTTCAAGCTTCTGCACCTTCTGCTGGATAGGACCAGGGAGAAGCAGGAATGACCGGGGTGGGACAAGTCACGGAGTCATAGAGTCATACAGCGAGGTCTACGGCCCAACTTGCCCGCGTCCACCAACTTGTCCCATCAAACCTACACCCACCTGCCTGCGTTAGGCCCTTACCCCTCTAATTCTGTCCTATCAATGTACCTGTCTAACTGTTTCTTAATCATTGTGATAGTAACTACCTCTTCCGGCAGCTCGTTCCAAACACCCTCCACCCTTTGTGTAAAAAAGTCACCCCTCAGTTTCCCATTAAATCTTTCCCCTCTCACCTTAAACTGATGTCCTCGGGTTCTCGATTCCCCAACTCTGGGCGGGTTCAGAGAATGTCATCATGAATCCTACTGAGTTGCAATAAGATGACCCATTGTTTCACCCACAGGAACATGGGACTGCAGAGATGGATAGGATTCATGGTCCTTGTGGAGATGGTGTGGCAAGTCTCCGGAACTGGAACAGGTTCAATCTCCAGAGAATGGGGAGAGGAGGCAAACTTGCCCGGGTGGAACGCACGGGCTCCTCGGCAAGTCAACGTTAAAAGCTTCCAAGATGCATGAACGAGCCAGATTTTACTTCGGAGTCACGTGAGTGACTACGTGAAGACCCCGCCAGCACGCATGCGCGACATATCATCGAACGCATTGCGGAAGCGACAGTCGGAGGAGCGCCGCTCCTCCAGCGCAAGTTTTGAAAAATTACGGAAGGTAAGTCTTACCTTTTCTGGTGAGCGTGGCGACTCGGTGTGATTTCTTTTTCAGAACGGAGGAAGCACCATGGAGTCGCGCAAGGGAGAGCAGCAGCTGATACCGCTGCTGTGGAAGCAGCCAGCAGCGTGCCGTCTCTCCAGAGCTGCAGGTGCTGCCAGCAGCTCCCGGCTTCTCGCCGCTACAGACCGCAGGTGCGCCGCGGTCGGCGGCAAAACCACCCGGAAGTCGGACAGGTCCGTTGACTCGGCTGGGTCCGGACCTGAAGACAGCCCGTTCCCGGATAGGGACGGCGGGCGTCTTTCCCGCGGGAGCGGATGGGGAGCAGTGCTCCAGCGTGACCTGCTTATGCAGGGGCAGAGTCACAGTGGGTCTCCTCGCAGACCCACGGCAGCATCCTTTCAAGGACTGCAAAATGTCTCACCCTCTTCGCAGGGGAGCATTAGGGGTCAGAGCTGGGCTGACCCTGAAACATAGAAACATAGAAATTACGTGCAGGAGTAGGCCATTCAGCCCTTCGAGCCTGCACCGCCATTCAATATGATCATGGCTGATCATCCAACTCAGTAACCCGTACCTGCCTTCTCTCCATACCCTCTGATCCCCTTAGCCACAAGGGCCACATCCAACTCACTCTTAAATATAGCCAATGAACTGGCCTCAACTACCCTCTGTGGCAGAGAGTTCCAGAGACTCACTACTCTCTGTGTGAAAAAAGTCTTTCTCATCTCGGTCTTAAAGGATTTCCCCCTTATCCTTAAGCTGTGACCCCTTGTCCTGGACTTCCCCAACATCGGGAACAATCTTCCTGCATCTAGCCTGTCCAACCCCTTAAGAATTTTGTAAGTTTCTATAAGATCCCCTCTCAATCTCCTAAATTCCAGAGAGTATAAACCGAGTCTATCCAGTCTTTCTTCATAAGACAGTCTTGACATCCCAGGAATCAGTCTGGTGAACCTTCTCTGCACTCCCTCTATGGCAATAATGTCCTTCCTCAGATTTGGAGACCAAAACTGTACGCAATACTCCAGGTGTGGTCTCACCAAGACCCTGTACAACTGAAGTAGAACCTCCCTGCTCCTGTACTCAAATCCTTTTGCTATGAAAGCTAACATACCATTCGCTTTTTTCACTGCCTGCTGCACCTGTATGCCTACTTTCAATGACTGGTGTACCATGACACCCAGGTCTCGCTGCATCTCCCTTTTTCCTAATCGGCCACCATTTAACTAATAGTCTGCTTTCCTGTTTTTGCCACCAAAGTGGATAACCTCACATTTATCCACATTATACTGCATCTGCCAAACATTTGCCCACTCACCCAGCCTATCCAAGTCACCTTGCAGTCTCCTAGCATCCTCCTCACAGCTAACACTGCCCCCCAGCTTAGTGTCATCCGCAAACTTGGAGATATTGCCTTCAATTCCCTCATCCAGATCATTAATATATATTGTAAATAGCTGGGGTCCCAGCACTGAGCCCTGCGGTACCCCACTAGTCACTGCCTGCCATTGAAGAAGGGGCAATGGCTGAACAGTCAACTGTGAGGGGTGCCAGAAGAGAGAGCAGCAGAAGATTTGTGGGAACACATGCTGTATCAACTCAAGAAGGACTGCCTATACAAAGCTGCAAGCCAGTACAAAATACATGGCTACAAACCAGCTACAGGAGCAAGCAATTAACTTTATGGCTGGGAAGTACATTGCTCCAGAGAACTCCACTTCTCTTAAAGTACCAGCAGTTTATGACCCCATCTGGGGCAACAGGAGCCCATCTATAAGGAGCCAGGAGGGGAAGCTCCAGAGGAAACTGCTGGCTGCTAAAATCACAGCAGTACCAGGACAACTGATGGGGTTGATTTGCCTGAAGAGTTACTAGATGCTCTAGCAGACTGTGTAATACTCAGTGGAGATTAACAGTTACAGAAAGAGCATCATCAAGAAGTGCGGATTTATGCAAGACAGGCGCCAAAATTGCTGTTGGGGGACCTCCCGAAGCAGGTGAAAGACCTGCATGAGGAAGCCAAGGCTATAGGCCTGATCAAGGTGCCAAGCACCTCTAAAACCCACTATCAACAGCGGCAGCACCCCTACACACCCACCAGACATCGGTGCTATGGAAGACCATCTGGTGGTGAAAGCTCGAGGGCCGGCCCACCTGCACAGCGGTCTTTCAGACCATGGCCCAGCCCGGCCTTCATGGAAAGTGCGCCAACCCCACAACGCAGCAACACAATACCAGAAGAAACAACTGCGGAGACAACCCACACAACACCGGTAACCATGGAGGTAGGTGGGTCTGGTTGTCTTAAAAAACATTGCATGTCCGATTCATCAAAAGTTGGGGGACGGTTGCACTTGTTTCATCATGTGTGCTGCACTTTTACCTCTGAACTTTTACATACTCGGAAGTATTCAGAATTACAAAATTGAATTTGTATACGAACTACCGTCCCAGTTCAGCATACGCCTAGCAGGAAGTTCATACTTCACAAAAAGAGAGAACAGCAGGCCATGCTGAACTGTTAAGACTAAACACAAAAGGGATTGAGAAAACAATCAGAGAATTTCAAGAGTTCGTATCAAATATATTTATAAAAAACTAAAAAGATGGTGGTTGCCGTATCATTACAGATTTGAGCGAACTAAATACTTCCGTTCAGTATGCCCATTTCAAAATAGACACGTTTGTCACACACAGGGTCATCGTAAATACCTGAAATTTATCTGGATGGGACAGCTATGGCAGTATGCCTTATCCAATGGGTTGTCATCAGCACCCAGGCTATTACAAATTTATTAAAACCAGCTTTAGCATACTTAAAGAAACATAACCATATCGTCATGGCTTACCTTGATGATATTCTCATTGTAGGTGAAAATTGGACCTGGCTACATTGGTGGTATCAGCCGCAACACAGAGATTTAACGTACATCCAGATAAATCAAAATTGGAACCCTCCACTACCATGGATTATTTGGGGTTCACTATTGACTCTGTTCATATGTCTATCACCTTGCCACCAAACAAAGTGACAGACTTGATGGGAGTATGCAAAAGCCTCACTGGCATCAGGGAACCATCCATTCGGCAAGGAGCAAGAGTGATTGGGAAATTGGTGGCTGCGTTCCCAGCAGCACAATTGGACCACTCCATTATTAAAACCTGGAAGAGGGAAATTTTAGCTCTCAAAAATCATGCAGGCCATTTCAATAGGCCTATGCAACTACCAGGGAAAGTAAATCAGAATTAAACTGGTAGATAGAAATGTTCAACATTATCCTAACCCCATCACCCCATTCTATATCCCTAGGGTACATTACAGACTGATGCCAGTGCTAAAGGTTGGGGAGCAACTAATACCACCGCAAGTTGTGGTGGCAGATGAGTGCACAAAAATTATTCTGTTTAAAGCACTAGGAATTAATTATCTAGAAATGCTGGGAGCGTTTCATGGACTCAGGGCCTACTGCTCAGATGAGCACCAGTTGCATGTACGGTACAAATTGATACCACAGTGGGGGCCTATATATAATCATATGGGTGAAATAAAGTCGATATCATGTGATGAATTGGCTAATAATATCTGGCACTGGTGTCTGGGAGAGAGATTTGGATCTCAACCACTTACCTTCCAGGTAAGCTAAATACAGTGGCAGACATCAGGTCACGTAAATTCAACGACAACATTAAATGGATGTTGGATCGGAAAGTGTTTACAGATATTATAGACCGGTATGGGACACCAGATATCGACCTTTTTTCCATCCGGACTAATTCACCAACTACCAACATATGTTGCTTGGGAACCAGACCCAGGGGCAGCAGCGATGGACGATTTCTCGCTGCATTGGGGGGGGGGGGGATTTGTTTTGCTATGCATTTTCCCCTTCTGCCTCATCAGGCGAGTCTTACAATAATTAAACAAGACGCCGCAACGGGTACCATGGTTCCCAACAGTACAAAGATGGTCTCAGAACGCTGCATCTGGATCAACAACGGCCAAGGAGGTTGGCACACCCCGTGCGGGAAAGTATCCGTGCCATGACTGTATGAACTTGTTGATTTGCAGTTTCTGAACAGGCCATTTCTGGGATACAGACTCTCCGACAGGACGATCAATGCCATCTCAGCGTCGTGCAGGGAGTCCACGAGAAGACAGTACCTGACATGTGTCAGGAAATTGGAAGTGTTCTGCACCAGGACGAACACTACATATGACTCAGCCACTAACACTGAAGTGCTGGAATTCTGGCCACCCTTCATTTCGATGAAGGATTGAGTTACAGTGCCATTATTGTGCAAGGAGTGCCCTATCTAATATCTGGGCAGAGGGAGTGATCACCTGGCTATAGGATCACACCCACTAGTACCTAAACGAATGAGGGGTATTTGTACTCTATTCCCCCCAGGCCCAGATACACCCATATATGGGACATAGGTAGTACACCATGTTACGAGGATGGACACCAATATCGGGGCTCACTCTAGACAAACTAATATCCTAGATGGGAATGATTATGGCACTTGGATCAGCACAACGGGTCCAGTCCTTACACAAGCTAGAATAGGACGTCATGTCTGTCACAAATGGCAGATAACCTGCTACATACAGGGGTACTTAAACAAGACTGACCCGGTTCCTCTGGCCAATATTAGAGTTCTGGCCTATCCTGCAGATAGTCGGCCCTGCATAGTGACACATATTTTCCAATATATAGTCACCAAGACACTTATGGGCACGGAGAGAGCTTTCTCATTAGCCATAAATGCCCTCACCTAAGGTCACAGTGCAAACCATATCCAGATGGTTCGGGTGGTATTACGTGCAGTGGTGGATACTAATGTTTCAAATCTCACTCCAACAGGGCTGCATCTACATCGGACGCTAGGATGATGGGAGTTCCTATGGACCACATCCTTGCCACAGCGGTGTGGAGCAATGAACGCATTCAATGCTTTATAATAAACCCGTGGCCGATCCTGAGACGTTTGCAGGGAAAAATTAAGTTCTGTAAAATAAATTACCCAATGTGGGGCATATTATTTTAGGTATGAATAATACCTTTATTGTTTTTCAGCACAGTGTCGTGTGTGAAATACGTTCATCCTCCGTCCCAGAATGGCAGTGTGTGAGCATGGTCTCGTTCCAGGGCATGAAATCGCAGAGCTTTGAAATCTTCACGTAGTCACTCACGTGACTCCGAAGTAAAATAGTAAGATTAAATGAGAACTTACCAGTTTGAAGTTTGATCTTTATTTTATGAGGAGTTACGATGAGGGATTACGTGCCCTCCGCTCCCAAAACCCTCTATTATAAAGTTCAACTGGTATGGAAGTTCTCTCTTATCTTACTATATTAGTCTACTCTGGTATGTGATTTCACACCACTGCTTTGAAGAATGTCGCGCATGCGTGCTGGCGGGGTCTTCACGTAATCCCTCATCGTAACTCCTCATAAAATAAAGATCAAACTTCAAACTGGTAAGTTCTCATTTAATCTTACTATTCTGCTGCATACAGTCATATCCTAACATCGCTTTAAATGAAGGAGCTTGTTGCATCTCTGGGTGGTTCTATTACGCTGCCCTGTAGAGCATCCAAATATTACGATGGTGCCTTGTTTGTTAAATGGAGAAAAGATGGTGTTGAAATTGCCAGTTACAACAGTAGAACGCTTGCGTCTTATGAGGCACCAGATGTCCGCTGGAAATTCGTGCATGAAAGCGTCCATTCGAAACTGGACGCCACGTTGCTCCTGACAGGTGTAAAAGAGAAAGATAAAGGGATGTATTCCTGTGTTTGGTCGAAGAGTACTGATGATCCGGTATGTGAATTATTGACCCAGCTGACGATCTCCCACTGATTCAGTAGGGCCCATCCCAGGGTCAGTAGCAAAGTCTAGTTTAGTTTAGTTCAGAGGTACAGCAGGGAAACAGGCCCTTCGGCCCACAGAGTCAACCGGGACCAGTGATCACCCCATATATAGTTCTGTCCCACACACGCTCGATACAATTTACACTGATCAATTAACCTACAAACATGCACGTCTCTGGGATAGAAACATAGAAACATAGAAATTAGATGCAGGAGCAGGCCATTCGGCCCTTCCAGCCTGCACCGCCATTCAATATGATCATGGCTGATCATCCAACTCATTATCCTGTACCTGCCTTCTCTCCATACCCCCTGATCCCTTCAGCCACAAGGGCCACATCCAACTCCCTCTTAAATATGGACAACGAACTGGCCTCAACTACCTTCTGTGGCAGAGAATTCCACAGACTCACCACTCTCTGTGTGAAAAACGATTTTCTCATCTCGGTCCTAAAAGACTTCCCCCTTATCATTAAACTATGACCCCTTGTCCTGGACTTCCCCAACATCGGGAACAATCTTCCTGCATCTAGCCTGTCCAACCCCTTAAGAATTTTGTAAGTCTCTATGAGATCACCCCTTAATCTTCTAAATTCCAGCGAGTACAAGCCAAGTCTATCCAGTCTTTCTTCATATGGAAGTCGTGCCATCCCAGGAATCAGTCTGGTGAACCTTCTCTGTACTCCCTCTATGGCAAGAATGTCTTTCCTCAGATTAGGAGACCAAAACTGTACGCAATACTCCAGGTGTGGCCTCACCAAGACCCTGTACAACTGCAGTAGAACCTCCCTGTTCTTGTACTCAAATCCTTTTGCTATGAAAGCTAACATACCATTCGCTTTCTTCACAGCCTGCTGCACCTGCATGCCTACTTTCAATGACTGGTGTACCATGACACCCAGGTCTCGCTGCATCTCCCCTTTTCCTAATCGGTCACCATTCAAATAATAGTCTACCTTCCTGTTTTTGCCACCAAAGTGGATAACCTCACATTTATCCACATTATACTGCATCTGCCATGCATTTGCCCACTCACCCAGTCTATCCAAGTCATCCTGCAGCCTCCTAGCATCCTCCTCACAACTAACACTGCCCCCCAGCTTCGTGTCATCCACAAACTTCGAGATGTTGCATTTAATTCCCTCGTCCAAATCATTAATGTATATTGTAAATAGCTGGGGCCCAGCACTGAGCCTTGCGGCACCCCACTAGTCACTGTCTGCCATCCTGAAAAGGACCCGTTCACTCCTACTCTTTGCTTCCTGTCTGCCAGCCAGTTCTCTATCCACATCAATACTGAACCACCAATACCGTGTGCTTTAAGTTTGTATACCAATCTCCTGTGTGGGACCTTGTCGAAAGCCTTCTGAAAGTCCAGATACAACACATCCACTGCTTCTCCCTTATCCACTCTACTAGTTACATCCTCAAAAATTTCAATAAGATTCGTCAGACATGATTTACCCTTCGTAAATCCATGCTGACTTTGTCCAATGATTTCACCACTTTCCAAATGCGCTGCTATCCCATCTTTAATAATTGACTCTAGCAGTTTCCCCACTACCGATGTTAGACTCACTGGTCTGTAATTCCCCGTTTTCTCTCTCCCTCCCTTTTTAAAAAGTGGGGTTACATTAGCTACCCTCCAATCCTGAGGAACTACTCCAGAATCTAAAGAGTTTTGAAAAATTATCACTAAGGCATCTGCTATTTCTGGGGCTACTTCCTTAAGTACCCTGGGATGCAGCCTATCTGGCCCTGGGGATTTATCGGCCTTTAATCCATTCAATTTACCCAACACCACTTTCTGGCTAACCTGGATTTCACTCATTTCCTCCATCTCATTTGACCCGCGATCCCCTGCTATTTCCGGCAAATTATTTATGTCTTCCCTAGTGAAGACAGAACCAAAGTAGTTATTCAATTGGTCTGCCATGTCCTTGTTCCCCATGATCAATTCACCCGTTTCTGACTGCAAGGGACCTACATTTGTTTTAACTAATCTTTTGCGCTTCACATATCGATAAAAACTTTTGCAGTCAGCTTTTATGTTTCTGTTGGTCTCTGAATTTCTCCCAGTCCTCTGGTAGGCTGCTTTTTCTGGCTAATTTGTACGCTTCATCTTTTTCTTTGATACTATCCCTGATTTCCCTCGTTATCCACGGATGCGCCACCTTCCCTGATTTATTCTTTTGCCATACTGGGATGAACAATTGTTGTAGTTCATCCATGCAGTCTTTAAATGCCTTCCATTGCATATCCACCGTCAACCCTTCAAGAATCAATTGCCAGTCGATCTTGGCCAATTCACGTCTCATACCCTCAAAGTTACCTTTCTTTAAGTTCAGGACCCGTGTTTCTGAATTAACAATGTCGCTCTCCATCCTAATGAAGAACTCAACCATATTATGGTCACTCTTGCCCAAGGGGCCAGGTACAACAAGGCTGCTAACTAACCCTTCCTCATTACTCAATATCCAGTCTAGAATAGCCTGCTCTCTCGTTGGTTCCTCCACTTGTTGGTTTAGAAAACTATCCCGCATACATTCCAAGAAATCCTCTTCCTCAGCACCCCTGCCAATTTGATTCACCCAATCTATATGTAGATTGAAGTCACCCATTATAACGGTTTTACCTTCATTGCACGCATTTCTAATTTCCTGTTTGATGCCACCCCAACTCCACTACTGTTAGGTGGCCTGTACACAACACCCACTAGCGTTTTCTGCCTCTTAGTGTTTCGCAGCTCCACCCATATCGATTCCACATCCTCCAAGCTAATGTAATTCCTTTCTATTGCGTTAATCTCCTCTCTAAACAGCAACGCTACCCCACCTCCTTTTCCTCTCTGTCTATCCTTCCTGAATATTGAATATCCCTGGATGTTCAGCTCTCAGCCTTGGTCACCCTGGAGCCATGTCTCCGTGATCCCAACTATATCATAATTATTAATAGCTATCTGCACATTCAACTCATCCACCTTATTACGAATGCTCCTCGCATTGAGACACAAAGCCTTCAGGCTTGTTTTTACAACACTCTTGGCCCTTTTACAATCATGTTGAAAAGTGGCCCTTTTAGATTTTTGCCCTGGATTTGTTTTCCTGCCACTTTTCACCTCGCTACCTATTGCTCCTATCTTCATTTTACACCCTCTGTCTCTCTGCTCACACATTTAAGAAACCCTCCACTTCTTATTCTCTGTTTGTTATTTTTTTCTTCTTTCCTCCCTACGTGTTGCGTCTGACTGTTTCTCTTCTCTGCCTCCTGCCTCACAAACGGACTACTTGCCTTCTCTATTTGAGTCCCTCCCCCTAACCGATCTAGTTTAAAGTCTCCCCAGTAGTGGGATGTGGGGCGAAACCGGAGCACCCGGATTCCAAAGAGGAAGAAAGATTCCAAGGGGAGTAAGGGGCAACCATGGCTGACAAGGGAAGTCAGGGACAGTATAAAGATAAAAGAGAACAAGTATAACATTGCAAAGATGAGCGGAAAGCCAGGGGATTGGCCAACTTTTAAAGAGCAACAGAAGATAACTAAAAAAGCAATATGGGGAGAAAAGATGAGGTATGAAGATAAGCTAGCCAAGAATATAAAGGAGGATAGTAAAATCTTCTTTAGATATGTGAAGTGGCAAAATTGGACCCTTAAAGGGCGAATTTATTATGGGGAACTAGGAAATGGTAGACGAGTTGAACAGGTACTTTGGATCTGTCTTCACTAAGGAGAACACAAACAATCTCCCTGATGTACTAGTGGCCAGAGGATCTGGGGACAAGGGAGAGCCAGTGGATGTAGTGTACCTGGACTTTCAGGAAGCATTTGATAAGGTCCCACATAGGAGATTAGTGGGCAAAATTAGAGCACATGGTATTGGGGGAAGGGCCTGTTCCCGTGCTGTTTGACTATGGCACTAAGTAGGGAATAGTAAAGGTATAAAGATGAGCAGCATGGAAGGTGTGAGCGTGGATCGCATGCAGTGAGGAGAACTGACCCTGCTTGCACCAGGAAATGTAAGATTCATGAAATAAACTCTCTTCTGCATGGAGCTGAGTGTGAACTTTGTGCAACCCCTGCTCACTACGGGCAACATCACCAGATTAAGTGTCATGGAGTTGCTTTTAAATTAATTTAGTTCTGTTTTGCTTAGAGATACAGCGTGGAAACAGGCTCTTCGGCCCACCGAGTCCCATCCAACCAGTGATCCCCCGTACACTAGCTCTAACCTACACACTAGGGACAATTTACTGAAGCCAATTAACCTACAAATCTGCACGTCTTTGCAATCTGAAAGGAAACCAGAGCACCTGGAGGAAACCCACACGGTCACAGGGAGAACATACAAACACCGTACAGACAGTGCCCGTAGTCACAAACGAAGGCGGGTCTGTAGCGCTGTAAGGCAGCAACACTACCGCTGTGCCACTGTACCACCCATGCATTGCCCTCATGCATTGTTAGGGCTGCTGATTAGAGTCCCGTTTTGACCCTCGTTGGGGGTGTGTAGAGAAGTTGTGTTAACTCTGCTGACCAGGACGGAGGTCACAAGCTTCCTTCTGATCTCTGTATGGAGTCTGGTCTTCCAGCTAAAGACCCACACCACCCTGTCCACACACTCTCTTCTCACCACTACCGAGGGGAAAAAAACATAGAAACATAGAAATTATGTGCAGGAGTAGGCCATTCGGCACTTCGAGCCTGCACCGCCATTCAATATGATCATGGCTGATCATACAACTCAGTATCCTGTACCTGTCCTCTCCATACCCCCTGATCCCTTTAGCCACAAGAGCCACATCCAACTCCCTCTTAAATATGGCCAACGAACTGGCCTCAACTTCCTTCTGTGGCAGAGAATTCCACAGATTCACCACTCTCTGTGTGAAAATCGATTTTCTCATCTCGGTCCTAAAAGATTTCCCCCTTATCCTTAAACTGTGACCCCTTGTCCTGGACTTCCCCAACATCGGGAACAATCTTCCTGCATCTAGCCTGTCCAACCCCTTAAGAATTTTGTAAGTCTCTGTGGTAAGGTACAGGAGCCTGAGAACCGTGACCTCCAGGTTCAAGAGCAGCTTCTTCCCAGCAAGCACAAGGTTGTTGAACCAGCATGCACATCCCGACCACAATCCTACGCCACCCACCTCAACCTTCCACAACCCCGATGGACACTGCACCACTGGTGATGCCCCACGTATTTTGTCTTGTACTATCTTGGTCTGGTTTACTTGGAATAGCTGAGACCTTATTGTGTACTATGGTGTAAGTATAAAATCAAGTGCTGACCCATTGGATCTTCTCCCCCAAAGCAATATTCCACCACTCACCCATTCCCCCAATGCAACCCGTTCCCCAACACAATATTCCACCACTCACACATAGCCCCCAACTGTGCAGGCGCGGTTCATTTCTCCGCATCCTGTCCTCCTCCTCTTCACCATCCCTCTTCAATACCTAGAGAGGGAGGAGGGGTAGAGAGGGAGGGGTGCTAGAGAGGGAGGGTAGAGGGAGGGGATAGAGAGGGAGCGAGCCAGAGAGCAAGGGGGGGTAGAGAGAGAGAGAGGTAGGGAGTAGAGGGAGAGGGAGAGGGTTAGAGTGGGGGGTAGGGAGGTAAATACGCTCTTCTCAAGCTTACCCGCAGTCTAGTTCAGTCAAAAACCACTGATTCAAGCACTGAAACAACTAATCTTTATTTTTGGTTAGCACAACAAATTCCCCTATACGATACCTAAACCAGTGCGGGTTCGATCCTTGTATCTACTTGGCCAAGCCCTTCAGCCTCATGCAAGCAGAAACATGCAGTCCCAAGCGCTCTTCCAGAAGATCGACAAAGGACCTTGTGGGGGCCTGCCTTTTATAGGTCCCCGAACCTCGAGGGGGCGAACTACATAGGGGTGGTCTCTTTACAATCCAATCAAACATGTTAATTACATCAGTACATTATAGACAGTTCCCCAGACCAATAACAGAGTCTCCCATACATTGTTTCAGGAGAAGCTTCTGGAAGAAGCTAACATCTTAAATAATGCAACATTTACCCTGGAATTCAAACAAAGCTGCCAGGGCTCAACACTTTAACCAATCAACAAACAGCAGGGTAACTGTCTGGCAACATTATTTACAATATTTACAATGCTGTTGCAGAAAACCAATCAATTTCATGCATTTTACACTTCCTTGGACGTCTTTTGAAGAAATCTCATTCATTCTGTCAATTGAGGAGATACTAAAGAAAGGTAACTTTGAGGGTATGAGACGTGAATTGGCCAAGATGGACTGGCAATTGATTCTTGAAGGGTTGACAGTGGATATGCAATGGAAGGCATTTAAAGATTGCATGGATGAACTACAACAATTGTTCATCCCAGTATGACAAAAGAATAAATCAGGGAAGGTGGCGCATCCGTGGATAACGAGGGAAATCAGGGATAGTATCAAAGAAAAAGATGAAGTGTACAAATTAGCCAGAAAAAGCAGCCTACCAGGGGACTGGGAGAAATTCAGAGACCAACAGAGGAGGACAAAGGGCTTAATTAGGAAAGGGAAAATGGAGTATGAAAGAAAACTGGCAGGAAACATAAAAACTGACTGCAAAAGTTTTTATCGATATGTGAAGTGCAAAAGATTAGTTAAAACAAATGTAGGTCCCTTGCAGTCAGAAACGGGTGAATTGATCACGGGGAACAAGGACATGGCAGACCAATTGAATAACTACTTTGGTTCTGTCTTCACTAAGGAAGACATAAATAATTTGACGGAAATAGCAGGGGATCGCGGGTCACATGAGATGGAGGAAATGAGTGAAATCCAGGTTAGCCGGAAAGTGGTGTTGGGTAAATTGAATAGATTAAAGGCCGATAAATCCCCAGGGCCAGATAGGCTGCATCCCGAGGTACTTAAGGAAGTAGCCCCAGAAATAGCAGATGCCTTAGTGTTAATTTTTCAAAACTCTTTAGATTCTGGAGTAGTTCCTGAGGATTGGAGGGTAGCTAATGTAACCCCACTTTTTAAAAAGGGAGGGAGAGAGAAAACGGAGAATTACAGACCAGTTAGTCTAACATCGGTAGTGGGGAAAATGCTAGAGTCAATTATTAAAGATGGGATAGCAGCGCATTTGGAAAGTGGTGAAATCATTGGACAAAGTCAGCATGGATTTACGAAGGGTAAATCATGTCTGACGAATCTTATTGAATTTTTTGAGGATGTAACTAGTAGAGTGGATAAGGGAGAAGCAGTGGATGTGTTGTATCTGGACTTTCAGAAGGCTTTCGACAAGGTCCCACACAAGAGATTGGTATACAAACTTAAAGCACACGGTATTGGTGGTTCAGTATTGATGTGGATAGAGAACTGGCTGGCAGACAGGAAGCAAAGAGTAGGAGTGAACGGGTCCTTTTCAGGATGGCAGACAGTGACTAGTGGGGTGCCGCAAGGCTCAGTGCTGGGACCCCAGCTATTTACAATATACATTAATGATTTGGACGAGGGAATTAAATGCAACATCTCGAAGTTTGCGGATGACACGAAGCTGGGGGGCAGTGTTAGACGTGAGGATGCTAGGAGGCTGCAGGAGACTTGAATAGACTGGGTGAGTGGGCAAATGCATGGCAGATGCAGTATAATGTGGATAAATGTGAGGTTATCCACTTTGGTGGCAAAAACAGGAAGGTAGACTATTATTTGAATGGTGACCGATTAGGAAAAGGGGAGATGCAGCGAGACCTGGGTGTCATGGTACACCAGTCATTGAGAGTAGGCATGCAGGTGCAGCAGGCAGTGAAAAAAGCGAATGGTATGTTGGCATTCATAGCAAAAGGATTTGAGTACATGAGCATGGAGGTTCTACTGCAGTTGTACAGGGTCTTGGTGAGGCTACACCTGGAGTATTGCGTACAGTTTTGGTCTCCTAATCTGAGGAAAGACATTCTTGCCATAGAGGGAGTACAGAGAAGGTTCACCAGACTGATTCCTGGGATGGCACGTCTTCCATATGAAGAAAGACTGGATAGACTTGGCTTGTACTCGCTGGAATTTAGAAGATTGAGGGGTGATCTCATAGAGACTTACAAAATTCTTAAGGGGTTGGACAGGCTAGATGCAGGAAGATTGTTCCCGATGTTGGGGAAGGCCAGGACAAGGGGTCACAGTTTAAGGATAAGGGGGAAGTCTTTTAGGGCCGAGATGAGAAAATCGTTTTTCACACAGAGAGTGGTGAATCTGTGGAATTCTCTGCCACAGAAGGTAGTTGAGGCCAGTTCGTTGTCCATATTTAAGAGGGAGTTGGATGTGGCCCTTGTGGCTGAAGGGATCAGCGGTAATGGGAGAAGGCAGGTACAGGATATTGAGTTGGATGATCAGCCATGATCATATTGAATGGCGGTGCAGGCTCGAAGGGCCGAATGGCCTGCTCCTGCACCTATTTTCTTTGTTTCTATGTTTCTATGTTTCATACATTTCTTATTTGCAACATTGATCTGGGCCCTAGACTTACTGGCAACATTCAGAAGCTTGTCTTACTTCTGCAGAGTACACAGACCAAAATGGCCGAACAATACATGTCCCTTACTAAATGTTGGTGCTATTACTGCCCTGTTTTAGCCAGGATTTACAGGTAGAGGGGGAGAGGGAGGAGGAGGGGGGTAGAGAGGGGGGAGGGAGGGTTGAAATGGGGCAAGAGAGGGAGTGTAGATGTGGCAACTTCCCTCCCTACCCCCTCCTCTCCCTCAATCCCCCCACTCTCCTTCCTCACCTCCCCAGGATCTTTCCCCTCCCTTTCTCCCCTCCCCCAATCCCTCCTTCACTCTCTCTCCATCTCCTTTCCTACCGCCGCAGCTGCTCCATCTCTGCGAGGCCTCACTGCCACCGTGACGACCCACGTCGCGATGGTTCACCACTGCCATCTCCATGCACGGAAATCCCTATCAAAACATGGGGGGGACACAGTTCCTTGGCTGCACACGCATGCGCACATGCGTGCATGCGGCACACACGCGAGGCTTGGGCCGTGGGCCCTGTGGACGGTAACATCGGGAGCTGACCTGGTTGGTGACCGACTCCGAACTCCAGCGACAGCAGCTTCGTCCGCCCTGAATCGTGGGGCTTGAATCGGTCCGTTCGCGGGGTCTTTCATTGGCCAGCGGGGGTTTCAACATCGGGAGCCTCGATCGCCTCGATGCAGTTTAAGCCGCGCCGGGCGCTGAAAGGGCCCGCGTACGGGCTGATTCTGCCCATCAAAAGCGTCTGATAAAGTCCGGAATACAAAACATGGGGGGGGGGGGGATCCCTACCTCCCAAAGCATAGGAGGATGTGTCCCCTGCATCCCCCAGGATTTCTGTCCATGGCAACATCTCCTTCGCTGGCGCAATCGCGACTCCTCTTTGATCGCCGCGAACAACCCCATGCGGGGCGTAGAAGGCCGGGTCAGATAAAGCGGAACATTAATTTAAATGAGGCCCTCCCCGTGACGTCACTGGAAGCTGATGGTCGACCACTCCCCCTTTGTGACGTCACTCGAAGCGGGTTGAAGGTTTGCCGCTTAAAAAGTTGGTTTACACTATTTTTAAAATGCTATAACTTGTGAACTACAGCATGTAATGTGAAGTGGAGCAGTTTATTTTTAATCGGGTTAATGTGATTAATAATCTGTGAAAACTTCTACGCTAGCGCATGGCGTTTTGATGAAGGTAGAAAGACACAGACAACACACACACACGTATACACATTACAAGATGAGACTTTTAACAGTATAGAGATGAGAGGCATCGATAAGGGAGATAACCAGAACCAATTTCCCAAAGGCTTTGGAGAGGGTGCAGAAGAGGTGTTTCCCAGAATGATGCCTGGATTGGAGGCTGTTGGTTATGCTGTAAGGGAGTGGGGCGGAGTGATTGAGCGAGAGTAGGTGGTAGGGAGGGAGAGGGGGGAATCTGAGGGGGATGAGGAGGGAGAGTGGGGGAGGAGGAGGAATAGAGGGAGAGGAGGGGCGTTGACCCGACAATGAAATCACAATGGGATCTCAGCTGCCAATCAACAGTGTTGAGATAAGCTCCAGCCAGTGCAATGAGAGATTTCTTACATCGTTTTAAGGAGAGGTAGGGAGGGGAGGTGAGGGAGAGAGTGACTGAGGGTAGGGAAAAGGAGAGGGAGGGAAAGGTGAGGGAGGGAGTGACTGAGGGTAGGGAAAAGGAGAGGGTGGGAGAGGTGATGGAGGGAGTGGAGAAAGGGAGGAGGAGAGGCGAGAGAAGGAGGAGAGTGAAGAGGAGGGGGAGGGAGTGTACGAGACCCTGCGCAGTTGTGGGCTATGGGTGAGTGGTGGAAAATTGCGTTGGGGGAATTTGTACATCGCAATGGAATCTCAGTTAGATTTCTTGGGAGGAGGTTTCTCATTGTAGGGGGTGAAATAGGGGAGAGGTTTTATTTACTCCTTACTCATTTACAAAATAATCACGATTGTGGGGAGGGGTAGGAAGGGGGGGAGCTCCCCGTTTCATTGGGGGGGGGTTGGAATAAGAGAGAGGTTTCATTTCCAGAATTTTACTTGTGGGGTGGTGGGGTCAGTATTGGGGGCTATGGGTGAGTGGTGGAATATTACGTTGGGGGAATGGAGCCCAACGGGTCCCACTTGGTCTAGTAATCATTATTTATTTAATGTTTCATGTTTACACCAATCTTTCCACCACCACACACAAGCAGCACAAGAAGCGACAAGACAGACACCATTTTATGCAGATGCCAAGAAGTGTGTACAGCTCTGGCTGAACAACTAATCTTGTGTGTGGACTCGATAAGAAAAGTATTTAATATCTTAGTGTAATACAGTCACAGAGTGATACAGCATGGAAACAGGCATTTCGGCCCAACTTGCCCACATTGGACAACATGCCCCAGCTACACTAGTCCCACCTGTCCGGGTTTGGTCCATATCCCTCCAAATCTGACCTATCCATGTTCCTGGCTAACTGTTTCTTAAATGTCGGGATAGTTTCTGCCTCAACTGCGATGGTTGGCCAGAGCGAGACATGGTGGAGACACAAGCAGGATGTGTTGTTCTTGTTAAACGTTAACGGCTGATGCAACGACACGTTTGGCAGAGGGTGGAGAGGTCGCGGCTGACTCCGGCCAATGCTCCGTGGGAGGCAGTGATTGGTTGAAAGTACGTGAGCGCAGGCAATGAGGGTCAGGAGAAGCCGGGAGTAGGTATAAAAGGAGCGAGCGATGGCAGGAGATGTAAACAAGACCGGCCTCGTCACCCTGTGTGGAGACTCCGGAGCTGGTAACCACCCCAGCGGATCCTTCAAGTGTCTGTGAGTGATGGGGGTGGGATTGCCTCTGTTCACTGTTCCCCCAGTTCAGAAGCCTGATAGCAGAGGGGAAGAAGCTGTTCCTGAGTCTGGTGGTGCGCGCTTTCAAGCTTCTGTACCTTCTGCTAGACAGGACCAGGGAGAAGGAGGAATGACCGGGGTGGGACAAGTGATGGAGTCATAGAGTCATATAGCGAGTCCTTCGGCCCAACTTGCCCGCGCCCACCAACTTGTCCCATCTAAACTAGACCCACCTGTCTGCGTTAGGCCCTTACCCCTCTAATCCTGTCCTATCAATGTACCTGTCTAACTGTTTCTTAATCATTGTGATAGTACCTGCCTCAACTACCTCTCCCGGCAGCTCGTTCCAAACACCCTCCACCCTTTGTGTAATAAAGTCACCCCTCAGTTTCCCATTAAATCTTCCCCCCCCCCCCACCTTAAACAGATGCCCTCTGGTTCTCGATTCCCCAACTCTGGACGGGTCAGAGAATGTCATCATGAATCCTACTGAGTTGCAATAAGGTGACCCATTGTTTCACCCACAGGAACATGGGACTGCAGAGATGGATAGGATTCATGGTCCTTGTGGAGATGGTGTGGCAAGTCTCCGGAACTGGAACAGGTCCGATCTCCAGAGAATGGGGAGAGGAGGCAAACTTGCCCGGGTGGAACGCACGGGCTCCTCGTCAAGTCAACGATGGACAGATTTCAAGATGCACGGACAAGCCAGGTTCCAACAGTGATCACCATGAATTGATTGGCACGAATATGCTCTATGCATCTCTGGGTGATATTATTACGCTGCCCTGTAAAGTATCCCAAGATTACAATCAACTCTCGAATGTTACTTGGAGAAAAGAGGGTGTTATCATTGCCAGGTATGCTATTAAACCGTCTGACAAATATAAGCGATCTGTTGGCCGCTGGAGGTTTGAGCATCCAGATGTCCATGTGAAACAGGATGCCTCGTTGATCCTGGCAGGCGTACAAGAGAATGATGCAGCGTCATATTCCTGTGTCTGGTCCACTGTTGATAATAAGGAATGTGAAGTATGGACCTGGCTGACAATCAATGAAAACGCCCACTGATTCAGCAGGGTCCGTAGCAAAGTCTAGTTTAGTTTAGTTTAGTTTAGAGACAGGCCCTTTGGCCCACGGAGAGAAGGGAAGTCAGGGACAGTATAAAAATAAAAGAGAACAAGTATAACACACGTATAACAAGGGGAAATCATGCTTGACTAATTTTCTGGAATATTTTGAGGCTGTATCTAGGAAAATGGACAAGGGAGAGCCAGTGGATGTAATAGTGTACCTGGACATTCAGAAAGCATTTGATAAGGTCCCACATAGGAGATTAGTGGGCAATATTAAAGCAAATGGTATTGTGGGAAGGGTCTTTTTCCGTGCTGTAGGACTCTATGACACGAAGTAGGGAATAGTAAAGGTATAAGGATGAGCAGCATGGAAGGTTTGAGCGTGGATCGCATGCAGTGAGGAGAACTGACCCTGTTTGCACCAGTAAATGTACGTTTAATGGAAATAAACTCGCTTCTGCCTGCCCTGAAGTCAGCCGGTGTGAGTGATTCTTTGTACGCCAGCATTGAGGTGAGTGTGAACTTTGTGCAACTCCTGCTCACTACGGGCAACATTGCCAGATTAAGTGTCATGGAGTTGCCTTTAAATTAGTTTAGTTTAGTTCTGTTTTGCTTAGAGATACAGCGTGGAAACAGGCTCTTCGGCCTACTGTTTCTGTTGCTTAGTGATACCGCCTGCGGACGTGGCGCCGAAGGCAAATAACCAAATGTAAACGAAGCCCAAACGCCAAGTAACCAAAAGGGTGGGCCGCCTACAAGCCGTAACCGAATGGCCGCGCTGTCGAAACGCTAACTAACCGAACGGCCGCTCAGCCGATAGGTCACATAACGGATATGACATCGCCGGGGGGAGGGGGGCAAGGGGGGGGGGGGCAGTACTTGTCCGCAATTGGTCTAGACCACCCCGTCCATCACGTCTGACCACACTAATGCAGAGCGGCTATGGAAGTTGAGAAAACTGGCACTGACAGCGGTCCATGTGAAAGGGCAGCATCTACCAACAATGACGGCACTATGAAACCAGCTGCCGCAAACCCTTCCCACAGGACTTGGTATTAACTCGGCATTAAAAGTCATAAAAGAGTTACATTGATTTAAAATGTTACATGTATAAATAGTTCTTACACTCGGGAACCTGGTTATTTAAGTGGTGGGATTATTTCCCTGTCCTAACTATGCCTTTGCTTTAGCCGGTGGTCACATCCATTCCATCCCTCCCTCACAAAGATGTGAGCTTTCATTAAGAGCACACTTGGATGAATAGATGCAAGCGGCATGTAAAGCGTCTCTTCCATGCGCGCAATACATGAAGCCGGTGAAATGAGACAACTGTCACACCAAAGGTAGACACAAAATGCTGGAGTGACTCAGTGGGACAGGCATCATCTCTGGAAGGAAGGAATGGCTAGCGTTTCGGGTCGAGACCCTTCAGACTCAGTCTTCAGGTCTGAAGAATTGTCTCGACTGCAGACATCACCCATTCCTTCTCTCCAGAGATGCTGCCTGTTCTGCTGAGTTACTCTAGCTTTTTGTGTCCATCTTCGGTTAAAGCAGTTTACAGATTATCTGGTGTTTTGTGCGTGGGAGCTTGCTGTGTGCGTTACGCAGGCAACCAGACGTAAATAAATAAAACGTGCTTCGTGTTGTCAGGTGGGGGGGAGTGGGAGGAGGTTAAATTGTTCATTGTCATGTACACTTGTCCGCCAGGGAATTTGTGTTCCCCCCTCCATGTTTTAAAAGCGATTTACTATGGCTGCCAATGCCCCGGGCCGTCTGTCCCCACGGCCGGGGTGGGGGTGAATCACCCGGTGTGGGTGTCGGGGGTAAATCACCCCATGTGTGGGTCAGGGTCCGGGGGTCGGGAGGGGGGGGAAATCACCATGGTGTGGGGATTGGGGTCAGTGACTCTGGGTGGGCGGTGGGACCAGCCTGTTCCACACCTCTGCTCCAGCCGGCGCTGCCGACACACAGCCCGTCACAGTGTGGCCACACGAGGGAGACGAGGTGAAGGGCAGCCACGGCCATGGCCCTGGGGGGATGCGCTTACTTCGGCCACTTACAAGTTTACAAGTTGGTGCTCGGGTTCAGAGTGCCCAGTCACCTATGGCTTGTGTGGGAAAATGGCCCCCACCTTCCCTTCTCCACCGGCCAGTGATATGATGGACGCGGGGGTCTGGACCAATCGCTGACAAGTCCTTCCCCCACCCCCCACGGCGACGTCATGTCCGTTATTTGACTTCGGCAGAGCGGCCATTGGGTTAGTTGGCCTTTCAGCTTCGTACGCTTACGGTTATTTGGCTTCCACTTCTTTGGTTTGGCTGGGGTACACAAAAAGCTGGAGAAACTCAGCGGGTGCAGCAGCATCTAAGGAGCGAAGGAGATAGGCGACGTTTCGGGCCGAGACCCTTCTTCAGACTGGCTTCTTGGCCTTCGACGCCACGTCCGGGTACCCAGAGATACAGCGTGGAAACAAGCTCTTCGGCCCACCGAGTCCCATCCAACGAGTGATCCCCCGTACACTAGCTCTAACCTACACACTAGGGACAATTTACTGAAGCCAATTCACCTGCAAATCTGCACACCTTTGCAATCTGAAAAGAAACCAGAGCACCCGGAGGAAACCCACCCGGTCACAGGGAGAACATACAAACACCGTACAGACAGTGCCTGTAGTCACAATCGAAGGCGGGTCTCTAGCGCTGTAAGGCAGCAACTCTACCGCTGTGCCACTGTACCACCCATGCATTGCCCTCGTGCTTTGTTAGGGCTGCTGATTAGATGCCCGTTTTGACCCTCGTTAGGAGTGTGTAGAGACGTGGTGCTAACTCTGCTGACCAGGACGGAAGTCACAAGCTTCCTTCTTACCTCCGTATGGAGTCTGATCTTCCAGCTAAAGGCCCACACCACCCTGGCCACACTCTCTTATCACCACTACCACAGGAGCCTGAGAACCGTGACCTCCACGTTCAAGAGCAGCTTCTTCCCAGCAAGCACAAGGTTGTTGAACCAGCATGCACATCCTGACCACAATCCTACGCCACCCACCTCAACCTTACACAACCCCGATGGACACTGCACCACTGGTGATGCCCCACGTACTTTGTCTTGTACTATCATGGTCTGGTTTACTTGGAATAGCTGAGACCTTATTGTGTACTATGGTGTAAGTGTAAAATCATAATAGGCCAGGGTAGACAGTGGAGGGCTGCCACTACAGAGACACCCATAGACCTGATAGAATGATATAAAATTACTGTGCAGACCAAGTGCAGACCCATTAGGTCTGCTCCCCCAAAGCAATATTCCACCACTCACCCGTTCCCCAACACAGTATTCCACCACTCACGCATAGCCCCCAACTGGACAGGCCCTTTAAGCTACGCCCTCTAGTCTTTGACATTTTCAGTCTGGGGAAAAAGCTGTTCACACTGAACGGAGTCATGGGGAAGAAAGCTGGATGTGAGACAAAGTCTGGTCTCGACCCGAAACGTCACCCATTCCTTCTCTCCAGAGATGCTGCATGTCCCACTGAGTTAAGGACCTGTCCCAATTTCACGACCTAATTCACGACCTTTTTTAATTGTGGACATTTTTCATCATGCTAAAAAAAACGACTAGCATCACGACCTCCTACGACCTACCTACGACCTCATGATGACCATGCTGCGAGTATGAGTCAAGGGAAAACTTGGCAGAGGTCGTGAATTAGGTCGTGAAAGTGGGACAGGCCCTGTACTCCAGACATTTTGTGCCTATCTTCTGGCAAGCGATGAGTGGATTGGATACAGGTGAGGGGAGAATGATTGTCAGATGGGTGAAATAAGCCCTTTGTGAAATTCATCATTTTATTTCTTCAATCATAAAATATCAGAGACAATCGAAGTATATTTATTCTCATGTAAATAAAACAAAATTCTAGGTGTGGTTTCTGGAGACATCTCCCATTACCACACTGAGCCCCAGCCTGTACATGAGTGAAAAGTGTTGCACTAAGTATTCTATATTTAACCTGCTTGAATCTTTCATTCATTTTCCAAGGCAACCTGTGTCCACGAGCAGTATTTACTGGCAGTGCCGGCCGTTAAGGCCAGTTACAACAGTGGCAATTTTCATCGAAGATCAACTCTTGAGGACACATCTCGTGTCGAGTCATCCCCGCGGCACAGATGTAGAATTTACTGCGGTCTATAGGGTCGGCAAACATCCCCTGTGATTTACCCCGACACCAGACCGCTGCGTCCACCACGCGGCTGATGGTGGTGACCGGGGTGGCTGGGACCTGGCTGGTGTTGGCAGGATGGACTGTGGTCACCGGTGCTGGACACCCTGCAGCAAGGATGGAGACAGGCTTCAGAAACGTGCAACATTCACACATGGAAAATATATCTTATTCAACATTCACACACACACACACATATATATATATATATATCCATATATACACAGAATTAAAAAAAATATTTACATGACTTAAATGTTTACATAATCCACACACACACATATATACTGATTTTTTAAATATTTACATGACTTACATTTTTACATATATACACAAACATATGTATGTGTGTGTGCATGTACTGTACGTATGTTTAGGAAGGAACTGCAGATGCTGGTTTAAACCGAAGAACGACACAAAAAGCACAAGGCAGCATCTCTGGAGAGAAGGAATGGGTGACGTTTCAGGTCAAGACCGTCTGAAGAAGGGTCTTGATCCGAAACGCTTGGCCCATATCCTTCCTAACCTGTTCGATCCATGTACCTGTCTAACTCTTTCTTAAACGTTGGGATAGATCAACTACCTCCTCTGGCAGCTCGTTCCGTACACCCACCACCCTCTGTGGGAAAAGCTTGCCCCTCAGGTTTAGTTCAGTTAAGTTCAAATTAGAAATACAAAAATATGCAGGCTCGTTGGCTTCCGTAGATTTTCCCTCGCGGGTAGGATAGAACTAGTGTACTTGTGATCGATGGTCTCGTGGACTCAGTGGGCCAAAAGGCCTGTTTCTATATTGTATCTCAAAACTAAACTAAACCAAACTAAACTGAACTAAACTAATCTAATCTAAAGGCAACTCAGTCTGAAGAACTATTCCTTCGCTTCCTAGATGCTGCCTCACCCGCTGAGTTTCTCCAGCATTTTTGTCTACCTGACATGACACTTAAGTTACACAAAAAGCTGGAGAAACTCAGCGGGTGCAGCAGCATCTAAGGAGCAAAGGAGATAGGCGACGTTTCGGGTCGAGACCCTTCTTCAGACTGAAGAAGGGTCTCGACCCGAAGCGTCGCCTATATCCCTCGATTCTCCAGCATGACACTTAAGTTCTCAGCTCAGACCTGTTAAAATATTCTGGATTGGAACAAGTAAGGGCAGTTCAGTTTGACTTGGGATGCAAATAATAATTGTTCCAAACCGGTAATGTTGAGGAGGGATTTCAATGCGCTGATCAAAGGATAAACACCCTCTTTACATCTTGTTCCACTGAAGTCATCAAAATCTAGAGACCACAACATGGCTCCTCCAAACTTGTTGTTCATCAGCCACTGAGCCTGCGGGAAAAGGTGGAAAACCATGACTGGAAAGTGTCCTTTGTTGAGGAGCCTTTCACACAATATAACACACGGATATCTCTAAAACTGATCTTGGATGTGTGTGTATTGTGCGATGTTCGTGTGCGTTTCACATCTCCCCGAAAATACGATGCACTAACGGTGAAATTTTTAAATATTCCGATAGAGATTTATGCCATGATGTCAAAAATCGCCTTATCTGAAAATTTAATGCAATATTTCTCAAGTTATTTATGAAAATGTTCACAAATCTCAAATAACTTAGAAAATAAACAAGATGGTCTCGCTGATGACATCACCATGGATCTGCCTTCCTGCCTCTGCTCGCGCTGTGAGTGACGTCACCCCTGCTCTGTCTTCTGTACTTCTTGGCTTCTTAACTTTTACTTCTTTAAATTTGTCACTCAGCGTTTTTAAACTGCTCAGGTCACGTTGCGCCACTTTTCTACAACATGGCGGTGGCGGTGGGAAGGTGGCTCGGGCAGACATTACTCCCTCTGGGAGAAGCCGTCAATGGAGTCCTCCGTCGATCGCAGGGACTCGGGGAATCGTGACGCCTTTTCCTCGCTGGTGATTCCGATCCCACCTGGCGATCTCTGGCCGTCACGAGGGACGACCTCCTCTCCGTCTCCCCCGCCCGATCATCTGTCACACGGATGGGTGGGCTTCCCCTCGTTGAAGCCATGATCAGCCGGCCCTCAGCTGCTTTTGACCCTCCTCAGATTGCGCCCACCCGCGGCCTCCCTCGAGTCTCGGTTGCCCGCTCACCGTGGGCCCCGCAGCCCACTCGCCCGCCCGGCTCCCCTCCTCCTCTCCCACCCCCCTCCTCTCTACCCCCTCCTCCTCTCCCCCTCCTCCTTCTCCCCCCCCCTCCTCCCTCCCCTCCTCCCCTCTCCCTCTCCTCCCACTCTCACCTCCCCCTCCTCTCAACCCCCCTCCTCTCTCCCCATCTCCTCCCCACTCCCTCCCATCCTCTCCTCCCCCCCACCGCCCTCTCCCCCTCCTCTCTCTACCACCTCCCCCCTCTCTTCCCTCCTCTCTCTCCCCTTTCCATCCTACCCCCCTCCTCTCTCCCCCCTCCTCTCTCCCCTTCCCCCCCATCCTTTCCCCCTTCCCCACTCACCCCCTCCTCCCCCGTGTGTGGGGGGGGGAGGGTTAATGTGTGCGACACCGCAGACCCCCCCGCAACCACGCGTTGAGGGGACGGGACCCAACGGTATAATATATAAAAAGTAAAATAATTCAATAAATGAAAGAGTATAATACTAGTGTGAAAAGCCAACATCCTTAGTGCAACCACATGGTACATTATATATAATAAGTAAAATAATTCTATGAGTGCACAAAAATGCAGCAGCAGTTACTGCAGTGGCGGCCACGGTGGCTCAGCGGTAGAGTTGCTGTCTCACAGCGCCGGAGACCCGGGTTCCATCCTGACTACGGGTGCTATCTATACGGAGTTTGTACGTTCTCCCCATGACCTGCGTGGGTTTTCTCCAAGATCTTTGGTTTCCTCTCACACTACAAAGACGTGTAGGTATGTAGGTTAATTGGCTTGGCGTATGTGTAAATTGTCCCTAGTGCGTGTAGGATAGTGTTAATGCACGGGGATCGCTGGGCGGTGCACTCGGTGGGCCGAAGGGCCTGTTTCCGCGCTGTATCTCTAAACTAAACTAAACTAAACCTGAGCGTATCATCCAAAATCCCCACTTCCTGGTTTGTATAACAGCCGGAGAAGTTAGATATTAAAGGGTGATCAAATAAACATCTATGCGTGAAACTATGGACCGTAATTTAATGCACCTACTTTAAACTTGTAGCTCTGTTGGTTATCATATCCAATCCATTGGCTTCCTTTGAATGCATAAGGAACCTTCTGTTCAGGAATGACTTTCAAGGTCGCGGTTTTCAAAAACACACAAGTCTGTCAAGTCAATAGAAATTATTGTTAATACTGCAGACAAATCAGCCCTGTCTTGTGCCGAGGCCAGACGCAAATATTCCCCTTATCCTGCATCTGTACACTGTGGACAGTTCGATTGTAGTCATCTTTCCGCTGACTGGATAGCACGCAACAAAAAAACATTTTGCTGTACCTTGGTACAGTACATGTGACAATGAACTAAACTAAGCTAAAGAAGGATCAATAAAAGTAATTATTGTCAATGTCAGAGGCACCTACAAAACATTAAATGGTGTCTGATTACTGTGGGGCTGTTACATGGAAACAGTTTTTCCCCGTAGACTTTTTTTTATCCATGACAGCTTTTTTTCTGATTTTCAATTTCCAAATTAAATATTAAGTTGTTCTCTCGTTCCCGTAAATGTTGTGTTATTATCATAGCCAGCCGTATATAATTACTGGTTTCTAATTTTATTTCGGAGTCATTTGCTCTCGACAAGCTGGGGGGGGAGTGCGCTCTCTCCACGGCTCCTTCAAAAAGGCAGTCAAGGTAAGTACACTAACCTTTAGTTGGTTGCAGGATGGAAGGCAAAGGCAAAGGGAAAGGGAAAGGAAAGCTTCCCAAGAGCCGCGGGACACTGACAGGCCAGCGGCCACTTTCCCCGGAGCTGCGAGAAGCTCCGGCTGCATCCGGACGGCCGGGGGAAAAGGTGCAGAAGTTGGGCGCATCTGTGACACCAGCGCCCAACTTATCTCCAGAATGGACGTCCGCACTGGAGCAGGATATCCCAGATCCTGCCTTCATTACCCCATCTCCCAGGACGAGGGGGAGCAAGGTACGTGGGAACGTGCCTCGCACACCAACGGCGTCATCACCCCGTGTGGTCCAGGATCCACGGGGGCAAAGCCGGGTACCAACTGCGCTACAGGGGAGCCCCGCAGCCGCGGCACGTCACGTACAGCTACCGGGAATACTTGTCGTACGGCAGGCTGGCAGAGCTACTGCTGCGTCGAGCAGCCCTGCGGGAACAGGTGCTGCCGACACAACGCCGCGTCAGGCTGCGGTCAAGGGCGCCGGTGGCAGCAGTAGGCGGTCGACCAGCTTAGCTCTGGCAGCTGCCGACCATGCACCTCCACGGAGATATATGGTCAGAAGTGGAGGTAAGCCTGCACGGACTTCGGGGAGCCCGGTACCGGGGGGCCAGCGCCTACTTATCTCCACTGCCTTCCTACCAGGCAGGTGGACCGCCACAGTCAGCTCGAAGGCTGCCTAGCGGCATGTCCGTGCGGGAGTCGTATGGGCCTGCAGGAGCAGTTGCCCACAACGACCTACCACCGGACCCTAGTCTGTACCTGATGGGGGTGTGGTCCACTGGTGCAAGCCCCAGAAAAATTGCAGAGCCTGGGGAAATCGGCTTGTCCGCCGCGAGTAGCGGGGACGGTCGCATTGCCCGGTTGGAGCTCTTGGTGGAGCAACTGCTCCAACGGGATATGGACCGGGATGAACGGCAGTCTCAGGCCTCCACAAGCCACGCCAGGAGACCGCCTAGCATCTCGTCTTCTCCAGCCAGCCGTACCAGAAGCTGCCGGGATACTGACTTCGATGTCGAACCAGAGATGCCGGAGGCCGAGGATCCAGTACTAGGTGCGGACCTGCTGGATGTCGTGGGGAACTTTGCCACAGCTACCCACACTGGGGAGCCGCTGCACCCCAAACTGGCGGGAACCATTGACTATCTGACCACTCACCAGCTCCTGGGTCAGGTAGTCACTGACACCATGGACAAATTCAAACCGCCCGACAACTGCATTAATTTAAGTGTGCCCACGGTGAATGCTCAAATTTGGGGGAATTTGAGTACTACCACCAAGATGCAGGACGTCCGCCTACCGCGCATCCTCAAACTCCTATCGACGGGCATTACAGCATTTGCCAGGACCCTCGATGGGGATAATGTGACCAGCGAGCAGCTGGATGCCTTGGCACTTCTCTGCAATGCGCAGTTCGAAATTAACTGCCTTCGTAAGAGCTCCATCCGGCCGACACTCAACCCAAAATTTGCAGGGTTGTGCCGTACCTCCACCACTCCGCCGTCTCATCAGCTGTTCGGGGAAGATCTCGGGAAAAAAGTCAAAGACATGGACGAGGAGGCCAAGACCGTTGGCCTTATGAAACCACCACCGGCTAAAGTTTACCCATACCAACGACAACAGCCGTATCCTACCTGGAAACCACGCCAGCCGGATAGACCATCAAGGACCTATCCACCTCCACTTCCTCAACCACAGCGGCCTTTTTTAGGACAAGGCCTGCAGAGGCCCGCATGGAAGATGCGGCCACAGCCACGACCTGCTACACCACGTCCCCCCACAACGCCATACACCAAGAACCGCCGTTGACGATGGAGGTAAGGGGGTCTGGTTCATCTCAGGGCGTAGCAATTGTAACCTCAAGTAGGAGGACGGCTGCGGGCAATTCGTGGTGCTTGGGATGCAATAACCACAGACACATTTATTCTACAAAGTGTTCACGGTTATGTCATTAAATTTATTGATGGCAAACTCCCCCCTACACAGCATGAACCTCAGCGCACATTTACGCTCTCTCAAAACGAGATGAAGGAGGGATATGCTGAAATCTTACTGCTAGCAGCCAAAGGGGCGATCGGTAGAACGGCACACGAACCCCTTGAGTTTGTATCTAACATCTTTACAACAACCAAAAAAGATGGGGGGTGTCGGATTATTATAGACCTAACCCAGTTGAACACTTTTGTACAATATACCCATTTCAAAATGGAAACCTTTGAAACAGCTAAGCAGCTGCTTTACCCGGGGTAAAATTTAAAAAATGCGTACTATACAGTTCCCATCATAGCATCTCACAGGAAGTTCCTAAAATTTGCTGGAAGGGACAGTTATGGCACTACAAAGCCTTACCCACTGGATTAACTACAGCCCCAGACTATTTACCAAATTAGTAAAACCAATATTGGCACTCCTCCGACAACAGCATATCGTCATTGAATATTTGGACGATATCCTTATCGTGGGACAGACCCTCCAATTGGCAACGCTGGCAGTTCCAGCGACCAAATCTTTATTCGAGATGTTAGGGTTTGTGACCCATCCAGACAAATCTAAACTAAACCCCTCTCAAGTTATGGACTACCTGGGTTTCACCATTGACACAAACCTAATGATCAGTTGTGGTGGCAGATGGGACCCACACGAGTCTACCCTCCTCCAGACACAAGGGATAAACTATCTGGAGATGTTAGGGGCTTTCCATGGACTGCGGGTAACTTCTTTACCAGGGAAGCTCAATACAGTGGCGGACACCAGGTCACGAGTGTTCAATGAACCCCCAAATTATTGCTGAAATTATAGCTAACTTTGGCACACCAGATACTAACCCCATTACGGGGGAAAGTCACCCGTGCCATGGTCACCTAAATATGTTGGCCTGCAGGTTCTAAAGAGGCCGCTTATCAAGGTCGGCATATCACCCAGAGCCATGGACCTCATCTCAGCGTCGTGCCGAGCATCAACCAGGAGGCAGTACCTCACCCAGGTCAGGAAGTGGGAGGCATTCTGCTCCCGTACCAACACGACCTACAGCTCAGCTACGATCCCTGATGTCCTGGAATTCCTAGTGGGCCTTCATTACGATGAGGGCCTCAGCTACAGTGCCATCAACAGTGCCAGGAGTGCGCTGTCCTCATACCTAGACATAGGTATAGGCTCAAACCACCTGGTGTCAAAATTCATGAGGGGAGTGTACAACACCAACCCTCCACGGCCCAGATACAACAGCACCTGGGACGTAGGGATCGTACTGACCATACTGAGGAGCTGGTCTCCTATGACAGAGTTACCACTTAAAAAGCTCACCCTCAAAGTGGTGAAGCTGATGGCCCTGACTACAACCCAACGAGTCCAGGCATTGCAGAAGCTGCGGCTGGATAGCATGGTCTCCACCCCTACTAAGGTGACGTTCTTTGTAGAGGACCTACTGAAGCAGCACAGACCTGGGGCTCATGGGCTGCAGTTGGAATTTTGGGCATACCCCACTGATGCCACCCTCTGCATAGCCACCCATCTCCGTCACTACATCAGAACTACACGAACCATCCGGAAGACGGAGCAGGGGCTCCTCATCAGCCACAAACCATTACATCACCGGGTGACTGTGCAGACTATCGCAAGGTGGCTCAGGGCGGTGTTGGGTGCAGCAGGAGTAGATACTAACATTTTTAAATCGCACTCTACCAGGGCTGCGTCCACATCAGTGGCGAGGGCCATGGAGGTACCTATGGACCACATCCTCGCCACCGCGGGCTGGGCCAGTGAAGCAACCTTCCAATGGTTCTACAACAAAACGCTAGTCTGGGAGCCGCTCCGTGAATGTTTGTCCCCGAGTTAGGGGTTTTTGCTTTGTTATTATTTGTGTTAATAAATATGCATTATTTTTCAGCCTGTTCAGTCTGCAATGCATTAACTACCTTCCTCCATCAGTATTGTGGCAGTGTGATAGCATGGACGTTGTCCAGGGCGTGAAATCACAGAGCTTTGAAATCTTCACGAAGTCACTCACGTGACTCCGAAATAAAATAGTAAGATTAAACGAGCACTTCCAAGTTCGAAGGTTGATCTTTATTTTATGAGGAGTTGCGGTGAAGGATTTTGTGCCCTCTGCTCCCAACCTTCTATCATAAGGTCAACTGGTATGTTCTACGTCATTAATCTTACTATCTCCAGTCATGGGGCGTTCTGTGATTCCACACCGCTGCTTTGAAGGATGTCGCGCATGCGTGCTGGCGGGGTCTTCACGAAATCCCTCACCGCAACTCCTCATAAAATAAAGATCAACCTTCGAACTTGGTAAGTTCGCGTTTAATCTTACTATTAAACCATTGCATTATAGCCACATTGCATCATGGAAAACCACATAGTTTCAGAATTTAGACATAAATAATTTTTGAAATTATGAGGATCAAGATTCTCAAAATATTGTTAATATTGAATTCTTCAGGAGAACTATGGAATGCTAGCAACAAATCCAACAGTGTCCATAGAACATAGAACTGGTTAGTGTAGGAAGGAACTGCAGATGCTGGTTTAAATCAAAGGGAGACACAAAATGTTGGAGTAACTCATTGGGACAGGCAGCATCTCTAGAGAGAAGGAATGGGCGAGTGAGAAGCGAGAGAGGGTGAGAAAGGCAAAATTTGAAGGAGATGTGTGAGGAAATCTTTTACAGAGAGGGTGGTAGGTGCCTGGGGAGGGGGATGGGGGCTAGTGCATTAGTTAAATAAAATAGTAAGATTAAATGAGAACTTACCAGTTTGAAGTTTGATCTTTATTTTATGAGGAGTTACGATGAGGGATTACGTGAAGAAGCCCCGCCAGTGCGCATGCTCGTCAATCTTCAAAGCAGCGGCGTGAAATCACAGTAACTGCAGTTGAAGTGATATCGTAAGACTCAGAAGACTAGAACTACCAGATGATCTGTGTGATTACGAGGGTCGGAAGCGGAGGGCATGTAATCCCTCATCGTAACTCCTCATAAAATAAAGATCAAACTTCAAACTGGTAAGTTCTCGTTTAATCTTACTATTTTACTTCGGAGTCACGTGAGTGACTACGTGAAGATTTCAAAGCTATGTGATTTCATGCCGCAGATGCAGTTCCATACGACACACTGCCTTGGTTGACACAGGATAAACAAATAATGTATTGAACATTGTTTAAATTATACAATGAACGTCTTAAACAATAAAACAGTAATAACCTCTCTTTTGCAGGGGAAATTACAAAGAACTCAAACAGAACCCAAAACAGCATGCCCAAATCTTTGCATTTGAAGGACAGGTTTATCATAAACTGTGAAAAAGGTTCTTTCACTGGACCATCCTGCGGTGAGGATTTGGTCTAATGGCACGTCCTGCGCCTTTGCTGCGTACGCTGACGCCGCCCTGGTGGAGTGATTTAAACGCATCAGTGTCTACTCCAGCATAATGCAAACCTGTTTCGGCCATCTAGAAATAGTTTGTACTGACACCTTTGTATGAGGTTTTATGTGGCTGATGAGCATCGCTGTTTCAGAGCCTCTGAGACTCTTGATGACCTTGATATATTAGCTCAGATGCGTAATTACATATAGTCTTAGATAATGGGTATATTTTAAGCTTATTTTGGTTCCAGCCATCCCTTTGATTAGATCATATGCATAAAACACAATATCACCTACAGAAGAATGCATGCTGTCCAGTCATAACTTTTGCAATATTTGGACCCATAGTGCTGCCACTAGCACCATGAACATGACCACTTTGAGCGTTAACTTCCGGAAAGGCAGAGATGGAATTGGAGCCCATTGCCAAAGCAGTGTGAGAACTATGCTCACATCCCAGATTTCCAAATATCTACGTCTGGGAGGGTTTTGTTAAATACCTCCTATGAATCGGGTCACCAATAGATGAGATCCGACAGAGTGTTGTCCGGACCCTTGCCCTAAGTAGGAGGACAAAGCACTTTGAGCATTATAATGGCATTATAGCTTAACTGCTCGTCAAATGCAATGTAGCCAGGAACTCCAATACATCCCAAATGCCTGCAACTTATTATAAGATATATTTGACTGTAAACAGGACATCTCCCATTTCTTAATATGAGATACATATCGTTTTTTAGTACTATCTCTCCAAGCCATTGTAATCACATCGAAGGTCCTACTGGATAGACCGAACAGTCTGGTCAGAAGATATAAATCAATAGATTAATAAGGGGAACTCTCCTCCTGTCGCAGTGTGAACCAACAAGTTGCTGTAATTGGGATAATCATGAATGCTGTGTCATCAGTCTCAGAACCAATGGGACCATGCTGTGTGGACCAGTTTAGGAACTACCAAACGTCTAAGTGTAGTCGTGCTCTATTTTGGTGAGACATTGATCAAATAAGGCAGAAATGGGGAAAGCGTAAGAACATACATCCCCAACGTAGCGAGAATGTATCCTCCACTACTGCCCCTAGATTTGGTTCCCATGCCAAATTTAGGTACTGGTAATTTAACCCAGATGCAACAGATCTATGTCTGGCAATCCATACCGGCTAACAATGATTTTGAAACATTTGGATTCATCATCCATTTTTTGTCATAGAATTTACATGACCTGGTGTCTGCAACTTTCACATTATCTCCACCTGATAGGTAAATATCTAAGACCCAGATGTTTCCTGTAATGCACCAGTGCTACATGAGGTTAGGCAGATTGTCACAAAATAATGACCTCATTCCACACATGTGATTGATATGCAACAGTTGTGGTATTATCAATCTGAAGCTGCACATGCAATCATGCATTGTTGAGCAGAATTCTTTAGGCCATAGAATGCACCCAGCAATTCTACGCAGTTTACCCCATGCCTCTGCAGAGCTAATGATTCTTTCACATTCTATCTGCCACCACAGCCAGACTCGATATCAGTGGCTCCTCATCCTGAAGCTCACACCAGTTTGTAAACTAAAGGTTATTGAGTCAGAATGTCTCTAGTACATCGCGAGACATTAGTTACAGTTTTGGCCATAGGCAAAGTACTGCCATGTTAATATAACCATATAACCATATAACCATATAACAATTACAGCACGGAAACAGGCCCTCTCGGCCCTTCCAGTCCGTGCCGACCATTTGTTTTCCCCTAGTCCCATCTACCTGCACTCAGACCATACCCCTCCATTCCCTTCACGTCCATATACCTATCCACTTTACTCTTAAATGTTAAAATCGATCCTGCCTTCACCACTTCTGCTGGAAGCTGATTCCACACAGCCACCACCCTCTGAGTAAAGAAGTTCCCCCTCACGTTACCCCGAAACCTCTGTCCCTTAATTCTCATGTCATGCCCTCTTGTTTGAATCTTCCCTACCCTAAATGGGAAAAACGTATCCACGTCAACTCTGTCTATCCCTTTCATCATTTTAAAGACCTCAATCAAGTCCCCCCTTAACCTTCTGCGCTCCAAAGAATAAAGGCCTAACTTGTTCAACCTTTCTCTGTAACATAGTTGCTGGAACCCTGGCAACATTCTAGTAAATCTCCTCTGTACTCTCTCTATTTTGTTGACATCCTTCCTATAACTAGGCGACCAAAATTGTACACCATACTCCAGAATTGGTCTTACCAATGCCTTGTACAATTTTAACATTACTTCCCTACTCCTATATTCAATGCTCTGATTTATAAAGGCCAGCACACCAAAGGCTTTCTTTACCACCCTATCTACATGCGATTCCACCTTCAGGGAACTATGCACAGTTATTCCTAGATCCCTGTGTTCCACAGCATTCCTCAATTCCCTACCATTTACCATGTACGTCCTATTTTGATTTGTCCTGCCAAGATGTAGCACTTCACACTTATCAGCATTAAACTCCATCTGCCATCTTTCAGCCCACTTTTCCAAATGGCCCAAATCTCTCTGTAGATTTTGAAAATCTACTTCATTATCCACAACACCACCTATCTTAGTATCATCTGCATACTTACTTATCCAATTTTCCACCCCATCATCCAGATCATTGATGTACATGACAAACAACAGTGGACCCAACACAGATCCCTGAGGCACCCCACTGGTCACCGGCTTCCAACCTGACAAACAGCCATCCACCATTACTCTCTGACATCTCCCATTCAGCCACTGTTGAATCCATCTTGCTACTCCGCCATTAACACCCAAAGATTGAACCTTCTTAACCAACCTTCCATGGGGAACCTTGTCAAAGGCCTTACTAAAATCCATATAGACAACATCCACTGCTTTACCCTCATCAATTTCCCTAGTTACCGCTTCAAAAAATTCAAGAAGGTTTGTCAAACATGACCTTCCAGGCACAAATCCATGTTGACTGTTCCTGATCAGACCCTGTTTATCCAGATGCTTATATATATTATCTCTAAGTATCCTTTCCATTAATTTGCCCACCACTGACGTCAAACTAATAGGTCTATAATTGCTAGGTTTATTCTTTGAACCCTTTTTAAACAATGGAACAACATGCGCAGTACGCCAATCCTCCGGCACTATTCCCGTTTCTAATGATATTTGAAATATTTCAGTCATAGCTCCTGCTATTTCTACACTAACTTCCCTCAATGTCCTAGGGAATATCCTGTCAGGACCTGGAGACTTACCACTTTTATATTTTTCAAAAGTGTCAGTACTTCCTCCTCTTTGAATCTCATAGTTTCCATAGCTACTCTACCCTTTCCCCTTAACTCACCGAGTTCAATATCCTTCTCCTTGGTGAATACGAAGAAAAGAAATTGTTCAATATTCCCCCATCCTTTTGGCTCTGCAGATAGCTGTCCATTCTGGTTCTCTAATGGTCCAATTTTATCCCTTAACTCACCGTGTTCAATATCCTTCTCCTTGGTGAATACCGAAGAAAAGAAATTGTTCAATATCTCCCCCATCTCTTTTGGCTCTGCAGATAGCTGTCCATTCTGGTTCTCTAATGGTCCAATTTTATCCCTCGTTATCCTTTTGCTATTAATATAGCTGTAGAAACCCTTTGGGTTTACTTTCACCTTTCTTGCCAAAGCAACCTCATATCTTCTTTTAGCCTTCCTAATTTCTTTCTTAAGATTCTTTTTACATTCTTTATACTCCTCTAGCACCTCATTTACTCCATGCCTCCTATAATTATTGTAGATATCTCTCTTTTTTCGAAACAAGTGTCCAATTTCCCTTGAAAACCATGGCTCTTTCCAATTTTTACTTTTAATTAACCAATGATTAACCTCAAATAGCCAATCATTCTAAATGGTACTAATCTAAAAGTTTAATTAGATGGGTGAGGACCTAACCTCTCAACAGGTGTGTGGTAGCTGAATATTATGCATCTTTCAGATCTATGGCTGCCATTTCACACCCTTTTTATCCCAGTTACAATACTGAAATTGTTTATTTTAAACCGTTTATACTGGACCTTAAGGGTTAAGTATGATTAGGCCCAGAATGACTCAACACCCACCATCATTCTTTTGGCTGGGTAATTGGACACAATTGTTAAGGCTGATATACATCATTCACCTGTAGAGTTAGTGGTCTTGAACCCCAATACCCAACTAGGTGTATTTTGTACGGGTGGATGTACTTTCGAGATACATTTTCGAGATCCCCGGATACAGTCCAATATTCACTTACCCCTTCCTAATCTGAAAGAGTATGGTTTTTGAGGTGGCATCCTGGTCTCAGTTTCTGTCTCACCGTCCAGGTCTTCCCCTGGATATTAGAGGATCTGCGCAAGGCTGTGAGCCGTGGGTTGAGCGTAGGCTGGATAGGTATTTGTGAATATTAAACTAACAAATGGGCATTACACAGAAGGGTCCATAACCTGCTGTGTTTAGATAGTGGCCTTGCCATTTACCCAAACGCCATAATTCCTACTCCAACCAGATTTTTAGGACTTCTGCAGCCTTAACACATGCGCCCTCATGATACGCTCCTTTAGAGCGATGCACAGTAACAGGTGTTTGATATGTAAAGTTTCTTCCATTATGAAGTCCTGGAACTGGTGAGAGGCCATTAATTTGCTGGCCAGATTGTCATCCCTGGCTTCACCAGTTCCTGCCGGTATGGTAAATTGCTGACCACATCCGGCACACTTGGAGCATGGCTCATGTGCTTTGGTGTATGCACATAAGCAGTGACACCAAACTTCAGGGTCAGCTTCCTACTGCCCTGGCTCTCCCGGCTGATGCTCACGGGAGGTCACACACAGCCCTAACGAGGTGCTGCTGTAATGGGTCCCCAAACATCAGGGTCAGCATCCTACTGCCCTGGCTCTCCCGGCTGATGCTCACGGGAAGTCACACACAGCCCTAACGAGGTGCTGCTGTGCTGGGTCCCCATGTCCTGGCTCTCCCGGCTAATGCTCATGGGACGTCACCACTTCAGGGTCAGATTTATACTGCCCTGGCTCTCCCGGTTCCTGCTTTACGGGAGGTCATACACACAGCCCTGTGAACAGGTGCTGCTGGCGCGGCTCTCCCATAGGCCAGCGCTGTGACAAGTTCGGTGTCAGCAACCCATTGACCCAAACCGGTCTGCCCTTTGCAACAGGGAGACTTTGAGCAGCCCTGTCCTAGGCACTGCTGGCACGGCTCTCCCGTAGGCCGCCGTTTTTACACATGAAGCAGCCCTGTCCCAGGCGCTGCTGGCGCGGCTCTCCCGTAGGCCGGCGCTTTGACACAGAAAGCAGCCCTATCCCAGGCGCTGCTGGTGCGGCCTGTCCCAAAGGCCCGCGCTGTTACAGTGTAGTCTCACTAACTGGGTAGTGTGGACTCGTGAAGTGTGAAAGTACCCTTTATTATCGGAGAGGAACCCTTGCAGCCCGACTCACCTGAGTCCCAATAGGGCCGCACGAGTTCTCTCCCCCTCCAATTTCACTCCATGTCTGGGGACCAACGTGTCTGTGAGTCGCTGACCGCACTGTCAGCGACTCTGGCGTTACTTCCAAGGCATCCCAGCAGGCTGGAAGCCACTGACTGCTTTGTCAGCGGCTGTTATCGCGAAACCCGATCTTTGCCGGCTATCCGCTTCAGCGGTCGGACCGGGGTTCCCCCACAGCCCATAGCCGGCTTACGCATCGGACTCCGCATAAATCCGGCAGGAAACCTCTGTGAAGAGAGGCCCCTGCTCGAACAAACAACCCTGATAAGTAAAAGACACTTACCTTCTAGGTTGGAACTTACCACCGGCAGGAGCGTTGCCCTGCCAGTCCGGTGCTTGACAATGCGGGTGACGTAATGACGAGCATGCGCACTGGCGGGGCTTCTTCACGTAGTCACTCACGTGACTTTGAAGTAAAATTGGAGAATTGAGTTTGTTTTGTTTAATTTATTGTCACATGTACAGTGAAAAGCTTTTGTTGCGTGCTATCAAGTCAGCAGAAAGACTATACATGATTACAATTGAGCCACTTACAGTGTACAGATACATGATAAAGGGAATAAGGTTTAGTGCAAGACAAAGTCCAGTAAAGTCCAATTATGGGTGTCCAGTTGCCTGATAACAGCTGGGAAGAAACTGTCCCTGAATCTGGAGGTGTGCGTTTTCACACTTCTGTACCTCTTGCCTGATGGGAGAGGGGAGACCAGGGAGTGACCGGGGAGAGACTGGTCCTTGATGATGCTGCTGGCCTTGCCGAGGCAGCGTGAATTGTGTAACGGTCTGGGCTACGTCCACAACTCTCTGTAATTACTTGCGGTTTTGATGGAGTTCTTGCAAATCTTTCATCCATTGTTCTATAACTCTCCACATCACTGTCTATATCTCTCGTTTCCCTTATACCTAACCAGTCTGGAAAAGGGTCTTGATCCGAAACATCACCCACTCCTTCTCTCCCGCCTTTTGTGTCTAGTTGCTGTTTAGTTTAGTTTAGAATTACAGCGCAGAAACAGGACCTTGGGCCCATCGAATCTGCACTGACTAGCGATCCCCGCACTCTAACACCATCCTACACACACTAGGACAAATTACATTTATAATAAGCCAATTAACCTACAAACCCGTACATCTATGGAGTGTGGGAGGAAATCGATGATCTCAGATAAAACACGTAGGTCACAGGGAGAACATACAAACTCCGTACAGACAGCACCCGTGGTTCGGATCGTACCTGGGCCTCTGGCAGTCGGGCAGTTGATAGACACAAAAAGTTGGAGTAGGTCAGCGGGACAGGCAGCATCTCTGGAGAGAAGGAATGGGTGACGTTTTGGGTTGAAACCCTTTGTCAGACTGACCCGAAACGTCACCCATTATTTCTCTCCAGAGCTGCTGCCTGTCCCGCTGAGTTACTCCAGCTTTTTGTGTCTATCCTCGGTTTAAACCAGCATCTGCAGTTCCTTCCTACATGCTGTAAGGCAGTAGCTCTACCCCTGCGCCACTGTGCCCAAACCATGCTGTGATGCATCCCGATAAAAGGCTTCAATGTTGAGTGAGTGGAGTAGTGAACGGCTCGGATAGGGTGAATGTGGAGAGGATGTTTCCACTAGTGGGAGAGTCCAGCACCAGCGGGCACAGCCTCAGAATTAAAGGACGTTCTTTTCGGAAGGAGATGAGGAGGAATGTCTTTAGTCAGGGTGTGGTGAATCTGTGGAATTCTTTGCCACAGAAGGCTGTGGAGGCCAGGTCAGAGGATACAGTAAATTTGAGGCAGAGATGGATAATTCCTGATCAGTACAGGTGTCAGGGGTTATGGGGAGAAGGGTCTGAAGAAGGGTCTCGACCCGAAACGTCGCCTATCTCCTTCGCTCCTTAGATGCTGCTGCACCGCTGACTCAGCCTTTTGTGTAGGCAGGAGAGATAGACCAGCTGTGATTGAATGAGGGAGTAGACTTGATGGGCCGAATGGCCCAATACTTCTCTATCCCTTATGGCGTTATGAGTGTAGGTTGGGGCTGCGCTCCAGTACCTCGTAGTAAGCCACCAATCCTGGCTCCCGGGTGAAGAGTCCCACTTGACCGGCTCCCGTTACCGGAGCCCCCACGCCGTTGCCGCTGCTGCTCAGGGTGAACGTGCGTCCGTAGGTGGGGAACCCGACGAGGAGCTTCTCTGCTGCCGCCCCTTGCTGCCGCCAATACTTCAGAGCAAAGTCCTGCAGGGATAACCGCACGCACCAACATTACTGAAGGTCAGGTTAACATATGACGAGCGGTTTGATGGCACTGGGACTCGACTCTACTGGAGTTTGGAAGGATGGGGAGGGGGGGGGGGGGGGTTCCTCATTGAATAGTGAAAGGCCTGGATAGAGTGGATGTGGAGAGGATGTTTCCACTAGTGGGCGAGTCTTGGACCAGAGGCTATGCTGTACCCTCAGAATTAAAGGACGTTCCTTTAGAAAGGAGATGAGGAGGAATTTATTTAGTCAGAGGGTGGTGAATCTGTGGAATTCATTGCCACAGATGACTGTGGAGGCCAAGTCAGTGGATATTTTTAAGGCAGAGATAGATTGATTCTTGATTAGTACGGGTGTCGGGGATTATGGGGAGAAGGCAGGAGAATGGGGTTGAGAGGGAAACATAGATTAGCCATGATTGAATAGTGAAGTAGACTTGATTCTGCTCCTATGACTTATTAACTTATGACTAGCGAAAGAATCAATGCTGACACATTCTGGTCAGTCAAGAGAGTCACGATAGAGTCATTTATACCGAACATGTAACAATTACTTACGTAGATAGACACAAAATGCTGGAGTAACTAAGTGGGACAGGCAGCATCGCTGGAGAGAAGGAATGGATGACGTTTTGGGTCGAGACCCTTCTTCAGGCTGAGAGCTGCAATCTGAGACTCTCTCAGTCTGAGGAAGGGTCTTTTTTAAAAAAATAATATTTTTATTAGAAGCATATACATATCATAATCAAAACACATTTTGCACATATTGTTAATAATGGGGTTCCAGCTATCAAAATAGTAAGGGTCCTCATTTATTAATTGCATATTAACTCTGCATCTATTTGTTTTTATTTTATAGATAGGAAGAAAAGAAAGAAAAAAAAACGATAAAAAATAATGGAATGTTACCAATAATACCTATTTGGAAATAAAAAAGCTAGAAACTCCAGTCGTCTGGATAGATGTGCTGCACCTGCCTGAGTTTCTCAGCTTTTTGGTACCCACTAATCCAGATCTGCAGTTCTTAATACCTATTTGGAAATAGGTCCGTGGATTATAAAACGTAACTATTCATCTAATCCTGGGTTCAAGCTTCAGTCAGGCTTCCGTGCCGGACCAATTTACCACTTCAAAAATTCAATAAATGGAGACCATATTCTAGCAAATAATTTTGGTTTGTCAATTAAGACAAGTCTGGTTCTTTCCAAACTGTAAGGTCTCCGACATCTCCATAATCCACATTTTAATTGTGGGGGTTGTTGGGCTTTTCCAAAATTTTAATATTAATTTTTATTATTTAAATAATTATTATTATTTAAATAATAATTATTATACTATAATCAAGGAGGTTTCTTTGGCTTGTTGTAAGTTTTAGGCTTTGTTCTGATATTCCTAATATTATTAGTTTTGAGTCGGGATCCAATTGGGTATTAACAACTTCAGAAATTATTCTAAAAATATCCGTCCAAAATTTTTTGATTTTTATACAATTTACAAAAGTATGAGTTAAATTAGCCTCTGAGTGTTGACATTTATCACAGATAGGAGAGATATGTGGGAAAATTCTATTTAATTTTGTTTTAGAGTAATGCAGCCTATATAGTACTTTAAATTATATTAAAGAATGTTGGGCATTTATTGAGCATTGATGTATATGTTAAATAGAAAAATAGAATTAGGTGCAGGAGTAGGCCATTGGAGCCTGCACCGACATAATATGATTGTGATCATCCACTCAGTACTTTCGTTCCAAATATCTTTCATTATAGTTTGGTCTAATTAATTTTCCCATGCTTGTCTATATAATTCCGTCGACGGGGCCTCACTATCTAGAAGAGTGTTATAAATGTGAGAGATTAATTTATCTGTATTAGGATGTTTATTCAAACATTCATCAAGAGTCTCTGGCTCTCTAGTTCTGTAATCTTGTATATGTGATTTAACATAATCTCTAAGTTGTAGATATCTAAAAAAGTTATTTGAGTGTAGTCCATAATTCTGTTATAACTCCTGAAATGAAAGAAAAATACTTTTCCTATAAAGATCTCCCACCTTTTTAATTCCATAATTTTTCCACTGTATAAAACCTTTATCCAACACATAGGGTTTAAATGAAGGGTTATTTACAATGGGAAGAGAGAGTGATAAATTATCCAATTTTAAAGTCTTTTTTAATTGTTTCCAAATTTGTATACCTCTATATATTATAGGGTTTTCACTATAGGTTTTTTTTTTCAGTTTTGTGGGAGCTAACAGAATTGAGCCAATTTCAAAAGGCAAACAATCTTCCTTTTCCATCTTTAACCAGTCTGGTTGCTGATCCATATCTTCCAACCAGAAGTTAATATTTTTAATATTAACTGCCCAGAAGTAATACAAAAAATTTGGTAAAACTAATCCTTCCATTCGTCTTAGATTTACATAAATGTTTTTTTACTTATTCTATGGTTCTTATAATCCCAAATAAAACTTGTGACAATAGAATCAACTTAAAAAAAAAAAATTGGGGGAGATATATCGGGATTGATTGAAAGAGGTACAGTAATTGCGTGAGAAAGATCATTTTTATAGCATTAATTCTACTAAACATTGAGATAGGAAGAGTTTTCCAATACTGAATATTCTTATGTGGTTTATTAAGTAAAAGCAGGAAATTTAATTTAAATAAAGAAGTATGTTTCTTAGTCATATAAATTCCTAGATATTTAATTTTTTTGTTAATTATTTTAAAGGGGAATTGTTGCAATGTATGTAGGTTGAGTTCCGTTATTGGCATAATTTCACTTTTGTTCCAATTAATTTGATATCCCGAAAATGAGCCAAATTGAGTTATAAGATATAACAGGTTTGGGATGCTAGTTTCTGGGTTAGTGATGAATATTAATACATCGTCTGCATAAAAGACATTTTATTAACTGTAATTTAATATATACCCATATATTTCTGGGTGGGCTCTAACACTTTCTGCCAATGGTTCAATAGCAAGGGCGAATAATAACGGGGATAGCGGGCATCCTTGTCTACAACGTCTAGATAAATTAAATTTAGGTGATAACATTTGATTTATCAATATTCTAGCTGTTGGGTTAGTATATAAAAGTTTAACCCATGTGCGTTACTTCTCGCCCAGTTGATATTTTTCCATCACCGAAAATAAATAGGGCCATTCTACCTGATCAAATGCTTTTTCAGTGTCTAGCAAAATGACTGCTAGATCTACATTAGCTATTGTATTTGAATATATAATATTAAATAATCATCTCAGATTATAAGATAAATAACGTTTTGGAATAAAACCTGTTTGATCAGGGTGTATTAATTTATGAATCACTAAACTTAATCTATGGGCTAGAATTTTGGTTAATATTTCTGATCGGCGTTTAAGAGAACAATTGCTCTATATGAGCCTGGGTCTTCAAGGTCCTTATCCGTTTTTGGTATAAGAGTTATTGTTGATTTGTTTAAAGTTTCTGGTAGTTTCTGTTGAGTAAAGGCGTAATTATACAATGTCTGTAGATGTGGAGAAATCAGATCATATTTTTTTAAATAGAATTCAGAGCTTAGGCCGTCAGGGCCTGTGGCTTTTCCGTTTTTTAAAGATCTAATAGACTCTTCGATGTCTTTTACTCTTATTTCAGCAACTAGTAATTCCCTCTCTTTCAGATCTAAACCTGTAAGATTACATTTCTGTAAAAATGATTCCATTCTTGCAGAACGTTCTATCATTTTGGTTGAGTAAAGTTTTTGATAGTGTTGTAGAAATCTGTCATTGATATCCTTGGGTAGTGTTAGTATTTCTCCCATATCTGATCTAATTTTATAAATTGTTTATTCCCCATCCAGTTTTCGGAGTTGACGTGAAAATATTTTTTGTGGTTTGTCACCGAATTCAAAATGTAATTGTTTAGTCTGTTGATAAAGTTTTATGACTTGGTCTGAATATATTTTGTTTAACATATTTAAGTGCAGCAATTTTATTGTGTTTTATCATAGAGGGCGCAGCCGCGTTGTCTATATCTAACTGCCTTATTTCCATTTCTATTATCCCGATTCTCTTTATTATGAAAGGCTTGTGAGGAGATTAATACTCCTCGTACAAATGCTTTAAATATTTCCCAGAGAAGGGAGGCAGATGTTTCAGGGCAGCCATGAGGAAGGGAGGCAGATGTTTCAGGGAGGTCATTTAGTCTGAGGAAGGGTCTTGACCCAAAACGTCACCTATCCATGTTCTCCACAGATGCTGCCTGACCCGCTGAGTTACTCCAGCACTCTATCTTCAGCGGAGAGACTACACATGATTACAATCAAGCTGTCCACGGTGTACAGATAGAGGATAAAGGGAATAATATGAATAAAGTTCAGTGCAAGGTGTTGCCTGACCCACTGTGTGTCTATCTTCGGTGTTGGGAAGAAGCTATTCTTGAACTTGGTGGTAAAATAGTGAACATGAAGAAGGTGTATTTTATGAATCTACTCACAATGTTATAGAAAATAAATTTGCCTTTGTCAGTGGGACCCAGGAAGAGCGGGCTGTTGTGACCGGTCACCTTCTCCCAGTGTCCGTGGAAGTCAAATGTCCTCACAGAAATAAAGTCCAAGCACCTGATTAAAAGAAGGTTGTTAGATTCATGGAGTCATGGAGACATCGAGTCGTGCAGCACAGAAACTGGCCAATAGGCCTCAGCTCAGTCCAATGCCGACCATCCTAAGAACTCATGGAACATTGAATAGTACAGCGCAGGAACAGGCCTTTCAGCCCACTATGTCTGTGGCAACAAGCATTGTTTAGAAAGGAACTGCTGATTTAAACCGAAGATAGACATAAAATGCTGGAGTAACTCAGTGGGCCAGGGAGCATCTCTGGAGAGAAGGAATGGGTGATGTTTCAGGTCGTGTCAGTCTGAAGAAGGCTGTCAATCCGAAATGTCACCCGTCACCTATCCATATTCTCCAGAGATGCTGCCTGAGCCGCTGAGTTACTCCAGCATTTTGTGAAACGTCATCTATCCATGTTCTCCAGAGATGCTGCCTGACCCGCTGAGTTACTCCAGCATTCTGTGAAACGTCATCTATCCATGTTCTCCAGAGATGCTGCCTGACCCGCTGAGTTAATCCAGCATTTTGTGTCTAACTTTAGTTTAGTTTAGTTTTTATTTACTTTTGAGATACAGCGCGGAAACAGGCCCTTCGACCCATCGAGTCTGCACCGACCAGCGATCCCCACACATTAACACTATGCTACACACACTGGGGACAAGTTACATTTATACCAAACCAATTAACCTGCAAACCTGTGCGTCTTTGGAGTGTGAGAGAAAACCGAAGATTTCGGAGAAAACCCACGCAGGTCACGGGGAGAACGTACAGACTCCGTACAGACAGCACCCGTAGTCAGGATCGAACCCGGGTTTCTGGCGCTGAGAGTGCAGTAAGGAGCAACTCTACTGATGCGCCACCGTAATTGATTACAATTTATTCGGCCTGCGTAATGCAATTAATTTTTACCGAAGTGCGGTGAAAAGATTTGTACTGCATGCTATCCAATCACATCAGATAATACTCTACATAGATACACCCAAACCTAACTCAAGTACTCGTACAATTGGGTGGCAGCAGTAGAGTCGCTGCCACACAGCGCCGGAGACCCGGGTTCGAACCTGTCCACGGGTGCTGTCTGTACAGAGTTTGCACGTTCTCCCCGTGACCCGCGTGGGTTTTCTCCGACATCTTCGGTTTCCTCCCACACTCTCCCACCAGTGGAAACATCCTCTGCACATCCACTCTATCCAGGCCTTTTACTATTCTGTACGTTTCAATGAGGTCCCCCCTCATTCTTCTAAACTACAGTGAGTACAGGCCCAGTGCTGTCAAACGGCCGCCGTGCCTGACTCATGTGGGTACTCACTGTGAGATGGCAGAGATGTTGTAGGCGTTGTCGATGACCTCCTTGTAGGCAGCGACGGCAGCGGTTAGTAGCAGTCTCCCTTTGTCCTCATTCTGTGCCTCGTCCTCTATCGCTGCTCGCAACTCCTGCAGAACGTCAGAAGGAAACAGTGACACAGGGCGCTCAGTTCAGTTTACTGTCACATGTACCGAGCTACGGTAAAACGCTCTGCCTGCTAACCGGTCAGCGGAAAGACAACACATGATCACAATCGAAGATGGACACAAAAAGCTGGAGTAACTCAGCGGGACAGGCAGCATCCCTGGAGAGAAGGAATGGGTGACGTTTCAGGTCGAGACCCTTCTTCATAGTCGACCCGAAGCGAGTGTGTAATGGGAAGTGCTCTGTGTGAGTGTGTAACGGCATAGGGCGCAATGTAAGTGTGTAACATGGACTAGTGTGTCATGTGTGAATGTGTAACGTGAACTAGTGCAGTGTGTGAGTGTGTAACATGAACTAGTGCGCCATGTATGAGTGTGTAACAGCAGAGTGCGCAGTGTGAGTGTGTAACGTGAACTAGTGCGCCGTGTATGAGTGTGTAACGTGAACTAGTGCACCGTGTGCGAGTGTGTAATGTGAACTAGTATGAGTGTGTAATGTGAACTAGTGTGAGTGTGTAACAGGGAGATTTCCGGCCCTCTCACCTTCAGCAGGATGGTGAACCGGTTCCGATCCTCAGCCGGACTTTCTCTGAAGCCGGGATACTGCCAGTCCAGGTCCAGGCCGTCGAATCCAAACTGCCGCAGGAAGGAGACGGCGGAGCTGATAAAGGTCGCACGAGAGTCCGTCGTGGCCACCATGTTGGTGAATCTAACGGAAGCAGAGAGAGCACCGTGAGAAGGCGCAACGTGCTGGAGTAGTCAGTTTATTCAGTTTATTGTCACGTGTAGCGAGGTACAGTGAAAAGCTTTGTTGCGTGCTAACCAGTCAATACATGATTACAATCAATCCATTCACAGTGTACTGATACATGATAAGGGAATAACGTTTAGTGCACGGTAATGCCAGCAAAGTCCGAGGGTCTTCAATGAGGTAGATGGGAGGTCAGGACCGCTCTCTAGTTGGTGATCGGATGATACAGTTGCCTGATAACAGCTGGGAAGAAACTGTCCCTGAATCTGGAGGTGCGCATTTTCACACTTCTGCCCGATGGGAGAGGAGAGAAGAGGGAGTGACCGGGGTGAGACTGGTCCTTGATGATGCTGCTGGCCTGCCGAGGCAGCGTGAGATGTAGATGGAGTCAATGGAAGGGAGGTTGGTTTGTGTGTTTGTGTATCTCAGCAGCTCAGGCAACATCTCGGACGAACCTTTAGAATGGAGATGAGGAGGAATTTCTTTAATCAGAGGGTGTTGAATCTGTGGAATTAATTGCCACAGACGGTTGTGGAGGCCAAGTCATTGGAGGGGATTGACAGATTCTTGATTAGTGCGGGTGTCAGGGGTTACTGGGAGAAGGCAGGAGAATGGGGTTGAAAGGGAAAGATAGATCAGCCATGATTGAATGGCAGAGTAGACTTGTTGGGCCGAATGGCCTAATTCTGCTCATTTCACATGAACTTTTGATCGATTGATCGATTGATTGATTAGTTGGCTGGTTGGTTGATTGATTGATTGACAGTGGTACAGTCTGTGTGGAGTTTGCACGTTTGCACGTTCACCCCGCGTGGGTTTTCTCCGGGTGCTCCAGTTTCCTCCCACATTCCAAAGACGTGCGTAGGTTAATCGGCCCTCTGCAAATTGCCCCCTCGTGTGGAGGGAGTGGATGTGAAAATGGGATAACAAAGAACGTGTAATGGGTGATCGATGGTCGACGTGTACTCGATGGGCTGAAGGGCCTGTTTTCATGCTGTATCTCTAAACTAATCAGAGGCGTGGATAGTGAGGGACAAAGGCAGTAAGTCCGGGTCACCCACTGTTAACACTTTACCTGGTAGTTCCAAAGCTCCAGCCTCCAATGGATAGAAGGGTTTTCAGATTAGTATTCCTGTTGCAAAGAAAAAACATAAAACCATCAGTACTAGCGAGTTCGGAAAATAGTGGCAGAAAAAGCATCTTAGTCACAGAGTCTCCAAATAAGCTCCAAACTCTACAGACGAGGGCGTCACGGTGAGTAGAGTTGCTGCCTCGCAGCGTCACAGACCCGGGTGCGATCCTGAATACGGGTGTTGTGTGTGCTGCCCGACCCGCTGAGTTACTCCAGCACTCTGTGAAACGTCACCTATCCATGTTCTCCACAGATGCTGCCCGACCCGCTGAGTTACTCCAGCACTCTGTGAAACGTCACCTACCCATGTTCTCCACAGATGCTGCCTGACCCGCTGAGTTACTCCAGCACTCTGTGAAACGTCACCTATCCATGTTCTCCACAGATGCTGCCTGACCTGCTGAGTTACTCCAGCACTCTGTGACCGATTGATGATATGACTTACTTGCTTTTCAGATTATTGAATTTCTTGTACATTTCCTCGTCTTCGCTCTCCAAGCTGGTGAGTTCGTGGTCTTCTGTTATGTTGGCGTAGGCGAATATCAAGTGGGTGCAGAGACAGGGGTCAATTTTATCGGGCAAGAACCTGGCGCCATCCTTCCTGTACTGAGCCCAATTAGTGTAGTAACAGACCAGCTTGAACGAGGAGACTAAAGTGTGAGAAAAATCACAACGCAGTTACTTTGAGTAATAAATTAGTAATAATTGGGGCGGCACGGTGGCGCAGCAGTAGAGTTGCTGCCCTAAGACCCTTAGAGACCCGCGTTCGAACCTGACCACGGGTGCTGTCTGTACGGAGTTTGTATGTTCTCCCTGTGAGCGCGTGGGTTTTCTCCGGTGGTCCGGTTTCCTCCCATACTCCAAAGACGTGCAGGTTTGTAGGTTAATTGGCTTAATATAAGTGTAAATTGTCCCTAGTGTGTGTTAATGTGCGGGGATCGCTGGTCAGTGCGGACTTGGTGGGCTAAGGGGCATGTTTCCGTGCTGTTTCTCTAAACTAAACTAAATGCGTAATAAATGAGTTTATTTTGTTTATCATGTTTAGTTTAGTTTTGTAATCATGTATTGTCTTTCCGCCGACTGGTTAGCACGCAACAAAAGCTTTGCACTGTACCTCGGTACACGGGACAATAAACTCAACTGAACCTATTGTCTCATGTACCGAGGTAGAATGAAGAAGGGTCTCGACCCGAAACGTCACCCATTCCTTCTCTCCAGAGATACTGCCTGTCCCACTGAGTTACTCCAGCATTTTGTGTCTATATTCAGTGTAAACCAGCGTCCGCAGCTCCTTCCTACACATAAAGCGAAAAAATTGTCACGTGCTATCCAGTCAACGAAAAGACACTAAATGATAACAATCGAGCCGCCCACAGTGCACGGATACAGGATAAAGGCAATAACGTTTAGTGTGAAATAAAGCCACTAAAAGTCAGATTGAAGATGGTCTCTGGTGAGGTAATAAAATGAGTGACAAATGAAAAATAAAATGAGGAATAAATAAATAAAAGTGTGAGAAAAATCACAAGGCAGTTACTGTAACAAAAATGAGTCTAATGATAACAAAAGCTAGATCAAACTATAATCACCTCTGGAATACTCCATCAGTGAATGTGTTCCACGAGTCCATAAGTGATAGGAGCAGAATAAGGCCATTCGGCCCATCAAGCTACTCCGCCATTCAATCATAGGTGATCTATCTCTCCCTCTCAACCCCATTCTCCTGCCTTCTCCCCATAACCCCAGACACCTGTACTAATCAAGAATCTATCAATCTCCACCTTAAAAATACGAAATGACTTTGGCCTCCACAGACTTCAGTGGCAAAGAATTCTGGAGATTCACCATCCTCTGGCTAAAGAAATGTCACCTCATCTCCTTCCTAAAGGAACGTCCTTTAATTCTGAGGCTATGCCCTCTGATCCTAGACTCTCCCACTAATGGAAACATCCTCTCCACATCCACTCTATCCAGGCCTCTCACTATTCGGTATGTTTCAATGAGGTCCCCGCTCATCCTTCAAAACTCCGGCGGGTGGCGCCGTGAGTGGCAGCTTCGCCAACAGCTTGTCCCGACCCTTTCTTCTTTGGTTGTTTTTAGTCCATTTTATTTGTATGTTTTCATGTATCTTTAGTTTTGTATTAAGTGGGGGGGTGGGGGAGGTTGGGGGCAATTAAAAAAAAAATCTCGTTCCTCGACAGAGATGCAACTTTTTCCGTATCGTATCTCTGTGCTCACTACGACCTAACATCGAGGAGTTGGCCATCCCTTTGTTAGGGATCGACTTCGGGAGCTCCGTCCGCAGGGACTTCGACCGCCCCGAACACGGGAGCTTCGATCGCCTAGATGTCGGGGATTTAATCGCCGACTGCGGGAGCTTCGCGTAAAGTCCAGTAGTGAATCTGTGCCCTGACCAATAGGTCACACCACTGTGTATGATGTGTGAAGGTGGAGAGACTTACCCACAGATCCATGTAACAAGGCCACCACGCTCACTAAAACAGAAATAAATACACTCCTTTATTTCATATCACATACGTGAAAATTATTTTAAATGTAGACAAAAATGCTGGAGTAACTCAGTGGGTGAAACACTTGTTGAGTTTCTCCAGCATTTTTGCCCACCTTCGATTTTTCCAGCATCTACAGTTCTTTCTTAAACGAAAATTATTTTAAATACTTGTCACAATTTAATAACAGGATGACCAGGAAATTGTCACAATTTAATAACAGGAGCAGCAAGGTTGGTCACAAACTATTTTATATTAATTAGTATTAGCAATTTATTTGATGAAAGGCTGTATTCTAAACACGTCGAGTATTCGGCCCAACTTGTCCATGTCGACCAAGTTACCGATCTAACAAGGCCCCATTTAAGTTCATGTTGGAGGAGCGGAATTAGGCCATTGGGCCCATCAGGTCTACTCCGCCATTCAATCACAGCTGAACTACCTCTCGATCCCATTCTGGAACTGCCTTCTCCCCGTAACCCCTGACAGCCGTACTAATCACAAATCTATCTATCTCCACCTCCAATTTCCTATATCTGGACCGTATCTCTCTAGACCTGCCCTATCCATCCATGTACCTGTCCAAATGTGTTTTAAATATTGTTATAGTCCCTGCCTCAACTGCCTCGTTCCATATACCCACCACTCTCTGATTGAAAAAGTTACCCCTCAGGTTCCTAATAAATCTTTCCCTCTTGTTTTCAACCAATGCCCTTCATTTACATATCCCCTGACCCTGACTTGTCACAATTTAATAATACAGGATTATAAAAAATAATATTAGCAGTTTATTTGCTAAAGTTGTGTTCTAGCACAATCCATTCATAGACTGTCTTCCTGACTACATTTTATCTTTCAATTCTTTGTACTGAATGGCGGAGTAGCCTTATTGGGCCCAATAGCCTAATTCTGCTCCTCCAACATGAACTTACATGTAGATTAGTACAGGTGTCAGGGGTTATGGGGAGAAGGCAGGAGAATGGGGTTAGGAGGGAGAGATAGATCAGCCATGATTGAATGGCTGAGTAGACTTGATGGGTTGTCTGTGGCAATGAATGCCACAGATTCACCACCCTCAGACTAAATAAATTCCTCCCCATCTCCGTCCTTTAATTCTGATCTGACCACACTTGCTATTTCAATCCTTCCTAGGGTGGCACGGTGGCGCAGCGGTAGAGTTGCTGCCTTACAGCGTTCGCAGCACCGGAGACCGGGGTTCCATCCCGACTACGGGTGCTGTCTGTCCGGAGTTTGTACGTTCTCCCCATGTCCTGCATGGGTTTTCTCTGAGAACCTCCCACATTCCAAAGACGTACAGGTTTGTAGGTTAATTAGCTTGGTGTATGTGTAAATTGTCCCTGGTGTGTGCAGGATAGTGTTAATGCGCGGGATTGCTGGTTGGCACGGACTCGGTGGGCCAAAGGGCCTATTTTCAGTGCTACATCTCTATACTAAACTAAATATAAAGTCAACAGGTAATGGATCAGCCAAGATGTGCTGAATGATACAGCAGAACCGGGCGCTCCAGATGATGGCTCAAGCTTCCATTTTTTTGGTTCTAAATGATGACAAATGATGAAAATATCCACCGCTTACCCATGAAGAGAAGTTCTCTGCTCATCCTAGTGTCTGAAGCAGGTTAGTTTGTCACTGAATTCACAACGAGTGGATCTCTGATGGTGAGTGTACATCACTTCAAACAGATCTGTGGAAAAACTTAAAGATAAGCAACTAACATTGAGTACCGGTGGAATTTATTTAGTGCAGAGAAACAGCAAGGAAACTGGCCCTTCTGCCCACTGCGTCCGCGTCGATCGATCGATCATCATCCATTTACATATTAAGGGCCTGTCGCACTTGGCGATTTTTTAGGCGACTGCGGCGACTATGGAATTCACCACAGTCAGCACCGGCGACAATCTACGTAACCTGGAGCCATCCTGGCGACAATTTACGACAGCACCTACGTCAGGAGAAGACAAGCTACGACAAGCCCACTGTCGCTGACTGTCGCCGAAAAGTTTTGAAGATTTCAAAATTCAGCGGCGACCAGAAAAATGCTACGACTCTTTGGGCCACATGAGGAGACGACTCACGACCATACAGGCGACACCCCGTGACGGTGTGGCGAAAGCCTGGTCACCGTCAGTTGCCTAAAAAAATCACCTGTGGGACGGGCCCTTAAGTTCTAGATCTATGTTATCCCACTCCCTACACACTAGGGGGCAATTTATAGAGGGCCAATTAACCTACAAACCTGCACGTCTTTGGGATGTGGGAGGAAACCGGAGCATCCGGAGAAGTGGGTGTGAATCTAGGTGGTGCAGAGGGGGAAATATGTGGGGAAAGGGGTGAATGGTGTTTTTGTAGGTTAATTGGGAAAATTGGGGAATTCAATATTCATACCTTTGGGCTGTAGGCCACCCAAGCAGAATAGGTCGCTACGCGTGAGGGAGAATTATTGGCAGGTAACACACAGGTGGGGAGTGAAGGAGAATTTCACCCCAGGATAAAGGTTCTGACTGTCTACCCTGTCTACACCTCTCATCATTTTATATACTGTACTTCTATCAGGTAGGGTGGCGCGGTGGCGCAGTGGTAGAGTTGCCGCCTCACAGCGCCGGAGACCCGAGTTCCATCCTGACTACTGATGATGTCCATACGGAGTTTGTACGTTCTCCCCGTGACCTGCGTGGGTTTTCTCCAAAATCTTTGGCTTCCTCCCACACTCCAAAGACGCACAGGTTTGTAGGTTAACTGGCTTTGGTATCAACTGAACTAAACTAAACTAAACACAAAGGCAGACACAAAATGCTGGAGTAACTCAGTGGGTGAGGCAGCTACTCTGGAGAGAAGGAATGGGTGACGTTTCGGGTCGAGACCCTTCTCCAGACTGATGTCAGGGGAGGGGGTGGGACAAAGATAGAATGTAGGCGGAGACAGTAAGACTGGTGGGTGAGCTGGGAAGGGGAAGGAGATGGAGAGAGAAAGCAACTAAACACAATATCTAACCAGAGAACCACTTCATATTTAAGTTGGCCTTCTGTGGCAATGAATTTCACAGATTCACCACCCTCTGACTAAAGAAATTCCTCCTCACCTTCCTAAAAGAACATCCTTTCATTCTGAGACAAAGACCACTGGTCCTGGACTCTCCCACTAGTGGAAACATCCTCTCCGTATCCACTCTATCCGGGCCTTTCACTATTCGGTAAATTTCAATGAAGTCCCCCCTCATCTTCTAAACTCCAGCAAGTACAGTCCCAGTGTCAACATGTGTTAACCCACTCATTCCTGGGTTAATCTCGTAAACCTCCTCGGGTCCCTCTCCAGAGCCTAACACATCCCTCCTCAGATACGGGGCCCAAAATTGCTCACAATACTCCAAATGCGGCCTCACCAGCGCTTTATAGAGCCTCAGCTCAGGTGGGCCTTGTAGAAGAATAAAATGGTTAAAGTTGTCCAGATTGTAAATATCTAACCCTATGTTGGGACTGGTGATCTCCCAGCACAGTATTGTTCACATTTAATATCTGTGTTTTTCCTTTGAGTTTTTGTATACTTACATTTTCCATCTTCCTCTCGCACCAGAAATCCAATCTAGATCAGATCTAGAGTTTAAATTCTAAACGCCATGTCACAATGGGTTTCAGATGTCATAATCCAGGATGTCATGAGTCTACCATCTGGAGAGAGGTTCTTGGTTTTTTTAGTTCAGTTTAGTTTTGTTTAGAGACACAGCGCGGAAACAGGCCCTTTGGCCCACCGAGTCCGCGCCGACCAGCGATTCCCGCACGTTAACACTATCCTACACACACTAGGGACAGGTTTACAATTTTACTGAAGCCAATTAGCCTACAAACCTGCATGTCTTTGGAGTGTGTGGGAGGAAACCGGAGCACCCGAAGAAAACCCACGCAGGTCACGGGGAGAACGTACAAACTCCGTACAGACAGCACCTGTAGTCAGGATCGAACCTGGGTCTCTGGCGCTGCAAGGCAGCAACTCTACCGCTGCGCCACCGTGCCGCCCTGGGTGTGATTTATCAGAAGGTTAATGGATAAACCATTAGAACTAGGACATTTTCTTTGGCCAGAGGATGGTGAATCTGTGGAATGTGTGGCTGGAGAGTAAAGATCCAGAATATGACATAGTTTTAGAATGGAGATGTAGACATTTTTAGCTGTCCTTATATTCTGTCTTTACTCTCTAGTAATCAATAATGCTTTATTTGTCACTGCTCGGTGAAATTCCTTTTGCATGTATTACACATGCGGATGCCACCATTTTCAGCGTCAGGTCGGCCTGGGCGCTTGTTCCCTCCCCACCTCGCCCTGTAAATGGTGAATTAGGGGAGGGCATCAGTAAGTGGGGAATTAGGGGAGGGCACCAGTAAATGGGGAATTAGGGGAGGGCATCAGTAAGTGGGGAATTAGGGGAGGGCACCAGTAAATGGGGAATTAGGGGAGGGCACCAGTAAATGGTGAATAAGGGGAGGGCACCAGTAAATGGGGAATTAGGGGAGGGCACCAGTAAATGGGGAATTAGGGGAGGGCACCAGTAAATTGGGAATTAGGGGAGGGCACTAGTAAATGGGGAAATAGGGGAGGGCACTAGTAAATGGGGAAATAGGGGGGGGGCACCAGTAAAGCCGAAGGCAGTACACAAAGAGTCGCCACATTTCCGGCACCCCAATCTTGTAGCTTTCAAAAGTTCTTCAAAATATCGAGTCTTGTTATCGAGTTGTGGGAGAGGTTGGGTAGACTTTATTGCTTGGAAATGGAGGATAAACATTGTGGGTTGTATAAAATCATAAGGGGGAATAAATAGGGTAGAAATATATATGGCCTTTTCCCAACATTGGGGAATCAAGAAACGGAGATCATTGGTTTAAGAGGGAAAAGGTGAGAGGGGGAAAAACGTAATAGCAACTGAGAGCAAGTTTTCCACACAGTTTTTGACAAACAAGATTAGTATTCACTTTTTCACACCAATAAACTGTTCTTAAAAAAAATCTACCCATCATGTGAAACCTTAAAATAGCAGATAACTTCAAAACTGAAAGTCAAAAACTGTTCATGACAGACAAATTTTCATCATTTTACCACCAATTTGGACACAAAAAATGTGACATTAAAACCAGTGCCACATTTAGTCATGAATATTTAATTCATAAATCAACTTCATATGGCCCTTCATACATATACGTTTTGATAAAAAATCTAGGCTTAATATCTTAATCAATACTAGGAGGAAAAAAATACTAGTTTGGCCCGAAACGTTGCCTATTGCCTTCGCTCCATATATTTTCCAGCATCTGCAGTTCCTTCTTAAACGGTAAAGATCCCGTAACGGTTGTTGTGCTTGATGTGCTTTGATCAGCCATGATCATATTGAATGGCGGTGCAGGCTCGAAGGGCCGAATGGCCTACTCCTGCACCTAATTTCTATGTTTCTATGTTTCTATGTCCATTGTCACAAACGGGGTCGGTACGCACGTAAGTTAAATCACGGAGGTTCCAAATCTCTAATGCTTTTCAAAAACCCAATGAGGTATCCTGTGGTAGTAGCGATTTTTGTGTGTTAATTCGTTTTTCTTATTTTCCAATTTAATATATCAAAAAAATCGCGGTGTCAAAAACGCAACGACCTTTTACAATATATTTCACAACTTTAAAAAATTTAAAAAAACAATTTTTTTGACATAAATTGGTCATCAAAACTAAGAAACTGATCCAATCTTCAATTTGGCAACACACTGTCCCTTGTTTACCTTTCGTACGGACCAAGTTGCTAACCATTCCTTTGCGTCAACTTTGGGGTGGGAGATTGCAACCTTCACGTGGTCCACCCTGTTTCGACGAATGCAATCAACCTGGCGTGCACAGTCAGATACAGTGGCTTGCAAAAGTATTCATACCCCTTGAACTTTTCCACATTTTGTCACGTTACAACCTCAAAAGTAAATGTACTTTTATTGGGATTTTATGTGATAGACCAACACAAAGTGGTGCATAATTGTGAAGTGGAAGGAAAATGATACAGGGTTTCCAAATTTTATTACAAATAAAAAACTGAAAAATGTGGCGTGCAAAAGTATTCAGCCCCACTGAGTCAATACTTTGTAGAACCACCTTTCACTGCAATTACAGCTGCAAGTCTTTTGGGGTATGTCTCTACCAGCTTTGCACATCTAGAGACTGAAATTTTTTCCCATTCTTCTTTGCAAAATAGCAATTGTCAGATTGGATGGAGAGTGTCTGTGAACAGCAATTTTCAAGTCTTGCCAGAGATTCTCTATTGGATTTAGGTCTGGACTTTGACTGGGCCATTCTAACACATGAATATGCTTTGATCTAAACCATTCCATTGTAGCTCTGGCTGTATGTTTAGGTTTGTTGTCCTGCTGGAAGGTGAACCTCTGCCCCAGTCTGAAGTCTTTTGCAGACTAACAGGTTTTCTTCCAAGATTGCCCTGTATTTGGCTCCATCCATCTTCCCATCAACTATGACCAGCTTCCCTGTCCCTGCTGAAGAAAGCATCCCCACAGCATGATGCTGCCACCACCATGTTTCACAGTGGGGATGGTGTGTTCAGGGTGATGTGCAGTGTTAGTTTTCCGCCACACATAGTGTCTTGCATTTAGGCCAAAAACTTCAATTTTGGTCTCATCAAACCAGAGCACCGTCCTCCACATGTTTGCTGTGTCCCCCACATGGCTTGTGGCAAACTGCAAACGGGACTTCTTATGGCTTTGTTTCAACAATGGCTTTCTTCTTGCCACTCTTCCATAAAGGCCCGATTTGTGGAGTGCACGACTAATAGTTGTCCTGTGGACAGATTCTCCCACCTGAGCTGTGGATCTCTGCAGCTCCTCCAGAGTTACCATGGGCCTCTTGGCTGCTTCTCTGATCAATGCTCTCCTTGTTCGGCCTGTCAGTTTAGGTGGACGGCCATGTCTTGGTAGGTTTGCAGTTGTGCCATACTCTTTCAATTTTCGAATGATGGATTGAACACTGCTCTGTGAGATGTTCAAAGCTTGGGATATTTTTTTATAACCTAACTCTGCTTTAAACCTCTCCACAACTTTATCCCTGACCTATCTGGTGTGTTCCTTGGGCTTCATTATGCCAAGGAACATTGTTTGTTCACTAATGTTCTCTTACAAACCTCTGAGGCCTTCACAGAACAGCTGTATTTATACTGAGATTAGATTACACACAAGTGGACTCTATTTACTAATTGGGTGACTTCTGAAGGCAATTGGTTCCACTGGATTTTATTTAGGGGCTGAATACTTTTCCACGCCACACTTTTCAGTTTTTTATTTGTAAAAAAATTTGAAAACCATGTGTCATTTTCCTTCCACTTCACAATTATGCACCACTTTGTGTTGGTCTATCACATAAAATCCCAATAAAATACATTTACTTTTGAGGTTGTAACGTGACAAAATGTGGAAAAGTTCAAGGGGTATGAATACTTTTGCAAGCCACTGTAAGATCAAATAGAACAAGTTGCCCTACAACTTTAGGCTGTGCACGCCATACGCAAGAAGAAGTGTCAACTTCGGGAAGCTCCGCAATGACCGTTACGGAGACATTTTACTTACAAAAAAATCAGCCCAAATCAAATGATCTGACGAATCATCGGCCATCTTCTTCTTCTTGCGTGTGGCATGCACAGCCTAAAGTTGTTGGACAACTTGTTCTATTTGATCTTCCGTTTGTACACGTCGGGTTGATTGCATTAGTCGAAACAGGGCGGACCACGTGAAGGTTACAATCTCCCATCCCATCGGCCATCGATGTCACAGATCCATAGGGTAATGTACCGTCTAGATCACATTGGTGAAAATGCTTGATTTTCGCTGGGACACCAAAACGAACATATTTTTTAGTGTCCACCGCAACGTACGTTTGTGTGTATGATCGTGTAACGCGCGTCGCGTGTCCACTCAGATGGATGCAGTATTCTACTACATGATTAGGTGAATGAAGTGGAGATGCTGTTTGCAATTTTATTGTTCTATGTGGTATTCATAAACATCGAAAGGAATAAGAAATATGTGCACTAACTATGCCAATACCACGCAACAACTGTTACACAAAATGTATTTGTGTATTCTGATGCCATTTTCAGAAACTTGCCATCAATATGCTTTCTTTTCTTATATTTGTTGTTGATACTATGTCAGTCATGAACCCAGTCTGTGGAAGTCTCTGCCTCGGAGGCCGGTTCTCTGGATATTTTCAAGACAGCTAGATAGGGCTCTTAAAGATACTGGAGTCAGGGGATATGGGGAGCAGGCAGGAACGGGGTACTGATTGGGCATGATCAGCCGTGATTACATTGAATGGCGGTGCTGGCTGGAAGGGCCGAATGGCCTACTCCTGCACCTATTGTCTATAGAACATAGAAACATAGTAAATAGGTGCAGGAGTAGGCCAGTCGGCCCTTCGAGCCTGCACCGCCATTCAATATGTCAAGAGAGAGTTAGATTTAGCTCTTAGGGCTAACGGAAATCTAGGGATAAGGAAAAAGCCAGCACGGGGTACTGATTTTGGATGATCAGTCATGATCATATTGAATGGCGGTGTAACATCACGTGAGTGACTACGTGAAGAACCCGCCTCACGCTGGCAACGGCATGACGTCGACGCTGACGGCGGAAGGAGGAGCTGCAGTAAGGAAGCAGCTCCTCGCAGCGGTCGGAACGGCCCCGCAGTAAAAACAGTAAAGTTGGATTTCTTAGCGGGCGCTGGTTTTTTAGGTCCAGCAGTATAGGAAATATATTAAATCAAAAAGGTCAGAGTCATATTAGTGCTGGATAAGCCACAGATGATGAAGTAAACGTATATTCGCGGTTAAATGCTTCCTGGGGTGAAAAAGAAATATTACGGGAAAGCTAGTGCGGAGCCGGTTCCGATACCGGTGGCCGTAGATTTAGATACCCGTTAGCGAATTAGTTTACAAAATGATAACCAACGGAGAGAAATGCTCCCGAATATGAAAAATGGAAAATAAAATAAAAAATAAAAAATCTGAGAGGCCCGTGGTTTCTGATGACTCTGACATTGAAAAGTCTCCAGATAAGTAAACTATGTGGAACTGATTATGGAGCATATGGAGAAAGTTCTCCAAATAATTATGAGACTAGGGTCAAAGTACCCTGAAGGTTCCTAAGAATAGCCCTGAGGGGTTTTAATTATTCTGAATATGGCCATGGGCCCTAATTGGGAAGTTGGAACTCCGGACCCAGGATTTGGGCCGGAAGAAAGAAGTCTCATGGGATGAAATCCCAATTGATTTAGGGCTGCAGAAGGCAGACCCTGTTGATGGTGATTTGCATTTTGAAAGCACACCACAAAATAAAAATAAAAATTAAAATGAAAAATATTAAAAGAGGCCAAAGATGCCTGGAATAGCAAAAGGTTTTGCTATATATGAAGGAAGTGGTGAGGCTATGGAAAAAAACCTAGCTGCCAACATATATATATGGTATCTCACCAAACTTCATGATTCTGTGATGATTGAAATATTAAAATTGCACAGCACAGGAAATTGTGCCTCATTGGAAGAGCCTACGGTTTATCCGTTAATATGGGCATCCATGACTCCAAATATGAGAGCGTCAAATAGTGAGGTTTAAAAATCCTCACAAATTATTCTGCTGCTATTATGGCTTTTTGGGCAGATGAAAGGAAAAACATAAAATAAAGACGCTATTGTGCAATTCTTTCTATGAAATTTTGTATAAAAATAAATGGCTATTTGGCCCATTTTTTCACCCAAGGTTGCATACCTGTGTCGAGCAAGTTGGTGTTTAAGCTCTTGGTTATCTGTTTGGAGTAATCTGCCTAAACTTATTGAAATTGGATGAAAAGCTAAATATTTTAGCTGCATTGAAACCTTCGTCTTTGGACGAAAAGGTATTTTCGCCCAGAAGGGGATTTGATATTGGAAATAGAGGCAGAAATATGTCAAGGAAGTTTTATTGTATTGCACAACCAAATACTTACCCGAATTCAGGGGATAAGGAGACCACCACGCTCATATGCAGAGGAATTAAAGACCACTTGTTCTCTGCTTAAAAGAAACTGCGGATTAATCTCCAGTTAGAGGGAGGATTACAAAAAGTTTATTAAGACTGGCTTACTATTATTTTTTGATCAGTATATTACGAGCAGTTTCATTAACTACTATTACTTTAAAAAAAAAAGAGGTTAATCCTCCTGTACAGAATAAACCTGCTTATGTTTTCGTGTTTTCTGCAATTGAAAAAGCAGAGATTTATGTCCACATTGCCTAATTATCTGGAAAAGGGGTAATGGAAAAGATTTTGAACACGAGCATAAATTTGTCTTTAATGTTTAGAAGGCATTACAGATGATGGTTGCAGAAGTATTCTGGACCTTACAGGTCTAAATAAGTTTGTAGAATACAAACATGTTCAAATGGAGACATTGAATACTGCAAAATATTTAATTCAGCAGGTTGTTATATGGCTAAGATTGATGAAAAGACGCCTATTATTCTGTACCTATGCATCAGGTTTCGGTGGTACTTAAATTTTAATTGGTTGTGACAATTATGGCAGTTAAGCTTTGCCAAATGGACTGAGTTCAGCTTTTTACTCTTTACGAAACTGTTTGAAACCAGTTTAGCCCAATTAGAGCACAAAATGCACATCATTATGGCTTATCTCAATGACATTCTGGTCATTAGTGATTATCAGGAGTCAGCTGAGGACTCAGTTTCAGTTACTAAAGCTTTGTGGTAAGCTAAGGTTCTTAAATTCATCTAATTAAGCCCCAGCTGCAGCCAGCAAATTTACTTTTGGGGTTTGTAATTAACTCAGTGACTATGTTAATACCTTTACCAACAGATAAAGTCGATGATATTTTGGTAACTTGTCATTATCTCATTCAAAACCTTATCCTTCCATCCGAGAAATGGTGACAACCATTGGTGAACTGCTAGCAGCATTTCCTGCAGTAGAATTTGGTCCATTACATTTATCGATATCTTCGAAGGTACAAGATACAAGCTCTCAAAGAGAAGGCAGGCCATTTGACAGGCCTATGTAATTAACAAAAAGAAGCTGTATTGGAATTACATGGTGGTGTTTAAAAAAGGAAAATGTCCCACAAGCTGCTAATAAATATTATGATTAAACAGCTGAAATGGTTTTAACATACAGATGCTACTGCTCTCGGATGGGGGGCCACAGATTTATCCTCCAGTTGTGGAGGTAGATGGAAAACTGAAGAACAAGTGTTTCTCCAAGAGTATGGTATTAACTATTTGGAGTTATTGGGGGCCTTTTATGGGCTTAAAGCATATTGTTGTGCTAAACAAGGTCTGCATGTGTTAATACAATTAGACAATAAAACAGCTGTGGTTTACATTAATCACATGGGGAGAGTTGGATCAAGTATCATGTGATTGTCTGGTCAATGAGATATGGCAATGGTGTATTGGTCGGCAAGATATGGGATTTCAGTAAGCTATACTCCAGGTAAAGACAATGTGGTGTGGTAGCAGATGAAAGGTCCAGGATTTTTAAAGATAATACGGAATGGATGTTTAAGCCAGCAATATTTAAGAATATTGTTAGACGATTTGGGTTGCCAGAAATTGATTTGTTTGCATCAGGCTTAATCATCAATTGCCTCATTATGTGTCTTGGGAACACGATCCGGACGCAGTTTGCAGTAGATGCATTTTCATTACACTGGGGAAAAAATGTTCTTTTATGCTTTTCCACTATTTGCTCTGATCCAGAGATGCTTGAAGAAAATAGAGCAAGATTCAGCTTCCGGATTGTTGGTAGTGGCCAACTTGGCCAACTCAACCTTGGTTCCCAGTTATGCTGAATATGATTAAAGAACCGTATATGCAGATTCCTAACTGTTAGTGATATCTTGACTAATCCAGTAACAAATGAAGGTTAACCCATTATATGCATATATGAATTTGTTAATCTGCAGGTTTTGACCAGACCACTACAGGAACTGGGATTGTCGGACCAAACTTGACAGTTATTGGCGCATCATGGCGAGATAGCACACAGAAACAATATATGACACATATTAAGAAATGGGAAGAATTTTGCACACAGTCAAATATTTCTGATGATTCTGTGAATGTTACTCATGTTTTGGAATTCCTTGCCAATTTGCGCTTTGGGCAACATTTTAAGTTACAGTGCCATTAACACTGCACGCAGTGCCTTGTCGTCCCTATTTAGGACTTATGACTGGTGAGAAATCAATTGGGTCGCATCCATTAATATCACGATTCATGAAAGGAATTTTTCACATGAATCCGCCAAAACCTAGATATACAGAGATTTGGGATGTGAGCATAGTACTTGCTCTACTTAGAGAATGGAACGCCAATTGAAGGGTTGTCATTGGATAGGTTAACATTGAAATTGGTCATGTTAATGTCACTGGTCTCAGCCCAAAGAGTGCAAACTTTACAAATGTTGCGTTTAGACTGTATGCATGTGACTACAGATAACGTTGTATTCTATGTTTACGATCTGATCAAACAAAGTAGACCAGGGAGATCTGGAACAAAGGTAACCTTTCAAGCTTTTCATATTGAGCCTGCTTTGTGTGTGGTTAGACATTTGAAACCAATGTATTAAAGTGACGGACACTTTTCGAGGAAACGAAAAGACATTGCTGCTTACGCACAAAAAGCCACACACAAAAGCTTCAGTTCAAACTATCTCAAAATGGTTGAAACAGGTGTTGGTTTTAGCGGGAGTAGACACTGATGTCTTCAAATCTCACTCCACCAGGGCGGCAGCTACGTCCGCGGCGAAGGGGCGGGACGTACCTCTCGAGCATATTTTAAAAAATCGCAGGGTGGAGTAAAGAGAAGAAACTTTTTCAAAGTTCTACAACAAACCTGTTTTCACACTATGACAAGCTTTGGACACGCGGTGTTGGGAGCACTATAATCACCTGCTTTGTTTGCTATTAATTGCTATAAATCAGTTGTGTAGTCACTGATATCTTTTGTCAACTTGTAATCATTTTTTCCCTCAAATATAAAGGAGGTATTATATGGTCTTTCAGCCAATTAAAAAACTTAATTGTGAAAAGATCTAACATTTTGTCTGCTTTCTCATGTATGTGTTTACTTAGCCGGACTGTCGTACGGATTAATTCTACGACATAAAAAACACAGAAAGCTTTAAAACTCTTCACGTAGTCACTCACGTGACTCCGAAGTAAAATAGTAAGATTAAACGAGAACTCACCTGTTTCGAAGTTTGATCGTTATTTTACGAGGAGTTACGATGAGGGATTACGTGCCCTCCACTCCCACCCTCGTAAAATAAATGATCAAATGGTGGTTCTAAGTCTTTTTATTGAGCCTTACTATGTTACTCCGGCTTTGGTGTTCTGTGTTTTTTCATGCCGTTGCTTTGAAGTATGCCGTTGCCAGCGTGAGGCGGGTTTCTTCACGTAATCCCTCATCGTAAACTCCTCGTAAAATAACGATCAAACTTCGAACAGGTGAGTTCTCGTTTAATCAGTCATGATCATATTGAATGGCGGTGCTGGCTTGAGGGGCCGAATGGCCTACTCCTGCACATATTTTCTATGTTTTTATTTTTCTATGATCATGGCTGATCATCCACAATCAGTAATAACTCATTTATTCTTCACAGTAACTGCCTTGTGATTTTTCTCTCTTATTTATTATTCATTTCATTACTCGTTCTATGAATGTACCTCATAGATTGCAATATTTACACGCAAGATGGTGATTAAATAAATTAAATGTGGTGCAATATCCACTCTGACTTCAGAGTTGTTCCATGCCACTTGGATGTAGGAGTGCATGGGTAGGACAGGTTTGGAGGGATATGGACCAACCATGGGCAGGTGGGAGTAGTGTCGATGGGACATTGTTGGCTGGTGTGGGCATGTTGGGCTGAAGGGCCTGTTTCCACACTGTATCACTCTATGACTTAAAGATCGTGGAGTTCAGCTCTTGCAAGAGCGGTTCACTTGGTTGTGAAAGCAAACGTATAAAAAACGTACAAACGTATAACAAGAACCAGACGTTGGCCAAGACGTAAATAAACACACAGCGATCACATCCTGAGAACTACAGACTCCCATCCTTCTCGGCAACTGTGATCATCAGTCCATAAGGCTGTAAGTGATAGAATTAGGCCATTCAGCCCATCTAGTCTACTCCGCCATTCAATCATGGATGATCTATCTCTCCCTCCTCACCCCTCACAAACGAAGAGAGGTCCCGAACTTTAACACCACTGTCCATTCCCTCCAAAGATGCTGCCTGACCCGTTGTCCAGTAAAGTCAAAAAGGGATAGAGTGGATGTGGAGAGGATGTTTCCACACTTGGGAGAGTCTAGGACCAGAGGGCGCAGCCTCAGAATAAAATGACATTCCTTTAGAAAGTAGATGAGGATGCTTTAGTCAGATGGTGGTAAATTTGTGGAATTAATTGCCACGGACAGCTGTCAGTGGATATTTTTCAGCTGCAGATTGACAGGTTCTTGATTAGTACGTGTGTCGGGGGTTATGGGGAGAAGGCAGGAGAATGGGGTTGAGGGGGGAAGATAGATCAGCCACGATTGAATGGAGTAGCCTTGATGGGCAGAATGGCCTAATTCTGCTCCTGTGACTTATGAACTTATGAACTCCCGTGAAGTTCGATTAGAGAGAGCGTGGATTTGAACTCTGGGTTGTTACTGCGGGTCTTTGGAGAACATGTTGTCTGCCACTCTTCCTCCTTGTCATAGAGTCATAGAATGATACAGAATGGACACAGGCCCTTCGGCCCAACTTGCCCACACCGGCCAACATGTCCCATCAACACTAGCCCCATCTGCCTGCGTTTGGTCCACATCCCTCCAAACCTGTTCTATCCATGTACCTGTCTAACTGTTTCTTAAACATTGGGATAGTCCCGGCCTCAACTACCTCCTCTGGCAGCTTGTTCCATACACCCACCAGGCTCCTATTGAATCTTTCCCCCCTCACCTTAAACCTATGTCCTCTGGTCCCCAATTCACTTTACTCTGGGCAAGAGACTCTGTGTCTCTACCCGGTCTATTCCACTCATGATTTTATACACCTCTATAATATCACCCCTCATCTTCCTGGGAATAGAGTCCCAGCCTGCTCAACCTCTCCCTGTAGCTCAGACCCCTCGAGTCCCGGCAACATCCTGTGATGAGTCTGAAATGTGCAGACTCAATGCGGAGATCTGGAGGAACACTTGAGTAATCCAGACAGCTCATAACCTGTCGAGAATTTAGTAAGCAAATAAGACCACACTTAATTATTACTGGAGGTCAACTCATTCAAACAATATTTAGTCCTCTGATATTTTTAATGAGTTTGTTCATCTATTTTTAAATAGGTCACATTGTCCTTCACCAAGAATTACTGCAGCTGCTGGAGAACTGTGGGCGGGTTGAGCTGCTGCCTCACAGCGCCAGAGACCCGGGTTGTTCGATCCTGACCTCAGGCACTGTCTGTGTGGAGTTTGCACGTTGTCCCTGTGACCACGTGGGTTTCCTCCGGGTGCTCCGGTTCCCTCCCACATCCCAATGTTGGGTTGTCATAAAAGCCAGAACTGGCTCACTGTTCAGGGTCATTGAAGGTTTAGTTGTCAGTTTGTGGGCAGTGGGACAATCATTCCTCGTGTGCCCGCGTGGGTGTAACTGTGGGGGATTCTGTCTCACGCTAGACCACCACGTTGATCTGGCCCACCATATCATGACCTTTGTCCACTTGCCTCTTGTTAGAAACAAGAAAGTGCAGATGCCGGTTAATACACAAAACGACACAAAGTGCTGGAGGAATTCAACAGGCCAGGCAGCTTCTCTGGAGAACGTGGACAGGTGACGATTCGGATCGGGACACCTCTTCAGACATCCCAAGGGTCCCAACCAAAAACATCATCTGTCCATTCCCTCCGCAGATGCCGCCCGACCCATTGAGTTCCAATCAGTGGAATTCTTTGCCACAAAAGGCTGTGGAGGCCAAGTCAGTGGATATATTTAAGAGATAGATAGATTCTTGATTAGTATGGGTGTCAGAGGTTATGGGGAGATGGCAGGAGAATGGGGTTAAGAGGAAGAGATAGATCAGCCCTGATTAAATGGCGGAGTAGATGATGGGCCGAATGGCCTAATTCTGCTCCTATCACTTATGATCTTGTGAACATGAGCTTGTTGTGTGATTGCCAAGATTCCAGCATCTGCAGTTGCTTGTGAAGGCCATAAATCCGTGAAGTAATGAATAATTTTCAAGTTGGCAGATGCTATGATAATCAGAGGAATTGGCAGAGTCTACACAAGTGCAAATATTAAACCCACTGTGTGATTGGCCCAACAAGGCATGAAATCAATGGGCTGGATAGTAACAATGATAAGTTTGGCTAGAAAAAGACTTGTTAGGTCTATACCAGGACAGCTGTAAGATGGGAAAACTTCTAGTATCAGGTGGGTGAATCTTTTATTAAAGATGGGATAGCAGCACATTTGGAAAGTGGTGAAATCATTGGACAAAGTCAGCATGGATTTATGAAAGGTAAATCATGTCTGACGAATCTTATAGAATTTTTCGAGGATGCAACTAGCAGAGTGGATAAGGGAGAACCAGTGGATGTTATATCTGGACTTTCAGAAGGCTTTCGACAAGGTCCCACATAAGAGATTAGTATACAAACTTAAAGCACACGGTGTTGGGGGTTCAGTATTGATGTGGATAGAGAACTGGCTGGCAGACAGGAAGCAAAGAGTAGGAGTAAATGGGTCATTTTCAGAATGGCAGGCAGTGACTAGTGGGGTACCGCAAGGCTCAGTGCTGGGACCCCAGCTATTTACAATATATATTAATGACCTGGATGAGGGAATTGAATGCAACATCTCCAGGTTTGTGGATGACACGAAGTTGGGGGGCAGTGTTAGCTGTGAGGAGGATGCTAGGAGGCTGCAAGGTGACTTGGATAGGTTTTGATAGGTGGGCAAAATGCATGGCAGATGCAGTATAATGTGGATAAATGTGAGGTTATCCACTTTGGTGGCAAAAACAGGAAAGTAGACTATTATCTGAATGGTGGCCGATTAGGAAAAGGGGAGATGCAACAAGACCTGGGTGTCATGGTACACCAGTCATTGAAAGTAGGCATGTAGGCGCAGCAGGCAGTGAAGAAAGCGAATGGGATGTTAGCATTCATAGCAAAAGGATTTGAGTACAAGAGCAGGGAGGTTCTACTGCAGTTGTACAGGATCTTGGTGAGGCCACACCTGGAGTATTGTGTGCAGTTTTGTTCTCCTAATCTGAGGAAAGATATTCTTGCCATAGAGGGAGTACAGAGGTTCTCCAGACTGATTCCTGGGATGGCAGGACTTCCATATGAAGAAAGACTGGATAGACTCGGCTTGTACTCGCTGGAATTTAGAAGATTGAGGGGGGATCTCATAGAGACTTACAAAATTCTTAAGGGGTTGGACAGGCTAGATGCAGGAAGATTGTTCCTGATGTTGGGGAAGTCCAGAACAAGGGGTCACAGTTTAAGAATAAGGGTGAAGTCTTTTAGGACCGAGATGGGAAAATCATTTTTCACACAGAGAGTGGTGAATCTGTGGAATTCTCTGCCACAGAAGGTAGTTGAGGCCAGTTAATTGGCTTTATTTAAGAGGGAGTTAGATGTGACCCTTGTGGCTGAGGGGATCAGGGGGTATGGAGAGAAGGCAGGTACAGGATACTGAGTTGGATGATCAGCCATGATCATATTGAATGGTGGTGCAGGCTTGAAGGGCCGAGGGGCCTACTCCTGCACCTATTGTCTATGTTTCTATGTTTCTATGTTTCTTCCTTTGGCTTCACATGGAATGAGGCAAAATTCCCAGAATAGTCTGAAGAAACATAGAAAAATAGAAAATAAGTGCAGGAGTGGGCCATTCGGCCCTTCGAGCCAGCACGGTGTACAAGAACGTGAGCAGCAAGGATCAAGTGAACGGTCAGTGTCTTTTTCCCAGACTAGGTTTACGGTGAGGGGAGAGATAAAAAAAACTCAATATTTTTCAGTGTTTCCCTGAACTGATTTTGCAATAGATGTGGCAATTTAAAATTGCCCAATTCAGGGGTTAAAGAGAAGAGGAAGTGGTCACAGATGTCTGCCCTTGAGTAATGTCCAGAACAATAACAAACTGTGACCTTCAGAGTCCCGGAGCCGCACAAGACCCTTCAGCCCACCTTGCCCCTGCTAACCATCAAAGGCCTATCCAAACCAATCCCATTGCCCGGCTAAAAAACAGACACAAAGTGCTGGTGTAACTCAGCGGGTCAGGCAGCATCTGTGGAGAACATGGACAGGTGACGTTTCGGATTGGGACCATTCTTCAGTGCTTGGAGCAGGGTGCTAGGGTGGGAAAAGATTTAATTGGAATCTGAGGGGTAACGTTTTCACACAAAGGGTGGTGGGTGTATGGAAGAGCTGCCGGAGGAGGTAGTTGAAGCAGGATTTATGCCAACATGTAAGAAACCGTTAGACAGGTACATGGTTAGGATAGGTCTGGAGGGATATGGACCAAACTCAGACAGGCGGGACTAGTGTAGCTGGGACATGTTGGCCGGTGTGGGCAAGTTGGGCCGAAGGGCATATTTCTACTCTGTATCACTTTATGACTCTAAGAAAAATGTTCTCAACCCAAAACGTAGCTGAATCCACGTTTCCAGAGATAATAATAATAATAATAATAATAATAATAATAATAATAATAATAATAATAATAATAATAATATCTTTTATTGTCATTACACATAAGTGCAACGAGATTTGGTTTGCAACTTCTATCCGATGTCATAAATTAATCGACAAATAAAATTTAGGTTTAAATACCCTGAGAACAAGGTTTGTAAAAACAAACATTAGACCAGTAAAATCAACACAGACTAAAGTGCGAGGCCGGGGGAGACAGTCCACGGGGGTGGGAGGGTACGCAGCAGGGCTGGTTCAGAGCCGCTACAGCTCTGGGAATGAAGCTGTTCCTGAGTCTGGTGGTGCGGGCGTAGAAGGCCTTGTAACGTCTGCCGGAAGGGAATAGTTCGAACAGTCCATTACAAGGGTGAGAGGAGTCTTTATGTATGCTGACGGCCTTCCTGAGGCACCGTGTGTGGTAGATGCCCTCCAAGGCTGGTAGCGGTGTCCCAATTATCTGTTGCGCTCTGTGGACAACGCGCTGAAGAGCTCTCCTCTCCGCCTCCGTGCAGCTGAGATACCACACAAAGATGCCATACGTTAGTATGCTCTCGGTGCAGCGGTAGAAGGTCGTCAGCAGCTGTTGGGGCAGAGAGTCCGTTTCAATGTTCTTAGGAAGAACAGTCGTTGCTGTGCCTTTTTGACCAGCACAGCGGTGTTGGTGGATCATGTGAGGTCCTCTGAGATGTGAGTGCCCAGAAACTTGAAGCTGGACACTCTCTCCACACTGTCTCCGTAGATGGAGATTGGGACGTATTCCCCATTCTGCGACCTCCTGAAGTCGATAATCAGCTCCTTGGTCTTGGAGGTGTTTAGCGACAAGTTATTCCGTGAGCAACAGTCCGCCAGGTTCTGCACCTCCGCTCTATAGTTTGTTTCATCACCGTTGGTGATCAGCCCGATCACCGTTGTGTCGTCTGCAAACTTGACAATGGGCACATGGATAGGTGACGTTTCACAGATGCTGCCTGACCCGCTGAGTTACTCCAGCACTCTGTGAAACGTCACCTATCCATGTTCTCCGCAGATGCTGCCTGACCCGCTGAGTTACTCCAGCACTCTGTGAAACGTCACCTATCCATGTTCTCCACAGATGCTGCCTGACCCGCTGAGTTACTCCAGCACTCTGTGAAACGTCACCTATCCATGTTCTCCACAGATGCTGCCTGACCCGCTGAGTTACTCCAGCACTCTGTGAAACGTCACCCATTCCTTCCCTTCACAGATGCTGCCTGACCCGCTGAGTTACTCCAGCACTCTGTGAAACGTCACCTATCCATGTTCTCCACAGATGCTGCCTGACCTGCTGAGTTACTCCAGCACTCTGTGAAACGTCACCCATTCCTTCTCTCCACAGATGCTGCCTGACCCGCTGAGTTACTCCAGCACTCTGTGAAACGTCACCTATCCATGTTCTCCACAAATGCTGCCTGACCCGCTGAGTTACTCCAGCACTCTGTGAAACGTCACCTATCCATGTTCTCCACAGATGCTGCCTGACTCGCTGAGTTACTCCAGCACTCTGAAACGTCACCTATCCATGTTCTCCACAGATGCTGCCTGACTCGCTGAGTTACTCCAGCACTCTGTGAAACGTCACCTATCCATGTTCTCCACAGATGCTGCCTGACTCGCTGAGTTACTCCAGCACTCTGTGAAACGTCACCTATCCATGTTCTCCACAGATGCTGTCTGACCCGCTGAGTTACTCCAGCACTCTGTCGTTCTTTGTAAAGCAGTTCCTTGTTTTTGCAAGCAAATACTGGGAGTGGGTAAGATGTTCACAGATCTACAACACTCTCTTGCAGCCAATCTCACTGAGAAGCAAACTCCCCCGGGGTTGACAGGGTAGATGGAGAGTTGAAGAAGGGTCTCGTCCCGAAACGTCACCCATTCCTTCTCTCCAGAGATGCTGCCTGTCTCGCTGAGTTACCCCAGCATTTTGTGTCTATCTTTAGTGTAAACCAGCATCTGCAGTTCCTTCCTACACAAATCTAATATCTATTGAGCAAGGTTTACTGGGAGCCTGAGGGTGGGTATATGGAACGAGATGCCAGTGGAGATAGTAGAGGCAGGTACAATAAATTTCATAGGACATTTGGACAAATACATGGGTAGGAAAGGTTTAGAGGGATCTGGGCTAAACGTGGGCAGATGGGACGAGCCTAGTTGGGCCACCATGGACGAATTGGGCCGAAGGGCCTGTTTCCATGCTGTACGACTATGACTCAAAAAGTCCAGTAAAAAGTCCTCCCAACCTTTGAAGGTTCTGGATTATTTTTCTTTGAAAGAAACAAGCGAGGTTTTAATGAAGGTCAAGTTTCCACGTGAGATTCGAGATATTTATCAGGATAAGGTCCACAATACAATTATCTAGACAAATACTTGCTGATGTTAAATTGTAAATAACAAAGGTTTGGTTGATGACGTTTCCAAAGCCATGAGACCCTCGACACACAACTCTATTAATAAATAGTGATAATGGCAGTATATAAAGTGGGCGACTGGGTTTACACGACTCACTCTCTGCAAGATGGCCAAGCTAATAATCTGTGCAGGTGAGCTGGTGTTCCATGTAGATGCCTGTGTAGGCCATTAGCTTTTTGCTAAAAGGTTCAATGAGTGAATTGGACAAAGACTTGGGCGAGAAATGTTGCTCCTGTCAGATCTAGGGAACAAACAAGTAAAACAGGAGTTTTGGGGGTGGCACGGTTGCTGCCTCACAGCGCCAGAGACCCGGGTTCCATCCCGACTGCGGGCGCTGTCTGTATGGAGTTTGTACGTTCTCCCCGTGACCTGCGTGGGTTTACTCCGGGTGCTCTGGTTTCCTCCCACACTCCAAAGGTTTGTAGGTTAATTGGCTTCTATAAATTGTAAATAGTTCCTAGCGTGTGTAGGATAGTGTTAGTGTACGGGGTGATCGCTGGTCGGTGTGACTCGGACCGTACTGTATCTCTGAAGCCTAAAATGATGGGGGAGAGATACGAACCAGGTATATCATCACTTTTTATTTTTCTTTCTGTTTTTGTCTTTTTATTTCTCTACGTTTCTCTTATTTCTTTTACTTACTCACTCTTCGGCTTCACCAATTAGGTAGTCTAGGGGTTCTATTCTTCCACATCCACTTTCTCTCTCTCTCTTGCTTTTTCTCTCTTCTTCTTTCTCATCTCCAGCTAAAAATTAAAGTTGAATCTGTACAATAACTGTACTCTGTCATATGCCGAGGTTTATACTTTTGTACACGACTTCTAATAAATATATATTTTTAAATAAATAAATTAAATTAAAATAAAGTCTAAAATGAGGGAATTGGACAGAGAGAACAGTTGAGTTTAGTTTCAAGATACAGTGCACATTCCTGGTGGGGGCGTGGAACGCGTTGCCAGGGGTGGGGGTGGAGGCCGATACGATAGAGCGGTTTAAGGGGCTTTTAGACAAGCGCATGGATATGCAGGGAATGGAGGGACACGGATCACGTGCAGGCAGAGGAGATTAGTTTAACTCGCCGTCATGTTCGGCACGGACGTTGTGGGCCGAAGGGCCTGTTCCTGTGCTGTACTGTTCCATGTTGCATGTTCTAGGTTCCATGTTCCATGTTCCATGTTCCATATTCTCTGTTCCATGTTCTGTGTTCTAGGTTCCATGTTCCATGTTCTATGTTCCATGTTCCGTGTTCCATGTTCCATGTTCCGTGTTCTAGGTTCTATGTTCCATGTTCCACGTTCCGTGTTCCATGTTCTATGTTCCGTGTTCCATGTTCCGTGTTCTATGTTCAATGTTCTAAACCTGCATTTTCAGGATGAATCTGATGGTATTTCTGGACGGCTGTGGAGGTCAAGTCGATGGATGTTTTTCAGGTGGACATTGACAGATTCACGATTAGTGCGGAGGTCAGGGGTTATGGGCAGAAGGCAGGAGAATGGGGTTGAGAGGGAAAGATAGATCAGCCATGATTGAATGGCGGAGTAGACTCGATGGGCCGAGTGGCCTGATTCTGCTGCTATAACGTATGAAGGCATGAACTGACCCTGTGTTCTCTGTTCCAGCGGTGGTGTTGCTGGCCTGCCTGCAGATGGGTGAGTCTTTGTGCATTTGCAGCCTTGCTTGGCTTGGCTTGGCTTGGCTTGGCTTGGCTTGGCTTGGCTTGGCTTGGCTTGGCTTTGTGTGTGAGTGCCACAGAGTCATTGTCCTGACCGCCCCCTGTCTCTCTCTTCCCCAGGCTCTGCCTACAGGCTGGTGTGTTACTTTGCCAACTGGGCTCAGTACAGACCAGGGGCGGCGATGTACGTGCCTGATGACATTGACCCCTGTATGTGCACCCACCTCATCTATGCCTTTGCCGTCATGAGCAACAACAAGATCGTCAAGTACGAATGGAACGACGTGACTCTCTACCACTCATTCAATGCGCTCAAGTCCAGGTACCGTGCCTTGCTGTTCAAACACACCTGTCATCAATGTTTTTAGGAAGGAACTGCAGATGCTGTTTAAACTGAAGACTCACACAAAACGCTGTGGAACTCAGCGGGACAGGCAGCATCTCTGGAGAGAAGGAATGGCTGACGTCTCAAGAAGGGCCTCGACCCAAAACATCACCCATTCCTTCTATCCAGAGATGCTGCCTGTCCCGCTGAGTTACTCCTGCTTTTTGTGTCTATCTTCAGTGTTCAATGTTTAGTGAAGGAAGGGACTGTCGGTGCTGGTTTAAGCTCGTCACAGAACGCCACAGGAGTTTCTGCCCTGTGGCTATCAAACTGTACAACTCCTCCCCCATCAGTCTGAGACTGTCTCCACCCCCCCCCCCCCCCCCCACCCTCCAATCTTTGCACCCCCCCCAATCCTTTCCACTCGTCACTTTAATTTCATGTTTCGTGTATCTCGTGTGTTTATGACAGTAGGCAGATCAACTTCCCTCCTGGGATAAATAACGTTCTATCGTATGGTATCGCATCGTATTGTAAGCTAGAGATAAACCCAAAAAGCTGGAGTAACTCAGCGGGACAGGCAGCATCTCTGGATAAAAGGAATAGGTGTTGTTTCAGGTTGAAGGATCTCGACCTGGAATGTCACCCATTCTTTTACTCCCTCTCTCTCCTCTCCCTGTATCTCTCTCTCTCTCTCTCTCTGGAGTAGCCCACTGAGTTACTCCAGCTTTTTGCGTGTATCATTACTTTAGTTCAGTTTAGTTTAGAGATACAGCATGGAAACAGGCCCTTCGGCCCACCGAGTCCGCACTGACCAGCGATCCCCACACACTAACACTATCCTACCTACACTAGGGACAATTTGCATTTGTACCAAGCCAATTAACCTACACACCTGTACGCCTTTGCAGTGTGGGAGGAAACCAAAGATATCGCAGAAAACCCACGCAGGTCACGGGGAGAACATACAAACTCCGTACAGACAGCGCCCGCAGTCAGGATCAAACCCGGGTCTCTGGCGCTGTGAGGCAGCAACTCTACCGCTGCGCCACCGTGCCACCCCACGGTGCTTTTAATGTCCCACGCACACATACAGTGACATGCTCACGTTATTGTCACGTGTACCGAGGTACGGGGAAAAGCTCTGCAAGACAGTGAAAGTCTCGTGGTTCTGTAGTCAGCCTCAAGAGCAGCTGCCTCACCGTGTCAGAGACACCGTTCTCATGTCACCAAACTCAATGCCTGATTTTCGAAATGACTGTGGTCACTGCACATAATAGTGAAACATTCTCAGCCTTCCCACTATGACTCTGCACAAAGGGCAATTGAATTTAGATAAATGTCATTCCTTGTTTTTTCCATCTCATTCCCATTCTCAAACGTGGATTGTGTTTTCTCTGGAACGCCAGTGGTTCAGGGGTGACCGGATAGAAGTGTTACGGGTGGCATGGTGGCTCAGCGACTCACAGCGCCAGAGACCCAGGTTCGATCCTGACCTCGGGAGTTTGCACGTTCCCCCCGTGACTGCGTGGGGTTCCTCCGGGTGTTCCGGTATCCCCCCCCACATTCCAGAGACGTGCGGGTTTGTAGGTTAATCGGCCCTCTGTTAAATAACTCCTAGTGTGCAGGAAGTGGATGAGAAAGTGGGATAACACGGAACTAGTGTGAACGGTCGATCGATGGTTGGCAAATTGCCCCTAGCGTGTATGTGAGTCACACGCACACACACTCACACACACTCACATTCACTCTCACGCACACTCATTCACACTCACACGCGTGTAGGCGAGTGAGAGAATGTGGGGGGGAGCGATAAACAGAGAGAGAGAGAGTGTGTGCGTGTGAGGGACACAGACAAAGAGAGAGGGATAAAGAGCGAGAGAGAGAGAGAGCGCGAGGGAGTGAGAGGAGAGAGGGAGAGAGAGGAGATAATGAAGGCTACAGAGAAAGACTGAAAGACAAAGGAAGAGGGAGAAAGATAGTGAAAGGGGGGGAGAGAGAGAGACACACACAGGGGAGAGGGAGAGAAGGAGAGTGAGAGGGGCAGAGCGAGAGAGAGAGAGCGAGGGAAAGAAGGAGATAGAGACAGAGAAGAGAGAAAGAGGGGGAGATGGAGAAAGGGGGAGAGGTCTCAGATGGGGGGTGAGATGAGAGAGGGTACAGTGAAAAGGGGGGAGAGCGGAAATGGGGAGATGTGGAGACAGAGAGAGAGGTGGTCATTCACTGGAGTTGTGGAAGAAGGAACAGCCTCCTCGGTTCACCGGGACGTGAGGAATTCCCGGGATGGGGACAGGGATATTTTAATTTCACCATCGATTCTCCAACAATCTGTTTAATCTTCAACAGGAACAAGAACCTGAAGACACTTCTCTCAGTGGGAGGCTGGAACTTTGGAACGTCGCAGTGAGTGGGTGTGGGGGGAGGCGTAGTGTGGGGTAGGGGTAGTGTGGGGTAGGGGCAGTGTGGGGTAGGGGGAGTGTGGGGGGAGGGTGTGTGGGGGAGAGGGAGTGTGGGGGAGGGGGAGTGTGGGGGAAGGGGAGTGTGGGGAAGGGGAGTGTGGGGGAGGGGAGTGTGGGGGAGGGGGGTAGGGGGTAGTGGGTGTGGGGGGGAGGAGAGAGTAAGGGTTGGGGGAGTGTGGGGGAAGGGGGAGGAGTGGAGTGGATGTGGGGGGAGGAGGGGGTTAGGGACGGGGTGAGTGGGGGCGGGGGGTCCACTTTGCGATGTGGGAGCCAGTAGGGAGAGTGGGTCAGCCACTGACCAGCCGTTATCCCCCCCCTCCCTCTCTCTTCCTCCCACCCTCTCCAGGTTCAGTGCCATGGTGGCCTCACCAGGTAATAGACACACCTTCATCGAGTCCGTCATCACCTTCCTGCGGGAATACGGCTTTGATGGGCTGGACATTGACTGGGAATATCCGGGATCCAGGGGCAGTCCGTCCAAGGACAAACACCTCTTCACAGTCCTGGCCCAGGTGAGAGCGAGACACCCAGACTCACACTCACACTCTCCTTCATACACACTCACTCACACTCACACACTCACACTCACTCACTCACACTCACCCTCACCCACACACACTCACACTCACACTCACACACACTCACGCACCCTCACACTCATTCACACCCACACTCACTCACACTCACACACTCACACTCGCACGCACACACACTCACACACTCACACACCCTCACACTCATTCACACCCACACTCACTCACACACACACTCACACTCATTCACACCCACACTCACACACACACTCACACACTCACACACACTCACACTCAGACTCACACACACATACACACACACTCACACACTCACTCACACACACATACACACTCACACTCATACTCACACTCATGCACACACTCACACTCACACACACATACACACACACTCACACACTCACTCACACACACCCTCACACTCATTCACACTCATACTCACACTCACACTCACACTCACACACACTCACACTCACTCACACTCACACTATTCTGTGCCCCCGCTGCCTTGCAGGAGATGATGGCAGCTTTCGAGGCGGAGGGGAAGAGCTCGGGCCGGCCCCGGCTTCTGCTCTCGGCCGCTGTGGCCGCCGGACGACCCACCATCCAGACGGCCTACGAGATCCCCCAGCTGGGAGAGTGAGTGGGGGGGGGGGGGTTGTGGGGGGGGATGAGGGAATGGAAAGGGGCCATTGGGGAGAGTGGAGGGGAGGAGGGGCCTGACGGGAGGGGGGGTGTAGGTAGTGGAGGGGAAGATTGGTGTGGAGGGAGGGAGGGGGGAAGGGCATTGAGGGGGGGAGGATGCCCAGAGGGGGGATGGGGGTGATTGGGGTGGAGGGGGGCATAGCGAGAGGGGGGGGCAATGAGAGAGGGGCAAGCGGAGAATGGGATGGGAAGGGGGTGAGAGAGGGGGAGGGGGAGGGGGAGAGAGGGTTGGGGGAGGAGACCCTGGGCATGGGGATAATTGTGTGCAGGGGAGTATCAGTGGGTCAGGGGGTAGACAGCGCTGATGAGCCAGTACTGATCGCACGGGGAGATCTATCTGTGCCAGGGTCGCCAACTGTCCCGTATTAGCCGGGACATCCTGTATTTTGGGCTAAATTGGTTTGTCCCGTGCGGGACCGCCCTTGTCCCGTATTTGACCGCTACTACTCGTGTCGAGGGGACTGTCGGGTCGGAGCGCCGCGTCCGGTCCGGCCCCGCCTCACCCGTCCCGACGTAGTGCAGCCTATGGAGTGCAGCAGCAGCAGCAGCGCCTCGCCCGTGGCCCCGTCGGTCGGTTGGCAGCCCGGCCAGCTGTCCGACCTCCGGACCTTCGGACCTTCGCTCACCGCCGACACCACCACCACCCTCCATCTTATGACCGACCATCGGTTCATGAGTTGTACGGGGCGCCGGACTTTGCACGCGATATCGTGCGGCCCGGGCTAAAACTCCTCAGCTGGCCCGCCGGCTGGGCTTTGTGTGCAGTCCAGCACCCGGGGCCAACTCGTCATTCACCCAGCCACGGCCCAGTCGGTCAACGAATCACCGTCGGGAATTCGTCCCGTTATTTTGACCGTTTGTCCCCTATTTGGGAGCGAGACAGTTGGCCACCCTAGTCTGTGTATTCCCGACTCTCCCCTCTACCTCGGTCCATGTGATGATAAACTGGAAATGAACTCCACTTGCAGAACGCTGGACTTCTTCAACGTGATGACCTACGATTTCTACGGTTCGTGGAACCCCTTCACCGGGGAGAACAGCCCCCTGTACGCTCTGCCTGCAGCCCAGGGCAACAACAAGTACTTCAACATGGTTGGTGTGGCCGCCGTCTCGCTCACCTCCTGACCAGGGGGAGGGGGGGTGGGAATCGTAGACCAGTCAGGTTGACCGTCCCGTCCCGGTCCCCCCACCCCGCCTCCGCCTCCCTCCCCCATCCCTCACCCCCCTCCCCCCCCCCCGGTGACACAGATCCCGAGTCGGCATTCCCATATCCCGGGAATATTCTGCCCCGGGCAGAACGTCCCCACGATCCGGAGACACTCGTTGCTGGGAAGAGAATTCCCGCATCTCCGAGACACTTATTCCTGGGAACATTTTTCCCACATCGCGGAGAAGTTGATTGTTGGGGTCAGCGTTCCCAAATCCGTTTCCAAATTCACAAAGTTCACTACTCCTAGGAGCACAAGTAGTCGATTCGGCCTACCAAGTCTACTCCGCCATTCAATCATGGCTGATCTCTCCCTCCTAACCCTATTCTCCTGCCTTCTCCCCATAAACCCTGACACCCGTACTAACCAAGAATCGATTTATCTCTGCCTTAAATATATCCACTGACTTGCCCTCCACAGCCTTCTTTAGCAATGAATTCCACAGATTCACCACCCTCTGACTAAAGAAATTCCTCCTCACCTTCCCAAATGGATGTCCTTTAATTCTGAGGCTGTGACCTCTGGTCCTAGACTCTCCCACTAGTGGAAACATCCTCTCCACATCCACTCTATCCAAGCCTTTCACTATTCTGTACATTTCAATGAGGTCCCCCCTCATTATTCTAAACTCCAGCGAGTACAGGCCCAGTGCCGTCAAACACTCATCATAGGTTCCCACATCCCGGAGATATCCATCCCTGGGACAATATTCCCACATTCCAGAGATTTGCATCCCTGAGACAGTGTTCCCATATTCTGAAGATATTGAGCACTGGGACAATATTCCCACATCCTTGAGATGTTGTGTTATCCATACCTGCGACAACGTTCTCACCCGGCCTAGATTCCCATCCCTGGTCTGGAGATCCCGCATCCTGGAGATATCCATCCCTAGGTCAACATTCCCACATCCCGGAGATATCCATCCCTAGGTCAACATTCCCACATCCTGGAGTTATTATTTCCTGGGACAACGTTCCAACGCGGCGTAGACTCCCACCTTGCTCTGGCGTTCCTTACGGTGGGATAGGGCTCAGGTGGGCGAGGGGCTGGCGCGGTGGGGTTTGACCCCGGCAAGGGGCGGGCGTTGCGGGCAGTGCGGTTCTCAGGTGCCTCCCTCTCACCAGGACTACACCATCAAATACTGGAAGGACAACGGGGCTCCGGCGGCCAAGATCAACGTGGGGTTCGCGGCCTATGGTCGATCCTTCACCCTCAGCACCAGCAACACGGCGGTGGGAGCTCCATCCACCGGCCAAGGCCCCGAGGCCCACTACACGCAGGAGGCCGGATTCATGGCCTACTTCGAGGTACCTATCCTCCACTTCACCCCCTCCCCCAACACTCACACCCCTCACCCACCCCCCCCCCCCCCCCCCCCACAACCCTCATCACGTCTGCTGTCTGCGTGGAGTTTGCACGTTCCCCCCGTGACCGCGGGGGCTTTCTCCGGGTGCTCCGGTTTCCTCCCAAAGACCTGCAGGTTGGTGGGTTAATTGTCCCTAATGTATAGGATAGAACTAATGTATTGCTGGTCAGCAGGGACTTGATGGGCTGAAGGGCCTGTTTCCATCTTCTACAACTATGATTAAAAAATTCAACAAATGAATAACCACAACACTAGTGCTAAAAACCTGAAGTACTTAATGCAACCAAAGATTGTCGTACGGTGGTGCATTTGTAGAGATGCTGCCTAAGAACGCCACAGTCTCGATCCTGACCTCGGGTGCTGTTTGTGTGGAGTTTGCACGTTCTCCCTGTGACCGCGCCTGTTTCCTCCCGCATTCCAAAGACGGTTGGGTTTGTCGGTTATTCGGCCCCTCTGTAAATCGCCCCTAGAGTGTAGGGAGTGGATGAGAAAGTGGGATAAGGTAGAACTAGTGTGGGCGGGTGATCGGTGGTCGGCATGGACTCGGTGGGCCGAAGGGCCTGTTTCCGTGCTGTATCTCTAAGCTACATTAAACAGTGGATGTACGTGCAGAGTTGAGGTGAGTTGGGCTGCGTTCAGCAGCTCGATGTTGGTTCAGTCATGTCCATGTTTCCCACAAACCTCACACTGTTGCATCCAGCTGCTGCTAAACTCACCCAGATGTGGCCCTCACGGTCCACCAGATGTTGCTGCCAGATGTGGACCTGCCCCTGGGTGAAGCAAGCCTCCTGGTCCAAGCCCTTCCTTTGCTTTCAACACATCTCTCTGCTCAGTGCCAGGGTTCCAGATGAGGTTTCATTATGTAGTTTATTTTAGTTTAGAGATACAGCGGGGAAACAGGCCCTTCAGCCCATCGACTGCATGCCGACCAGCGATCCCCGCACACTCACACTACCTTCCACGCACTAGGGTGAATTTACAATCAAACTAGACCAATTAACCTCTAAACTTGTATGTCTTTGGAATTTTCTTTGTATTAATTGGCTTTAGTTTGGCGAATTTGAAAACTTCCGGGTTAAATGTGTTTTATCTGCATTGATTTTTCACTGGTTTTCATTGTTTTTGACTACTTCTGAACTTTAATGATTTTCAGCAACATTCATAGTTTCCGAGAGGGTTGACAGTCAGCTGAACGGTGTTGTGTGGTTTATCCAGATGGCGAAGTTTTTATACAACATTTAGTTTATTGTATCGAGGTACAGTGAATAGCCTTTGTTGCGTGCTATCCAGTCAGAAGAAAGACCACACATGATGACAACCGAGCCATCCACAGTGTACAGATACATGATAAGGGAATAATGTTTAGTGCAAGGTAAAGCCAGCAAAGTCTGATCAAGCAGAGTCCGAGGGTCACCAATGAGGTAGATGGGGGGTCAGGGCTGCTCTCTGGTTGTGGTAGGATGGTTCAGTTGCCTGATAACAGCTGGGAAGAAACTGACCCTGAATCTGGAAGTGTGCGTTTTCACACCTCCATACCTCTTGCCTGATGGGAGTGGGGAGAAGAGGAAGTGGTCAGGGTGAGTGGTCCTGGATGATGCTGCTGGCCTTGCCGAGGCAACGTGAGGTGTAGATGGAGTCGATGGAAGGGAGGCTGCCGTTGGAGTAGAGTTTAAAAGCGGGGAGCGATTGTGATGCGTGATTGCAGACCCACATCTGCGCTGTAGTGTGCAGAGTCTCCGGGCTTGGCCACCATCTTGTCAAAGGCCCTGGCCTCCACCACCAACATCTCCTTCTCTCCACAGATCTGCCTCTTCCTCAATGGCGCCACACAGAAATGGGACGCGCCACAGATGGTTCCCTACGCCTTCAAGGGCAGGGACTGGGTCGGGTACGATAACCCAAAGAGTTTTGAAAACAAGGTACGTTCTTGCTTCTGCTTTAGACCCGTGATCCAGACACTTTCCTCCACACATAATGTCATCAGTACTAGCAGCACAATTAGGCCATTCGGTCCATCAAGTCTACTTCAGTCATGGCTGATCTATCTCTTCCTCCTAACCCCATTCTCCTGCCTTCTCCCCATAACCCCCGACACCCGAACTAATCAAGAATCTATCTATCTCTGCTTTACAAATATCCACTGACTTGGCCCCCACAGCCGTCTGTGGCAAAGAATCCCACAGATTCGCCACCCTCTGACAAAAGAAATTCCTCCTCATCACATTCCTAAAGGGACGTCCTTTAATTCTGAGGCTGTGCCCTCTGGTCCTAGACTCTCCCACTAGTGGAAACATCCTCTCCACATCCACTCTATCCAGGCCTTTCACTATTGGGTACGTTTCTATGAGGTCCCCCCTCATGTTTCTAAGACATGGTGATGGTGACTGAGGCTGGATCTCCGCCCCTGCAGATCGAGTGGCTGAAAAAGACCGGTATTGGAGGGGCCATGGTGTGGACCCTGTCCCTGGATGACTTCAGCGGCACCTTCTGTCACCAGGGCCGTTACCCCCTCATCAGCAAACTCCACACGGGTCTCGGCATCAACCCAGGTAACCCCCCCCCCCCTTCTCCTTCTCCTCCCCACATCACTCCCTTCCCCTCACCCCCTCCCCGTGACGTTCAACCCAGGTAACCCCCCTCTGCCTCAACCCCCCTCCTATCCCCCTCCCCTCTCCACCATTCCCCCATCCCCCTCCCTTCATCTCCCCCCCCCATTTCCCCCTCCCAACCCCCCATCACCAAACTGCGCAAGGGTCTCGGCATCAACCCAGGTAACCCCCCCCCGCATCCCCCCTTCTCTCCGCCAACTCCCCCCCCCCCCCCCCCCCCCACCCTCGACCCGTTCCTTCTCCCCAGAGGTGCTGCCTGTCCCGTTGAGTTCCTGCGGCATCTTGGGTGTGACTCAGCATCTGCGGGTCCTCGCTGCAACAGGTTGTTCTTTGCAGGTTGTGTGGCCGTCCCACTCCCCACCAAGGCCCCCACTAAGAGCCCGGGGAACCTGGACTTCTGTGTCGGCAAGTCCAACGGATTCCACGCTGACCCGACCAACAAGAACTACTACTACCAGTGTGTGAACGGCAAGACCTACCTGCAGAAGTGTGACACCGGGCTCGTCTTTGACACGTCCTGCAACTGTTGCAACTGGGCGTAAGGAGGTCAGTACACTCCGCCCATCGGAGCGTCGCGCAGCGCCGAAACAGGCTCTTCAGCCCAACTCGCCCAAGATGCCCCATCTACGCTAATCCAACCTGCCCGCGTTTGACCCACATCCCTCTAAACCTCAGTATGTTTGTATGAATGAAAGAATGAATAAGTTTATTGGCCAAGTATTCACATACAAGGAATTTGCCTCGGTGCTCCGCTCGCAAGTGACAGTTAGGAATGACACATAAAACATTAAACAGTAATAATAAAACATTGTTGATTAAACATGTGAATTAAATAAAATACCAGAGCAAAAGGATTTTTGAGTAGAGCTACTACTGGTGGAAAAAGCAATACACGTGAGAATAAACAAATCTAAACCATCCACCCGTCCACAAGCCTTTCACATTAAATTATAAATTAGGCTGAGGTAGGGATCTGACTCGAAACATCCTTTTTCTCCAGAGATGCTGCCTGTCCCGCTGAGTCTATCTTTGTTATAAATCTGCAACTGCAGTTCCTTCCTACACGTCTTTTAAACACTGGGATAGTCCCAGCCTCAACTACCTCCTCCGGCCGCTCGTTCCATGCACCAACCACCACCACCATCAGGTTCCTATTAAATCGTTCCCATCTCCCCTTAAAAAAGCCTGCGGCCTACACCAACCTGAAGCCGCGGTCTCCGGTGGGGGAGGCACCGATTCAGGACTTACCTTGACTTTTACTCATCTGGACGCCCGCAGTGGCTACTGCGGGGGATTGAGGTCCCGATTACGGGGGAAAATGGAGGAGGACTGGCCAAATGTTGTGCCTTCCCCCACAGTGATGATTGCTGTGGTGGATGTTTATGTTAAATTATTATTGTGTTTTTGTGTGTTCTTTTTCATTGTACCGCTTTCATTTCACTTGCACTTTGTATGCAAGTGACGAATAAAACGATTGATTGATTAAACCCATGTCCTCTAGTTCTCGATTCCCCTACTCTGGGTAAAAGTCTGTTGACTCACTCTAACTATTCCCCTCATGAATTTACACACATCTATAGGATCACCCTCAGCCTCCTGCACTCCAAGGAATAAAGTCCTAGCCGGCCCAACCTCTCCCTGTAGGACCAGAGACCCTGACCATGGGTGCTGCCTGTACGGCGTTTGTACGTGATCTGCGTGGGTTTTCTCCGGGTGCTCCGGTTTCCTCCCACACTCTAAAGACGTACAGGTTTGTAGGTTAATTGGCTTCGGTAAAATTATAAATTGTGCCCAGTGTGTGTAGGATAGTGCTAGTGTGCGGGGATCGCTGGTCGGTGCGGACTTGATGGGCCGAAGGGCCTGTTTCCGCACAGTTGCTCTAAAGTCTAAACTGCAAACTAAACGCTGGAACCCTCTCTGTCCTGATCTGTCAACACCTCTACCTCCTTAGAAGGCTTTGGAGATTCAGCATGTCCCCTACAACTCTCACCAACTTCTACAAATGCACCACAAAAAGCATTTTATCGGGACGCATCACAGCTTGGTTTAGGAACAGCTCCGTCCAAGACCGCAAGAAATTGCAGGGAATTCTGGACGCAGCCCAGACCGTCACGTAAACCAACCTCCCTTCCATTGACTCCACCTACAGCTCACACTGCCTCGGCAAGGCCAGCAGCATCATCAAGGACCAGTCTCACCCCAGTCACTCCCTCTTCTCCCCTCAGGCAAGAGGTACAGAAGTGTGAAAACGCACACCTCCAGATTCAGGGACAGCTGCTTCCCAGCTGTTATCAGGCAACTGAACCATCCTACCACAACCAGAGAACAGTGCTAAACTACTATCTACCTCTTTGGTGACCCTCGGACTATCTTTGATCGGACTTTGCTGGCTTTATCTTGCACTAAACGTTATTCCCTTATCATGTATCTGTACACTGTAAATGGATCGATTGTAATCACGTATTGTCTTTCTTCTTACAGCTTTTCGCTGTACCTCGGTACACGTGACAATAAACTAAACTGAACTGTTTTACCTACAGCGGGGACTGAAGGAGCGATGTTTGAGCTCGTGGATGGGGGGGACAGCTGAACCCCAACATCAGCTCGTCGATCAGCAGCTACTCCTCGCCCACCGGAAAATCCCCCTCCCCGCAAATAAAGACCTTGTTCTATAAACTCCGCATTGCTGTGTTTTTATCTTACACCTACGCCTACTCTAGAGCAGAGACCTGCGTTCGATCCTGACCTCGGCTGCTGTCTGTGTGTGGAGTTTGCACGTTCTCACAGTGACCTGCGTGGGTTTCCTCCGGGTGCTCCGGTTTCCTCCCACATCCTAAAGGCGTGCGGGTTTGTACAGGGAGAACGCTGTCGCTTTAATGGTCCAATGGTACTTTATTGTGCTCTTTGTGTGGAGTTTGCACGTCCTTCCTGTTACCTGCGTGTGGTTTCCTCCGGAAGCTTCAGTTTCATGTTCATAAGTGATAAGAGCAGAATTAAGCCATTCGGCCCATCAAGTCTACTCCGCCATTCAACCATGGCTGATCTATCTCTCGCTCCTAACCCCATTCTCCTGCCTTCTCCCCATAACCTCTGACACCCGTACCAATCATCCTTCCTCCCACATCCCAAAAACGTGCGGGTTTGTAGGTTAATTGGCCCTCTGTACCTCGCATACACGGGGAGAACATTTAATGATTCATTGCACTTTATTGTCACGGATACAGCAAAATCCGTTTCTGCACACAGTTCAGTACATGTATCATTCAGCACATCTGAAGAAACGTCACCCATTCCTTCCCTCCAGAGATGCTGCCTGTCCCGCTGAGTTACTCCAGCTTAAAGACTGCAGCTTGAAATTGTTTCCTTCTCAGGGATAGTATCAAAGCAAAGGATGATGGCGTACAAAGCTATCTCCAGGGAACATAAAAACTGACTGCAAAAGTTTTTATAGATATGTGAAGAGAAAGAGGTTAGTTTAAAACAAATGTAGGTCCCTTGAGTGATCCCTCTACATCATAAATAAAACCTGCAAAGGAGGAATTGAGTTGAAATCCACAGTCGGGAAGTGGTGATGGGTAAATTGAATAGATTAAAGGCCGATAAATCCCCAGGGCCAGATAGGCTGCATCCCAAGTAATAGCTCAGGAAATAGTGGATGCAGCAGGATTGAGCATATGTAACTCCCCTCTTTTTAAGATTACAGACCTTTAGTCTAACATCGGTTATGGGGAAACTGCTAGCAGCACATTTGGACATTGGATCAGCATGATTTACAAAAGGTAAATCATGTCTGACGAATCTAATAGCTCATAAGGGAGAACCAGTGGATGTGGTATATCACTTCCAGGACAAGGTCCCACATAAGAGATTATATACAGGTATTAGAGTATCTCTTAGGTAAACGGTCCTTTTCTGGCAGGCAGTAACTATGGGGTACCGCAGGGCTCAATATTTGATCTGGATGAGGGAATGAAGGCAAGTTTGGCGGATGACACTCTAAGGGGGGGCAGTGTTCGCTGTGAGGAGGATGCTAGGAGACTGCAAGGTGACTTGGATAGGCTGGGTGAGTGGGCAATGTTTGGCAGATGCAGTATAATGTGGATAAATGTGAGGTTATCCACTTTGTGGAAAAAACAGGAAAGCAACTATTATTTAAATGGTGGCCGATTAGGAAAAGGGGAGATGCAGCGAGACCTGGGTGTCATGGTACACCAGTCATTGAAAGTAGGCAAGCAGGCAGTGAAAAAACGAATGGTATGTTAGCTTTCATAGCAAAAGGATTTGAGTACAGGAGCAGGAGGTACTTCAGTTGCAGGGTAGACCACACCTGAAGTATTGCGTACAGTTTTGTCTCCAAATCTGAGGAAGGACATTATTGCCATAGAGGGAAGAGAAGGTTCACCAGACTGATTCCTGGGATGTCAGGACTGTCTTATGAAGAAAGACTGGATAGACTCGGTTATACTCCTCTGGAATTTAGGAGATTGAGAGGGGATCTTATAGAAACTTACAAAATTCTTAAGGGGTTTGACAGGCTAGATGCAGGAAGATTGTTCCCGATTTGGGGAAGTCCAGGACAAGGGGTCACTGCTTAAGGATAAGGGGAAATCCTTTAAGACCGAGATGAGAAAGACTTTTTTCACACAGAGAGTGGTGAGTCTCTGGAACTCTCTGCCACAGAGGGTAGTTGAGGCCAGTTCATTGGCTATATTTAAGAGTGAGTTGGATGTGGCCCTTGTGGCTAAGGGGATCAGAGGGTATGGAGAGAAGGCAGGTACGGGATACTGAGTTGGATGATCAGCCATGATCATATTGAATGGCGGTGCAGGCTCGAAGGGCTGAATGGCCTACTCCTGCACCTAATTTCTATGTTTCTATGTTTCTATGTTTTTTGTGTCTATCTTCAGTATAAACCCTGCATCTGCAGTTCCTGCCCACACATACTCTGTACAAGTATTCTCAGTAAGAGAGATTTAGATTTAGCTCTTAGGGCTAACGGAATCATATTGATGTTGGATGATCAGCCACGATCGCATTGAATGGCGAGGCTCATTTTATATGTTTCTATGTTTCTATATTACTATAAAGGAACACATCTGAGGTACGGTACAAGTGTACAGGAATGGTACAGCTCATATTTCGCTTGGGCAGCTTACAGCCCAGTGGTATGAATATTGAATTCTCTCACTTCAGGTAGCCCCGGCATTCCCTCTCTCTATCCTCCCCCACCCAATCACACCAGCTTCTCGTTTTCACCCAACAAACAGCTAACAATGGCCTGTTTCCTTTATCATCGTTACTTTTTTGCATATCTTTCATTCATTGTTCTTTATCTCTCCACATCACCGTCTATATCTCTCGTTTCCCTTATCCCGAAACAGTCTGAAGAAAAGTCTCGACCCGAAATGTCACCCGTTCCTTCTCTCCAGAGATGCTGCCTGTCCCGCTGAGTTACACCAGCTTTTTGTGTCTATCTGCAGTTTGTTGTTTCCCCTGTACTTTTCTATGTACTTCTCTAACTTCAAGTAACCCTTGCTTTCCCTCTCTCTCTCTATCCCTCCCCCATCCAAGTCCCCCCACCTCCAACTGCCCTTATGAGAGGCAGAGGCAGAGTCAGTGTGCTGTACTGTTATATCTTACACGTGTAGGAAGGAGTTCAAAGAAGAGGACCACTCCCTCTTCTCCCCTCAGGAAAAAGGTATAGAAGTGTGAAGATTCAGATTCAGGGAGTTTCTTCTCAGCTGCTATTAGGCATCTGAATCATCCTACCACAACCAGAGAGCAGTTCTGAACTACTATCTACCTCTTTGGTGACCCTCGGACTATCCTTGCTGGAGAAACTCAGCGGGTGAGGCAGCATCTATGGAGAGAAGGAATAGGTGACGTTTCGGGTCTCGACCCAAATCGTCGCCATCAGTCTGAAGAAGGGTCTCGACCCGAAATGTCGCCCGTTCCTTCTCTCCATAGATGCTGCCTGACCCTCTGAGCATATCCAGCGTTTTGTGTCTACCTTCGATTTTTCCAGCATCTGCAGTTCTTTCTTAAACACTCAGACTATCCTTGATCAGACTTTGCTGGCTCTACCTTGCACTAAACGTCATTCCCTCATCATGTATCTGTACACTGTGAATGGCTGGATTGTAATCATGTGTTGTCTTTCTGCTGACTGGATAGCACGCGACAAAAGCTTTTCACTGTACCTGCACTGCACACGTGACAATAAACTAAACTGAAACGGAACAAGAATTTGCACTGTTATGGTCTGGTTACCTCGCGTTACTGATAAATTGCCTGCATGTTGCTAGTTGTCTTATTGCGTTAATGTGCATGAAAAGCTGCTCAAAAGATCAATTGCAGGCTTCCAGTCCTGGTACAACTGGCAATTAAACACTTTTGACAGTTGAATGAGAGGAGAAGACACGTAAGGACATAATCGCACGAATAATTGGTCGGTACGGTGGCGCAACGGTAGAGTTACTACCTTACGGCAGCAGAGACCTGGGTTTGATCCTGACTACGGGTGCTGTCTGTACGGAGTTTGTACATTCTTCCTGTGACTACATGAGTTTTCTCTGGGTGCACTGGTTTCCTCCCAATTGCAAAGATGTACTTGCTTAAAGGTTAATTATGAATTGTCCCCAGTGCGTGTGATATAGTGTAAAATTCCGTGCGATTGCTGGTCAACGTGCACTCAGTGAAACAGAGCCCTGTTTCCGTGCTGCAATCTCTAAAATAAGTGATGGGGTTGCAATAGTGGGGGATCTAACTCTTCAAATATCGATTTGGGTTGCCATGGTGCTAGGGACTTGGACGGGGTGGAATTTGTTCAGGATATTAAGGCAAATATTCGCAAGCGATGTGGAGATGGCCCCACACCAGGGAGCGGAGAAAACTCAATCTTCCCTTGGGAAAGAAATTCATAAGTTCCAGGAGCAGAATTAAGCCATTCGGCCCATCAAGTCTACTCTGCCATTCAATCATGCCAGATCTATCTCTCCTTCCGAACACTATTCTCCTGCCTTCTCCCCATAGCTTTTGAAGGGCATGGAATGGAAGTGTTAGTGAGGAGAATTTTACGAACAGTGATCGTAAGTATAGTTTTATAATAATTATGGAATAGATTGGAACTCGTCCAAAAGTTTCAAGTCCCACAATGGGGCAGGGATAATTTTAATAGTATTAGACAGGAACTTTCAGAAGTTGATTGGGGTTGTTTGCAGGTAAAGGGATATCTGGTAAATTGATTAGATTGCTTTAGTTTAGAGATCCAGCGCAGAAACAGGCCCTTCGGCCCACCATGACCACACCGACCAGCGATCCCCGCACACTAACACTATCCTACACACACACAAAGGACAATTTTGCATTTATACCAAGCCAATTAACCTGCAAACCTGTACGTCTTTAGAGTGTGGGAGGAAACTGAAGATCTTGGGAAAAAAACCCACGCAGGTCACGGGGAGAACGTGCAAACTCCGTACAGACAGCTCCCGTAGTCGGGATCAAACCCGGGTCTCTGGCGCTTTGAGGCAGCGACTCTACCGCTGCGCCACCGTGCCGCCTGAAATGTGAGATGGCAGGAGTTCAGGCCCAGCACGTTTTTGTTTGTCTGCGTGTATTCCGATCGTGTATTTTTGCACTAATATCTTGATATGTTGCACGGTCCTTTTGTGGAATTTATACATAATTTCTGTATGCTTTATGTACACTTTATGTCTTTGTGTAGAATAAAAGAACTGCAGATGCTGCTTTACAAAACTTTAGACTTTAGAGATACAGCGTGGAAACAGGCCCTTCAGCCCACCGACTCCACACCGACCAGCGACCCCGTACACTAGCACTGTCCTACACACCAGGGACAATTTACAATGTTTACAGAAGCCAATTAACCTACAAACATGCACACCATTGAGCTGTGGGAGGAAACCGGAGCACCTGGAGAAACCCACGCGGGTCACGGGGAGAACGTACAAACTCCGTACAGACAGCGCCCGTAGTCAGGATCGAACCCGGGTCTCCGGCGCTGTGAGGCAGCAACACCACCGCTGCACCACCGAGCCGCCCCAAATAGAAGATACAGAGTGCTGGAGTAACTCAGCGGGTCAGGCAGCACCTGTGGAGAACATGGATAGGCCTCATCACGTGCAGGCAGATAAGAGATGGTCTTGGCATGAGGATCGGCACAGACAATGTGGGCCGAATGGCCTGTTCCTGTGCCTGTGCTTTCCACCTTGTATGTTCACACTAATTCTATGTTATTCCACTTTCTCATACACTCCCTGCCACATTAGCAGCAATTTACAGAGGGCCAGCTAACCTACAAAGATGCACGTCTTTGGGATGTGGGAGGAACGGTGATTAGTACGGGTGTCAGGGGTTATGGGGAGAAGGCAGGAGAATTGGGTTAGGAAGGAGAGATAGATCAGCCATGATTGAATGACAGAATAGACTTGATTGGCCGAATAACCTAATTCCTCCTATCACTTATGAACTTATGAAACCGGAGCACCCGGAGGAAACCCACTCAGGTCACAGTGAGAACATGCAAACTCCACACACAGACAGCACCCGAGGTCAGGATCGAACGTGGGTCTCTGCTCTAGAGCAGGTGTAGGGGTAAAATAAAAGCAGCAGCAATGCGGAGTTTCCAGAGCAAGGTCTTTATTTGTTTGCAGGGAGGGGGATTTTCGTTGGGCGAGGTGTAGCTGCTGATGACGAGCTGATGTTGGGGTTCAGCTGCCCCCCCCTGTCCACGGGCTCGAACATCGCTGCTTCAGTCCCCGCTGCAGGGCAGAGATACACATCCTGCTATAGTTAGTTGACAGTTTACACTTTAGAGACACAGCACAGAAACAGGCCCTTCGGCCCACCGAGTCCACACCAACCTGCGATCCCCGCACACTAACACTATCCTACACACGCGGGGGCCAATTTACAACTTACAGAAGCCAATTAACCTACAAACCTGCACGTCTTTGGAGGACCGGGAGGAAACCGGAGCACCCGGAGAAAACCCACGCAGGTCACGGGGAGAACGTACAAACTCCATACAGACAGCACCTGTCGTCAGGATCGAACCTGGGTCTCTGGCGCTGTGAGGCAGCAACTCTACCGCTGTGCCAACGTGCCACCATAGGTTGTGACAGTCACCACTGGCATCAGAAACAGCTCCAGTTGGTGAAGGAACTGCCCCCCCAGTCTCAGAATAAAAGGACGTATCTTTAGAATGGAGATGAGGAGGAATCTCTTTAGTCGGGGGTGGCGAATCTGTGGAACTCATTGCCTCAGAAGGTTGCAGAGGCCAAGTCAGTGGATATTTTTAGATAGATAGATTTTTGATTAGTATGGGTGTCAGAGGTTATGGGGAAAAGGCAGGAGAATAGGGTGAGGGAGAGATAGATCAGCCATGATTGAATTACGGAGTGGACTCGATGGGTTGAAAGGCCTAGTAACTAAGCTCACGTTATATGAGCCGTATTAGGCCAAATACATCCGTCGACTTGGCCTCCACAGCTGTCTGTGGCAATGAATTCCACAGATTCACCACCCTGTGGCTAAAGAAATTCCTCATCTCCTTTCCAAAAGTACGCCCTTTTATTCTGAGGCTGTGCCCTCTGGTCCTCATCCACTCTATCCAGGCCTTTTACTTGAATGAATTCCACAGATTCACCACCCTCTGACTAAAGAAATTCCTCGTCTCCCACCAGTGGAAACATCCTCTCTCTTCCCACGGTGAATCTCTCCTCCTGCTCCCACTCTCCCCCTCCTCACACCACTCGCTCTGGGCCTTGCTGTTACTTTGTTACACCACCCTTGCTGTTACTCTCGATACACCACCCTTGCTCTTACTCTCGATACACCACCCTTGCTGTTACCCCTTTACACCACTCTCTCTATTACTCCCATTACACCACTCTTGCTGCCTGGCTGTGGAATGAACGCACCAACCTGCTCAGGGCCAGTTGCAACAGTCGCAGGTCGGGTCGAAGACGAGGCCTGTGGCGCACTCTTGCACATACGTGCGCCCATTCACGCACTGGTAGTAGACTCTCTTGTCCTGAGGGTCGGCGTGGAAGCCGTTGGACTTGCCGACACAGAAGTTGGGGTTGCCGGGCCTCTTGGTGGGCTGTGTCGGGGTGGCGGTGGACGGTGCGGTACTCGGTGTGCTGGCCGTCGAGGGGGACAGAGGGGAGCCGGTGGGGATGCGGCCGGTGGGGATGGGGCCAGCCTTGCATTCTGGAGAGAAACAAGCTTCGGTTAGTTTGCCGTTTGCATTGAGAATTACCGGTGGCACGGTGGCGCAGCGGTGGACTGGGGGGGTGGATGTCTACGTTCATGTTTATGTAGTTGTCTTGTTGCTGTTTTCTGGTATGACTGTGTGGTAAATCAAATTTCACTGGACCTTAAAAGGTACACGTGACAATAAAGGGCCATTGAACCAATTACTTTCTGGGAGGGGACGCGGGGAGGGGGAGGAGGGGAATGGGGGGGTTTTCCCGGGGAGGGGTGATGTGGGGCGTGATGTGGGGGGAGGGGGGTGATGTGGGGGGGGGGAGGAGGAGGAAGGGGGGGTTACCTGGGGGGGGGGAGAGGATGGGGGGAAGGGGGGGTGGGGGGAGGCAGAGGGGGGGTTACCTGGGTTGCCCCGTCACGGGGAGGGGGGCGAGGGGAAGGGAGTGATGTGGGGGGGAGGAGAAGGGGGGGGGGGTTACCTGGGTTGATGCCGAGACCCGTGTGGAGTTTGCTGATGAGGGGGTAACGGCCCTGGTGACAGAAGGTGCCGCTGAAGTCATCCAGGGACAGGGTCCACACCATGGCCCCTCCAATACCGGTCTTTTTCAGCCATTCGATCTGCAGGGGCGGAGATCCAGCCTCAGTCACCATCACCATGTCTTAGAAACATGAGGGGGGACCTCATAGAAACGTACCCAATAGTGAGAGGCCTGGATAGAGTGGATGTGGAGAGGATGTTTCCACTAGTGGGAGAGTCCAGGACCAGAGGGCACAGCCTCAGAATTAAAGGTCGTTCCTTTAGGAATATGATGAGGAGGAATTTCTTTCGTCAGAGGGTGGTGAATCTGTGGGATTCTTTGCCACAGACGGCTGTGGGGGCCAAGTCAGTGGATATTTGTAAAGCAGAGATAGATAGATCCATGATTAGTCCAGGTGTCAGGGGTTATGGGGAGAAGGCAGGAAAATGGGGTTAGGAGGAAGAGATAGATCAGCCATGACTGAATGGCGGAGTAGACTTGATGGGCCGAATGGCCTAGAACTGATGACATTATGTGTGGAGGAAAGTGTCTGGATCACGGATCTAGAGCAGAAGCAAGAACATACCTTGTTTTCAAAACTCTTTGGGTTATCGTACCCGACCCAGTCCCTGCCCTTGAAGGCGTAGGGAACCATCTGTGGCGCGTCCCATTTCTGTGTGGCGCCATTGAGGAAGAGGCAGATCTGTGGAGAGAAGGAGATGTTGGTGGTGGAGGCCAGGGCCGTTGACAAGATGGTGGCCAAGCCCGCGGACTCTGCACACTACAGCGCAGATGTGGGTCTGCAATCACGCATCACAATCGCTCCCCGCTTTTAAACTCTACTCCAACGGCAGCCTCCCTTCCATCGACTCCATCTACACCTCACGTTGCCTCGGCAAGGCCAGCAGCATCATCCAGGACCACTCACCCTGACCACTTCCTCTTCTCCCCCTATGTTGAATAAAAATGTCGCCATCTGCTTAAACCACACCCCACCGTTCAGCTGACTGTCAACCCTCTAGGAAAACCTGAATGTTGCTGAATGTCATTAACGTTCAGAAGTGGTCAAAAACAATGACAACCCGTTGAAAAATCAATGCAGATAAAACACATTTAACCAGGAAAGTTTTCAAATTCACCAAACTAAAGCCAATTAGTTGGCAGGTCCACATCTGGCAGCAACATCTGGTGGACCGTGAGGGCCACATCTGGGTGAGTTTAGCAGCAGCTGGATGCATCAGTGTGAGGTTTGTGGGAAACATGGACATGACTGAACCAACATGGCTGCCTCATCCATCGAGCTGCTGAACGCAGCCCAACTCACCTCAACTCTGCACGTACATCCACTGTTAGAGATACAGCACGGAAACAGGCCCTTCGGCCCACCGAGTCCATGCCGACCACCGATCACCCGCCCACACTAGTTCTACCTTATCCCACTTTCTCATCCACTCCCTACACTCTAGGGGCAATTTACAGAGGGGCCGAATAACCTACAAACCCAACCGTCTTTGGAATGTGGGAGGAAACAGGCGCGGTCACAGGGAGAACGTGCAAACTCCACACAGACGTTTGCTGAGGTCAGGATTGAGACCGTGGCGCTGTGAGGTAGCATCTCTACCACTGCGCCACCTACAACAATCTTTGGTTGCACTAATTCTTCAGGTTTGTAACACTAGTGTTGTGGTTATTAATTTGTTGAACTTTTTTATCATAGAGTCGTAGCTGATGGAAACAGGCCCTTCAGCCCAACATGCCCCTGCTGACTAAGAAGCCTATGTACACGTCCCACCTGTCCGTGTTTGGCCCAAATCCCTCTAAACCTGTCCCATTCCTGTTCCTGCACCTGCTTTGTTGTGTTTAATTTTGTTACACAGCGGGGAAACAGGCCCTTCAGCCCATCAAGTCCCTGCCGGCCAGCAATACATTAGTTATATCCTATACATTAGGGTCAATTAACCCACCAACCTGCAGGTCTTTGGGAGGAAACTGGAGCACCAGGAGAAAGCTCCCGCAGTCACGGAGAGAACGTGCAAACTCCACACAGACAGCGGGCGTGGTGAGGGTCGGGGGGGGATTGGCGAGGGGTGCGAGTGTTGGGGGAGGGGGTGACTGGGGTGAAGTGGAGGATAGGTACCTCGAAGTAGGCCATGAATCCGGCCTCCTGCGTGTAGTGGGCCTCGGGGCCTTGGCCGGTGGATGGAGCTCCCACCGCCGTGTTGCTGGTGCTGAGGGTGAAGGATCGACCATAGGCCGCGAACCCCACGTTGATCTTGGCCGCCGGAGCCCCGCTGTCCTTCCAGTATTTGATGGTGTAGTCCTGGTGAGAGGGAGGCACCTGAGAACCGCACTGCCCGCAACGCCCGCCCCTTGCCGGGGTCAAACCCCACCGTACCAGCCCCTCGCCCACCTGAACCCTATCCCACCGTAAGGAACGCCAGAGCAAGGTGGGAGTCTACGCCGCGTTGGAACGTTGTCCCAGGAAATAATATCTCCAGGATGTGGGAATGTTGTTCTAGGGATGAATATCTCCAGGATGCGGGATCTCCAGACCAGGGATGGGAATCTAGGCCGGGTGAGAACGTTGTCCCAGGTATGGATAACACAACATCTCAAGAATGTGGGAATATTGTCCCAGTGCTCAATATCTGCAGAATATGGGAACACTGTCTCAGAGACGAATCTCTGGAATGTGGGAATATTGTCCCAGGGGTGAATATCTCCGGGATGTGGGAACATTGGTCCTAGGAGTGGATATTTCTGGGATGTAGGAATGTTCTACCTGGAGCTCGATATCTCCAGAATATAGGAACGCTGTCTCAGGGATGTGGATCTCTGGAATGTGGGAATATTGTCCTAGGGAACTTGGGAGTCCCCGCCATTCGGGAACTCAGTCCTAGGGATGAATGCCTGGGAAAGTGGGAACGTTGTCCCAAGATATCTCTGGAATTCGATAACATAAATCCCTGGGTAAATATATCCGGGATGTGGGAATATTCTCACAACGAGCGGAATCATCTGATGATGCTTGATATCCCTGGAACTTGGGAACTTTATCCCAGTGTTGAACATCTCTGGGATGTGGGAATATTGGTCCCAGAGATGAGAATCTCCAGGATGAGGGAATGCTGATTCTACTGCTCAATATCTCTGGGACTAGGAAACCTATTCCGAGGAATAACTGGGGACATCTCAGTGATGTGGGAACTCTGTTCCCGGTGCTGAATTTTCCTGGGATGTGGGAATGCATTTCACAGGGCTGCCCCCCCCCCCCCCCCCTATGAGAATGCCGACTCGGGAGCTGTGTCGCAAGGATGAGGGAACGCTGGAAATTACTATCTCCAGGAGTTGGGAACGCCGCAAGGTTCGGAGTTCCTGGCTCGGCACGGGGATGGGGGAGAGAGGCGGAGACGGGGGAAGGGTGGGAAGGGAGGGGGGATGTGACGGGACGGTCAACGTTTCTGGTCTACGATCCTCCCCCCCCCTCCCCCTCCCCCCATCAAGGTGAGCGAGACAGCGGCCAACACCAACCATGTTGAAGTACTTGTTGTTGCCCCAGGAGTTGGGCAGAGCGTACAGGGGGCTGTTCTCCCCGGTGAAGGGGTTCCACGAACCGTAGAAATCGTAGGTCATCACGTTGAAGAAGTCCAGCGTTCTGGAAGAGGATTATGGGAAACACTGATAGATCTCCACGTGTGATCAGTACTTGCTCATCAGTTCAATGGAGCAGAACCCTTCCATTGACTCATCTGCATCGGCAAGGCCAGCAGCATCATCAAGGACCAGTCTCCCCCCTCTTCTCCCCTCTTCTCCCCTCTCCCATCGGACAAGAGGTACACAAGTGTGAAAACGCACACCTCCAGATTCAGGGACAATTTCTTCCCAGCTGTTGTCAGGCAACTGAACCATCCTATCACCAACTAGAGAGCGGTCCTGACCTCCCATCTATCTCATTGGAGACCCTCGGACTATCCTTGATCGGACTTTGCTGGCTTTACCTTGCACTAAATGTTATTCCCTTATCATGTATCTGTACACTGTAAATGGCTCGATTGTAATCATGTATTGTCTTTCTGCTGACTGGATAGCACGCAACAAAGGCTTTTCACTGTACCTCGGTACACGTGACAATAAACTAAACTGAAATTGAAACTGAATTAGGATGGACACAAAGAGCTGGAGTAACTCAGCAGGACAGGCAGCGTCTCTGGAGAGAAGGAATGGGTGACATTTCGGGTCAGGACCCTTCTTCAGACTGAGAGTCAGGGGAGAGGGAAACAAGAGATATAGATGGTGATATAGAGAGATATAGAACAAATGAATGACCCGCTGAGTTACTCCAGCGTTTTGTACCTATCTGCAAAACTAAGGATGTATTCCTCATCTTCCCACCTACCTCATTACAGCCCTTGTACTTCTTTAGTTCTTGCACTTTCCCTGCAGCTGTGACAAGTAATCTGCACTCTCCACAAGGCCTGTTGTACGTGTGCACGGTGTGCCTGCACTCACGAGTGTGATATGATGCATAGAAACATAGACAATAGATGAAGGAGTAGGCCATTCGGCCCTTTGAGCCAGCACCACCATTCAATATGATCATGGCTGATCATCCAAAATCAGTTCCCTGTTCCTGCTTTCTCCCCATGTCTTTTAATTTTGTTAGCCCTAAGAGCTAAATCTAACTCTCTTGAATACATGCAGTAAATTGGACTCCACTGCCTTCTGTGGCAGAGAATTCCACAGATTCACAACTCTCTGGGTGAAAACGTTTTTCCTCACTAAGGCATAGATAGATTCTTGATTAGTACAGGTATCAGGGGTTATGGGGAGAAGGCAGGAGAATGCGCTTAGGAAGGAGAGATAGATCAACCATGACCCTTGTCCATGACCTCCTATCACTTGACCCTTAGGACCTTTGCCCCCCTCCTCCCACCTCCAACCCCTCCCAGGTCTCCCCCCCTCTACCTCCCCACCTCCAATGTCTTCCTTCCTGTCTTTCTCCCTATCCCCCTCCCCCCCCCCCCCCCGCCACTCACTCTCCCAGCTGGGGGATCTCGTAGGCCGTCTGGATGGTGGGTCGTCCGGCGGCCACAGCGGCCGAGAGCAGAAGCCGGGGCCGGCCCGAGCTCTTCCCCTCCGCCTCGAAAGCTGCCATCATCTCCTGCAAGGCAGCGGGGGCACAGAATAGTGTGAGTGTGTGTGAGTGTGTGAGTGTATGTGTGTGTGAGTCTGAGTATGAGTGTGAGTATGTGAGTGTGAGTGAGCGTGTGAGGTTGAGTGGGTGTACGCATGTGAGCGTGAGTGTGTGAGGGTGTGTGAGTGTAAGGGTGTGTGAGTGTGTGTGAGTGTGAGTGTAAGTGAGTGAGTTTGTGTGAGTGTGAGGGTGTGTGAGTGGGTGTGAGTGAGTATGTGAGCTTGAGTGAGTGTGTGTGAGCGCGAGTGTGTGTGCGTGTGAGCGTGAGTGTGTTTGTGTGCGTGTGAGCGTGAGTGTGTGTGTGAGCGAGTATGAATGGGAGTATGTGAGCAAGTGTGAGTGTGTGTGAGTGAGTGTGTGTGAATGCATGAGTGAGTGTGTGAGTGAGTGTGAATGTAAGTGTGTGAGCTTGAATTTGTGTGAGTGTGTATGTGTGAGTGTGTATGAGGGTGAGTGTGAGTGAGTGAGTGTGAGTGTGTGTGAGTGAGTGTGTGTGAGGGTGAGTGTGAGTGAGTATGAATGGGAGTATGTGAGCAAGTGTGAGTGTGTGTGAGTGAGTGAGTGTGAGTGTGTGTGTGAGTGTGTGTGAGTGAGTGTGTGTGAGGGTGAGTGTGAGTGAGTATGGATGGGAGTATGTGAGCAAGTGTGAGTGAGTGTGAATGTGTGAGTGAGTGTGTGTGAGGGTGAGTGTGAGTATGAATGGGAGTATGTGAGCAAGTGTGAGTGTGTGAGTGAGTGTGTGTGAATGCATGAGTGAGTGTGTGAGTGAGTGTGAATGTGAGTGTGTGAGCTTGAATTTGTATGAGAGTGAGTGTGTGTGTGAGTGTGTGTGAGGGTGAGTGTGAGTGAGTGAGTGAGTGTGAGTGTGAGTGAGTGTGTATGAAGGAGAGTGTGAGTGTGAGTCTGGGTGTCTCGCTCTCACCTGGGCCAGGACTGTGAAGAGGTGTTTGTCCTTGGATGGACTGCCCCTGGATCCCGGATATTCCCAGTCAATGTCCAGCCCATCAAAGCCATATTCCCGCAGGAAGGTGATGACGGACTCGATGAAGGTGTGTCTATTTCCTGGTGAGGCCACCATGGCACTGAACCTGGAGAGGGTGAGAGGGAGAGAGAGAGGGGGGGGGGGGGGGGGTAACGGCTGGTCAGTGGCTGACCCACTCTCCCCCCCCCCCCCGCCCCCCAATCACCCCCATCCCTAACCCCCTCTTCCCCCACACCCACTACCCCCTCTCCCCTCCTCCCATTACCCCTACCTCTCCGTCCCTCCCCCCCCCCCCCCACAGCCTCCCACTCCCCCCCCCCAAAGTGGACCCCCCCCTGCCCCCCACTCACCCCCTTCCCTAACCCCCCTCCTGGCCCCCACACCCATTCCACCCCCCCTGCCCCCCATGCTCCCCCAACCCTTATCCTCTCCCCCCCCCCCCCCCCCACCCACTATCCCTCCATCCCACTGCCCCTCTCCCCTTCCCCCACTACACCTCCCCCTCCATCTCCCCCCCCCCCCCCCCCCCCCCCACTCACTGCGACGTTCCAAAGTTCCAGCCTCCCACTGAGAGAAGTGTCTTCAGGTTCTTGTTCCTGTTGAAGATTAAACAGATTGTTGGAGAATCGATGGTGAAATTAAAATATATCCATCCCCATCCCGGGAATTCCTCACGTCCCGGTGAACGGAGGAGGCTGTTCCTTCTTCCACAACTGTGGCTCAAGTTTAGTTTAGTTTGGTTTTAGCGACACAGTGTGGAAACAGGCCCCTGGTCCCACCGAGTCTGCATCGACCAGCGATCCTCGCACACTAACACTGTCCTACACCCACTAGGGCCAAAATCTGTATTTATACCAAGCCAATTAACCTACAAACATGTACGTCTTTGGAGTGTGGGCGGAAACCAACGCGGGTCACGGGGAGAACGTACAAACTCCGTGCAGACAGCACCCGTAGTCGAGATCGAACCCGGGTCTCTGGCGCTGTGAGGCAGCAACTCTACCGCTGCGCCACCGTGCCGCCCATCTCTCTCTCTCTCTCTCTCTCGTCTCTCTCCATCTCTTCTTTTCTCTCTCTACCTCACTCTTTTTGTCCCTCTCTCACTCTCTCCCTCAGTCACTGTCTTCTTCATTATATCCCTATCTCACTCTCCCTCTCTCCATCTCTTTCTCGCTCTGTCTTTCTCTCTGTATCTCTCTTTCTCACTCTCTCACTCACACAACTTTAAGGTGAGAGAGGAGAGATCTGATAGGAGCCTGAGGGGCACAGAGGGTGCGGAACAAGTTGCCAGAGGAGGTAGCTGAGGCACGGACTATCACAACATTGGAATTCATTGCCACAGAAGGCTGTGGGGGCCAGTCAGTGGATATATTTAAGGCAGAGATAGATAGATTTTTGATTAGTACAGGAGTCAGAGGTTATGGGGAGAAGGCAGGAGAATGGGGTTAGGAGGGAGAGATAGATCAGCCATGATTGAATGGCAGCGTAGACTTGATGGGCCGAATGGCCTGATTCTACTATTATTTACGATCTTATGATTTATCTATGTTTACAGGGAAGGTAGACACAAAAAGCAGGAGTAACTCAGCGGGACAGGCAGCATCTCTGGAGAGAAGGAATTTCGGGTCGAGACCCTTCTTGAAACGTCAGCCATTCCTTCTCTCCAGAGATGCTGCCTGTCCCGCTGAGTTCCACAGCGTTTTGTGTGAGTCTTCAGTTTAAACAGCATCTGCAGTTCCTTCCTAAAAACATTGATGACAGGTGTGTTTGAACAGCAAGGCACGGTACCTGGACTTGAGCGCATTGAATGAGTGGTAGAGAGTCACGTCGTTCCATTCGTACTTGACGATCTTGTTGTTGCTCATGACGGCAAAGGCATAGATGAGGTGGGTGCACATACAGGGGTCAATGTCATCAGGCACGTACATCGCCGCCCCTGGTCTGTACTGAGCCCAGTTGGCAAAGTAACACACCAGCCTGTAGGCAGAGCCTGGGGAAGAGAGACAGGGGGCGGTCAGGACAATGACTCTGTGGCACTCACACACAAAGCCAAGCCAAGCCAAGCCAAGCCAAGCCAAGCCAAGCCAAGCCAAGCCAAGCCAAGCCAAGCAAGGCTGCAAATGCACAAAGACTCACCCATCTGCAGGCAGGCCAGCAACACCACCGCTGGAACAGAGAACACAGGGTCAGTTCATGCCTTCATACGTTATAGCAGCAGAATCAGGCCACTCGGCCCATTGAGTCTACTACGCCATTCAATCATGGCTGATCTATCTTTCCCTCTCAACCCCATTCTCCTGCCTTCTGCCCATAACCCCCGACCCCCGCACTAATCGTGAATCTGTCAATGTCCACCTGAAAAACATCCATCGACTTGACCTCCACAGCCGTCCAGAAATACCATCAGATTCATCCTGAAAATGCAGGTTTAGAACATAGAACATAGAACACGGAACATGGAACATGGAACATGGAACACGGAACACGGAACATGGAACATGGAACATAGAACATGGAACATAGAACACGGAACATGGAATCTAGAACATGGAACCTAGAACATGGAACATGGAACAAGGAACATGGAACAAGGAACATCGAACACGGACCATGGAACATAGAACACGGAACATGGAACCTAGAACATGGAACATAGAACATGGAACCTAGAACATAGTACATGGAACATGGAATATAGAACATGGAACATAGTACATGGAACATGGAACATAGAACACAGAACATGGAACATAGAACATCGAACCTATAACATGGAACAGAACATGGAACCCGGAACATGGAACCTAGTACATGGAACATAGAACATGGATCATAGAACACAGAACACAGAACATGGAACATAGAACATGCAACATGGAACATGCAACAGTATAGCACAGGAACAGGCCCTTCTTGCCCACAATGTCCGTGCTAAACATGATGCCGAGTTAAACTAATCCCCGCTGCCTGCACGTGATCCATGTCCCTCTATTCCCTGCATATCCACGCTCCTGTCTAAAACCCTGTTACACACCACTATCGTATCTGCCTCCACCACCACCCCTGGCAGCGCGTTCCAGGCCCCCACCAGGAATGCGCACTGTACCTCAAAACTAAACTAAATTGAACTAAACAAGTTATTTTCTGTCAAATTCCCGCATAGACTTGAGAGATGCAGCATGGAAACAGGCCCTTCGGCCCACCGAGTCCATGCCGACCAGCGATCATCCCGTACACTAACACTATCCTGCCCACTAGGGACAATTTACAATTTGACAAGCCAATACTGCACGTCTTTGAGCACCCGGAGAAAACCCACGCAGTCACGGGGAGAACGTACAAACTCCATACAGACAGCACCCGTAGTCGGGATCGAACCCGGGTCTCTGGCGCTGTGAGGCAGCCACCGTGCCACCCCCAAAACTCCTGTTTTACTTGTTTGTTCCCTAGATCTGACAGGAGCAACATTTCTCGCCCAAGTCTTTGTCCAATTCACTCATTGAACCTTTTAGCAAAAAGCTAATGGCCTACACAGGCATCTACATGGAACACCAGCTCACCTGCACAGATTATTAGCTTGGCCATCTTGCAGAGAGTGAGTCATGTAAACCCAGTCGCCCACTTTATATACTGCCATTATCACTATTTATTAATAGAGTTGTGTGTCGAGGGTCTCATGGCTTTGGAAACGTCATCAACCAAACCTTTGTTATTTACAATTTAACATCAGCAAGTATTTGTCTTGATAATTGTATTGTGGACCTTATCTTGATAAATATCTCGAATCTCACGTGGAAACTTGACCTTCTTTAAAACCTCGCTTGTTTCTTTCTAAGAAAAATAATCCAGAACCTTCAAAGGTTGGGAGGACTTTTTACTGGACTTTTTGAGTCATAGAATCGTACAGCATGGAAACAGGCCCTTCGGCCCAATTCGTTCATGCCAATTGAGGTGCCCAACTAGGCTAATCCCATCTGCCAACGTTTAGCCCATATCCCTCTAAACCTTTCCTACCCATGTACTTGTCCAAGTGTCTCATAAATGTTATTGTACCTGCCTTTACTACCTCCTCTGGCATCTTGTTCCATGTGCCCACCACCCTCTGTGTGAAACGGTTGCCCCTCAGGATCCTATTACATTTTGGCCCTCTCCCCTTAAATATATCTTCTGTGGTTTCTGATTCCCCTACTCTGGGTGGAAGGGTGTGTGCATCACCCTATCTCTTCCCCCTCATGATTTTATACATGGCCAACGTGAAACAAAGTCTTCTGTAGAAGTTTGAGACGGGTTCTCTCTTAGAGTGTGTCCCAGTTAATGTTGGAGATAAGAGTTGATCGTGAGTCTTGCCTTTGAGTTAGTTGACCAGAGATGAAACACCACTCCAATCTTCTTTCGTGTCCATCTTCCAAGATTCAAATGTTGACATCGCCATCATCGTTCATCCCGAAAAGGACACGAGCTTCCGATGACAATCAGTGGGAGCCGTCACTTGTCGCACTAGATGATGGTGGCAGCAGAATTAGCTCAGGATACTTCCAGTTTCCAACCCTGTGATGTGGATGCTTCTGCTATGGGGCCACCAATCCAATGGTCCAACCACAGAAAGGCATGGAAGGTGTGGAGAAAAGTGCAAGGTCTGCAATGAGGTAGGTTGGAAGATTGGGATTGCCCAGATCCAGGGCATTCGGGTCTGGAGATACAGAGGGCTACAAGAAGTCCAGATATGACCTTGGTAAGGCCATCAAAAAGCTGGAGGATGAGACGGATGTTCGGCAACTGTGGCAGGGCTTGAATGCAATCACCTCCTACAAGGTGAAATCAGGAGGCAGCTCAAATGTCGGCGAAATATCATTCCCTGACGAGCTCAATGCGTTTTATGCATGCTTTGATAGGGAGAATACTGATGTGCCTTCCCGAGCCCCCTTTTGCTGTGATGGTATTTCAGTCTCAGTCACAGAGGCCGACGTCAGAAGATCCTTCAGGGTGGTGAACCCTCGGAAAGCGTCTGGACCTGATGGCATACCCGGCCGTGTTCTAATAACCTGTGCGGACCAACTGGCTGGAGTTTTTACGGACATTTTCAACCTCTCACTTCTGAGGTCTGAGGTTCCCACCTGCTTCAAGAGGGCATCAATAATACCGGTGCCCAAGAAGAGCAAGGTGACGTGCCTCAATGACTATCGACCTGTGGCACTAACGCCTGTGGTGATGAAGTGCTTCGAGAGGTTGATCATGGCGCATATCAACTCCTACCTCGACAAGAACCTGGACCCACTGCAGTTTGCTTACCGCCACAACAGATCAACGGTGGACGCGATCTCGCTGGCCCTCCACTCCGCTCTGGACCACTTGGACAACAAAAACTCATATGTCAGGCTGTTATTCATTGACTACAGCTCGGCACTTAATACAATCATCCCCTCCAAGCTGGTTACCAAACTCGCAGAACTGGGTCTCTGCGCATCCCTCTGCAATTGGATCCTCGACTTCCTCATTCACAGACCACAGTCTGTCCGTATTGGTGGAAATGTGTCATCCTCGATAACAATCAGCACGGGAGCACCTCAAGGCTGCGTGCTCAGCCCCCTGCTGTACTCACTCTATACTCATGACTGTGTGGCTGGACATAGTGCGAACTCCATCATCAAGTTCGCTGACGACACCACTGTAGTGGGACGTATCACTGATTGGGATGAGTCGGAGTACAGAAGAGAGATCGACCGACTGACCAAATGGTGCCAGCACAATAACCTGGCCCTCAACACCAGCAAAACCAAGGAACTGATTGTGGACTTTGGAAGGGGGTAGGATAGGGACGCACAATCCCGTTTATATCAACGGGATGGTGGAAAGGGTCAAGAATGTCAAATTCCTGGATATTCCCGAAGATCATTCCTAGCACATCAGCGCCTCTACTTCATGAGTCGGCATGTCAAGGAGGACTCTCTCGAACTTCTACAGGTACACAGTAGAGAGCATGGTGACCGGATGCATCGTGGCTTGGTTCGGCAACTCGAACGTCCAGGAGCGGAAAATAATGCAGAAAGTTGTGACCACTGTCCAGTCCATCATCGGCTCCGACGTCCCCACCATCAAAGGGATCTATCGCAGTCGCTGCCCCAAAAAGGCTGCCAGCATCATCAAGGACCCACACCATCCTGGCCACGCACTCATCTCTCCGCTGCCATCGGGTAGACAATAGACAATAGACAATAGGTGCAGGAGTAGGCCAGCACCGCCATTCAATGTGATCATGGGTAGAAGGCACAGGAGCCTGAAATCTGCAACATCCAGGTTCAGAAACCGCTTCTTCCCCACAGCCATCAGGCTATTAACAGACTCTGAACTGTAATAGCCTATTGCACTTTATTCCGCTTGGGGAGTCTGCATCCTCTGGGTTTGAACATTGAATTTTCTCAATTATGTTAACCCTTGCTGTCTCCTCCCCTTCCCACCTCTCCCTCAGCCCTCGGGCCCTGGCATTCCCTCTCTCTCTATCTCTCTCCCCCACCCTAGTCGCACTCATTTTCACACCACAAACAGCTTACAATGGCTTGTTCCCTTTATCATCGATACTTTTTTGCATATCTTTCATTCATTGTTCTTTATCTCTCCACATCACCGTCTATATCTCTCGTTTCCCTGATCCCTGACCAGTCTGAAGAAGGGTCTCGACCCGAAACGTCGCCTATCTCCTTGGCTCCTTAGATGCTGCTGCACCCGCTGAGTTTCTCCAGCCTTTTGTGTACCCCCATTGCACTTTATCTGTTTATTTACATGTATATTGAATTGAACTGAACTGTTCTGTATTTATGCTTACCATATTCCGTTGTGCTCATGCAAAGCAAGAATTTCATTGTCCTATCTGGGACACATGACAATAAACTCTCTTGACTTGACTTGACACCTTTAGATCATGAAAGGTTCTTTCAAGAGTCTGCTAACAGCGGGTAGGAAGCTGTTCCTCAATCTTGCAGGACGCGCTTTCAAGCCAGATGGGAGAGGGGAAAAGATGGAATGACCGCAGTGTGAGTGGTCCTTAATTACTGTATGTAGGCTGCACTCCTGAGGCAATCGGGCCAATGGGGAGGTGGCTGGTTTGTGTGATGGACGGGCTGCATCTAAAACTCTCGGCTGTTTATTTTGGAGACAGCCCAGCGGGTTCTTCAGTCCTGCTTGGGATGGACAATCTAATTGTGCAGGAAGGAACTGCAGATGCTGGCTTAAACCGAAGATAGACACAAAATGCTGGAGTTAACTCAGCGGGACAAGCAGCATCTCTGGAGAGATGGAATGGGGGACGTTTCGGGTCAAGACCCTTCTTCAGATTAGGTTAATCGCCCCTCTGTAAATTACCCCAATGTGTGGGAAGTGGATGAGAAAGTGGGATAACATAGAACCGGTGTGAACAGGTGATCGATGTTCGACATGGACCTGGTGGGTCGAAGGGCCTGTTCCCGATGTTGGGGAAGTCCAGAACCAGGGGTCACAGTTTAAGAATAAGGGGTAGGCCATTTAGGACTGAGATGAGGAAAGTTTGTTTCAGCCAGTTGTGAATCTGTGGAATTCTCTTATAGAAGGCAGTGGAGGCCAATTCACTAGATGTTTTCAAGAGAGAGTCAGATATAGCTCTTAGTGGTAACGGAATCAAGGGCTATGGGGAGAAAGCAGGAACGGGGTACTGATTTTGGATGATCAGCAGGGGGAGGTGCTGTTGTACCAAAGGCAAACGTAACAAACAATAAACTTTACGCCTCCTATGGGCGGCACGGTGGTGCAGCGGTAGAATTGCTTTTCGATTACGGGAGTAACTCAGTGCATCAGGCAGCATCTGTGGAGATCCCTCAAAGGGCCGAATGGCCTACTCCTGCACCTATTTTCTGTTTCTATGTTTCTACGTATCTCTCCAAAATGAAACATAAAAAAACATACATTTCTTTAATAATTCTTTGTGAGATTCGTCCTTAATATTTTTATACTGAAAGAAATACTCTCCTCACCCTGGCTTCAACAATTAAACAATTGCCTTTTGATTAAGTTAAACCAATCTCACTGTCTAAAGTAGGAGTGGGGATTAGATATACTTCAAAATGTACATTATTTTGTAAAAATCTAACTACTATGTACTAACTTCAAGAAAATGAAACCATTTTGTTAATTCTAAAGTTAATTAACCTTTTAATGACTTGCTTGTGACTGCTTTTTGTGGGAAAGCAATTGAATATTTGGTTACAACATGGAGGTTCGCAGTTTCAGCTGATCTTCTAGGATTTAAGAGAGAGTTGGATCGAGCTCTAGGGGCTAGTGGAGTCAAGGGATATGGGGAGAAGGCAGGCACGGGTTATTGAAAGCAGACGATCAGCCATGATCACAATGAATGGCGGTGCTGGCTCGAAGGGCTGAGTGGCCTCCTCCTGCACCTATTTTCTATGTTTCTATGTTTCTAGATGGGTATCCATCATTTGTGACCTTAAGGGCGTCTTGATTTGGGTTAGGTAGGAGAATGTAGATTTGCAGCAATAAGTGGTTGAAAAGCAAGAAAGCATTTTCCGTGCATGTTACTGAAGACGTGGGTATCTACTGCATTTTTCCATATTTCAATTGGATCTTTCTCAACGTCGACTTTAAAATGGCATCTTCTGAGAACTCAATCAATTCCATCTGTAGTTCTTTAGGAGCCTTGGAGACATCAACTAGGTGAGGTTGCAATGCTAATTTGAGTGTGATGTCATGATTCTCAAAGTCATTGTATTCTTTAATTAATAAGCTGCGTATTCTTCAAATGATTCGCATGAATCCTCCTGCTCATCAATGACCTTCACTAACTGGGGAAAACGTTCATCCCAAATTTCATTTTGAAGAAGAGTTTTGAAAATTGATAGTTTTTTTCGAAATGCTTGAATATAGACTTAGTTTTGCCTTGCAAAGAAACATACAAGTCATTTTGCTTTGACATCATATCACACAGAAATGCAGTATTTCTATAGAAATCTTCTTTCAATAATTCACATTGCTTATACTGTTCTTCGTGAAATTTAACTATCTGTTCTCGCATAGATACACATTTGGATAACACCTGTCCCTGCGATAGCCAACACACTTTACAATGATACCGCAAATCCACACAAATGCCTCATCGTCCAACTTTAGCATATTACGAACGATGCCGTGTTGCGTTTGCACAAATACAGTTAACAATACTTATAACTTGTTGCAAAGTGTCACTTAAAATAGTAGATTTAGCACAGAGATGTTGCTGATGCAAAATACAATGAGAGCATCTGGATCTGATAATACCTTTTTTAATCTGTGAAATAAACCCTTCACGTTTTCCTGTCATGGAAGGTGCCCTATCTGTACACACTAAATGAACCAAATCCAGTCCAACTTCACAACATTTATCTTGAAAGTTGTTGAAGAAATCTATTCCTCGTGTTCTACCCATGAGTCCCCAAAGCCAGTATCTCTTCGTAGCAAAGAAAATCTTGTGTTATGGCCCGAATTAAGTATAAAACCTGCAGCGAGTCAGTAGTGTCAGTTGATTCATCCAGGCGATTGAATAATATATATTTTCCTTTTGGAGTATTGTGTGAAGTTGTTCTGTTAAGTTGAGGGCTAATTCATCTTAATCATGCATTTGCAAACCTGCTCAGCTCTTCTGCAAAACCCTCATACATATTCACAAAAGGAAGGACATCTGGACCTCACCTTATCCCCAACTTCCATCTAGGGTCCAGACTCCTTGGAGCTGTGACTCACAGCTTGTAATTTTCACAGAAAGAGGCCAAGCAGGCTTTGCAAATACAGAGATTCTCCATTTTGTGACATCTTTTATTTGGCCGATTACAAAATTTGGATTCATTCAAAAGGCCGCACTTAATGGCCTAGATGGCCGCAGGTTCCCCACCCCTGGTCTAAATAGTCTGTAGAAGGTCTGGGCCCGACACGTCTCCCATTCCTTCTGTCCAGAGACGCTGCCTGTCCCACTGAGTTACTCCAGCATGTTGCGTCTATCTTCACTGTTCCCTGCTGATTTAGTACAATAACCAGTCCAGGCGCCCCCTGGTGGGCTCTGGTAAGCACATACTGTATTTACCACAAGAGACAAAAATGTTGGAGCGGGTGAGGCAGCATCTATGGAGCGAAGGAAAAAGGCGATGTTTCGGGTTGAGACCCTTCTTCAGACTGATGTGGGGGTGGGGGGTGGCCCATAGATGCTGCCTTACCCGCTGAGTTTCTCCAGCATCTTTGTCTACCTTCGATTTTCCAGCATCTGCTGTTCCTTATTAAACCACTGTATTTATCACCATTTAGTATAGTTTAGTTTAGTTTGGTGATACAGCGCGGAAATAGGCCCTTCGGCCCACCAAGTCAGCGCCGACCAGCAATTCCCCCATATCCTCCTCACACGAGGGACAATTTACATTTATACAAGCTAAATAACCTCTTTGGAGTGTGGGAGGATACCAGAGATCCTGGAGAAAACCCACGCAAGTCACGGGGAGAATGTACAAACTTCATACAGACAGCGCCCGTGACCAGGATCGAACCCGGGTCTCTGGCGCTGCAAGCGCTGTAAGGCAGCAACTCTCCCCCTGCGCCACCGTGCCGCCCATAGGAAGCTTAAAGTTTATTGTTTGTTAAGTTTGCCTTTGGTACAAAAGCACCTCGCCCTGCCGCATGCTGTCTCCCTGTATTTTACACAATAGAAACAAGGAACTGCAGATGCTTGGTCAATTCACAAAAGGACACAAAATATTGGAGTAACTCCAGTCTGAAGAAAGGTCCCGACCCGAAGCATCTCCTATCCATGTTCTCCAAAGATGCTGCCTGTCCCGCTGAGTTACTCCAACATTTTGTTTCATCATTGGTATAAACCAGCATCTGGGAGACAGCATGTGGGAGGGGGAGGTGCTTTTGTACCAAAGGCAAACTTAACAAACAATAAACTTTACGCCTCCTATGGGTGGCACGGTGGTGCAGCGGTAGAATTGCTTTTCGATTACGGGAGTAACTCAGCGGGTCAGGCAGCATCTGTGGAGAACATGGATAGGTGACGTTTCACAGAGTGCTGGAGTAACTCAGTGGGTCAGGCAGCATCTGTGGAGAACGTGGATAGGTGACGTTTCACAGAGTGCTGGAGTAACTCAGCGGGTCAGGCAGCATCTGTGGAGAACATGGATAGGTGACGTTTCACAGAGTGCTGGAGTAACTCAGCGGTCAGGCAGCATCTGTGGAGAACGTGGATAGGTGACGTTTCACAGAGTGCTGGAGTAACTCAGCGGGTTGGGGCAGTGTCCAGAAGGGGGCGCTACACTGCTATCAGCCTCTGCCTGCAGCCTGTCCGTTTTTTCTATTAAAAAAAAATGTTAGTTTGTCTAAATAGTTTGTTTGGGGACTCTTTAGTTTTTCTAATTAGGGGAGGGTGGTAGGGTAAGGGGGAAACCATTTCCCAGCCACTTCCTGGCGAGGATGCGATTATTTTCCTACCGGAGACGGGACCAGAGTTTCGGCAGCGGCGGCGCGGCGCTGGATTCACCGTGGAGCAGGCGATACCTACCTGGATACTTCGGGAGCCGCGGACTCCGGTGGGTAGCGGCCGCTTCGGAGGTCCAAGCCACTGAGGTTTGCCTCCCGTTCCGACGTCGGAGTTCCATCATCCCGGCGGCGGGCCACCAATAGCGGCAACTGCGGAGGGCTCTGGAGACCCCGACCACGGGTGAACATCGAGGAACATCGAGGAAGAGTGACATTGGTACCTTCCCTCACAGTGGGAAACTTTTTGATTCTGCTGTGTGGGGATGTCTTATGTTGGACTCTATTGTGTGTTGTGTTTTTTATTTTATTGTATGGCTGTATGTAGCGATGTTACGATACTCACCTTCAGCGGCGCTGCAGTTCTGCCACTGGCCGTGTGCGCGACTTTGCCGCCTTTGGGGGGGGGGGGGGGATTAAAATACCGTTTTCTCCTGCCTGTCGGAGTCGAATTTTATCAGGCTGTTCAGCTGCTGCAGAAAAATCGTTCCGACATCCGTTCTCGTAAGTTTTATTTTAAATCGCGGGACAATTTAATCACTGGAGTAAAATAAAAAGCAACTTCTAACGCCATCAATGCCTACAACGGGAGGGATCTCACGTAGGGGACAAAACGTAAGGTAAGTCGTCTATTTTACATGTAAACCTGCTTCTTAGGATGACTTTAATCCAAATTTCATTGGCGAAAATGTGATTTTGGCCCCATACGAACTGGCAGTGTTTTTCCTGCCGATATGGGCTTCAAATTCACTGTAACCGCAACGTTCCAATCGATCGCGTTCCACAAAATCCCACTCGCAAGATGATTAAAATGCCCATTAATTTACGGGAATTAAACATTAACATCCTTCCATTTGGCCTATAAATTCGTGACAATGAAATTTAAAAATCATGTTGTATTGTGAATTCTTGTGTGAATGTTATTTGGACACTTAGGCTATTTAAAAATGTTAACCTTTCCTTAAGAAATGGATAGATGTTTAGATCTAGTAATTGAATTTTGTAATTAACTACAATTAGGTTAACTAATTATATGCTTTAATTTCAGGTCATCCAAGTAAGATTGCTTCATATTTGTTTCAGAATACTTCAATCTATAATAACTGAAAATTTCATTCAGTTCTCTTAATTTTTAAGAATGTTATGGGCTTTTGACTGTCCTCGATCACAGCTTTTGAGTTAAGTCAATGTAAAAGCAATAGGGAACAAGATGCTAATTTCAGAGTATGAAAATGGCCATAACCTTTTTAATGCTGAAGATATGAAAGAGAATTAGGTGTCAAATTAAACTTCTTTTTATGCTTTATCTGATGGAATAAATTGCAGGCTTGATTTTTAAAATCTCAAAATTTTGTAACATTGCTACTGCATGCAAAAACAAATTTCAGACCTCGGTCTGACAATATAGTGCCATCGTATCGTATATCTGGAGAACGTGGATAGGTGACATCTCAGGTCGAGACTTGAAGAGTCACCTTGTTCTCCACAGATGCTGCCTGACCCGCTGAGTTACTCCAGCACTCTGTGAAACGTCACCTATCCATGTTCTCCACAGATGCTGCCTGACCCGCTGAGTTACTCCAGCACTCTGTGCAATGACACAGCTTGCTGAAGTTGCCATGGCAGTTTGCATTCAGAGTCAGCAACAGACGGGAATGGAGAGGCTGAATGCACAGCGTCTTTTACCCAGGGTGGGGGAATCAAGGACCAGAGGACATAGGTTTTAAGGAAAGAGGGGAAAGATTTAATGGGAACCCAAGGGGCAACCTTTTCACCCAGAGGGTGGTAGGTGTATGGAACATGGAACAGTACAGCACAGGAACAGGCCCTTCAGCCCACAATGTCTGTGCTGAACATGATGCCAAGTTAAACTAATCTCCTCTGCCTGCACGTGATCCATAATCCTCCATTCCCTGCATGTCCATGTGCCCATTCAAAAGACACTTACTATATCTTAAACATCTGAAATGCCTCTATTGTATCTGGCTCTATCACCACCCAGGCAGCGCGTTGTTGGAGGAAGTGGTTAAGGCTGGTTCAATAACAGCATCTACATGACACTTGGACAGGTGCATGGAATATAGACACCAGATGTTTAATGCACAATAACACAAAATGATTGTTTGTTTGTACATATGTGTACCTATGTGTCTATGTGTGTATACATGTGTGTGTGTATATACATAGATAGACACAAAATGCTGGAGTGACGTATATATATATATATATATATGTGTGTGTGTGTGTGTGTGTGTGTGTGTATACATATGCGTGTGTGTGTATATATATCTAGATAGACAAAATGCTGGGCATCTTGGTCTGCATCGGTGAGATGGGTTGAAGGGCCTGTTTCCGTGCTGTCTGATTCATGGAGTACAGTTGGATGATTTAAAGAAATAAAGGAGAATTTAGTTAAAACTGAGCGCCACCATGTCCGCCAGTGGGTGAGAAAGTGCAAAAACATGTGATAGGAACAGAATTAGGCCATTCGCCCCTCCGTTGATCTCTCCCTCCCTCCTAACCCCATTCTCCTGCCTTCTCCCCATAACATCTGACACCCGTACTAATCAAGAATCTGTTTATCTCTGCCTTAAAAACATCTACGGACTTGGCCTCCACAGCCTTCTGTGGCGAAGAATTCCACAGAAGGATTCACCGCCCTTTGACTGAAGAATAGAACTAAAACATAGAACTAGTGTGAACGGGTGATGTCTGTTCGGCGCAGATTCGATGGGCTGTAGAGCCTGTTTCCATGCTGGAGCTCTAAACTAAACATAACTTTTGACTCTTGAGGGCAGAGCAGCGAACATTGGTGGGAATAAAATGCCTGGGTTGCCACGACATCAAGCTCCCACCAGATGGCGGAACGACACAACGTGAAAGTGGTCACTGATCGGCACGTCAATGCAATGGTGCAGACTTTTGAGATACAGCGCGCAAACAGGCCCTTCGGCCCCCCGAGTCCGTGCCGACCAGCGATCATCCCGTTCACTAGCACTATCCTACACACACTACGGGAAAATTTACAATTTACAGAAGCCCAATTAACCTACAAACCTGCACGTCATTGGAGTGTGGGATGAAACTGGAGCACCCGGAAAAAACCCACACAAGTCACAGGAAAAACGTGCAAGCTCCGTACAGACAGCACCCGTAGTCAGGATCGAACCTGGGTTTCTGGCGTTGTATGCGTAGAGTTGTTAACTTGGCCATGAAGGTCCGATGTCCTGGTGACATTTCAGGGCCGGCATGGCCAAGGTTTGGAGGGATATGGTCAAACATTGACAATGGGACCATCTTAGCTGGGGCATCTTGGCTGGCATGGACGAGATGGGCCGATGGGCCTCTTTCCCTGCTCTACAGCTCAATTGCACTCTGACTCCATTTAAAAATAATCTTCATTCTATTAAAATATAGTTTTGTTTACTTTAGAGATACACCGCGTAAACAGGCCTTTCGGCCCACCGAGTCCACGCCGACCAGCGATCCCCTCACACTAACACTATCCCCCTCACACAAGGGCTAATTTTACATTTACCAAGCCAATTAACCTACAAACCTGCACCTCTTTGGAGTGTGGAAGGAAACTGAAGATTTCGGAGAAAACCCACGCAGGTCACGGGGAGAACGTACAAACTCCATACTGACAGCACCCGTAGTCGGGATCGAACCTGGGTCTCCGGTGCTGCAAGCGCTGTAGGGCAACAACTCTACCGCTGCGCCACTGTGACACCCTTAAAGCTCTATAAAAAAAATTTTGAAGATGATTTCAATTTGTTTCAGAGACACAAGGAACTGCAGATGCTGGAATCTTGAGCAAAACACAAAGTGCTGGAGTAACTCAGTGGGTCAGGCAGCATCTGTGGAGGGAATAGACAGACGATGTTTTGTGTTGGGACTCTTCTTTTAGCCATGTTTTACTTGTTTACTCCAAATTAAACAATTGACATCACCCGCTGCCTGCAGCAATTGTTCATATTTTTTAAAGAACGATCCCAGGAATGAGCGGGTTAGCATATGATGTACTCTCCTGTAGCCTGTACTCGCTGGAGTTTAGAAGAATGAGGGGAGACCTCATTGAAACTTACTGAAAGGCTTGGATAGAGTGGATGTGGAGAGGATGTTTCCACTACTGGGAGAGTCCAGGACCAGAGTTCATAGCCTCAGAAATAAAGGACGTTACGTTAGGAAGGAGATGAGGAGGAATTTATTTAATCAGACAGTGGTAAATTTGTGGAATTCATTGCCACAGACGGCTGTGGTGGCAGTCAGTGGACATTTGTAACGCAACGATGGAATTGATTCTTGATTAGTACAGGTGTCAGGGGGTATGGAAGGGTGGGAGATTGCAACCTTCACGTGGTCCACCCTGTTTCAACGAATGCAATCAATTTGGCGTGCACAAACAGAAGGTCAAACAGAACAAGTTGTCTTCCAACTTTAGGCTGTGCACGCCATACGCAAGAAGAAGAAGAAGAAGGGGTTATGGAGAAGGAGAATGGAGATGAGAGGGAAAGATAGATCAGCCATGATTGAATGGCAGAGTAGACTTGTCTGAAGAATGGTCCCAACCCTAAACATCACCCATTCCTTCTCTCCAGAAGCCGCCTGTCCCGCTGAGTTCCTCCAGCTTTTTGTGTCGATCTTCGGCAGGGTAGACCAGATGGGCCGAATGGCCTCATTCTGCTCCTAGAATTCATGAACTTATGAACTGCCTCAGTTTGTTTACTTTGTGTTTAATTATCCCAAGCAGAACAGTTTACCTAACCTCACTCACGATCCTATTTCAAGAGCCATTGTGTAATTGTTTCACCTTCTCTCCTGAGGTGCCCTGTTGATGTGGAACACTCTGACAGAAGGTCCCTGCATAGTTATCACACTGTTGTCACCAGAGGCTTGCCTGGTTAAAATCAGCCCCAACTCACAGAAGGCGTGGGGTCTCCAGAGAGAGACGGGGCTGTTTAACACGTGTCGCTCGCCATAGGTCGTGCAGGGACACGGGCAAAGTCTGAAAACAATAACAAGCTAACTTCGGAAAACAGAAGGTAGACACAAAATGCTGGAGTAACTCAGCGGGTGATGCAGCATCTCTAGAGAGAAGGAATGGGTGACGTTTCGGGTCGAGGCCTTCTCTCCAGAGATGCTGCCTCACCCGCTGAGTTACTCCAGCATTTTGTGTCTATCTTCGATTTAAACCAGCATCTGCAGTTCTTTCGTTACACATTCGGAAAACAGAAATCAGCTCCAATGGAGTGAGGGGCGATTTTATTCAGTTTATCGTCAAGTGTACCTTAGTAAAAAGCTTATACATTGTGTGATAGCCAGTCAGAGGAAAAAACTATACATAGTCGTACAGCGTGGAAACTATGTCCTTCGGCCCAACGTGCCCATGCCGGCCAATATGCCCCATCAACACGAGTCCCACCTGCCTGCCTTTGCCCCATATCCCTCCAAACCTGTCTAAATGTTTCGTAACCATTACATTGCTCCCTGCCTCAACTACCTCCACCAGCAGTTTCTTCCATACACCCACCACCCTCTGTGTGAAAATGTTGCCCCTCTGGTTCCTATTAAATCTTTCCCCCCTCAGCTTAAACCTATGTCGTCTGGTTCGCGATTCCCCTACTCTGGCCAAGAGGCTGTATGTCTACCTGATCTCTTCCTCTCATGATTTTATACACCTCTATAAGATCACCCCTCATCCTCCTGTATCTCCCATCATTCTTCAATGGAAGAACTTTGCAACCACCTGGACTCTTCATAGAACTGGCCGCCCGGCCAAACTGAGCAATTGGGGGAGAAGGGCCTTGGTCAGGGAGGTGACCAAGAACGTGATGGTCACTCTGACAGAGCTCCAGAGTTCCTCTGTGGAGATGGGAGAACCTTCCGGAAGGACAACTATATCTGCGGCACTCCACCAGTCAGGCCTTTATGGTAAAGTGAATGGACGGAAGCCGCTCCTCAAGTAAAATGCACATTACAGCCCGCTTGGAGTTTGCCAAAAGGCACCTAAGCAAGATTCTCTGGTCTGATGAAACCAAGATTGAACTCTTTAGCCTGAATGCCAAGCGTCACGTCTGGAGGAAACCAGGCACCACTCATCAACTGGTCAATATCATACCTACGGTGAAGCATGGCGGTGGCAGCATCATGCTGTGGAGATGTGCAGGGACTGGCAGACTAGTCAGGATCGAGGGAAAGATGAATGGAGCAAAGTACAGAGACATCCTTGATGAAAACTTGCTCCAGAGCTTTCTGGACCTCAGACTGGGGCGAAGGTTCACCTTCCAATGGGCAATGACCCTAAGCACACAGCAATGGCAACGCAGGAATGGCTTCGTGACAAGTCTGTGAATGTACTTGAGTGGCCCAGCCTGAGACCGGACTTGAACCCGATCGAACATCTCTGGAGGGACCTGAAAATATCTGTGCATCGACGCTCCCCATCCAACCTGACAGAGCTTGAGAGGATCTGCAGAGAAGAATGGGAGAAATTACCCAAATACAGGTGTACCAAGCTTGTAGCGTCATACCCAAGAGGACTTGAGGCTGTAATCACTGCTAAAGGTGCCTCAACAAAGAACTGAGTAAAGGGTCTGAATACTAATGTAAATGTGATATTTCAGTTATTTCTTTTTAATTACTTTGCAAACATTTCTAAACACCTGTTTTCACTTTTTTATTATGGGGTATTGTGTGTAGATTGATGATAAAAAAAGAATTTAATAAATTTTAGAATAAGGCTGTAACTTAACAAAATGTGGAAAAAGTGAAGGGGTCGGAATACTTTCTGAATGCACTGTAAATTAGTTTATTGTCATGTTAACAGTAAGAGATCTACTTCACATGACCCGGCTAACAGAATCAAGGGATATGGGGAAAAAGCAGGAATGGGGGTGGACAAACGTGCTGGAGAAACTCAACGGGTGCAGCAGCATCTATGGAGCCGCACCTGCTGAGTTTCTCCAGTTCGTTTGTCCACCTTCGATTTTCCAGCATCTGCAGTTCCTTCTTAAGCAGGAATGGGGCACTGATTTTGGACGATCAGCCACGGTCATATTGAATGGTGGTGCTGGCTCGATGTTTTGCTGCCATGTGTGCCAGACAGAACAATGAAACTCTTACTTGTTGAGGAGTAGTTGGGAATCTGTAAAAAAAACAGGGAAAAACTTCCTGTTTTAAAAACTTCTTCCATCCATCCAAATAAATGTTTGTTATAGTGTTTGGAACAAGCACTTTGCGGGCACTGGGTACATGGATATTCTCCCCTGCTTTGGCCATGAACCAGGGCAGGAATGTACAGGCAGAAGCCAGCGTTGGAACTCCATGTTCTCAGTGACACGCGATCCCCTCACATCTCCTGGGGCACTGGGCGACCTCTCTCTCTCCGCACTGCAGCGTGGAGGTGACCGCACACTGGTGCTTCTCCCCTGCTCAGGAGAGGGTCACCTAAACGCTGCTACTGGGCGCGTCATAAGTCATAGGAGCAGGATTTGGCCATTTGAGTCATCTAGTCTACTCCGCCATTCTATCTATCTTTCCCTCCCAACCCCATTCTCCTGCAGTACCCCGTTCCTGCCTTCTCCCCATAGCCCTTGACTCGGCCCATCAAGTCTACTCCGCCATTCAATCATGTGTGATATATCTTTCCCTCTTTCTCTCTACCCCTTTCTCCTGCCTTCTCCCCGTAATCCCTGAACACCTGTACACTGCCTCACAGCGCCAGAGACCCGGGTTACAAGCCAAAGGGCTTGTTCCTGTGCTGTACTGTTCTATAACCACCACCAGACTCAGGAACAGCTCCTTCCCCTCTGCTATCAGGCTTCTGAACGGTCCTTCCATAAGCTAGGGTACTGTCCGATTCACCTCTACCCCATTGTGGACATTGGGCTTTGTCTCTGGAACTGATGCGCTACGATGCTGAGAACTGTATTCTGCTCTCTGTATCTTCCCCTTTGCTCTACCTATTGGACTTGATGTGAACTTGATCGTATTCTAAGTTCCATGTTTTGCGTTCTACGGAACATTAATAAAATGGGGACTTATTACACAGATACTTTGTGCAGAATGATGCTGACTTTCTGGAGACAGTGAGCAAATATCCTGAGTGTTACTGTGTGGCGCAGTAGTCAGGAGGGAGAACTTCCCTGAAGTCAGCAGAATCTTACAACTACAGACTGTACACTTACAACTTTGAGAACCAGAGGACATCGGTTTAAGGTGAGGGGGGAAAGATTTAATGGAAGCCTGAGGGGCAACTTTTGTTTTTACACAAAGGGTGGTGGGTGTACGGAGCGAGCTGCCGGTGGAGGTAGTTGAGGCAGGGACTAACGCAATGTTTAAGAAACAGTTAGAAAGGATAGGTTTAGAGGGATATGGGCCAAATACAGACAGGTGGGATTAGTGTAGATGTGACACGTTGGTCAGACGGGTCGAAGGGCCTGTTTCCATGCTGTATGACTCTATGAGTGTCTGCAGTTCCTTGTGTCTACTGAGTGGCTCTACATTATATCCAGCACAGAAACTGGCCCTTCAGCCCACAATGTCCGTGCTGAACATGATGCCAAGTTAAACTAATCCCCTCTGCCTGCACGTGGTTCATATCCCTCCGTTCCCTGCATATCCATGTGCCAGTCTAAAAGCCTCTTAAACACCACTATCGTATCTGCTTCCATCACCACCACCCCTGGCAGCACGTTCCAGGCACCCACCACTCTCTGAGTAAAAATCTTGCCCGAACATCTCCTTTAAACATTACCCATTTCACCTTAAAGCTGCGACCCTTAGTATTTGAGATGTCAGCGCTGGGATAAAGGTTCTGACTGTCGACACTTTCTACTCTTCCAATAACTTTATAAACTTCTGAATGGTCTTCCCTCAGCCGCCAACATTGCAGAGAAAACTATCCAAGTGTTCAACCTCCCTTCAAGGCTAACACCCTCTAATCCAGGCAGCATTCTGGTCTGAAGAAGGGTCGCGACCCAAAACGTCACCTATCCATGTTCCCCAGAGATGCTGCCTGACTCGCTGAGTTACTCCAGCACTCTGTGTCTGCCTTTAGCATTCTGGTAAACCTCCTCTGCACTGTCTCCAAAGCCCCCACATCCTTCCTGTAATGGGACGACCAGACCTGCACGCAATATTCCACATGCCCGTTATAAAATATAAATACATGATCCAGACCATCTTATTTATTAAAGATGTCCTAAAAATAGTTCTGAATACATCAAGGTTAAATTGATAACAGCGGGTAAAAATAAGAACGTTATCTGCCCACGGTCATGTTGTCCTTGCTGTGACCCGATTACGTGTTACAGAAGTCTCCAAACTTCAAAGTGTTCTTCACTGGCTGGGACAACTTGATAGTAAAACGTATTTCATAGAACTGTAAGGAAAACACACAAATTGCTGGAGGAACTCAGCAGGTCAGGCGACATCTGAGGAGGGAATGGACAGACGATGTTCCTTTCTGGACTCTACTTCTCACCCAATTGACCTACCGACACGCTAGTCTTTGGGAAACCGAGGGGTATGCACGTACAGGGAGCACGTGCAAACTCCACAGAGACAGCAGCGGAAGTCATGGAGTCATAGAGAGTGGAAACTGGCCTTTCGGCCCATCCTGGCCATGCCCATCCCTATCTATGCTCACCCCACCTGCCCACATTTATAGCAAATCAAATTCCCCCTCACCTGTATCCACCTACCACGTGAGCGGCACGGTGGCGCAGCGGTAGAGTTGCTGCCTCACAGCGCCAGGGACCCAGGTTCGATCCTGACTGCAGGTGTTGTCTGTACAGAGTTTGTATGTTCTCCCCGTGACCTACGTGGCTTTTATCCGGGTGCTCCGGTTTCCCCCCACACTCCAAAGACATTCAAGTTCATAGGTTAATTTGCTTTGGTAAATTGTCCCTCTTGTGTCTTGGATAGTGGGATAGTATTAATGTGCGGGGATCGCTGGTCGGCGTGGTCTCAGTGGGCCGAATGGCCTGTTTCCACGCTGTATGTCTAAACTAAACTGAACCAGGAGTCCCTGACCCAATCCCATCCCCCCCTCTCCTCTCCCATACCCTGTGAGACAGCAGCTCTACCCGCTGCGCCTCTGTGCCGACCCTATGGTGGACAATGGTGGAGCAGGAATGAGAATTCTCTGCCACAGAAGGCAGTGGAGGCCCATTCACTGGATGTTTTCAAGAGCGAGTTAGATATAGCTCTTAGGGCTAACGGAATCAAGGGATATGGGGAGAAAGCAGGAACGAGGTACTAATTTTGGATGATCAGCCATGATCACATTGAATGGCGGTGCTGTCTTGAAGGGCCGAATGGCCTACTCCTGCAGCTATTTTCCATGTTTCTAAGTCTGCATCAAATCACACGGTTGGGGCGGGAATGGCAAGGGTTAATGTTTGGTGGGAGTTGTGTCTTTGATTTCCCACAGCGCGAGAAGACGCACAGCTCCCTTGGCTGTAGAAGCGATAAGATCAACAGTGAGCAGTTCCAAATTAGACCAATGACTCTCAGGAGAAGGCAGTGACTGCTACACAACATTTCAACATCTGATATAATTATCAGCGCTGTTGCAACATGACGCACTCGTGGATTACGTGCCCCAGGTCAGCCTTGCAGTTCTGGCGTTGCTCCAGCCAACGTCTGCACAGATCAATGCCGGAATGTAAACAAACTAGAATGCGGCCAGTGCCTTGCGTCTAATAGAACAAAGCACCCAGTTTAGTAGGGCTTTGTGACAATGCGGGGACCGCTGGTCGGTGCCGACCCGGTGGGCCAAAGGGCCTGTTGCCGCGTTGTATCGAGGAAACACTTTTTCTCACAGAGAGTTGTGAGTCTGGGGAATTCTCTGCCTCAGAGGACGGGGAGGCCGGTTCTCTGGATACTTTCAAGAGAGAGCTAGATAGGGCTCTTAAAGATAGCGGAGTCAGGGGATATGGGGAGAAGGCAGGAACGGGGTACTGATTGGGGATGATCAGCCATGATCACATTGAATGGCGGTGCTGGCTGGAAGGGCCGAATGGCCTAATCCTGCACCTATTGTCTATAGAATGTCTAAAATAAAATCCAACTATGGGTTGGGTGAGGTGGGTGCGGAGGGATGAGAGGCAGGTATTTCACCACTTTTTTCTCTCTTTTTCTTTTTGTTCCTTTTTTTTCCTTTTCTTCTTTCTTTCTTTTATCCGCTCTGTGGCTACACTACACTGGTAGTCCAGGGGTCCAATCTTTGCACCTCCCACTTTTTCTCTCTCTTGTTCTTTCTCTTTTCTTTTCCTTTATTTTAAAGCTAAAAAGACAAAATTGAATCTGTACAGTAACTGTATAATTTTATATGCCGTTTGTTCTACTTGTACATTTGCTTCTAATAAATAAAAATAAAAAATTAAAAATTAAAAAACTTTTTTTTTTTTAAATCTCCGTGATATATATGTTTAGTTTTTAGTTTAGTGATACGGCGCGGAAACAGGCCCTTCGGCCCACCGACCGGCAATCCTCGCACACTATCACTACCCTATACACACTAGGGACAATTTTTACACTTTTACCAAGCCAATTAACCTACAAACCTGTACGTCTTCGGAGCGTTAGAGGAAACCGAAGATCTCGGAGAAAACCCAAGCCGGTCACTGGGAGAGTGTACAAACTCCGTACAGACAACACCCATGGTTGGGATGGAACCCGTGTCTCTGGTGCTGTGAGGCAGCAACTCTACCGCAACAACTCCCTCTTAAGTGTAACTTCATAGGTTCTAGGAGCAGAATTAAGCAATTAGGCCCATGAAGTCTACTCTGCCATTCAATCATGGCTGATCTCTCCCTCTCAACCCCATTCTCCTGCCTTCTCCCCATAACCTCTGACACCCATACTAATCAAGAACCTATCAATCTTTGCCTTTAAAATATCCATTGACTTGGCCTCCACAGCCGTCCGTGACAATGAATCCCACAGATTCACCACCCTCTGACTAAAGAAATTCCTCCTCATCTCCTTTCTAAAGGTACGTCCTTTTACCCACTCTCCCGCCAGTGGAAACATCCTCTCCACATACACTCTATCCAGGCCTTTCACTCTTCTGTAAGTTTCAATGAGGTCCCCCTCATCTTTGGCCTCCACAGCCGTCTGTGGTGATGAATTCCACAGATCCGCCACCCTCTGACTCAGTCTACCCCCTGCCACTGGAAACAAACTCAAATCGAAGCTCAATTATGGATGTTTAAAAAAAAATCCTTATCTGCCAAGAACTGTTTACAATCCGTGTTCTAGGAATAGACTGTCTGAATCCCGGCAGCTCCAAACACTGACGTTTGCTACAATTAACTACAAGTTATTTCAGCTCATGTAAAGCTTTCTTTTTCCGCTTGCCAATGCAAGGTGGCACAGTGGCGCAGCGGTAGAGTTGCTGCCTAACGGCGCCAGGGACCCGGGTTCGATCCCCACTATAGGTGCTATCAGTACGGAGTTTGTACGTTCTCCCTGTGAACTGCGTCGGTTTTCTCCGAGATTTTCGGTTTCGTCCCACACTCCAAAGACGTACAGGTTTGTAGGTTAATTGGCTTGGTATAAATGTAAACTGTCCCTGGTGTTTGTAGGATTGTGTTAGTGTTGGGGGATCACTGGTCGGTGCGGACTCGGTGACCCAAAGGGCCTGATTCCGTGCTGTATCTCTAAACAAAAAATTAACAATCTTTCTTGCCCAGGCCAGAGGATTAATTCCAGCATTGATTAGTTGTCACAGGAGTGACACTCCCCAAGTACATTATCAGTTGGTGATAGGTACAGAGTGCTGGCGTAACTCAGTGGGTCAGGCAGCATCTGTGGAGAACATGGATAGGTGACGTTTCACAGAGTGCTGGCGTAACTCAGCGGGTCAGGCAGCATCTGTGGAGAACATGGATAGGTGACGTTTCACAGAGTGCTGGGGTAACACAGCGGGTTACGCAGCATCTCTGGAGAACATGGATAGGTGATATTTCGGGCCAGAAAGCCTGAAGATGGGTATAGATGATGTTTTGGGTCGGAACCCTTCTTTTAGTTTATTTAGTTTAGAGATACAGCATGGAAACAGGCGCTTCGGCCCACCGAATCGGCGCCAACCAGCGATTCCCGCACATTAGCATCCTACATACGCTAGGGACAATTTACAATTTATGAAAGCCAATTAACCTACAAACCTGTAACAACTTTGAAGTGAGGGAAGAAACAAGAATCCCCAGAGAACACCCATGCAGGGGAGAACGTACAACCTCCGTACAGACAACACCCGTAGTCGGGATCGAACCCGGGTCTCTGACGTCGAGAGGCAGCAACTCTACCGCTGTGCCACCGTGCATCCATTCAGGATCACCGTTCAGATTTAATTTCTTCAGTTGAGGAATTAGCTGCTCACTGCGGGCGGCACAGTTGCGTAGCGGGTACAGCTGTTGCCTCACAGCGCCAGAGACCCCGGTACGATCCTGACCTCAGGTGCTGTCTGTGTTCTCCCTGTGACCACGTGGGTTTCCTTCAGGTGCTCCGGTTTCCTCCCACATTACAAAGACGTGCGGGTTTGTTGGTTAATCAGCCCCTCTGTAAACTGCCCCCTAGTGTGTAGGGAGTGGGTGTGAAAGTGGGATAACATAGAACCAGTGTGAACGGGTGATCAATGGTCGGTGTGGACTCGGTGGGCCGAAGGGCCTGTTTCCATGTGGTATCTATAAATCGATCACATTGAGTGTAGATGTTGTGGTGTTATGTTACCATTGTACGTAACACTGGTCAGGCAACACCTGGAGAATTTCATTCAGTTTAAGTCACAGGAAGGATGACGTTAAGCTGGGAAGAGTGGAGAAGATTTACCCGGATGTTGACAGGATTGGAGGTCCTGAGCTATAGGGAGAGGTTGGGCAGTCTAGGACTTTATTCCTTGAAGCGCAGGAGGCTGATGAGGTGCTATGATAGAGGTGTAGAAACTCATGAGGTGAATAGACAGGGTGAATGCAGATCTATTTATACTTCATGCTGCCCGGAAACGCAACCAACATAACCAAAGACGTTCCACCTCAGTCATTCCTTCTTCTCCCCGCTCCCATCTGGCAGGCACGGAAGCTTGAAAGCGCACACCCTCTGTTATCAGGTTTCTGAACAGTCCTTCCATAAGCAAGGGTATTGTCCGATTCACCTCTACCCCATTGCAGACATTGGACCTTGTCTCTGGAACTGTTGTGCTACGATGCTGAGTACTGTATTCTGCTCTCTGTATCTTCCCCTTTGCTCTACCTATTGGACTTGAGTTTGTCTTGGCTGCATTTATGTACGGTAAATCTGATCTGTTTGGACAGCATGCACAGCAAAGCTTTTCACTGTACTTCGATCCACTTGACAATAAGAAACCTCAACATAAATTCTTTTAAAACGCCTTCCTCTCTGTTCAAACCTAGCCTTCTTGTGTTGTGATAACCATACCATGGGAAAAACATTCCAACTATCTACTCTATCTATGTCTCTTATAATCTTATACACTTGTTTACCTACCTAAAAATAACCCCCCCCACCAGCGTGGAATGTGACCTCAATACCCTTACAAACTGGTTAGATTGCAACACGCCAACATCAGGGCAGGACAGGGGTGCAGCGGAAGAGCTGCTGCCTCACAGCACCAGAGAACCGGGTCTGATCCCGTCTACGGGTGCTGTCTGTACAGAGTTTGTACGTTCTCCCCATGACCTGCGTGGGTTTTCTCCGGGTGCTCCGGTTTCCTCCCACATTCCAAGACGTACAGGATTGTAGATTAATTGGCTTGGTAAAATTGTAATATTGTCCCTAGTGTGTGTAGGGTAGTGTTAGTGTGCTTGGATCACTGGTCAGCGTGAAGTCTGTGGGCTGAAGGGCCTGTTTCTGTGCAGTATCTCTAAACAAAACTAAACTAAATTAGATTTGCAGCGAGACAATTATTGGTACTTTTTTTTCCCGTTTTTATGGATACAGCGCGGAAACAGGCCCTTCGGCCCACCGAGTCCGTGCTGACCAGCAATCGCCCCGTACACTAACACTATCCTCCACACACTAGGAACTATTTACATTTATACCAAGCCAATTAACCTACAAACCAGCACGTCGTTGGAGTGTGGGAGGAAACCAAAGATCTCAGAGAAAACCCACGCAGGTCACGGGGAGAACGTACAAACTCCGTACAGACAGCACCCATAGTCGGGATCGAACCCGGGTCTCTGGCGCTGTGAGGCAGCAACTCTACCGCTGCGCCACCGTGCCGCACTTGAACAGACAAACTTGGAAACTCACAGTCAGCATTGCTGCAGAAACATTTGGTCGGGAAACTAGTTACGTAAATAATAAAGTATTCAAACACAGAAATCATATAGCCCAGGGCAAATATCGCCAGTCATATTTTCCATGTGGGGTGTTGAGCAACTTTTGACATATTACCAACAGTAAACAACAAAAATACTGTTGGCCTAGTTAGTTTTTTAATCCACAGTACACCCTTAAGAAGGATTTGGATTAAACACTCCCCATGTACAAGAAATGTGTAAGCAGAAAGACAAGTTGTTGCAACATATTTAAGTTTACATTTATTAATGTCACGTGTACCAAAATGCAGCGGAAAGCTCGGTTTTGGATGCTATCCAAACCGATCAGATAATACTTGATTGTATTTACGTATGGTGATATCTGATCTAGAAGGGTCGCAACCCAAAACATCACCTATTCTTCTTTTCCAGAGATGCTGCCTGACCCGCTGAGTTACTCCAGCACTCTGTGAAACGTCACCTATCCATGTTCTCCACAGATGCTGCCTGACCCGCTGAGTTACTCCAGCACTCTGTGCTTTTCTGCCCCTCTGTTAACAAGCTTCCGAACGGCCCTTCCATAAACTAGGCTAGTTTCTGATTCACGTCTCTACTCCATTGCGGACATTGGACTTTGTCTCTGGAACTGATCCTCTACGATGCTGAGAACTATATTTTACTTTGGAGTCACGCGAGTGACTACGTGAAGACCCCGCCAGCACGCATGCGCGACATATCGTCGAACGCATTGCGAAGCGACGGGCAGGGAGGAGGGTCGCCCCTCCACCGGTAAGTTTAAAACGGACCTACAGGTGAATATTTACTAACCTGAGGTGGTTTTTCAGGCACTCTGTTGTGTTTTTTGTTACTGAGTACTCCACCATGGACAAATCTCGAACCAAGTCCAAACGGGCCGCTTCGAGACTGACTGCGGAGGATCGCGGGAACGCGGGCGGTCAGCAGTGGCCGGCTTCTCCAGAGCTGCTCGTTGAACAAACAGCAGCCCCCGACTTGATGCTGCAACAGCCTACAGGAGCACCACGGACAGGCGCCAAAGCCACCCGGAAGTCAGGCAATCCCGTTGACTCGGCAGGGTCCGGGCTCGAAGACTCGCCGTTCGCGGGCAGCGACGGCGGTCGATTATCCCGCATGGAGTAGATGGTGGAGCAGTTGCTCCAACGTGACCTACTGCAGCAGGAGTCTGGTCACCGTGGGTCTCCTAGCAGACCCACGGCAGTACCCTTTACAAGGCTGCCAAATGTCTCACCCTCTTCGCAGGGGAGCATAAGGAGTCAGGTCTGGGCTGACTGAAGATGGGGACTTGGCAGAAGAATCCAACGTGCTAGGGGTGCAAGAGGAGGAGCTACTCGGGATGGTGTCCAAGTTTGCGATGCCCTCACAGAAGGGACTGCCGTTGCAGCCACAGCTGGCAGCCAGTATAAATTATCTAATAACTCATCAGCTACAAGAACAAGCTATGAATGACACGACAGCCAAATACCTAGCTCCAGAAAACTGCATCTCCCTCAAAGTGCCTGCGGTAAATAACCCCATCTGGGGAAATATCAGTCCTGGCATTAGGAGCCAGGAAGTCAAACTACTGGCCTCTGTATTACAGCTTTTGCCAGGTCAGTGGACGGGAAAGACATGTTGGAGGAGCAACAGGATGCTGTGGCACTCTTCTGTAGTGTACAGTTTGAGATCAACTGTTTCAGGAAGAGTGCCATCCGACCTACACTAAACCCAAAGTTGTGTAGAACCAGCAGCGCACAGCCGCCTACTCTGTTGTTGGGGGACAACCTGCCCAAACAGGTAAAAGACCTCGACGAAGAGGCAAAAGCCGTCGGCATGATTAAGGTGCCGGCCGCTACCAGGTCCTCATATATTTGGCGGCAGCACCCCTACGCATCCACCAGCAGGCCGCGTTATCACAGCGAAAGAAAAGCTGGTGAAAGCTCGAAGGCCGTACAACCTACACAAAGGTCTTTTTCAGGCCATGTCCCAGAACGGCCTTCCTGTAAGATGCGCCAACCCCACACCACAATGCCTCCACCTCCCAGGAACCAAGGACGGAGAAAATCAACACAGCACCACCGGTAACCATGGAGGTAGGTGGGTCTTGTTGCCTTCGGAACATAGCATGTGTAACTTCTTCACAGGTTGGGGGAAGGTTACACTTGTTCAGGGATGCATGGAGCTCTATAACTTCTGATCATTTCATACTGCACAGTATTCAGGGATACAAAATTGAATTTGTTGACAAACTCCTCCTTCCGGTTCAACATGCACCTAGCCGAAAGTTTGTGCTTTCACAAAAAGAGAAAGTGGAAGGTCATGCAGAACTGTTAAGACTACATACAAAAGGAGTAATAGAGAAAACCAAACACGAATCTCTTGAGTTTGTATCAAACATCTTCACCAAAAATAAAAGAGATGTTGGATGCCGCATCATTATTGATTTGACACAACTGAATACTTTTGTGCAGTACACCCATTTCAAAATGGAAACTTTTGTTACTGCTAAATAACTAGGTTCCAAGGGGTACTTCATGGCTTGCATTGATCTAAAAGATGCATATTACTCAGTACCTATAGACAAAGATCACCGCAGATATTTGAAATTTATCTGGATGGGGCAGCTCTGGCAGTATAAAGCACTGTCTAATGGATTAACATCAGCCTCCAGACAGTTTACTAAAATATTGAAACCAGCATTGCCGTTTCTTCAGAAACAAAAACATATTGTCATGGCATATCTTGGTGACATCCTAATTGTGGGGAAAACCTTGGAATTGGCTAAATTGACTGTCTCAGCCACCAAGCTCCTATTTCAAAAATTGGGATTTATCATCCATCCAGACAAATCCAAGTTAATGCCTTCTGTGACTATGGATTATTTGGGGTTCATGAATGGCTCTGTTCATATGTCTGTCACCTTGCCAAAGGACAAAGTAACAGACTTGATAGAGGCATGTAACAGCCTTGTTTGCGTCAGTAAACCATCTATTCTGCAAGTAGTCAGGGTAATTGGGAAGCTCGTGGCTGCCTTTCCAGCCACACAATTTGGACCCTTACATTACCAAAATCTACAAAGGGCCAAAATTGCAGCACTCAAACACCATGCTGGCCACTTTGACAGGCCAATGCAATTACCCGCCAAAGCAAAATTGGAATTGCGAAGGTGGATTAACAATGTTCAAAATTGCTCTAATCCCATCACAGTCACAAACCCTTCGGTTGTGTTACAAACTGACGCCAGCGCTCACGGCTGGGGAGCAATCGATACCACCTCCAGTTGTGGTGGAATACACACGAGTTAACCTTACTTCAGACGCTGGGTATCAATCAACTAGAGATGTTGGGAGAGTTTCATGGACTTCGGGCTTACTGTTCAGACATGCACCATCTGGATGTTCGCCTACAAATTGATAACACCACCGTGGTGGCATACATTAATCATATGGGTGGAATTGAGTCGATATCTTGTGATGAATTGGCCAATACAATCCGGGTAAGCTCAATACGGTGGCTGACACTGTTAGCTGGGAGAAGGTAACAGGGAAGCAAACTGAGATAAAATGTAATCGAGGACAGTCAGACTGGTCGGAGAACTGAGAAGGGGGGAGGGACAGAGAACAAGGGTTACTTGAAGTTAGATAAGTGAATATTTCTGGAGAACATGGACAGGCAACGTTTTGGGTCGGGACCCTTCTTCAGGCAGAGGGGAAGAAGCTGTTCTTGAGTCTGGTGGTGGATGTAGAGGCCTGTTGAATATTTCATGCTTCTCTCTGCCCAAATCATTGTTCTTGAGGAAGTTACTGGTTACCCGTGGTGATAGGTAACTGCAGGGGAAATAACATGCCTTTCTGTCACCGTCTTTCACTTCCCCTGGAAAACCCAGGGCGGCTGCAACTGATGAAATGTGATCGCTTTCAGAGTAAAGGATGTGACGAAGTCTTTGTGTGCAGCTGGGTTGCTTTAACTCAAGAATCAAGTGTTTACACTTCAGGGATACAGCGCGGAAACAGGCCCTTCAGTCCACTGAGTCCACGTCGACCAGCGATCATCCCGTAGACTATCTTACACATTCAAGGGACAATTTTACTGAAGCCAATTAACAGACAAACTGTACGCCTTTGAAGTGAGGGAGGAAACTGGAGCACCTGGAGGAAACGCAAATTGTCACAGAGAGAATAGACATTAGACAATACACAATAGGTGCAGGAGTAGGCCATTCGGCCCTTCGAGCCTGCACCGCCAGTCAATGTGATCATGGCTGATCATCCCCAATCAGTACCCCGTTCCTGCCTTCTCCCCATATCCCCTTGACTCTGCTCTCTTGAAAGTAAGAACTCTGTACAGGGGGTGGTGGGAGTATCAGTACCTACTACGTTCTGGTGAGCTGAAGCAAAGCAAGAATTTCATTGTCCTATCCGGGACACATGACGATAAACTCTCTTGAACTCTTGAACAGACAGAACCCGAGGTCTGGATCGAACCTGGGACCCTGGCGCTGTCAGGTAGCTGCTCTACCGCTGCTCTACCGCTCTACAACAACATTCTAACTTGCTACAGCTTCATGCAATAACACTGAGATAATATGCAAAAGTAAATAATAGAATAATTCAGTGATTGTAGGCAACCACAATAGTGCACAACTCTTAAGTCCGTAGTGCAACCAAACAGAGTCCATGTTGGGTCCAGTTGGTGGGGTTGGTGTTGTGCAGTGTTCAGGTATTTCGAGGTGGAGAGACGTTACAAAGGGAGGGGTGAGGGTGTGGAGGAGATCGACAAGCTTGGAGTCAGAGTCATACAGCACGGAAACAGGCCCTTCGGCCCAACTTGTCCACACTGACCAAGATGTCCCATCTACTCGGAGCCCATTTGACTGCGTTTCGCCCATCTCCCTCTAAACGTTTCCGATTCATGTACTTGTCCAAATGTCTTTTAAATGCTTAGTGCAGCGATCTGAAGAAGGGTCTCGACCTGAAACGTCACCCATTCCTTCTCTCCAGAGATGCTGCCTGGCCCGCTGAGTTACTCCAGCATTTTGTGTCTACCTTCTTTAAAGTGATGTTATAGTACCAGCCTCTGCTGCCTCCTTCCATACACCCACCACCCTGTGCGTGAAAAGATTTCCCATCAGGGTTCCTGTTCAATCTTGCCCCTCTCTCCTTAAACCTATGTCCTCTGGTTTTTGATTTCCCTATTGTGTGCATTCACCCGATCTATTCATCATTACTTTATACACCTCTATATGATCACCCCTCGGCCTCCTGCACTCCAAGGAACCTCACGCTAGACTCATGCACCTCCACAAATCAATACAAGATATTGAGAATTCTTCAGACTAAAGATGGGTCTTGACCCCGAAACATCACCCATTCCTTCTCTCTGGAGATGCTGCCTGTCCTGCTGAGATACTCCAGCTTCTTGTGGCTATCGCCGGTTTAAACCAACATCTGCAGTTCCTTCCTCTACAGATCAACATATCCTTTAGTTCCTTTCTGCAAAATCAACTACTATAACATTAAAAATACATTGGACAGTTATATGTAATTGCACCTGCCTCAACGACCTCCTTGAGCAGCTCGCTCCATATTCCCTTCATCCTCAGTAACTAAAGGGTTAAATGTAGAGCTCTCTCTCTTTCTCCCCTCTTTCTCTCGTTTCCTCTCACTCTCTCTCTCTCTCTCTCTCCCTCCCTCCTTCCATCAATGAAATCTTCATCCCAATGGTTGGCTAATCTGCGGACTGAACAAAAGACTGCATTACGCCGTTGAACATTGTGGTATCAGTTTGTGGTGTCGGTACGTAGTGGCTTCAGTTTTGTTTCTGCCTTCATGCTGGTGACACACATAAGTCAAGATAACATGAGAGGAAATGTGGAGGAAGGAACTGCAGATGCTGGTTTACACCGAAGATAGACACAAAGTGCTGGAGTAACTCAGTATTTCTGGAGAAAAAGAATAGGTGATGTCTCAGTCTGAAGAAAGTGCACAACTTCACAAGTTACAGGAGTAGGATTAGGCCATTCGGCCCATCAAGGCCACTCCACCATTTAATCGTGGCGGATTTCTGCCTCCTAATTCAATTTCCCTGCCTTCTCCCCGTAACCCTTGACTCCCATTCTAATCAAGAAGTTGTCTATCTCTGCCTTAAAAATATCCACTGACTTGGCCTCCGCAGCTTTCTGTGGCAGTGAGTTCCACAGATTAACTACCCGAAAGGTTTTGAATTGAAAGGTCACCTATAAAGTCAGGGGTTATGAGGTGAAGGCAGGAGAATGGGGTTAGGAGGGAGAGCGCGATCAACCGTGATTGAATAACGGAGTGGACTTGATGGGCCTAATTAAATGATTCTGCTCCTATCACATATGACCTATTCCTTTTCTCCAGAGATGCTGCCTGACCCGCTGAGTTACTCCAGCACTTTGTGTCTATTAACATTAGAGGAAGGCAGACACTCAGCGGGACAGGCAGCATCTCTGGGGAGAAGGAATGGGTGACGTTTCGGGTCGTGACCCTTCTTCAAACATTAGAGGAAGGTTTTTCCGGTCAGTGAAGGATGATGGCCGCTCCGCATTTAACAGGGGTGGCGGTAGCTGATTACCATTCAACTTCTGCTGAAACCCCTTCTGACTGACGGGCGCTTTGTTCCGCATGGTCCGCACTGTGTACACTCCCACCACACACAACCTCCAGAGCTCCCCCCCCACCCCCTGCAGGAAACAACGAGGGAGAAGCTGACAGGGTGAGTTCCTGCAATCGAATGGAAACCAAATCTCCAAATAAGGACAGGCAAGTTCCGCCACAACAACAAGCCAGCTGTCGGCATCAGCAGCGGCTGCCAATTCCACAGCCTGCAGGCGGGTAGGCCCAGAAATCTATCTGGCCTCCTTCGAGCCCACAGAGAGTGCCTGTGACAAACAGAGGAGCAATTAAAGCTTTGTCTCGACCCGAAACGTCACCTTATTCATCTTCTCCCGAGGTGCTGCCTGTCCCGCTGAGTTACTCCAGCTCGTTGTGTCTGTTTATTCCCTCTGTTTACTCTGGCACTCTCCCTATCTCTTCCCCTCATGATTTTATACACCTTTATACTGTAAGATGGGTGTCAGGGGTTATGGGGAGGAGGCAGGAGAATGGGATTAAGAGGGAAATATACGGCAGTCATGATTGATTGACGGAGTAGACTTTATGGGCCGAATGGCCTAATTCAGCTCCTATCACTTATGAACTTGTGAAATGTTTAAGAAGGAACTGCAGATGCTGGAAAAATCGAAGGTAGCCAAAAATGCTGGGGAAACTCAGCGGGTGAGGCAGCATCTATGGAGCGAAGGAGTGACTCCAGCATTTTGTGTCAGTCGTTTTCCTTGCACTCCCCATTTCTGGGGGTGGTGTCACAAATTCTTACTCTTAACTCTTTCATTATTCCGTTCTCAAGCTTTGTTTTTCAGATTACTCTGCAATCCTGCACCATTCTGTTGAGTTGCACTGAGTGTCATAGAGTGATACAGCGTGGAAACTGACCCTTCGGCCCAACTTGCCCACACCGGCCAACATGTCCCAGCTACTCTAGTCCCACATGCCAACGTTTGGTCCATATCTATCCAAACCTGTCCTACCCATGTACCTGTCTAACTATTTCTGGCAGCTCGTTCCATACACCCACCACCCTTTGTGTGAAAAAGTTACCCCTCTGATTCCTATTAAATCTTTTCCCCTTCACCTTGAACCTATGTCCTCTGGTGTGTTTATTGTTGTATTTGTTATTACTGCTTACTCTGTGAACTTTCTGTGTACAAGGTACCCTGATATATATATGGCAATAAATTAACCTGAATCCAATTCTAAATCTGTGGATGTTCAATTGTTCAGTTCATTGAAAACTGAGGTGGGTAGATTTTCTCAGGGAATCACAGGGTGAGTTGAAAGTGTAGGAAAATAGAAAACAAAGACACAGTGCTGGAATAACTCAGCGGGTCAGGCATCATCTCTGGAGAACATGGATAGGTACAAAGTGCTGGAATAACTCAGCGGGTCAGGCAGCATCTCGGGAGAGCATGGATAGGTACAAAGTGCTGGAATAACTCAGCGGGTCAGGCAGCATCTCTGGAGAACGTGGATAGGTGACGTTTTGGGTCGGGTGCCTTCTTTGCCAGAAATTGGAGCTGAGGTAGATTATCAGCCATGGCCTAGATTAATAATAGTGTGGGCAGGATGGGCTGAAGGGCCTGAATCTGCTCCACTTTGCCAATCATACTTCAGCGTAAATCTATTGCTAGGGCCCTGACTGTTTAGCTTGTTTTCAATCAGAAGGAGCAAGGAAGATTAATTGGTTCTAGTGCAAACTCTTTGAAGCATTGTGAACATTTGAGAAATAATTCATCATAAGGTATTTAAATGTTTCGTAGCAGGTGGTAACTTGTTCATGCACAAGGTCATTACAACAATGACCCTCTGCAGGCGAGGCGAGGCGAGGCAAGGTGAGGTTCTCAATTTACATTGAAGTTGCCCAACTGAACAGGGCGGGGACAGGGCAGTGTGGAGTTCAGAGTGTAATCGATTTTAACACAACAGCTTCTTCCCTTGCACATTCTCCCTGTGTCCCGCGTGGGTTTTCACCAGGTGCACTGGTTTCCTCCCACACTCCAAAGATGTGTAGGTTTGTAGGTTGACACAAAATGCTGGTGTAACTCAGTGGGTGAAGCAGCATCTCTGGAGAGAAGGAATGGGCGATGTTTCGGGACGAGGGAGTTACAGAGATATGGAAGTGTAAGGTGTGAAAATGAACCAAAGGTGATGGAGATGAAGGAACATGTAGAATAGATCATTGTTAGCTAGGAGAAGGTAACAGGAAAGAAAACAAATATAAAATGTAAGCCCCACCCCGAAGGGTCTCGACCCGAAACGTCGCCCATTCCTTCTCTCCAGAGATGCTGCCTGTCCCGCTGAGTTACTCTAGCATTTTGTGTCTTCCTTTGAGTTAAACCAGCATCTGCAGTTTTTTCTTACACATAGATTTGTAGGTTAATTGGTTTCTGTAAAACTATTGTCCCTAGTGTGTGTGGGATAATGTTAGTGAGCGGTGGGATCGCTGGTCGGTGCGGACTCAATGGGCCGAGGGGCCTGTTTCCACACCGTGTCTCCAAACTACAAACAAATACACTAAACGTCTAAAGCAATGTTTGGAAACACAGCGCGATTAAGTAAAACAGTCTTGCAACAGGGTACAATTGAATAAAACCTGTTCCATTCTTGCAATTAGAGTGTTTATTTATCCAGATATATCCACTTCCTCAGGCATCTTTGCCGAGTGAATTTCCGAGCATTTGTCTTGGTTTGATTTAGGTCAGACACTCCCAGGAACACGTCATCAAAGGCCCATTATTATCGTCAGCTGAGATTAACGTTTTTGACCGTGCAAGTGGGTTATCGGAGGAATGGGACATTGCAGATAGACACAAAAAAGCTGAAGTAACATCAGTGAGTCACAGCAGCACAGCGTCATAGAGAGATACATTGCGGAAACAGGCCCTTCGGCCCAACTTGCCCACACCGGCCAACATGTCCCAGCTACACTAGTCCCACCTGCCTGCATTTGGTCCACATCCCTCTAAACCTGCCCTATACATGTACTTGTCCAAATGTTTCCTAATCGTTAGGATAGTTCCTGCCTCAACTACCTCCTCTGGCAGCTTGTTCCAACACCCACCACATTTTATGTGATAAAGTTACCCCTCCGATTCCTATGTTTAAGAAGGAATTGCAGATGCTGGAAAAATCAAAGGTGGACAAAAATGCTGGAGAAACTCAGCGGGTGAGGCAGCATCTATGGAGCGAAGTAATAGGTGACGTTTCGGGTGGAGACCCTTCTTCAGACTGAGAATCAGGGGAAAGGGCAACGAGAGATATAGATGGCGATATAGAGAGATATAAAATAAATTAAGTAAAGATATGCAAAAAAGTAACAATGATAAAGGAAATGGTCCATTGTTGACCATGGGCGAGGCGGAAACGAGTTATACTCACAATGAAACTCAACAGGATGAGGGTGAAGCTAGTACGATGACTTGGGTGGGAGTGGGACAGAGAGAGAGAGGGAAAGCAAGGCTTACTTGAAGTTAGAGAAGTTGATGTTCATACTGCTGGGGTGTAAGCTGCCCAAGCTAAATATGAGGTGCTGTTCCTCCAATTTGCACCGGGCCTCACTGGCATTGCAGTGTTTTGCTATTTGTACATTGAGATAAAGAGGGAAACTAACGATCACAAACGTTGACCATTCAGCACCAAGATTACTGAAAATCAAGCAAGTCGAGTGTGTTTGTCATTCTTTGATTTATGTTCAGAAATCTCCCCGCAGTCACAATACCAACTTCATTGACGCAGAGTACAGACTCAGATACGGCTAAATAGCTAATTTAGCAATACCAAACAAAAAAGTTGGAGTTTGCAAGTTCTCTCTGTTACCGTGTGGGTTTCCTCCGGGTGCTCCGGTTTCATCCCACATCTCAAAGGTGTGCGGGTTTGCAGGTTAATTGTCCCTCTCTAAGTTACCCCAGTGTGTAGGGAGTGAATGAGAAAGTGGGATAACATACAGCAGAACTAGTGATCGAGGGACGGCATGGACTCTGGGTGGGCCGAAGGGCCTGTTTCCCTGCTGTATTTCTTAGACTCCGCTAGTGTAAAACAAACCCCCGAAGTTCGCAGTGCAGCCAAACACAGTCCATAGAAGTTCATAGCTGAGGTCAGTGTTGTGTAGTGTAGTGTTTAAGAGCCTGATGGGAGTTTGGAAGAAGCTGCTCTTCAACATGGCGGTTACGGTTTTCAGGCTCTTGTACCTTCTACCTGAAGATGGGAGCATGGTCAGAGTTAATATAAAGTGAATTAAGGTACAAAATAACTGACTGAGATAGGCTGGAGATGAACGATCGAAGGCTGTCACGGTGGCACAGCGGTAGAGTTGCTGCCTCACAACGGCAGGGATCCATCCTGACTACGGGTGCAGTCTGTACGGAGTTTGTGCGTTGTCCCCGTGACCTGCGTAGGTTACTCCGAGATTCCTCCCACACTGCAAAGACGTACAGGTTTGTTGGTTAATTGGCTGGGTATAATTGTCTCTAGTGTGCGTTGGATAGTTTTAGTGTGCGTGGATCGCTGGTCGGTGCGGACTTGCTGGGCCGAAGGGCCTGTTTCTGCTCTGTATCTCTAAACTAAATTAAAATGAATGGAGGGTCTCGACCCGAAACGGCACTCATTCCTTCTCTCCAGAGATGCTGCCTGTCCTGAGTTACTCCAGCCTTTTGTGTCTATCTTCGGTTTAAACCAGCATCTGTAGTTCCCTCCCACATAAAATAACTGATTGATGTCCTAAACGAAGTAATTGGGGAATATCAAGCTATTTCCTGCCAGGAATAGCACAATAGCTCTTGCTAGGATTGGGAGGATCAGAAGACGTCAGCTGTTGTTTGGCCTGGTAGTTAGCAAAGTTAAAAGCTCTATCCGAGGGCAGCTTCCAGTAATTGTGGGTGTGAAAAGTTTCCAGTTCTTGTTTTGGTTGTAGGTTTGCCAAATATTGGAATCTGTGTGAACAAAAATGACTGACACAAAGACCAGAAAAACACGTTTGGCTCTTCGGAGTTTTTTCTCTGACGTAACTACGGAGGTTCACCGAGTGGAATATTTTCTTTACAACTTTCTCCTCTCCGCTCTTTTGGGAAATCATGCTCATAAGTGATAGGAGCGGGATTAGGCCATTCGGCCCATCAAGTCTACCCTGTCCTTCAATCATGGCTGATCTATCTCTCCCTGATCTGATCTAACCCCATTCTCCTGCCTTTTCCCCATAACCCGTGACACCTAATTTCAGGAAGAGTGGCTAGGTCGTTTTGGCTAATGAACTGGACTTTATCTTGTCTACTCATCTGGACGAGTGATGATTGCTGTGGTGGATGTTTATATTACATTTTTATTGTGTTTTTGTGTGTTCTTTTTCATTGCACCGCTGCTGGCAAATTCATTTCACTTGCACTTTATATGCAAGTGACGAATAAAACTGATTGTGATTGTGATTGTGAAAACTGTTTAAGACGGAACTGCAGTTGCTGGAAAATCGAAGGTAGACAAAAATGCTGGGGAAACTCAGCGGGTGAGGCAGCATCAATGGAGCGAAGGAAATAGGCGACGTTTCGGGTCTCGAACCGAAACATCGCCTATTTCCTTCGCTCCATAGATGCTGCCTCGCCCGCTGAGTTTCTCCAGCATTTTTGTCTAGATAATTAAATGTGATTCTACACAGAATGGGGTATCTTATTTTAATAAGCCTGGCGAGAGGAAGCAAATTCACATCCAATGCTCAAATATATAAAAATGATCAGAGGCACAGATAGGGGGACAGAACCCTTTTCAAAGAGTGGTAATGTCAATGACTAGAGCAGTCAGCTTTAAGGTGAGAGGGACAACGTTTACAGCCCAGTGGTATCAATATTGATTTCTCTAACTTCAGGTAGCCCCGGCATTCCCTCTGTCTCCTATCCCTCCCCCACCCAAGTTGCACCAGATTCTCGTTTTCACCCAACAGACCCAACAACAATGGCCAGTTTCCTTTATCATCGTCACTTTTTTGCATATCTTACAATCATTGTTCTTTATCTCTCTACATCATCGTCTATATCTTCCATTTCCCTTATCCCTAACTGGTCTGAGGAAGGATGTCGACCGAAACGTCACCCACCCCTCCTCTCCGGAGATGCAGCCTGTCCCGCTGAGTTACTCCAGCTTTTTGTGTCTATCTATAGAACAGTGCAGCACAGGAACAGGCCCTTCGGCCCACAATGTCTGTGCTGGGATGCTCTGACCATTGCATATTTAGTTTAGTTTAGTGATACAGCGTGGAAACAGGCCCTTCAGCCCACTGAGTCCATGCTGACCAATGATCACCCTACACTAGTACTATCCAACGCACTAGGGACAATGTACAGAAGCCAATTAACCTACGAAACTGTACGACTTTGGAATGTGGGAGGAAATCGGAGTCCCTGGAGAAAACCGCACTGTCACAGGGAGAGCGTACATGCTCCGTACGGACAGCACCCGTAGTCAGGGTCACAGTGGCAGAACTCTACCGTTGCACCACTGTGACGCCCTTACATCTGTAGCAATCCACAATCCACGTCCCTCCATTCTCCACACATTTACAGTCTGTGTTTAGTTTAGTTTAGAGATACACCGCATAAACAGGCCCTTCGGCCCACCGGGTCCCCGACGACCAGCGATCCCCGCACACTAACACTATCCTAGGGACACACCAGGGACAATTTTGTATTTATATCAAGCCAATTAGCCTACAAACCTGTACGTCTTTGGAGTGTGGGAGGAAACCCGCGCAGGTCACGGGGAGAACGTACAAACTCTGTACAGACAGCACCCGTAGTCGAGACCGAACCCTGTAAGGTGGCAACACTACTGCTGCACCACCGTGCCGCTCTATCCAGCGTTTTATCTCTTGTGAAATCTTTATAAACAAACTACAGCTGGTTAAAGTTAGATAAATAAATAGCGTTGCTGTGGCAAATAAATTAGAAAAAAACATATACCAGCATTGGAATGTGAATATTTATTTATGTAGTACTGTTGGCGTTAATGCTGTATAATTTTTCAAGTGTTTGTCTAGACCTGGTCACACTCTACATCCCCTCACAAAGGGCCCACTATCCTCGTAGAAACAAGGAACTGCAGAGGCTGGGTTACACAGAAAAAGACCCAGTGCTGAAGTAACTCAGCGGGTCAGGCACATTCTCTGGAGAGCATGGATAGGTGAAGTCTTGGGTTGGGAAGTCTGAAGAAGGGTCTCGAGATGCTGCCTGACCCGCTTTGTGTCTGTTTATGGTATATCTGATCTATTCTTGTGCCGGACTGTGTGTTTGTTCTGTGTCCAAGAGTCACACAGCTCAGAAACAGCCAATTAAACTACAAACCTGCACATCATAGAGTCATAGAGTAATACCTTCTCTGTGGATTGTCACCTTGTCATGGCGGAGAAGCTTGTGTGGTCCTGAGATCCTGAGAGCGATGCCGTCTGGAGCTACGCTCCTGGTAGGGCCACCCATGGCGGTAAGGTCGAGGGGGAGGTCTCTGACAAAGAGCAATCCAACCAAGACCTCAACGGTGGAACAGGCGGAGGACAATGGCTGACCTTAGTGGAGCGTCACAACGGCTGGGAAGGCGGGTGAAGGCTGCAGTAGAAAAGGGTCTCCGGTCGTCTTGGACTCCATGCCACTGGATCCTGACCCAGATCTGTCGAGGTGGCTGTCTGTGCACCAGTCTCCCCACATTAAGTCGCTCACAGGCGTCCTCCAACTCTGGAGATACCCATGGTCAGCCATGAACGAGGGGGCATTAAGATTCCTGCGAAAAGTAGTACAGCGTGCAAACAGGCCCTTCGGCCCAACTTACAAATGCCGACCAAGATGTCCCATCTACTCTAGTCACATTTGGAATGCAGTTTTATTTGTTTAGAAAAGTCTAAAGGTTTAATGTGTTATAATGCGACATTGTTTTGTGTTAGTTTGTAATCTTTGGGCGTTACAGATACGGCGTGGAATCAGGCCCTTTGGCCCACCGAGTCCACACCGACCAGCGATCACCCCGCACACTAACACCATCCTACACACACCAGGGACAATTTACAATTTTACCAAAGCCAATTAATCTCCACACCTGTATGTCTTTTGGAGAGTGACCTTACATACAGACAGCACAGTCAGGATGGAACCCGGGTCTCTGGCGCTGTGAGGCAGCAACTGTATCGCTGAGCCACCATCGTGCCGCGCCATCTTACGATACAATTATACTTTATTAGCCCAATATGTTTTGCAACATATGAGGGATTTCATTTGCCAAGTCAGTTATACAAATAAAACGGAACACATAACATACATTTTAACATAAACATCCACCAGAGTGACTCCTCCATATTCCTCACTGTGGATAAAAGGCGATAAAAAAGTTTAATCTCTTCCCTTCTTTGCCCACTTTGTCAGGGGCCTCGAGCCTTCAGTTGACGGGGTGATCTTACTCCTGTAGCCGGCGGCGTTCGGGCCCTCCGCATTGGGGCGATCAACTTCTGCATCGGGGGGAATCTCAGCTCCCCGCGCCGTCAATTGGACCATTGTGTCAGGGCAGGCCGAACCTTCTGTGTCGTTCGAGCTGCCAACATCTACGGTCTCTACCCGAGACTGCGAGCTCCTCGATGGTAAAGATCCGCAGGCTGCGGTTGGAGCGTTCCAAGGCAAGGGATGGGCTCCGATGGTGAATCCACGTCCTCGCGATGAGGCTTAAAGTCAGCCCCGAGTGAGGCTTCCAGCTCCATGATGTTAGGCCGAACGGAGATACGATCCGGAAAACAATAGCATCTCCAGCAGGGTAAGAGATTTTGCATGTAAGGGTTACTACACCCATCTTTGCCCCACAGACCTTGGCTATTGGATTGAAGGAGTAACTGGCTGGGCTGTTGTGAACAGATTCAATTCTCCATGAAAGCAGGACACATAGGAAAACTTGTATATGATGGAATTGCAGATGCTGGTTTAAACCAAAGATAGACACAAAATGCTGGAGTAACTCAGCGGGACAGGCAGCATCTCTGGAGAGAAGGAATCCTTCTCTCCAGAGATGCTGCCTGTCCCACTGAGTTACCCCAGCATTTTGTGTCTATCTTAGGAGAAGCTAGTGTTGGTTTATAAAGCAGGTTAATGTCTCAGTGTCAACCAGCAATCAGCAATTGTCTGTGTTCAGCCCTGTACTTAGCCTCCTGCAGTATCTAGACCTCGTGAACAATGACTGATGTCACTGATGCCATAGGCCATCCCCAGAGTAAATTTTAAATAACGCGAGAGGGATTAGAGAGAGAGAGAGGTTTCAAGGTGAGAGGGGAACGGTTTGCAGGGGACCTGATTGGCAACGATTAAACATAAAAAGTGGTGGGTATGTGGAACGAGCTGGCAGAGGAGGTCATTCAGGCAGTTGCTTATTTGTCTGTCTTTAATTTAGTTTAGTTTAGAGATACAATGCGGAAACAGGCCCTTCAGCCCACCGAGTCCGCACCGATTAGCGATCCCCGCACACTAACACTACCTTACACACACTAAGGACAATTGTACATTTATGCCAAGCAAATTAACCTACAAACCTGCACGTCTTTGGAGTGTGGGAGGAAACCGAAGCACCCGGAGAAAACCCGCACGGGCCCAGGGAGAACGTACAAACTCCGTACTGACAGCACCCGTAGTCGGGATCGAACCCGGGGCTCTGACGCTGTGAGGCAGCAACTCTACCACTGCGCCACCGTGCTGTGCAATAGCAACTTCTATAGACAGAGACACATGGAACCGCAGATGCTGGAATCTTGAGCAAAACAAAGTACTGGAGGAACTCAGCACGTCAGGTAGCATCTGTGGAGAACACAGATAGGTGATGTTTTGGGTCGGGACCCTCTTCAGAATGATTGTGGCGGGGGGGGTGGGGGGGATGCGGGGGAAGAAGCTGGAAGGGAGGTTACTGGGCCCTCTGTAAATTGCCCCTGATGTGTAGGGAGTGGATGAGAAAATGGGATAACATAGAACTAGTGTGAACGGGTGGTCGATGGTCGGCGTGGAATCTGTGGGGCGAAGGGTCTGTTTCTCTGCTGTATCGTTCGATGAGGATTCTGAAAGAGAGACATTTAAGAAACTGCAGTGGTGCAGCAGCAGAGTTGCAGCCTCACGGTACCAGAGACCCAGGTTCGATCCTGACTGCGGGCGCTGTGTGTACGGAGTTTGTACGTTCTCCCCGTGACCCGCGTGAGTTTTCTCCGGGTGCTCCGGTTTCCTCCCACACTCCAAACACGTGCACGTGAACGCTTAATTGGCTTTGGTGAGTTGTAAAAAATTGTGTATAGGTTAAAGGGGCTGTCCCACTTACGTGATTTTTTTATGGCGACTTGCCGGCACCCGTCATAGTCGCAGCAGGTTGCAGAAAATTTTCAACATGACGGGTGCCGGCAAGTCACCGAAAGAATCGTGTAAGTGGGACAGGCCCTTAATTTCAGTGTACGGGTTGATCGCTGGTCGGCACAGACGCTGTGTTTGTAGGTTAATTGGCCACTGTAAATTGTGACACGTTTTCTCCTGCCGAGTGCGGACGAGAGAGCTGGAGAGACCAGGGGCGGGTGTGGTGATAGCCGTCACAGCCAGCCACAGACTGGAAACCAAACACTCCTTTACAGGAGAGGTGGGGGTGGGGGGGGGGTAGGGGGGAGGAGAGAGCACAGTTCCCCGAGGCTACAGCAAACAACAACACACATGCTGGAGGTTGTGAGGAGACCTGGTTACAGCATATTCATAGAAGTGGATATGCGGATAGGAAGGAACTGCAGATGTTGGTTGACACAGAAGATAGTCTGAAGAAGGGTCTCGACCCAAAACCATTCCTTCTCTCCAGAGGTGCTGCCTGTCCCGCTGAGCCACGTCAGCATTTTGTGTCCATCTCCATAGAAGTGGAATTCATTGCCACAGACAGCTGTGGAGGCCAAATCATCGGGTATTTTTAAAGCTGGGATTGACGAATTCTTGAATAGTATGAGTGTCAAAGATTATGGGGAGAAAGGTTATCGTCTATTGTCTATAAGGCAGGAGAATGGGGTGGAGAGTGAAAGATAGAGCAGCCATGATTGAAAGGCAGAGTAGACTTGATGGGCCGAATGGCCTAATTCATCACCATAGTGATAGGCGCAGAATTAGGTCAATTGGCCCATCAAGTCGTCTCTGCCATTTTCTCTCTCCCTCCTAACCCAATTCTCCTGCCTTCTCCCCATAATCCCTGACACCCGTACTAATCAAGAATCTATCTATCTCTGTCTTAAAATTATCTTTGCCGTCTGTGGCAAAGAATTCCACGGATGCACCACCCACTGACTAAATAAATTCCTCCTCATCTGCTTCCTAAAGGAACGTCCTTTAATTCTGGGACTATGACCTCTAGTCCTAGACTCTCCCACTAGTGGAAACTAATTCTGCTCCCATGATTCTTTGAACTATAGAAAATTGTGAGAGACGGAGTCATTGTGCTGTACTGTTCCATCTTACACGAGTAGGAAGGAACTACAGGTGCTGGTATACACCATAGACACAAAATTCTGGATTAACTCAGCGGGCCAGGCAGCATCTCTGGATAGAAGGTGACGATACGGGTCGATACCCTTCTTCAGACTCCCAACTTGAAACGTCGCCTGCCCGTTCCCTCCACAGACTGCCTGACCCGCTGAGATCCTCCAGCACTTTGTGTTTAGGCCAGTTTTCTGTGTGATAAGCCCATTGTATACCAGTCATCTCTCAGCTCAGTGAGCCTTATTAAATCACAAGTTAGACACAATGACGACATTCAAAAGAAAATATGGATAGGGAGGGTTGAAAGGGCTATGGACTAAATGCAGCCAAATGGGACTAGTGTAATGAGTCAACTTGTTCAACATGGGCCAAATGGCCTGCTTCGTGCTGTATAACTCTGGGACCATCTCCACAGCTGACTGTGCTAAGTGCTGACTGTGCTAACACGGACTATTCAGACAGAACACTGGCCAGACAGAATACAGTCCTGGAGGAACTCTGAGGGTCAGGCAGAATCTATGAGGGAGTGGACAGGCGGCCTTTTGGGGTGGGAGTCTGAAGAAGGGTCCCGGCCCAATTCCATCATCTGTCTATTGCCTCCACAGATAGAGCTTGGAATAGTACAGCACAATGTCTGTGCCAAAGATGATCTTTAATTAGGAGCAGCCCAAGCTGGGGGCATGGAGGCAACACACACGGGCTCAGCTCCAACACAACAAACCAGTTTGGAGCACATTGCAGCACACGTTTAGATTCAGTCTGGAGGTTAACCCACGTTCGCCCCAAGGTAGAGTGCGATATAACTGACTGCCAATGACGGGGGCACTCACTCCATCACCAGAAGCCCCACCGTCTCTGCCTTGCATCTCAGGCAGCTTGTTCAGCTTCTCCCCTCTCCCATCCGGCAAAAGGTACAGAAGTGTGAAAACGTACACCTCCAGATTCAGGGACAGGTTCGCTTGCACCTCCTCCGACCTCATCCAATGTATCATTTGTTCAAGATGTGGACTCTTACACATCGGCGAGACCAAACGCAGACTGGGCGATCGTTTCGCGGAACACCTTCGCTCAGCCCGCCTGAACCAACCTGGCGACTCTGACCCCTGCAACTCTGACCCCTGGCAACTCTGACCCCTGCAACTGACCCCTGGCAACTCTGACCCCTGGCGACTCTGACCCCTGGCGACTCTGACCCCTGGCGACTCTGACCCCTGGCAACTCTGACCCCTGACAACTCTGACCCCTGCAACTCTGACCCCTGGCAACTCCGACCCCTGCAACTCTGACCCCTGGCGACTCTGAGCCCTGCAACTCTGACCCCTGCAACTCTGACCCTTGGCAACTCTGACCCCTGCAACTCTGACCCCTGGCGACTCTGACCCTTGGCGACTGACCCCTGGCAAATCTGACCCCTGGCAACTCTGACCCCTGGCAACTCTGACCCCTGCAACTCTGACCCCTGGCGACGCTGACCCCTGCAACTCTGACCCCTGTCAACTCTGACCCCTGGCAACTCTGACCCCTGCAACTCTGACCCCTAGCAACTCTGACCCCTGGCAACTCTGACCCCTGCAACTCTGACCCCTGCAACTCTGACCCCTGGCAACTCTGACCCCTGCAACTCTGACCCCTGGCAACTCTGACCCCTGCAACTCTGACCCCTGCAGCTCTGACCCCTGGCGACGCTGACCCCTGCAACTCTGACCCCTGGCAACTCTGACCCCTGGCAACTCTGACCCCTGGCAACTCTGACCCCTGCAACTCTGACCCCTGCAACTCTGACCCCTGGCGACTCTGACCCCGTGCCGTTGCCAGGACAACGTGCCTTTAAGGCCAAGAGAAGACTGTGTACTATTATGACCTTTGAAACTTGCATGGTACAAGTTGGCACCAGAAATGTGGCGACTCTTTGAGCGCTTGGAGCAAGATGGTGCCCAAGATAGGCGACTCTCTGCATGCTGGTCCCAGAGGTGGATCTGTAATCACGCATTACAATCACTCCACTCTTTTAATCCTCTCCTCATTCACCTTTATCCTGTATCTGTACACTGTGGATGCCTCGATTGTAATCATGTATTTTCTTTCTGCTGACCAGTCAGCACGCAACAGGAACTCTTCACTGTACCTCAGTGGACGTGACAATACACTAAACTGACTACTGCCTCAGTGAAGTCTACTATTCTTACACTACAATCATTGCACTTTATACTTAGAGATACAGGCCCTCAGCCCATCAAGTTCGTGCCGACCAGCGATCCCCGTACACTAAAACCCATGTCCCACGGTACGAGTTCATTCCAACAGCTCTCCCGAGTTTGCCCTGATTCGAACTTGGAGATTTACGGTAATGGCCACTCGTCGGTACTCGGGGCTCTCGTGGACATTTTTCATCATTGTGAAAAATCTTCACGAGTCTTCCCGTGCTTACCTGCCATTAGCGAGTCTTCCCAAGTACCTGCTGTTAGCGCTAGGAGATGTCTCCGAGCTCCGACATACCCGCTACGTTCATTCTCTGTGCTTACCACGAGTTTGATTTTTTTTAAACTCGGGAGAGCTCTTGGAATGAACTCGTACCGTGGGACAGGGGTTTAACACTATCCTACACACTCGGGACTGTTTACAAAAGCCAATTGACCTACAAACCTGTACCTCTCTGTAGTGTGGGAGGAATCTGTAGCACCCGGATATAACTCACGCAGGTCACAGGGAGAACGTACAAACTCCGTACAGACAGCACTGTAAACGGATTGATTGTAATCGTGGATTGTCTTTCTGCTGACTGGTTAGCGCGCAGCAAAAAGCTTTTCACTGTACCTCGGTACACGTGACAATGAACGGCACTAAAACTAAACCTGTAGTCAGGATGGAACCCCAGGTCTCCGGTGCTGTGAGGCAGCAACTGTGATTATCTATGGTTGTGCTTATCTGTGCCGTGATGTTACCGGGATTGTGAGCAAAACAAAGAACTTCACTGTACCATGGTACACGTGATAATAACGTTTCATTGAATCATCGTGGGGTTTGCATCGATGAACAGATGAGGCTTCTGAAAACGCTGAGTTTTCTTTCATGTGCAAAGAGCGACAGCTTAAATCACACACGGCTAACGCGGTGTGTCGAAGGCGTGACAAATAGTGGGGAGCTGGGTCTCGGAGACAGCTCGGGAGGCTGTAAATATGTGAACTGTTTAAGTAGCGTCCAGATGCCACCTCTATCAGCCCCTCCATCTGGCAGGGGCTGACTGCTGAGCAGCTGAACTACTGAGGAATAAAGCCCTTTATGTGTGTGTGTGTGTGTGTGTGTGTGTGTGGGGGGAGGGAGGGCAGGCGAGGGTTAAGCCACGGCAAATGGACGGTTCAGCTTCCCCAACAATTGGCATTTACACAAAGTCTGAACAGCTGCTACTGTAGGCTGCACCGTGCACTAATCGTATAAAGCAAGCTGAGTCTCCCATTCGCACTGTGTTGGAGAAAAAACAACACACAAAGAGCTGCAGTAACTCAGCGGGTCACACCGAGGGGGGCAGAGTCCGGTGGGGACACCAAATTCTTGTTCAGTAACGGTGTTTCTTGTTTACTTCACATTCACAAGTTTACAGGAGTAGAATTAGGCCATTCGGCCCATCGAGTCTACTCCGCCATTCAGCCATGGCTGATCTCTGCCTCCTAATCCCATTTTTCTGCCTTCTCCCCATAACCCTTCACACCCGTTCTAATCGAGAATTTGTCTATCTCTGCCTTAAAAATATCTACTGACGGCCTCCAAGGCCCTCTGTGGCAATGAGTTCCACAGATTAACTACCCTCTGACTGACGAAGTTCCTCCTCACCTCCTTACTAAATGAGCGCCCTTTAATTCTGAGGTTATGGCCTCTGATCCTAGACTCTCCCACCAGTGGAAACATCCTCTCCACATCCACTCTATCTTTGCCTTTTCATTATCCTGTAAGTTTCAATGAGGTCCCCCCTCAACTTTCTAAACTCCAGCGAGTAGAGGCCCATTGCCGTCAAACGCTCATCATATGCTAACCCAGACACTCCTGGGATCATCCTTGTAAACCTCCTCTGGACCCTCTCCAGAGCCAGCACATCCCTTCCTCAGATATGGGGCCTTGCCAACCGTTGATCACCGATACACTAGTTCTATCCCACACACGAGGGATAATACATGGAGGTCAGTTAACCTACAAACCTGCACGCCTTTGGGATGTGAGGGGAAACCAGAGCACCCAGAGAAAACCCACATCCCAAAGACGTGCGGGTTTGTAGGTTAATCGGCCCTCTGTAAATTGCCCCCTAGTGTGTAGGGAGTGGATGTGAAAGTGGGATAACATAGAACTGGTGTGAACGGGTGATCGCTGGTCGGTGTGGACTCCGTGGGACAGATTCCAGGCTGTATCTCTGAAATAAACTAAACTAACGTTCCGAGGATAAACACAAAAAGCTGAAGTAATTCAGCCGGACAGGCAGCATCTCTGGAGAGAAGGAATGGGTGACGTTTTGGGTCGAGACTCTTCTTCCTTTTTCGACCCGAACCGTCATCCTTTCCTTCTCTCCAGAGATGCTGCCTGTCCCACTGAGTTACTCCAGCTTTTTGTATCTATGTTCGTTATAAACCCGCATCTGGATTTCTTTCCTACACATAAAATTCCGAGGTATTGGTGAAATGGGAACAAAGCACATGTCGGTGAGCGCAAGGGTGCGGTGTGAACCAGGTGTAGAGTGAGTTAGGACAGAGGAAAGAGACTCCAGGATGAGCTCAAGTTTGAGGAGAATGGAACAGCTGAGTGTGTCCATCCAGGATTGACCCACAGGTAATACAACCAAGTGTGGGTGTTCAGACCAGCTTAAGCAAGGATGGAGGCAGTCAGCCTTACAGAGATGGAAACATATTCTTAAACTATTAGATAGCAGAGTTATTTTGGAAAATATGCTTAAATTTAACCAGTATCAATTTCAGCGGTTTGTTGCTATTTTGAAAGTGCTGAAGAAACACACAGAGAGCTGCCTGCGAGGCAAGTTAATGTAGCAGTTAAATATCAAATATGGTAGAGCTGCTGCCTCACAGCACCAGAGACCCGGGTTCCATCCTGATTACATGTGCTGTCTGTATGGAGTTTGTACCTTTTCCCCGTGACCGCGTGGGTTTTCTCCAGGTGCTCCGGTTTCCTCCCATATTCCAAAGACGTGCAGATTTGTAGGTTAATTGTGTAGGATATGAAACAGAGATAACATAAAATGTGTGATCGTTGGTCGGAGATAGACACGAAATGTTGGAGTAACTCAGCGGGACAGGTGGCATCTCTGGAGCGAAGGAATGGGTGACGTTTCTGGTTGAGACCCTTCTTCAGACCAGAACCGAAACGTCACCCATTCCTTCTCTCCTGAGATGCTGGCTGTCCCCCTGAGTTACTCCAGCATTTTGTGTCTATCTTCGATTTCAACCAGCATTTGCAGTTCTTTCCTACACCTGATCATTGGTCGGCATGGACTTGGTGGGCCGAAGGGCCTGTTGCCATGCGGTATTAAACTTGAATTAAACGAAACAACGAATCCAGAGGTTACAGTGATGCCGAGCCACTTTTCCAAGTTATGGAAACCACGGGAAGTTTAGCTGACAGGGGCAAGGAGACTTGGAATGTTTTCATTGGAAAACCAGAGGATGCGAGACAATACAATGCATACATTCAACCAAGTTGGTAAGATTATGAGAGGCATAGACATGGTAAATAGTTAGAAAGCTATCACAAAACAAGAGTGCTACGTTTGAGCAGAGATGAAGGAATTTTTTATCTTTTTCACAAAGGATGGTGGGTGTATGGAACAAGTTGCCAGAGGAGGTAGATGAGGCTGGGACTATCCCATTGTTTAAGAAACAGTTAGACAGGTACATGGATAGGAAGGGTTTGGAGGGATGTGGACCAAGTGCAGGCAAGTGGGACTAATGTAGCTGGGACATGTTGGCCAGTGTGGGCAAGATGGGCCGAAGGGCCTGTTTCCACGCTGTATCACTCTATGACTCCATGACTCGAAAAGAGTTTATGTTCAGGTTAATTATTATCACGCATACTGAGGTACAGCGAAAATCTTTATTGTTAATGCTGTCCAAACAAGGGGAAGATACAGAGTGCAGCATATAGTTCTCAGCATTGTAGCGCATCAGTTCCAGATGTCCGCAATGGGGTAGAGATGAAACGGACAGTACCCTAGCTACCCTGAGATCTCCTTTTCTTCTGAATATCTATGAGTAGTTTACTATTGACATGCATACCGAGATACAGTGAAAAGCTTTTTGTGCTATTCAGTTAGTAGAAAGACTACACAGGATATAGTGCAAGATAAAGTCCAGTAAAGTCTGAGTAAAGATAGTCCTAAGGCCTCCAATGAGATAGATGGGAGGTCAGGACCAATTTTTAGTTGATGAGAGGACGTCCAGTTGCCTGATAACAGCTGGGAAGAAACTAACCCTGAATCTGCAGGTGTGCGTTTTCACACTTCTGTAGTTTTAGTTTTAAAGATACAGCGCGGAAACAGGCCCTTTGACCCATAGAGTCCGTGCCAACCAGCAATCCCCACACATTAACACTATCCTACACACTAGGGACAATTTACATTTATATCAAGCTAATTAACCTTTAAACCTGGACGTCTTTGGAGTGTGGGAGAAAACCAAAGATTTCGGAGAAAACCCAAGCGGTCACAGGGAGAACATACAAACTATTGTGTGTACTATGTTTCCATATTCTGTTGTGCTGCTGCAAGTAAGAATTTCATTGAAAACACTGTAAACAAACCCGGGTCTCTGGCACTGAAAGCGCTCGAAGGCAGCAACTCGCCACTGTGCCACCGTGCTGCCCATGAGTCTGTACCTCTTGCCTGATGGGAGAGGGGAGAAGAGGGATTGACCGGGGTGAGACTGGTCCTTGATGATGCTGCTGGCCTTGCCGAGGCAGCGTGAGGTGTAGATGGAATCAATGAAAGGGAGGTTGGTTTGCAGTGTAGATGGTCTATAATAATCTCTCCTCACGGGGCAAACTCCATAGGCATCTCGATTGTCATGTGTGAATTTAGCTCCTTCTCCTGCAAGGACATGTTTCTCTGTGATAAGATGGATAGTGCAGGATAGGTTTAATCTGATCAGCAATTGTTACAAAACCATTCTCGCTGACGGAGAAGCATTGGGAAGGGGAAGAGGGAAAGTGTGACGGCAAAGGAAACAGTGATGTAGTTATTTCCACTGTTGGTAAATTCAGCTAGAGGAGGATGCAAGTAAACTTCTACGCCACCAGCTGCGGGTCTTGCAATTGCTTTACCTTGCAAATATTTGCGAAAGGCTAGATATTCGGAGGTGCTGCCTTAAAAATAAAGTAGTGAGTTGTTGTGCATCTTCGGAAACTTTGGCATTCAGCTGACACTCCACTGGGGGTTTGAAATAAGACGAGACATCACGCTGAGGGCCTATCTGTTCTCTCGGGTAGAGATAAAAGATTCCAGGATAGGATGATGATAATTGCCAGTCCTCCTGCCGATTATCTACCCTCTCAACCAACGTCCCGACAACATTGGGGCGGCACGGTGGCGCAGCGGTAGAGTCGCTGCCTCACAGCCCCAGAGACTCGCGTTCCATCCTGACTACGGGCGCTGTCTGTACGGAATTTGTACGTTCTCCCCGTGACCGCGTGGGTTTTCTCCAGGTGCTCCGGTTTCCTCCCACATTCCAAAGAGGCACAGGTTTTGTAGGTTAATTGGCTTCAGTAAATTGTCCCTAGAGTGTAGGATAGAGTGTAGGATCCTTGGTCGGCATGGACCCGATGGGCCGAAGGGCCTGTCTCCATGCTGTATCTCGAAACTAAACTAAAGTACAGAAGAAGGATTTAGACCCAAAACGTCACCTGTTCCTTTTCTCCAGAGATGCTGCCTGACCCGCTGAGTTACTCCAGCTTTTTGTGTCTATCTTCGGTTAAAACTAAACATACCATGTACAGATTATCACGGTGCTGTTAGTGGAAGCTCGCTCGACACAAATTGTCTACCCTGCTTCCACTTTACACAACTTCAAAAGTGTTTTGAAGATGGTAAAGTGCCCGGATAAAGGTGCGAAAAGTGCTATAGAAATGCAAGTCGCCCTCTTTTATTAGTGTAGAGGCCTGCCACCAAATTTCACTTCCTCATCACTCCTCCCACTCAAACACCTCTCGGGGGTTTGAGGCTGCGTAGACACTTCAAGCACAGCATCCTGTTGGAGTCTGGGCGGAATTTTCTGAACTAGGTACTTTCCATCATCTTCACGTTTTTGAACACCACTATCATATCTGCCTCTACCACCACTCCTGGCAGCGCCTTCCTGGCCCCCAACACCCACTGTGGACCAAAACTAGCTCCGCTCATCTCTATATCCCTCTCCATTCATTGCCACGGCCACCCAGTAATGTCAGCAAACAGCTGTGGGAACCCACCCATGGAAGACAATGACCCGGGACGGCCAATCAAGATGATGCTGAAGACAGTGAAGGAAGACGCATGTGTGGAGACAAAAGAGGAGGTTGCCAGCTGCCTGGAGTACAGAGATGTGTGGTGTGTCCGTCACTGTGCCCGTCGGAAACCAGCACCACTGCGTCGCTAATGTTTTCATCGATAATAATTAAAAAAATAACAATAAAAAATAATAATTCAAGTCAAGAGTGTTTTATTGTCATGTCCCAGATAGAAACAATAAAATTCTTACTTGCAGCAGCACAACAGAATATGGAAACATAGTACACTGTAAACAATATGATAAACGAGAGGGAAAAAAGTACAGTGTGTGTATATATTGAATTGAATTGAATTCCTTTATTGTCATTCAGACCTTTCGGTCTGAACGAAATTTCGTGCCTGCAGTCATACATATAATAAAAGCGACAAAACACACAATAAACACAAATTCAACATCCACCACAGTGAGCTCACCAAACACCTCCTCACTGTGATGGAAGGCAAAAGTCTTAGTCTTTGTCTCTTCCCTCCTCGTTCTCCCTCCGCGCTGAGGCGATCCAGGCCTCCGACGCCGCCGGCAACGCCGAAAACGCAAGAACACCGCCACAGCACCAAAGTCAGGCCACAGCTCCAAGTCGGGCCACCGCCGCCACCGGAACGCCGGAGTGCCGCCACATATACACACATACTAACAAATACACACACACACACACATATATATATATTAACAAATACACACACACACACACACACACATATATATGTGTATATATATATATATATATATATATATATATATATATATATATACACACACACATGCACACATACATACAAAAACAAACAATAGTAGTGCGATAATAACAATATGGGGAGAAGGCAGGCACAGATTATTGGTTGGGGACGATCAGCTATGATCACGATGAATGGCGGTGCTGGCTCGAAGGGCCGAATGGCCTCCTCCTGCACCTATTTTCTATGCTTTATGCTTAACTATGCTTCTAATAATAGTCTATGTAGTTCAGAGCTTATTTGAAGTTGTAGCGTCCCTGCGTATCCACGTGCCTAAAAGCCTCTTAAACACCATCGCATCTGCCTCCACCACCACCCCTGGCAGCGCGTTCCAGGCAAAACCTGCCCCGCTCATCTCTTTTATATTTTCCCTTCTCACCTTAAAGCTGCGCACAGCCGTAGAGCTGCTGCCTCACAGCGCCAGAGACCTGGGTTCGATCCTGACCACGGGAGCTGTTTGTACGGAGTGTGTACATTCTCCCCGTGATCGAATGGTTTTCTCCGGGTGCTCCGGTTTCTTCCTACATTCCAAGGACGTACAGGTTTGTAGGTTAATTGACTTTGGCAAATTGTCCCAGATGTGTAAAACAGAACTAGTGTACGTGTCATCGTTGGTCGGTGTTGACTCGTCGGACTGAAGGGCTTGTTTCCACTCCTCTAAACTAAACTTAAAGTTCTGCCCTCTAGCCTTTGACATTTCCACCCTGGGAAAAAGCATCTATGGAGCGAAGGAAATAGGCAACGTTTCGGGCCCGAAACGTTGCCAATTTCCTTCACTCCATAGATGGTGCCGCACCCGCTGAGTTCCTCCAGCACTTTTGTCTGCCTAAGTATCCCTCCTTTCCTTAGATCCAAATTAATGTTGGTTTAGGGCATTATTACATATATTATTTATTTTTCTCTATTGGTATTGCTCAAGTATTTCTTGTTGCTGAATGGTACTATTACTCAATTATTTCTTGTTGCAATTGGTCCTTATTACTCATTGAATTAATAATTGATGCTAAAAGTCAGTATTACTTGTTGCTAAGGGTCGTTATTACAATTATTTCTTACTGATAGAGGTAGGTCTTAATTATTTCTAGTTGTTATTGGTCATTAATACTCATTGAGTTATTTATTGATACTAAAGGTCAGTTATTTCTTGTTAATATTGCTTATTAGTCCTCATTTAAGTATTTCTTGTTGGTAACGGTCGTTATTTCTCAATCATTTATTGTTGCTAAAGGTTGGTTTTAATTATTTGTTGTTATTGGTCATTAATACTCAGTTATTAATTGATGCTAAAGGTCAGTCCTACTCAATTATTTCTTGTTAATATTGATCATTAGTCCTCATTTAAGTATTTAGGTCGTTATTAGCTTTGACCGCCCTGATCGCAGGAGTTTCGATCGCCGACGCGAGAGTGGTTATTACCCAATTCCTCCTTTGGTAAAAGGCGGTTTATTACTCACTGAAGCTTGCTACCACACTAAAATGTGTGCAGGATAGTTTTTTGCAGCAGTACATAGAGGTATCGACCAGAGAATGGGGCAGTGCTGGACCTCCTGTTAGGAAATGAGGCAGGTCAGGTGACGGAGGTATGCGTTGGTGAGCACTTCGGGACCAGTGATCACAATACCATTAGTTTCAATATAATTATGGAGAGAGTCAGAAATTGACCTAGGGTTGAGATTTTTGACTGGAGAAAGGCTAACTTTGAGGGAATACGTAAGGATTTAAAAGGAGTGAATTGGGACATTTTGTTTTATGGGAAGGATGTAGAAGAGAAATGGAGGACATTTAAAGGGGAAATTGTAAGAGTACAGAATCTTTATGTCCCTGTTCGGTTGAAAGGAAATAGTAAAAATTGGAAAGAGCCATGGTTTTCAAGGGAAATTGGACACTTGTTTCGAAAAAAGAGAGATATCTACAATAATTATAGGAGGCATGGAGTAAATGAGGTGCTAGACGAGTATAAAGAATGTAAAAAGAATCTTATGTAAAAAGAAGATATGAGGTTGCTTTGGTAAGAAAGGTGAAAGTAAATCCAAAGGGTTTCCACAGCTATATTAATAGCAAAAGGATAACGAGGGATAAAATTGGACCATTAGAGAGCCAGAATGGACAGCTATCTGCAGAGCCAAAAGAGATGGGGGAGATATTGAACAATTTATTTTCTTCGGTATTCACCAAGGAGAAGGATATTGAACTGTGAGGTAAGGAAAAAATAGTAGAGTAGCTATGGAAACTATGAGATTCAAAGAGGAGGAAGTACTAACACTTTTGAAAAATATAAAAGTGGATAAGTCTCCAGGTCCTGACAGGATATTCCCTAGGACATTGAGGGAAGTTAGTATAGAAATAGCAGGAGCTATGACAGAAATATTTCAAATGTCATTAGAAACGGGAATAGTGCCGGAGGATTGACGTACTACGCATGTTGTTCCATTTTTTAAAAAGGGTTCAAAGAATAAACCTGGCAATTATAGACCTGTTGGTTTGACGTCAGTGGTGGGCAAATTAATGGAAAGGATACTTAGAGATAATATATATATAAGCATCTGGATAAACAGGGTCTGATCAGGAACAGTCAACATGGATTTGTGCTTGGAAGGTCATGTTTGACAAACCTTCTTGAATTTTTTGAAGAGGTTACTAGGGAAATTGATGAGGGTAAAGCAGTGGATGTTGTCTATATGGATTTCAGTAAGGCCTTTGACAAGGTTCCCCATGGAAGGTTGGTTAAGAAGGTTCAATCTTTGGGTGTTAATGGCGGAGTAGCAAGAATGGGAGATGTCAGAGAGTAATGGTGGATGGCTGTTTGTCAGGTTGGAAGCCGGTGACCAGTAGGGTGCCTCAGGGATCTGTGTTGGGTCCACTGTTGTTTGTCATGTACATCAATGATCTGGATGATGGGGTGGAAAATTGGATAAGTAAGTATGCAGATGATACTAAGATAGGTGGTGTTGTGGATAATGAAGTAGATTTTCAAAGTCTACAGAGAGATTTGGGCCATTTGGAAAAGTGGGCTAAAAGATGGCAGATGGAGTTTAATGCTGATAAGTGTGAAGTGCTACATCTTGGCAGGACAAATCAAAATAGGATGTACATGGTAAATGTTAGGGAATTGAGGAATGCTGTGGAACAGAGGGATCTAGGAATAACTGTGCATAGTTCCCTGAAGGTGGAATCGCATGTAGATAGGGTGGTAAAGAAAGCTTTTGGTGTGCTGGCCTTTATAAATCAGAGCATTGAATATAGGAGTAGGGAAGTAATGTTAAAATTGTACAAGGCATTGGTACAATTGGTACAAGAGGGTAGTTGAGACCAGTTCATTGGCTATACTTAAGAGGGAGTTAGATGTGGCCCTTGTGCCTAAGGGGATCAGAGGGTATGGAGAGAAGGCAGGTACGGGATACTGAGTTGGATGATCAGCCATGATCATATTGAATGGCAGCGTAGGCTCGAAGGGCCGAATGGCCAACTCCTGCACCTATTTTCTATGTTTCTATGTAAGACCAATTCTGGAGTATGGTGTATAATTTTGGTCGCCTAATTATAGGAAGGATGTCAACAAAATAGAGCGAGTACAGAGGAGATTTACTAGAATATTGCCTGGGTTCCAGCAACTAAGTTACAGAGAAAGGTTGAACAAGTTAGGTCTTTATTCTTTGGAGCGCAGAAGGTTAAGGGGGGACTTGATTGTGGTCTTTAAAAGGATGAAAGGGATAGACAGAGTTGACGTGGATACGTTTTTCCCATTGAGGGTAGGGAAGATTCAAACAAGAGGGCATGACATGAGAATTAAGGGACAGAAGTTTAGGGGGTAACGTTGAGGGGGAACTTCTTTACTCAGAGGGTGGTGGCTGTGTGGAATCAGCTTCCAGCAGAAGTGGTGGAGGCAGGATCGATTTTAACATTTAAAAGAAAAGTGGATAGGTATATGGACGTGAAGGGAATGGAGGGGTATGGTCTGAGTGCAGGTAGATGGGACTAGGGGAAAACAAATGGTCGGCACGGACTGGAAGGGCCGAGAGGGCCTGTTTCCGTGCTGTAATTGTTATATGTTATATGGTTATATGTTATATGGTTATATGTTATATGGTTATATGTTATTTGGTTATATGTTATTATTACTACTCACCACCTGACTGGTTGCTGGGGGGGGAAGGTCAGTCCGCCCCCCCTGACGTCACCGCCATGACGTCACGGCTCCTTGTCAGGAGCGGCCGCGCCCCCATGACGTCACTCCCTCGCCACAACCGACCAATGGGTCGCGAGCATCCCGCCCTCGACGCAGCGATTGGGCCGAGCCGCTGCCCGTCAAGGGCCACGGGCGTGACGTCGGTCCAGGAAGGGGAGAGGGGCCGGACTAGAGGGAGGGAGCGAGCACGTGATTGGAGAAGCCGCCTGTCCGTCAACGCGGGGGCGGGGACTGTGGAGGGGAATGCCGCGCTGTGATTGGGAGGAGCGATGGGCGGGGGGGCGTAAACTCGCAGGTGATTGGGCTGAGGTGGTGTCTGTCAAACACGGACGCGCACACATGCTGAAGGCCGGAGCAGTAACTGAGCGGGACGGGCCCGACGGGACGGGCAGCGCGGGCAGCGCGGCGTGTGTGGCGGGAAGGAGCGAACGGGCGCGACCGTTTCCGGTTTTCTAGGGTTTTTTTGGCGATCGAGGAAGAAACAAAGGATTTTCGGGCTTCTCCTGGCGCGGGGCTGGGGGCGGCGGAGGCGCCGAGTGACCGGACTTTCTCATGACGGTCGAGGGAGGGACGGGGGGCGGGATCTGTGTGTGTGGCCGCGCAGGCATTGGTTGGAACGTGGGGGGGCGCACTGTGATTGGAGAAGGATCTGCCAGTCAAAGGGACGGGTCGTGACGTGTGCGTGTAGCCGCGCCGCGATTGGTTGGAGCAAGGGGGGGAGGAGGCAGGATGACGGAACCGCGCTGTGATTGGACCAGGCCGCTGCCAGTCACGGGCAGGTGCGTGTCGGAGCTGTGATTGGCCGTGGGCCAGGGGGGGCGGGACTGACTGCTGTATAAAGAGCGGCGGCGGAGCGTCAGTCGGCCGCAGCTGCAGGGAGAGAACGAGATGGAGATCGCGGCGGCCGTGGGATTCGTCAGCCGCCTGCTCCGCAACACCGGCCTCGTCAGCCCCACACAGATACACGTATTCGGCCGCTCGCTGCAAGACGCGCTGGCAGGTGAGTGACGCGAGTTTCAGATGGTCTGCAAAAAAAGGTTTGGCTTCACTCGAAAATGTTTCTGATGATCTCTTAAAAAATGTTTCTGATGGTCTCTTAAAAAATGTTTCTGATGGTCTCTTAAAATATATTTCTGATGGTCTTTAAAAAAAAAAGTTTCTGATGGCCTTTTAAAAACAAAATTCTGATGGTCTCTTAAAAAAATGTTTCTGGTGGTCTCTTTAAAAAATGTTTCTGATGGTCTTCAAAAAAAGTTTTATGTCATTTCGTAAAATTTCAGATGTCCTTCAAAAATAAAGTTTTAGGTGGTCTTTAAGAAAGTTTTAGATGGTCATTAAAATAGTTTTAGATGGTCTTGAAAAAAACAAAAACGTTTCAGATGGTGTTCAGAAAAGTTTTAGATGTGTTGAGAAAGTTTTATGTGGATTCGAAAAGTTTCAGAAAGTATTTAATAAAAAAATTCAGACGGACGCAAGATTTTAGCTGGACTCGGCGGGGTAAGGTTTTGGATGGACTGGAAGTTTTAGATGGTCTTCAAAAAGTTTTATGTGGATTCGAAAAGTTTCAGATGGTCTCTAGAAAAAGTTTCAGGCGGACACAAAAGGTTTTAGCTCGACTCCGCGGGGACTGCTTCAGATAGTGAGTGCCCTGAAAGGTTTTACGTGGGTTTAGAAAGTTTTGGGGCGGACTTCAGAAAGTTTTAAATGGGCAAGAAGAGTATTAGGTCGTCTTCTGGAAAGTTTTAGATGACTTTATAAAAAATAAAAAAAATGTTTTGGGTTTGGTTCAGGAACTTTCCGATGCGTTTCAAAAAGTTTCAGGTTGGTTGAGAAAGTTTTAGATGGACACAGAAAAATTTTAGGTTGGTTCTGAGAGTTTTGTGTGGATCAAATTTTTTTTTTAGTTCCTAAATGTTTTCGGTTGTCTTAAGAAAAGTTTTCGATGGACTCCCAAGTCGGGAGAAAA